>OX155903.1:48501485-49214522 GCA_944588485.1 Phosphuga atrata | reverse complement strand
CTTGTCTGTCTAGTCTTGTCTGTCTAGTCTTGTCTGTCTAGTCTTGTCTGTCTAGTCTTGTCTGTCTAGTCTTGTCTGTCTAGTCTTGTCTGTCTAGTCTTGTCTGTCTAGTCTTGTCTGTCTAGTCTTGTCTGTCTAGTCTTGTCTGTCTAGTCTTGTCTGTCTAGTCTTGTCTGTCTAGTCTTGTCTGTCTAGTCTTGTCTGTCTAGTCTTGTCTGTCTAGTCTTGTCTGTCTAGTCTTGTCTGTCTAGTCTTGTCTGTCTAGTCTTGTCTGTCTAGTCTTGTCTGTCTAGTCTTGTCTGTCTAGTCTTGTCTGTCTAGTCTTGTCTGTCTAGTCTTGTCTGTCTAGTCTTGTCTGTCTAGTCTTGTCTGTCTAGTCTTGTCTGTCTAGTCTTGTCTGTCTAGTCTTGTCTGTCTAGTCTTGTCTGTCTAGTCTTGTCTGTCTAGTCTTGTCTGTCTAGTCTTGTCTGTCTAGTCTTGTCTGTCTAGTCTTGTCTGTCTAGTCTTGTCTGTCTAGTCTTGTCTGTCTAGTCTTGTCTGTCTAGTCTTGTCTGTCTAGTCTTGTCTGTCTAGTCTTGTCTGTCTAGTCTTGTCTGTCTAGTCTTGTCTGTCTAGTCTTGTCTGTCTAGTCTTGTCTGTCTAGTCTTGTCTGTCTAGTCTTGTCTGTCTAGTCTTGTCTGTCTAGTCTTGTCTGTCTAGTCTTGTCTGTCTAGTCTTGTCTGTCTAGTCTTGTCTGTCTAGTCTTGTCTGTCTAGTCTTGTCTGTCTAGTCTTGTCTGTCTAGTCTTGTCTGTCTAGTCTTGTCTGTCTAGTCTTGTCTGTCTAGTCTTGTCTGTCTAGTCTTGTCTGTCTAGTCTTGTCTGTCTAGTCTTGTCTGTCTAGTCTTGTCTGTCTAGTCTTGTCTGTCTAGTCTTGTCTGTCTAGTCTTGTCTGTCTAGTCTTGTCTGTCTAGTCTTGTCTGTCTAGTCTTGTCTGTCTAGTCTTGTCTGTCTAGTCTTGTCTGTCTAGTCTTGTCTGTCTAGTCTTGTCTGTCTAGTCTTGTCTGTCTAGTCTTGTCTGTCTAGTCTTGTCTGTCTAGTCTTGTCTGTCTAGTCTTGTCTGTCTAGTCTTGTCTGTCTAGTCTTGTCTGTCTAGTCTTGTCTGTCTAGTCTTGTCTGTCTAGTCTTGTCTGTCTAGTCTTGTCTGTCTAGTCTTGTCTGTCTAGTCTTGTCTGTCTAGTCTTGTCTGTCTAGTCTTGTCTGTCTAGTCTTGTCTGTCTAGTCTTGTCTGTCTAGTCTTGTCTGTCTAGTCTTGTCTGTCTAGTCTTGTCTGTCTAGTCTTGTCTGTCTAGTCTTGTCTGTCTAGTCTTGTCTGTCTAGTCTTGTCTGTCTAGTCTTGTCTGTCTAGTCTTGTCTGTCTAGTCTTGTCTGTCTAGTCTTGTCTGTCTAGTCTTGTCTGTCTAGTCTTGTCTGTCTAGTCTTGTCTGTCTAGTCTTGTCTGTCTAGTCTTGTCTGTCTAGTCTTGTCTGTCTAGTCTTGTCTGTCTAGTCTTGTCTGTCTAGTCTTGTCTGTCTAGTCTTGTCTGTCTAGTCTTGTCTGTCTAGTCTTGTCTGTCTAGTCTTGTCTGTCTAGTCTTGTCTGTCTAGTCTTGTCTGTCTAGTCTTGTCTGTCTAGTCTTGTCTGTCTAGTCTTGTCTGTCTAGTCTTGTCTGTCTAGTCTTGTCTGTCTAGTCTTGTCTGTCTAGTCTTGTCTGTCTAGTCTTGTCTGTCTAGTCTTGTCTGTCTAGTCTTGTCTGTCTAGTCTTGTCTGTCTAGTCTTGTCTGTCTAGTCTTGTCTGTCTAGTCTTGTCTGTCTAGTCTTGTCTGTCTAGTCTTGTCTGTCTAGTCTTGTCTGTCTAGTCTTGTCTGTCTAGTCTTGTCTGTCTAGTCTTGTCTGTCTAGTCTTGTCTTCTAGTCTTGTCTGTCTAGTCTTGTCTAGTCTTGTCTGTCTAGTCTTGTCTGTCTAGTCTTGTCTGTCTAGTCTTGTCTGTCTAGTCTTGTCTGTCTAGTCTTGTCTGTCTAGTCTTGTCTGTCTAGTCTTGTCTGTCTAGTCTTGTCTGTCTAGTCTTGTCTGTCTAGTCTTGTCTGTCTAGTCTTGTCTGTCTAGTCTTGTCTGTCTAGTCTTGTCTGTCTAGTCTTGTCTGTCTAGTCTTGTCTGTCTAGTCTTGTCTGTCTAGTCTTGTCTGTCTAGTCTTGTCTGTCTAGTCTTGTCTGTCTAGTCTTGTCTGTCTAGTCTTGTCTGTCTAGTCTTGTCTGTCTAGTCTTGTCTGTCTAGTCTTGTCTGTCTAGTCTTGTCTGTCTAGTCTTGTCTGTCTAGTCTTGTCTGTCTAGTCTTGTCTGTCTAGTCTTGTCTGTCTAGTCTTGTCTGTCTAGTCTTGTCTGTCTAGTCTTGTCTGTCTAGTCTTGTCTGTCTAGTCTTGTCTGTCTAGTCTTGTCTGTCTAGTCTTGTCTGTCTAGTCTTGTCTGTCTAGTCTTGTCTGTCTAGTCTTGTCTGTCTAGTCTTGTCTGTCTAGTCTTGTCTGTCTAGTCTTGTCTGTCTAGTCTTGTCTGTCTAGTCTTGTCTGTCTAGTCTTGTCTGTCTAGTCTTGTCTGTCTAGTCTTGTCTGTCTAGTCTTGTCTGTCTAGTCTTGTCTGTCTAGTCTTGTCTGTCTAGTCTTGTCTGTCTAGTCTTGTCTGTCTAGTCTTGTCTGTCTAGTCTTGTCTGTCTAGTCTTGTCTGTCTAGTCTTGTCTGTCTAGTCTTGTCTGTCTAGTCTTGTCTGTCTAGTCTTGTCTGTCTAGTCTTGTCTGTCTAGTCTTGTCTGTCTAGTCTTGTCTGTCTAGTCTTGTCTGTCTAGTCTTGTCTGTCTAGTCTTGTCTGTCTAGTCTTGTCTGTCTAGTCTTGTCTGTCTAGTCTTGTCTGTCTAGTCTTGTCTGTCTAGTCTTGTCTGTCTAGTCTTGTCTGTCTAGTCTTGTCTGTCTAGTCTTGTCTGTCTAGTCTTGTCTGTCTAGTCTTGTCTGTCTAGTCTTGTCTGTCTAGTCTTGTCTGTCTAGTCTTGTCTGTCTAGTCTTGTCTGTCTAGTCTTGTCTGTCTAGTCTTGTCTGTCTAGTCTTGTCTGTCTAGTCTTGTCTGTCTAGTCTTGTCTGTCTAGTCTTGTCTGTCTAGTCTTGTCTGTCTAGTCTTGTCTGTCTAGTCTTGTCTGTCTAGTCTTGTCTGTCTAGTCTTGTCTGTCTAGTCTTGTCTGTCTAGTCTTGTCTGTCTAGTCTTGTCTGTCTAGTCTTGTCTGTCTAGTCTTGTCTGTCTAGTCTTGTCTGTCTAGTCTTGTCTGTCTAGTCTTGTCTGTCTAGTCTTGTCTGTCTAGTCTTGTCTGTCTAGTCTTGTCTGTCTAGTCTTGTCTGTCTAGTCTTGTCTGTCTAGTCTTGTCTGTCTAGTCTTGTCTGTCTAGTCTTGTCTGTCTAGTCTTGTCTGTCTAGTCTTGTCTGTCTAGTCTTGTCTGTCTAGTCTTGTCTGTCTAGTCTTGTCTGTCTAGTCTTGTCTGTCTAGTCTTGTCTGTCTAGTCTTGTCTGTCTAGTCTTGTCTGTCTAGTCTTGTCTGTCTAGTCTTGTCTGTCTAGTCTTGTCTGTCTAGTCTTGTCTGTCTAGTCTTGTCTGTCTAGTCTTGTCTGTCTAGTCTTGTCTGTCTAGTCTTGTCTGTCTAGTCTTGTCTGTCTAGTCTTGTCTGTCTAGTCTTGTCTGTCTAGTCTTGTCTGTCTAGTCTTGTCTGTCTAGTCTTGTCTGTCTAGTCTTGTCTGTCTAGTCTTGTCTGTCTAGTCTTGTCTGTCTAGTCTTGTCTGTCTAGTCTTGTCTGTCTAGTCTTGTCTGTCTAGTCTTGTCTGTCTAGTCTTGTCTGTCTAGTCTTGTCTGTCTAGTCTTGTCTGTCTAGTCTTGTCTGTCTAGTCTTGTCTGTCTAGTCTTGTCTGTCTAGTCTTGTCTGTCTAGTCTTGTCTGTCTAGTCTTGTCTGTCTAGTCTTGTCTGTCTAGTCTTGTCTGTCTAGTCTTGTCTGTCTAGTCTTGTCTGTCTAGTCTTGTCTGTCTAGTCTTGTCTGTCTAGTCTTGTCTGTCTAGTCTTGTCTGTCTAGTCTTGTCTGTCTAGTCTTGTCTGTCTAGTCTTGTCTGTCTAGTCTTGTCTGTCTAGTCTTGTCTGTCTAGTCTTGTCTGTCTAGTCTTGTCTGTCTAGTCTTGTCTGTCTAGTCTTGTCTGTCTAGTCTTGTCTGTCTAGTCTTGTCTGTCTAGTCTTGTCTGTCTAGTCTTGTCTGTCTAGTCTTGTCTGTCTAGTCTTGTCTGTCTAGTCTTGTCTGTCTAGTCTTGTCTGTCTAGTCTTGTCTGTCTAGTCTTGTCTGTCTAGTCTTGTCTGTCTAGTCTTGTCTGTCTAGTCTTGTCTGTCTAGTCTTGTCTGTCTAGTCTTGTCTGTCTAGTCTTGTCTGTCTAGTCTTGTCTGTCTAGTCTTGTCTGTCTAGTCTTGTCTGTCTAGTCTTGTCTGTCTAGTCTTGTCTGTCTAGTCTTGTCTGTCTAGTCTTGTCTGTCTAGTCTTGTCTGTCTAGTCTTGTCTGTCTAGTCTTGTCTGTCTAGTCTTGTCTGTCTAGTCTTGTCTGTCTAGTCTTGTCTGTCTAGTCTTGTCTGTCTATTCTTGTCTGTCTAGTCTTGTCTGTCTAGGCTTCTCTGACTAGTCTAATATATTTAACCTTGCCGCTCTAGTCTTGTCTAGTTAGTCTTGTATTTCTAGACTTAACTGTTTTCTCTAGACTTGCTTGTCTAGTCTTGTCTGTCTAATCTTGTCTACATAGTCTTATCTGTCTAGTCTTATCTGTTTTCTTGAAAGAAGAATTTTTTTCGTACTTTTGCAAATAAAAATTGTCTAACATTGCTACTATTCAAATAAAGACTCGCGCTTATCTGTGAATTAATATATCGTTATCAAAAAGTCTCAAATAAAGAATGAATCGAAATGGTTAGCGATTAAGGTGCTGAATGAATACATAAAGCCGTTGCAGTCTGCAACAGACTAACAATTTAAGGATTGAGATAGAGCGAGCGACGAGAAAGCCACCCTCGCGGGAGGCCGGAGGAACCTGCGCGATGCGCCAGCACTGAACTGGGTCAGTGGGACATCCCCACCGAAATAACAAAACGAAAAAAAATATCCCACCACGTTCCCCCCACCGTTCAAAACCCAGATAGTGATGTTGTGTAAGTGTGTGTGTGTGTGTATGACTTCACAACAGCACTAACATAGACCTGGTTCATGGGAAAGTGGGTCACAAGCCCCGAGAGTCACTTTCACTTATTACATGGGCTCCTAATCATTTTCCATTGTGCCCCCCGAACGTCCACACGTAGTAGGGGATTTTGTAGCCGCGCGCGCGTTACAGCCTCACCGCCAAACCTTACCGCTGGTCAGTCACCATTCACTGCTCCAAACGTACGGACTGAACACAAAAAAAAGTAGCGTAATTTTACACAAATTACGGAAAAAAAGTGATTATTAAATTAGTGCTTTAATTTGTGCTTATTTCGTTTGATGAAACGAAAAAAAAACTACCCTTGGATTACTACAACCCTTACTGTTGAAACACTTGACCGAGTTTTGATTATTTGGATTTACAAGTCGTGTTATTATTTTGGTGCGAATTAAAAACGTGTTTTAAAGTGCGAATTTTTATTTTAAACCAAGGATGTTGTTGATCATGACTTCTGCGGAATCTAACACACACAGTTTATGACATAAAATCTGGATTCATTTATGAGAAAGGACACATTGTTTCCTTTTTAGTTTTTAGTTTGTTTTTTTTGAGGAAATTTTTGTTTAGAATTAATCTTTCATTGATGAAATGTTACTTGACATGGAGAATCATTCCACTTTGCTGTCATTAAACATGTCCCCGTTCAACGCTAGTTCAGGGGATTCCCCCGTGGGGAATCAAGCCTCTAGCCCTATGCCGCCCCAATACGGCTCGCCCCCCTTGAGCCAATACAACAACTGCCAAATCTCCCAAATCCACCAACAACAAAACATGATGATTTCTCATAACAATTTAGACACATCATATTTGTTTTCGCCAGGCGGCGGCGTCCTATCAGGGGTGGAGATGGGACCCAGTTACCAGATCAACCCTTCCGCCGCGTCCATCACGACCTCGGGATCGGACCCGATGGACAGCAAGGACGGCATCGAGGAGTTGTGTCCGGTTTGTGGGGACAAAGTTTCGGGGTACCATTACGGTCTTTTGACCTGCGAGTCTTGTAAGGGATTTTTCAAGAGGACCGTGCAGAACAAGAAGGTTTACACGTGCGTGGCCGAACGGAGTTGTCACATCGATAAGACGCAGAGGAAACGGTGTCCATTCTGTCGCTTCCAGAAGTGTCTCGAAGTCGGCATGAAACTCGAAGGTAAGTCTTTTTTATTTACTTGCTTTTTCCGAATCATTTCGAGGGGATTATACGTGTACAGTCCGCCGAGTTGAATTTCTAAATTACCCAATAACTCTGTTGCAACGGCTCTTTGTGTGCCAACAGCTCAACGCGCGCGCACCGACCAAACCAGAATCACGTATATTATGTTTCCAATTTCAAAATTCGTGCGTTTTTTTATCAAACTTTACCGATCTAAAACTGCCAATAACTTCCAACAAACCAAATATTTATTTAGAAAATATTAAACGATTAACGATTGTCATTTATTATAAATTGTGCCCGAATGTGACAATAACTGTGTTAGAATGTAGCAATATATTGTGTCATAATGTGTCAAGATTTGACAATAATTTGTCAGAATGTGACAATAATTGTATCAGACGTCAGTCTCTTACAATATTTGTGTCAGAATTTAACAATAATTGTGTCAGATTGTGACAATATATTGTGTCAGAATGTGACAAGAATTGTGTCAGAATGTGACAATAATTGTGTCAGAATATTGTCACATTCTGACACAATTATTGTCACATTCTGACACAATTATTGTCACATTCTGACACATTATATTGTCACATTCTGACACATTATATTGTCACAATCTGACACAATTATTGTTAAATTCTGACATAAATATTGTAAGAGTCTGACGTCTGATACAATTATTGTCACATTCTGATATTGTGTCGGGATGTGACAATAATTATGTCAGATGGGACAATAATTGTGACAGATGTGACAATAATTGTGCCACAATGTAAATAAAAACAATAAAATTTAAAATAATGGCGTTTATGATACAAGTTTTCATAATGTGTCAGTATTTGACAATAATTGTCAGAATGTGACATTAACTGTGTCAGATGTCAGACTTTTACAATATTTGTGTCAAAATGTGACAATAATTGTGTCAGATTGTGACAATATATTGTGTCAAAATGTGACAATAATTGTGTCAGAATGTCACAATATATTGTGTCAGGATGTGATAATAATAATGTCAGATGGGACAATAATTGTGTCAGATATGATAATAATTGTTCCAGAATGTGAAATGAAAACAAAATTAAAAATAATAGTAGTTTATGATACAAGTGTGTGCAAAAGCGTTTCACACACGTGTATCTTATTTTATCTACGAAGATTGTTAAAATACTGTTCAATCTACAAAATTAGAATTGATATCTTACAGAAAATATTGAGAAATTATAATTTTGACAAAATACTTCAAATCACTGACACAATAAGGTGAGAACGTTCAGTGCCTCCGTGGCAAAAATTGCTAACTAGTAAAAACGCACAGTGACGGGAACAATATTTGGTCGTCGATGTAATCTAGGTTAACCTAGATTTAATCTAAATTAGGTTATGGTTAGGTTAAGTTATATTAGAGCCAGACTGAGAGGTCGAGACTTCTTGATTCAAAATGAATTCAATTTTAATATACGTCAGAAATTGTGAAATGTGTTTTGTTTAGTGACGCGAGTTGTTGCCATAGCAACAACAAACAGAAATCGTTTAATAATGAAACTGCATTTGATTTACATTGTACTTTTACACACGATGTGGATACTTTTAATCACGTTAAATCGCACAGTGACGGGAACACTATTTAGACGTTTCGATGTAATATAGGTTAACCTAGATTTAATCTAAATTAGGTTATGGTTAGGTTAAGTCTCGGTCTCTCAGTCTGGCTCTAATATGCCAGACTGAGAGACCGAGACTTCTTAATTTAAAATGAATTCAATTTTAATATACGTCAGAAATTGTAAAATGTTTTTTGTTTAGTGACGCGAGTTGTTGTCATAGTAACAACAAAGAGAAATCGTTTAATAATACATTGGACTTTTACACACGATGTGGATACTTTTACACACGATACTTTTATTATAATGGCAACCTTCACATGCAATAATTTACTTATTAATGTGTTACTTTTGGTATGCGACTAAATAAACGATTTTTATTATAAATGCGAATTTTTTGTGCAAATGAAAGTAAGAAGAAATCGAAAGTTGTGGCACAATGTGATAATTTATTGCGGCAGAATGTAACAATAATCGTGCCAGAATGTGAAAATATATTATGTCAGAATATGACAATTATTGTGTCGGAATGTGACAATAATGTTTCAGAAAGTGACAACAATTATGTCAGATGTGACAATAATTGAGCCAGAATGGGAAATGAGAACAATTAAATTTAAAAAAATGAGAATTTTTCGCATTTTTTAAGAAAAAAATTGCAAAAACTGTGGCAGAATGTGACAATTTATTGCGGCAGAATGTGAAAATACATGTCAGAATCTGACAATATATTCTGTCAAAAAGAGACAGTTATTTTGTAATAATGTGTCAGAAAGTGACAATAATTATGTCAGATGTGACAATAATTGTGCCAGAATGTGAAATGAGAGCAATAAAATAAAACAAAAAGCGATTCTTTCGCATTTTTTGTGCAAATGAAAGCAAAAAAAAATCAAAATTTGCAAAAGTTGTGGCAGAATGTGACAATATATTGCGGCAGAATGTAACAATAATTGTGCCAGAATGTGAAAATATATTATGTCAGAATGTGACAATATGTTTTGTCAAAATGTGACAATTATTGTGTCAAAATGTGACAATTATTTTGTCAGAATGTGACAATAATGTGTCAGAAAGTGACAATAATTATATCAGATGTGACAATAATTGTGCCAGAATCTGAAATAAAAACAAAATTAAAAATTGTAATATGCTGGGGTAGATTACGTTTTTGTCAAAATAAAAAAAAAAATCAAAATAAGAAAGTTTCGGGCACATTTTGTTATTTTCACTAGTTATATATTTTCTCAGATATTTTACAGCTTTCAAAAAATATTATTTTTTAAGATCATGTCCCTCCGATACCTTAAGTGGTTAGCCATCTGTAGACGCATTTCATCAGTACAGCTTTGCTTTTACGAACAACAAAGCAAAGCTGTACTCATGGACTCAAAGCTATAACATAACTGACAAATTTCACATGAGATTTATTTTTGGTAGTCCTAAAAACACTCATTAGTATTATAGAGCTCCGCAAAGGTTGAATATATTTATATATTCAGGCTGTGTTCCGACTTTATTAAGTTTATATGATTATCTAATATAATGTAGTATGGTTTTACTCCATGGCAAAAATTGATAACTGGTAGAAACGCACAGTGACGCGAACACTATTTGGTCGTTGTCGATTTAATCTAGGTTAATCTAGATTTAATCTAAATTAGGTTATAGTTAGGTTAAGTTATATTAGAGCCTGACTGAGAGGCCGAGATTTCTTGATTCATAATGAATTCAATTTTAATAAACGTCAGAGATTTTATTTTCACTACGTCTATGTTTTTTTTGCTTAGTGACGCGAGTTGTTGCCATAGTAACAACAAACAGAAATCGTTTGATAATGAAACTGCATTTGATTTACATTGGACTTTTACACACGATTATAATAATGGCATCTTTCACATGCAATAATTTATTTATTAATGTGTTAATTTTGGCATGCGAGTAAATAAACGATTTTTATTATAAATGCGAAATTTTCACATTTCTTGTACAAATGAAAGCAAGAATAAATCAAAATTTGCAAAAGTTGTGGCAGAATGTGACAATATATTGGGGCAGAATGTAACAATAATTGTGCCAGAATGTGAAAATATATTATGTCAGAATGTGACAAATGTTCTGTCAAAATGTGACAATTATTGTTTCAGAATGTGACAATATGTGTCAGAAAGTGACAATACTTATATCAGATGTGACAATAATTATGCCAGAATGTGAAATGAATACAAAATTAGAAATTGAAATATGCTGGGATAGATTACGTTTTTGTCACATTAAAAATAAATTCAAAATAAGAAAGTTTCGGGCACATTTTGTTATTTTCACTGGTTATATATTTTCTCAGATATTTTATGACTTTCAGTCCACCTTCGTGCCACTAAACAAAAACCAGAAAAATAACATTGTTTTTTAAGATCATGTTTTTCCGATACCTTAAGTGGATAGCCATCTGTAGACGCGTTTCGAGATTTATCTCTCATCAGTACAACTTTGCTTTTATGAAGTACAAAGCAAAGCTGTACTAATGGACTGAAAGCTATAAAATAACTGACAAATTTCACATGAGATTTATTTTTGGTAGTCCTAAAAAAGACTCATTAGTATTATAGAGCTCCGGAAAGGTTGAATAAATTTATATATTCAGGCTGTGTTTCGACTTTAATAAGTTTATATGATTATCTAATATAATATAGTATGGTTTTACTCCATGGCAAAAATTGCTAACTAGTAAAAACGCACAGTGACGCGAACACTATTTGGTCGTTGTCGATGTAATCTAGGTTAACCTAGATTTAATCTAAATTAGGTTATAGTTAGGTTAAGTTATATTAGAGCCACACTGAGAGGTCGAGACTTCTTGATTCAAAATGAATTCAATTTTAATATACGTCAGGAATTTTATTTTCACTACATCTATGTTTTAAGGTTCCGTACCGAAAACGGAACCCTTATAGGATCACTTTGTTGTCCGTCTGTCTGTCTGTCCGTCCGCCTGTCTGTCTGTCCGTCCGTATGTCTGTCTGTCTGTCTGTCTGTCTGTCAAGACCATTTTTCTCAGGAACGCGTAGAGGTAACAAGTTGAAATTTGTATCAAATACTCGGGTCTGCGGTCTCTTTCAGCTGTGAAAAAATCAAACTTGTAAGTCAACGCGATCAAAAGATATGACCGTTTATGTCGCATATTTTGCGATTTCACAAGGGAAATCAAAACCTATAGGGTACTTCCCGTTGACCTAGAATCATGAAATTTGGCAAGAAGCGGTGTCTTACAGCACATGTAATGGGAAAAATCTGAAAACCGTAAATATGTAGTTTAATTACAAGAAAAATGCGAATTTACTATTAGAAACTTATAAAAATACACTAATGTGTTGCGTGGTATTGTCAGGCACCAGAACCATATGGGTTGCATACAGTTAGGTCCTCCTAAAGATTCCTTACTTACAAGTTTGAACGGAACCCTCGGTGCGCGAGTCACAACTCGCACTTGGCCGTTTTTTTTTTGTTTAGTGACGCGAATTGTTGCCATAGTAACAACAAACAGAAATCGTTTAATAATGAAACTGCATTTGATTTACATTGGACTTTTACACACGATGTAGATACTTTTACACATGTTTATTATAATGGCATCCTTCACATGCAATAATTTACTTATTAATGTGTTAATTTTGGCATGCGAGTAAATAAACGATTTTTATTATAAATGCGAATTTTTCGCATTTTTTGTGCAAATGAAAGCAAGAAAGTTTTGCAAAAGTTGTGCCAGAATGTGACAATATATTACGGCAGAATGTAACAACAATTGTGCCATTATGTGAAAATATATTATGTCAGAATGTGACAACATATTCTGTCAAAATGTGACAATTATTATGTCAGAAAGTGACAATAATGTGTCAGAAAGTGACAATAATTATGTCAGATGTGACAATAATTGTGCCAGAATATGAAATAAAAACAAAATTAAAAATTGTAATATTCTGGGATAGATTACGTTTTTGTCAAAATAAAAAAGATTTCTCAGATATTTTATAGCTTTCAGTCCACCTTCGTGGCAGTAAACAAAAACCAGAAAAATAACATTGAGTTTTAAGATCATATCTCTCCTATACCTTTCGTGGATTGATGAAGTAGACGCGTTTCGAGTTTTTTCTCTCATCAGTACAGCTTTGCTTTTATGAACTACAAAGCAAAACTGTACTGATGGACTGAAAGCTGTAAAATAACTGACAAATTTCACATGAGATTTGTGGACTTTGGTAGTCCTAAAAAAGTCTCATTAGTATTATAGAGCTCCGGAAAGGTTAGATATATTGATATATTCCGACTTTATTAAGTTTATATGATATTTTATATTATTATAGAGTTTATAGGTTATAGTTACGTCAAGTTATATTTTATATTTAGATTAGAGTAGTAGAGTTATATGTTAGATAAGAGTCAGACTGAGAGTGAGACTTTTTTAATATACGTCAAAAATTTTATTTTCACTACGTCTATGTTTTTTTGTTTAGTGACGCTAGCTGTTGCCATAGTAACAACAAACAGAAATCGTTTGATAATGAAACTGCATTTGATTTGCATTGGACTTTTACACACTATGTGGATACTTTTACACACGATTATAATAATGGAATCTTTCACATGCAATAATTTACTTATTAATGTGTTAATTTTGGCATGCGAGTAAATAAACGATTTTTGTTATAAATGCGAAATTTTCGCATTTTTTGTGCAAATGAAAGCAAGAAGAAATCAAAATTTGCAAAAGTTGTGGCAGAATGTGACAATATATTGCGGCAGAATGTAACAATAATTGTGCCAGAATGTGAAAATATATTATGTCAGAATGTGACAATATGTTTTGTCAAAATGTGACAATTATTGTGTCAGAATGTGACAATTATTGTGTCAGAATGTGACAATAATGTGTCAGAAAGTGACAATAATTATGTCAGATGTGACAATAATTGTGCCAGAATCTGAAATGAAAACAAAATTAAAAATTGTGCTAGAATGTGCAATGAAAACAAAATTAAAAATTGTAATATTCTGGGATAGATTACGTTTTTGTGAAAATAAAAAAGATTTCGATATAAAAATAATGAAAAATTTGAGAATTTATTGTCATTTATCACATCTTCAGCAATTTCTTAATGACGAAATCTAGATGACAAAAAGCATCAAGAATGTTGACAATTTTTGCCAAAAACATTTAGCATCTAAGTGGTATCTACCGTACTCGTACGGTAAATACTAAAGCTAGACACACCACATCTATCCATTGAGAAGTTGCTCGCAACAAATGTTGAATATAATGATTCAATAGACTTTTCATAAAGTTTTTTTTGTTTTGATAATGTATCAATAGACCTTTTCGCAGTTGAAATTTTTTGTGCGCAAGCGTCAATTTCCGCCATGTTTTTCGGGCACTTTTTGACGTATAACTAGTGAAAATAACAAAATGCGCCCGAAACTTTCATATTCCTGCCTTTTAAATATGGCCGACGGGCATGCGCTTAACTAACCGTAAAAAGCTCTATTGTACAAGATATTTATAAATAATACTGTACTTCAAATCATTGTGAATGAAACAAATCGATATGTAACTCAATGCTTGATTGCTAATAAACGGACTAGAAAATCGAATACATCAACAAACGAGGAGAGCAGTATCATTGCAAGAAATACGCATATTCCTTGCTATTATATTTATTACAGGTATATCATAGTTTCGTTTGTATTGGCCAAAAACTAAAATGTATTCGAATCTACAAGTTCAACGAACAATCGTTTCTTGCAAATCCTAAAATGCAGGTTTCAGCAACAATAAAACGGCTATAACAGCTAATCGTCTTAATAAATTTTAAAACATAATGAACGAAATTGGTAACAATTTAAAAAAAACCGACCAAGTGCGAGTTGTAACTCGCGCACCGAGGGTTCCGTACAAACTTGTAAGTAAGGTATCCGAGGAGGACCTAACTGTATGCAACCCATATGCTTCTGGTGCCTGACAATACCACGCAACACATTAGTGTATTTTCATAAGTTTCTAATAATAATTTCGCATTTTGTTTGTAATTGAACTACATATTTACGGTTTTCAGATTTTTCCCTTTACATGTGCTGTAAGACACCGCCTCTTGCCAAGTTTCATGATTCTAGGTCAACGGGAAGTACCCTATAGGTTTTGATTCCCTTGTGAAATCGCAAAATATGCGACATAAACGGTCATATCTTTTGATCGCGTTGACTTACAAGTTTGATTTTTTCACAGCTGAAAGAGACCGCAGACCCGAGTATTTGATACAAATTTCAACTTGTTACCTCTACGCGTTCCTGAGAAAAATGGTCTTGACGGACAGACAAACGGACGGACGGACGGACAGACAGACGGACAACAAAGTGATCCTATAAGGGTTCCGTTTTCGGTACCGAACCCTAAAAAGGAGCACAGCATGTACCACCGGTGGCTCGTGCCGCCGGATGGAGCGGACATGCATGTACCACCGGTACATGCTGGCGTCAACGTGTTAAAGTAATATAATATCTAGTACTTAGATCTAGTCCAAGTATAGATAATACATTTAGTCTTAGTCTGGTTAGAGATAACAAGCGTGTCTAGTTAAGTCTAGCTATAAAAAACACATCTGGTGTAGTCATACGTAATACATCTAGTAAAACTAACTGTGTGATTAGACAAAGTTGTTGTCTAGTCTAATAATTGTCACAAAGTTAGCTAATTCTATTTAAAGTTAGTTATCTATATTGATAGAATTAGTGAAACCATCCTACGTTATAGAAAATCTTACAAACTTAAAACAAACGGAACACAGCCTGAAAATATAAATATATTCAGCCTTTCCGGAGCTCTATAACAATTATTGAGTCTTTTTAGGACTACCAAAATAAATCTCACATGAAATTTGTGGATAGCCATCTGTGGACTCGTTTCGAGATTTATCTCTCATCAGCACAGCTTTGCTTCCATGAACAATAATTTGTAAACCACTCACTTGAAAATCCATGTGGTGTTTAGGGTTAGATGTTTATAATTTTCGTTATAGAAAATCATCAAATTTAAAACAAACGGAACACAGCCTGAATATATAAATATATTCAGCCTTTCCTTTCACCCTTTCAGGGCGGTGGTGGCCCATTAGTCAAGGTTTCGGACTTCGGAGCCGCAAGTCCCGGGTTCGAATCCTGGACATTGTGAAACATAAGCGACCGTTCTCCTGTAGATGGCCCTGGCAAAGTCATCGCAGTAAAATCTGCCACGAAACCCCCCCGACACTTGTGTCTAAGATCAAGACACCAAGCACAAGTGTATGCCGTGGGAGGAGGCCTTGGCCCGTCATGGGCTGTTGCGCCAGGAATTATTTTTATTCAGCCTTTCCGGAGCTCTATAACAATTATTGAATCGTTAGAAGTGAGTGGTTTACAAATTATTGTTCATGGAAGCGAAGCTGTGCTGATGAGAGATAAATCTCGAAATGCGTCCACAGATGGCTATCCACTTAAGGTATCGGAAAAACATGAGCTTAAAAACAATGTTATTTTTATGGTTTTTGTTGAGTGCCACGAAAGTGGACTGAAAGCTATAAAATTTCATGTGAGATTTGTTTTGGTAGTCCTAAAAAGACTAAATAATTGTTATAGAGCTCCGGAAAGGCTGAATATATTTATATTTTCAGGCTGTGTTCCGTTTGTTTTAAGTTTGTATGATTTTCTATAACGTAGGATGGTTTCAACAATTCTATCAATATAGATAACTAACTTTAAATAGAATTAGCTAACTTTGTGACAATTATTAGACTAGACAACAACTTTGTCTAATCACACAGTTAGTTTTACTAGATGTATTACGTATGACTATATATTCAGTTACGTATTCATATATTCAGGCTGTGTTCCGTTTATTTTAAGTTTGTATCTATATTGAACTAATATATCTAGTCTAGGTATAGATAATACATTTAGGCTATTTAGAGAAACCTTGTAATAAATAACTCATCTAGTCTAGAACATTCAATTAAGACTAAGTATGTGATTACACACAATTGTAGTCTAGTCTGTAATAACTGTTATAAAGTTAAGTAATTCTCTTTAGAGTTGTCTATATTGAACTAATTCTTTCTTGTCCACAGTAGACTAAATAATTAAGAGATTAGTAATCTAATTGGAACGTAGAAAAAAAACTGGGTTAAACTAGTAAATATTATAAAAAAACGTTAAGTTTTGTCGATAATCCACAGTAAATGAGCGTTCTCGGTGTAATGTAATATTTAGTGTGTGGTCTAAATGAAAAGTGAATTCACTTTCGTGTCGGCTGAAACTAGGTCATTTTTCGGCTGCCGAAATTTCATAATGCAATCGCCGCCGTGTAAAGGTAGACGCGCACGCGCGCGTTTAGCACACGTTACTCAATAGTACACGCTAAATGGTTTTAGTTAAAAGCTGTTTTCAACATAAAACTTGGGTTATTTAAAATTGTCTAATGTCTGCGGTATCGATTTTTCATTGTTTTCATCAAGCTTTTAGTAATCTAGTTCGACCCAGTTTTTAAGTCGGCCAAACATTTCGTAATCGAATGGCATATTCTGAAGAAAATTGAAATTGTTTAAGTTGTTATTTTCGGAAATAATTATATAATTTTGTAACTAGATTGGACATTTGTCATAGTGTAAATTAGGTTTCTAGTTACTGCATTCTTAAAAAAATGGACTATAGGTGTAAGCTTCACAAACGAGTTTATTGTGTGTAATCTTCTGACGAAGACCTAAGAAGCCGAAATCGATAGTGTCTCTAATTTATCGTTATTTCTGTTTTAATGTTTCACCTAGTGCCTGCAGCAAAATTATTTTTTTAAATATTGGTAAAACCATACTACATTATAGATAATCGTATAAACTTAATACGGGAAAACGGGAATACTTAAAGTTGGAACACAGCCGAAATATATAAATATATTCAACCTTTCCGGAGCTCTATATTTTCTGGTTTTTGTTGAGTGCCACGAAGGTGGACTGAAAGCTAGTAAATAGCTGGAAAATTTCACATGAGATTTGTTTTGGTAGTTCTAAAAAGACTCAATTGTGTTATAGAGCTCCGGAAAGGTTGAATATATTTATATATTTCGGCTGTGTTCCAACTTTAAGTATTCCCGTTTTCCCGTATTAAGTTTATACGATTATAAATAAATTAAATTAATAAAATTAAATTTTGTTATTATTTTCGTTTTTAAAGAAAATCAAAATTCGTTTATTTGAAAAGTGAAAGGTTTAGACCTGTGTCATTCGATAACCCAAACTCTTCCAGAGCATTCAAAGTAACTTTCTTCTTCAACATTCTGATTTGAAGGAAATTATAATGTGGAGTCACATGAATTTTTGTCTTCAAATAGAATAAATGAAGTCTAGATATACCTACAGAAATGTTATTCTTAAAAAATTACAAATTTTTTATTTTTTCCGTTTAGTTTTGAGGTTATTTTCGAATGATTAAGAAAAAAAAGCAAGACAAAAACAAAATTTGAGTTAGTTTTAAAGTTGCTTATTACCAACTGGACAGCAAAATATCACCAACTTACACGATTTCTTATAGAAAATCTTTTTTGTCTAAAAAATACGCAAATAACATAACAAAATTTTGTAAAATGTTTCGAATAAAACTTGAAGAGAATTACATTTTCTATAAGAAATCGTATTAGTTGGTGATATTTTGCCTGTCCAGTTGGCAATAATCAACTTTGAAATTAACTCAAATTTTGTTTTTGTCTTGCTTTTTTTTCCAAAGATTCCAAAAATAACCTCAAAACTAAACGAAATTTTCACAAATGCTTCAAACAAAACTTGTACAGAAAGAAATTACATTATTACGTAAAACGAAATTTGCGTCGAGCACTTTCCAAATCGTGTTTCCAAACACTACAATTGATCAAAGAGATGTAGAAATGTTTGGTTTAGTAAGTCCGTCTACTCTATGTCTGGTCTGTCTAGTTTGCAATGTTCAGTCTGCTCTGTTTAGTCTGTCTATTCTGCTCTGTTTAGTCTCTGTTTAGACAGACAAGGCTAGAGAAACAAGACTAGACAGACAAGTCTAGACAGACCAGACTAGACAGACAAGACTAGACAGACAAGACTTGACAGACAAGACTTGACAGACAAAACTAGACAGACAAGACTTGACAGACAAAACTTTTTTTTTTGCCTTTGGGGTGGGGACGTAGCAAGCACGATAGACGTTAACTTGTCAAGTGCCCCCCCTGAATCACGAGCATCTTGGTACCGCTATTAACATTTCCTCAAGATGTCGCTGTATATGCTTTAAAGCACTTGTCCATTCCTACATCCCCCATTCACATCAGTGTTTAGGGGTTCAGAATTTATTTCTATCTATGTCTTGTTTCGTTCTTTCGTCCTTCACTTTACCGCTGATTATGTTTTGTAACATCTCCTCGGAGTACGCCCAGTCGGTAGGCGATCTAAGCATTATATCAACTAATGTTGTCACTTTTAGTTCGGATTGTGTCTGGTTTATCCATATATCTCTTTCTGGGCCCATCGATCGCACTCAAAAATAGTGTGCTGGACACTATCTGTGCAGCCACAGTATATGCACAGATTGTCTGCTGTGCTGCCGATGTGGCAGGTGTATTCTTTATAAGAGCCATGGCCGCTGAGTGCCTGGGTTATACAGTAGTTAAGTTCCCCGTGTTGTCTTGTAGCCTATCCCCCCTAGCCTCTATCTGTGGGATAAGAAGCCCAGTCTACGACCCGAATTTAGCATTGCTCCACATTCGCGCCCTAGCGTTTTTTCTTCTTTCCTTCTTGTTTGTCACTGTTAGGTCGTTTCTTGCTTTATGAAGCAGGACTCTTTCCTCGATGGTATACTCTATTGGCGGGATACCAGCTATCACAAGTACAGCATCTCTTGATATCGTCCTATACGCGCTACAGACTCTTATTGCTATTTTGCGCTGGAGAGAAGTTAGCATTTTCCTTATGCTAGATTTTTCTATGGCGTTAGCCCATACCGGAGCGCCATACAAGATGGTAGAGTGAACTTAGCATTCTTCTTTTGCTGCTTTTTGGACCACCTACTTTAGACATTAATTTTTCTAAGGCCCTAGTTATTGTAGCAGCTTTAGTTGTCACCTGTTTGATGTGCTCTTTGAAGGATAGTTGCTTGTCAATAATTATCCCTAAATATTTTATAGATTCTTTAGGGATTATTGTCTCTCCTTTCACTTTAAATTTTATGGGTCCTATCTTCCTTTGGCCCGTAAGGAGAACAGCTTCTGTTTTCTCCGCTGCCAATTTAAGCCTTTTGTCCTCCAGCCAGTTGCCCACAATTTTGATGGCCATGTTAGCCCTATCCATCAACTCGCTCTCTGTCCTTCCGGTTGCCACAATGGCTAAGTCATCAGCGGAGCCAACAATTTCTATGCCATAAGGTAGTCTTAGCCTTAGTACGCCATCATATAAGATGTTCCAAAGCGGTGGGCCCATAAGGGACTCCTGCGGCACACCACTGGTTACCTCGCATTCTGCGGATTCTCGGCCTGTTTCTATTGTTATTTTTCTGTTAGACAGGTAGCTGCCAATAAGGCGCAAGATGTACGGGGAAATTTTTCTTTCTTGAAGCTCTTGACAGACAAAACTAGACAGACAAGACCAGACGGACAAGACTAGACGGACATAACTAGACAGACAAGACTAGACAGACAGGACTATACAAACAAGACTATATAGACAAGACTAGACAGACAAGACTAGAAAGACAAGGCTAGACAGGCAAGACTAGACAGATAAGACTAGACAGACAAGACTAGACAGACAAGACTAGACAGACAAGACTAGACAGACAAGACTAGACACACAAGACTAGACAGACAAGACTAGACAGACAAGACTAGACAGACAAGACTAGACAGACAAGACTAGACAGACAAGACTAGACAGACAAGACTAGACAGACAAGACTAGACAGACAAGACTAGACAAACAAGACTAGACAGACAAGACTAGACAGACAAGACTAGACAGACAAGACTAGACACACAAGACTAGACAGACAAGATTAGACAGACAAGACTAGACAGACAAGACTAGACAGACAAGACTAGACAGACAAGACTAGACAGACAAGACTAGACAGACAAGACTAGACAGACAAGACTAGACAGACAAGACTAGACAGACAAGACTAGACAGACAAGACTAGACAGACAAGACTAGACAGACAAGGCTAGACAGACTAGACTAGACAGACAAGACTAGACAGACAAGACTAGACAGACAAGACTAGACAGACAAGACTAGACAGACAAGACTAGACAGACAAGACTAGACAGACAAGACTAGACAGACAAGACTAGACACACAAGACTAGACAGACAAGACTAGACAGACAAGACTAGACAGACAAGACTAGACAGACAAGACTAGACACACAAGACTAGACAGACAAGATTAGACAGACAAGACTAGACAGACAAGACTAGACAGACAAGACTAGACAGACAAGACTAGACAGACAAGACTAGACAGACAAGACTAGACAGACAAGACTAGACAGACAAGACTAGACAGACAAGACTAGACAGACAAGACTAGACAGACAAGACTAGACAGACAAGACTAGACAGACAAGACTAGACAGAGAAGACTAGACAGACAAGACTAGACAGACAAGACTAGACAGACAAGGCTAGACAGACAAGGCTAGACAGACAAGGCTAGACAGACAAGACTAGACAGACAAGACTAGACAGACAAGACTAGACAGACAAGACTAGACAGACAAGACTAGACAAGACTAGACAGACAAGACTAGACAGACAAGACTAGACAGGTCGGTTGCGCCACCCCGGTTTTGCATTTTTTACATTCATTAAGGGTGAGCAGCCCGAACGGTTAGTGAAAACCGCCCTAGTTGTTTCCTCCCCGACCGGCAATCGAACCCGGGTCTCCCGCTTGCCTGACGGGTATGTTGTCTAAAAGTACACTACCGAGGAGGATAGATAGACAGGATTAGACAAACAAAAACTGAACAGAAAGGACTAGACCAGTGGTTCTCAAACTGGGTGCCGCGGCACCCTAGGGTTTCGCGAGAGTATGTCTGGGGTGCCACAGCAATAATCAAGAAATGTAAAAAGAAGATTACTTGAGGAGGTAAACGAATTTGAGGTCCTACTTTTAATGCAAAATTATGGACAATTCAGTTCGCGAAAGCGCAACTTATGACCAAAAGATAACCCGAGGAAAAATAAGAAAATATGATCCTAGCTACCTCAAATCGTTTGGCTTTGTTTCTGTTAGGAACGAACAAGCACCGGAGGGCAATGCGTTATCTGTCTTAAAATCGTTGCTAACAGCGGCTTGGTTGCATTCAAATTAAAAAGACATCTGGAATGCAATCAGTCTGATTTAGTACATAAACGTGAAGAAATCTTCAAACGAAATTTGGCCAAAAAGTCTAAATTTGTCAAAAAATAAATCTGTGCCGCGAAATTTTTGTAGCCCGACAAGGGTGCCGCAAGATTTTTTTAGCTCGATAAGGGTGCCGCGGCAAAAAAAAGTTTGAGAACCACTGGACTAGACAGACAAGACTGGACAGACATGTTCTGGTAGACAAGTCTTTTTTTTTTTCAAGTGGTTAGGGGGAAGCTCTCAATAAACCCCCTATTCCACCTTGGCTTTAGTATGCGCCACCCTGGTATCGCATATTTTGCATTCATTCTGGGTGGGCAGCCCGGACGGTTTACTGAAACACCGCCCTAGTTGTTGTCTCCCCGACCAGGAATCGAACCCAGGTCTCCCGCATTGAAAGGCGGGTATGTTGTCAACTACACCACCGAGGAGGACTGGTAGACAAGTCTAGATAGACAAGACTAGACAGACACCAGACAGATAAGACGAGACAGGCAAGACCAGACAGACAAGACTAGACATCCAATGCTATGCAGAGTAGACAGGCAGACAGACAGCACTAGATAGACAATGCTAGACGGACTAGCCAGACAAGACCAGTCAAACAATATTGGACAGACAAGACTACTCAGAGAGGACTGGACAGACAAGATAACTCAGACAGGACTGGACAGACAGGACTAAAGACACAAAACTAGATAGACAAGACTAGACAGGCAAGACTATACAGACAAGACTTAACCTTAATTGAATGACACACTTAGTCCTAATTGTATGTTCTGGACTAGATGTGTTATCTATAGCTAAACTTTTGTGTGTCGTTTGTTGAACCAAATCTCTAACCAAACTAAACTCAATGTATTATCTATACCTAGACGAGATGTTTGTACTAGATATATTACTTCAATATTGGAGACTAGACCATTGTTTTGTGTAATCGCACAATTAAATGTTATAGACAAGATTTATATGTGACTACACTAGGCGTGTCATATCTAGGCTTAACTATATATGTGTGTTATCTCTAACTAGACTAAGCTGTAATGACTAAATGTGTTATCTTCACCTAGACTAGATGTTTGATCTATACCTAGACTACAATAGATATACTAGATGTATATCTGACTAAACTACATATGTTATAACCAGACTTAACTAAATACGTTTGTTATCTCTAGTTAGACTGAGCTGTTATGACTAAATGTGTTATCTACACCTAGACTAGATGTTTGATCTATACCTAGACTGCAATAGATATACTAGATGTATAAGTGACTATATTACATATGTTATAACTAAACTTAACTAGGTACGTTTGTTGTCTCTAGCTAGACTGAGCCGATATGACTAAATGTGTTATCTACACCTAGACTACAATAGATATACTAGATGTATAAGTGACTATATTACATGTGTTATAACTAAACTTAACTAGATACGTTTGTTATCTCTAACTAGAGTAAGCTGTTATGGCTAAATGTGTTAACTATACATAGACTAGACGTTTTATCTATACGTAGACTAGATAGTTTGACTAGATATTGACCAGGTATTACCTAACTAGACCAGACTGCGAATTAAATAGTCTTAATTTGTAGACTACCTGCTAGTTTATCTCTCTCTAATTTCATTTAGTTCTTTTTCTAATGTTTGGGAGTAACAACGGCGCCATTGTGGTGTAGATGATCAAACATTCGAAATCAATGAACAAACAAGATTGTGAGGGGTCGCTGAATATATTTTTAACGGAAGCAATAAGATTCCGAACAGAACGCAGTAATAATAATAATTTCCTAAGCAAAGGCAATTCAACATTTTTTTTCTACAAAAAACAAGACTCAATTGTCTATTATTTTGGGTAATTACGGTTATTAGTCTTTGTCTAATTTGAGTAATCTAGGGTTGAAATTCCTAACAAACTAGTCTGCATGGACAAAGCAAACAAAACGGGTAATTTATCTTTAATTATAGATCTTAAATTTATTGCAATTATTAAGTATACGTTTAATCTAGAAGTATTAAGATCATTTAATCTAGGATTATTAAGTTATCTTTCGTGTTTATCTTGATCGATCTAGAATAAAATATAACAAGATCTAGAATGGAAAAATATTCAAATATCATTTCGCATTCCTTCAGGGTGGGCGGCCCGGACGATTAATAAAAACAACTCTAGTTGTTGCCTCCCCGACAGGGATTCGAACCCGGGTCTCACGCTGGACAGACAAGACTGTACAGATAAGACTGGATAGACACGACTAGACAGATAAGTCTAGACATACAGGACTGGACAAACAAGACTAGACTAGGTGTATTAATCTAACTGGCCTTATAATATTCCCGTATCATCTAGTTATAAGACAACATAAACTAGTTTAAACTAAGTCTATTAGTTTATTTTTAAATGTCAAATTAGTGAAACAATTCTACAAGCTTTAGAATTGGTTGAGACAATTCGAATTTCCAAGTATAACTAGTCACAACTTCAAAACAAAGTTAGCTAGATTAGTAAAATAAGTCCTAATTTGTAGCCTAGTTAGCTAGTCTTAAAAAACTTTAAAGTAATCTAGACTATATCTATTAGTTTGTCTATTATCGATGAATTTGTGAAAGTACTCCGAAAACTTGAATCTTTTCGAATCACAACTTTTAAACTATAGTAGTTAGACACTTGTCTGTTTTGTCTGCTTTGACAGGACTAGACAGTCAAGACTAGACAGTCAAAACTAGACAAACAGACTAGGTTAGACTGACAAGACTATAGAGATAGGACTAGACAGACAAGACTACTCAGACAAGACTAGACAGACAAGAATAGACAGGCAAGACTAGACAAACAGGACTAGACAGATAGACAAAACAGACAAGAATAGACATGCAAGACTAGACAAACAAGACTAGATGGATAACCAAAACTTAGTCTTAACAGAATAACACACTTAATCTTAAATGAATGTTCTTGACTAGATGTGTTATGTATATATCAATAGTTTAATTTCTGATAACAGATAGCATAATATTAATTATTCATTTGGACTTGTCTATAAACTTTGATAATCAAGTTAATAGTTTCAACTAAATAGACATAATTACAAAGCTTTTTAGTCTTGTCTAATTATATTAAATTACTATAAAATCAAATAGAAACCTAAAACAGTCGGAACACAGCCTGAATAGCCTCACTAATTGTTATAGAGCTCCGGAAAGGTTGAATATATTTATATATTCAGGCTGTAGATGGTTTTACCAATTCTATCTTATCATATTCTATATTAAAATCAAATAGGGCTATATACTGTTGATTTTGTTTTTGTAATTAGTAAATTTAATGAAATTTGAGAACGGTCTATTTATGTATTTTCTCTTTGGTTTTGTGTATGCGTTGCGTATTGAAATTGAAAGTTTCGGGACGACTGCGACGGCCGGCCGGGCTCGCTCGCTTCTTTCTCTTTCAATTTCTACAACAAATAAATAAATGAAACGTGTGTAATCATTTTTGGGGCCGAATTAAGATGGAGAGTGCGTTACGTTGGCGGTGTTACGTGGCGCGCCGCGGAGGAGGCGTTTCTATAGAAAGCGAAATTTCTTAAATGCGGAATCACACACGATTTTTAAAAAACGAACGATTTTTTTTGGGAATTGTTGAAAATCTTCACTGAATTAAGTGAGGACTTTGAAGAGAAAATCATAACTTATGTCAACTTTAATCATCTGTATTTTTTAAACTAATAAATCTATACGCTTAAGATGTTCACTAAATTAAATAAGAAACTACAAGAATTAATAATCTACAATTAGTTTTGGTCCTTACTTCACTAGGTTTTGCGCTAGCAAGCTTTGAAAAGAAAATCAAACTTGATAAGTTATCTTTGTTAATGTCAAACTTAATCGCCGGAGAGTTTGCTGACGGTTTTGACTGCCTTTGTAACAAGGCTAACGTAAATTATTTGATTCTACCTAAACGAATAAGTTTGATTGCCTTGTAAGAACCGTCCCAAATCCAACAAAATTTAGAGATTATATTTACGCAAGCGCCGGACAGTTTGCTGACCGCTTTGACTGCCTTTAGAAATACCCTAATCTAAATTAGTGTTAGTTCCCTCTGTAAGAATAATTTTCTTTGCGTTGTTGCGTAGTCCCAAATGAAACAAAATTTCGAGACTATTTTTACGTTTAATTTATTTTTTTCTGGCGCACACAGCCTCGTTATCTAATCTAATGCGGGCCGTTTCCTCTAGAAAAGTGAAAATAACAAACAGGCAAACGTAGAACGATCGATTAAAATCTCCCGTTTACTTCTGACACGATTCTCACTGGAATTAGCTCGAAGAGCGCGGGGGCGGCGGCCAAGTGACGGCTCGCGTTGGCGTCATTTCCACACAACAGAACTACACTCAACAAACATTAGCGAGACAACAAGGGCTTAAGTTGAGCCAATTAGATGCATTGAATATAACGCATTTTCAAACGCTCAAATTGTTTGCTTTTTGAGGCAAATAACATGAATATTGTCTTACTCGGGTTAATTGTGAGTGAATGTCCAGTGGCGGAATAAGCTATACCTTTCAGGTCATCATATATAAATTGTTTTTAAAAATTTAACTGTGTGCCATCAGCATACTGATGATGAAGTCCGTTCTTCATTGATGCTCCAATATTTATTCTGTAAAAAGTAAACAGTAGTGGTCCCAACACTGAACCCTGCGGCACAACACCATTTCCAACTATATTTACCGAGATATCATTTTGTAAAGAAACCCTTTGGCTTCTTCCCCGAAAGAAACTTTAGAAACGAAAGAAAAATATATTGTTTTTTAATATTGCTATATAGTACATAATACTAAGAAGCATACGATGATAAGACCTATCAAACCTTTTGAGCATTGACCTAGCAAGGGCTCAAATAGCACCAGTACATCAATGCAACATCATGCGCCTTTGTTATTTCATCAGCTACGTCCATTAGTACTGTTGTAGAGCTATAACCTTTTCTAAAACCGAATTGAGTCGACGGAAAGATTTGTTTCGAAATTGGCTTTGAAATGGGCTTTAGATCGGTAAATAAGTTTGGACGTGCGTTTTTGGCAATCGGATGAACATATGCAGGTTTTCATGCGTCGGGAAATATGCTTTCTAGCAAGCATGGCTTCTTGACATCGCCAAGTCACCATATCTTTTGAAGTCTTCCGATATTCCTCTTTGTTAATCGTGCCTTACAATCCTGCCGTGCCTTTAATCTTGCCGTGCGACATGTCCACACCAACGCCGCTTAAGTTCAGCTACACGCTCAATGATGTCTTTTACCAACTTCGTTCTCCTCCTAACTTCTGCATTGCGTATTTTGTCTCGTAGACTGATTCCAAGCATGGACCTTTCCATTGCTCTTGTGTTGTTCTAAGGCGTTCTGCATTTTTCTCTGTTAGGCTTTTCTTTTGAGACTTATAGCGACGTTTCGATCTTTAACTCCGCATACACCGCCCAGCTGAGTTGTACTCTTCTGGTTAACTTATGGTGCCTATACACGATACTACATATTGTCCAATCGGCATGACGCTGCGGGCTTGATCCAATCTGCAGTTCGTCCATATACACCACACACGATCAATTTGAACTGTCCAAACGGTACCGACTTTCAGTTGAAGCCATTGCGTCACCAGTGGCGGACGACGATTTTTACCGCCACCAGTGACGGACGACGATGTTTTAGCCGTCTTGGGCATTTTACTCGTGATAACGAAAAAAAAAAGAAAATACGTGGTCTGTTAGAAAAGTATCCGACCTTTTTATTTTGAAACCTCATGGATTTGAATCGAGCGCGCTTGCATGAGCCCACCTTGAACCTTAGTGCGCATGCGTTAATTTTTTCCCGCCAGTAGATAGCGTCAGTTTAGCTTTCGAGCAGTGTTCGAGTGACGCAATGTGTAGTGCTCTCGTCGGTTTTTCAATCCAAGTAGAAATCACAAAATAGTACTATAGGGATGTACTACGTCGCCTACGTGATGCTGCGCGGCGCAAGCGACTGTTGTTGTGGTCATCAGGAAATTGGCGACTCCATCACGACAATGCTCCAGCACATTCTTCGCACTTGGTTCACAATTTTTTGATTCCTCTGGTTCGACAGGCTCCTTACTCTCCTGATATGCCCCCCTGCGACTTCTAGCTATTCCCCAAAGTCAAGAGGCCATTGAAAGGAACGCGATTTCAGACAAGAGAGGACATTATGGCTGCAACGACAGCCGAGCTAAAGTCGATTCCGAAAGAGGCTTTTTCGGAATGCTTCCAACAATGGCGGCACCGCTGGGAGAAGTGTGTGGAGTCCCAAGGAGACTACTTTGAGGGTGATTGGGTTTCCAACGCTCCAGGTATGCCAGTTTTTTTTACCGGCTAAAGGTCGGATACTTATCTAACAGACCACGTACATGTTGAGAGAGAGTGTCCACCACGTTTATCACCGACAAAAATCTTGACTCAAACGGACTGACGATCGACACATTCCCATTGGCTTGATTCAATCGGCTTGATCAAGCCGAAATAATTGAATTTTGTTTCTTTCGTCAAGTATTAATGTCATGCCCATTCACACTCACACACGATCAGTTCTACTTGATCCAAAGGGCAGCGTCATGCCGATTGGACGATAGGCAGTATCGTGTATGACCACCATTACACGTTTGACTTTCCTTGCTCAATTTAATTAAATGACTTAGGTACACGTATTCTTCTACGGTGTCAAACACGTGGTTGTCTATTGTACATAATCTTGGTCTTGTTCACGTTCATTTTAAGTCCAACCCGCAGGTACGCTTCATGGAGTTCTGTCATCATACGCTTTAGTTCATTGGCATCGCAGTTTATTAACACAATATCATCGGTAAAGCCTAAATTATGAATAGACCTTTTCACAGTTGAAATTTTGTACGCGCATGCGTCAATTTCCGCCAGGTTTCGGGCACTTGAACTTTTTTGACGTTTAACCAGTGAAAATAACAAAATGTGTCCGAAACGTTCAAATTGTCGTCTTTTAAACAATACTGACGCGCATGCACTTAACTAACCGTAAAAAGGTCTATGCGAACGCACTTCACAAATGCGTTCATTCCGCGTCTCGGAGGTTGTAACTTCTAAACGGCTGCGAATTTTATTGTAAAACTTTGGGAGCGGATTCTTAAAATGTTATACTACAATTTAAGTTTGAGTTGAGTCACGTGGTCTACATATCTAATGCACTCATGCAAAATTACAAAAATGGGATGGCGCCAGTTATTTCATCCTTCGTATACTTTAAGTTGAACAGTTTTTTTTTTCAGTTGAATGTTGTGGAAATTGAAATTCTTGTGTTGAATTCAAATTTTTTTTTGATTATTTTTATATAATAAACAATTAGTTTAATATTTTATAAATAATATTTAAAATAAATATTTTAAATTTATCTACTTCCTTTTGTAGTAAATATGGTACAACCATGTAGACCACGCGACCAAATATGTCACTTTATGACAATTGTAGGGCTATAATTATTGGATAATTCTTTGCTAGTCAGAAAACGAACGAACGGAGATCTGATAGCGACTTGTGCAACACGTAATTGTCGTCTTATTTTTACGGATTTTTCGTAGCGTTATTTGAAATGTTTCGCGTCGGGCCCACCTATTTGCGCGAACGAATTCCCTCGAAGTCTCGGTCCTTATAAAGAGCAAAGCAATCTCATGGCGCACGGTAAGGCACACGTAAAGTGAAAGGAGGTTGTGCAGTCCGGTGATCTATCGGACGGATTTGCGTCGGTTTCGAGAACCAAAACGAAAATCTCGACATTCTCAAAACTTTATAATCTCGACGTTCTTAAAACTTCAAAAATTGTTTGACAAGTGAAGCTTTTTTCTTGAAAGAATGAAGAATGAAAAGATTTCCTAAAAATTCTACTCATTGTATCTATCCCGACTAGGGATTTTAGTTTTTTTTTTTCGAATTAGGCATGCCGAGGGCCCCCCCTATTACATTTGTAAGGCACTTGTTAGTTTCAACAGTTAACAGTCAATAAATCTTTCAAAAATGCAAATATGTTTGATGTATTATAAAATGATTGAAAGAGATTGAGGAACTGGAGCCTATATCGTGGACAAGTATGGAAATAGTTTCTTGGAAGTAGTAAAAGCTAGTTGACGCATGCCCATAATGAAACACAACATGATCTAGTGCTGGAATTCCAAAGATATATTTAAGTTGGGCCATGCCACAGACTTTCCCAATAGCAACCGAATTTGGCATGCCTGACTTACGTAAACCCTAAGATGTTCAAATAAGCTTAAAGTTAGGATAGCCAAAGATAGATCTAACTTCTAGTCTACGTCACAGACTTTTATTTCAACCGAATTTTTCATGAGTAGCTTTGGTAAGTCTTTGGTTATCTATTTAAGGTTGAAGTCAGGAATTCCAAAGACATGCAAAATATAGGCTATGTAAGGCCATTCGCTTGCGTTTCCTTATAACGATCTAGTTTGGAACTTTTTCGGCAGAGAGTTGTTAGATTTAGGCTTGCCACAATTCAGAAAGGCTCATTAGGCCCGATTGATGTTTTCATCATTGATGAAATTGTTTTCATCCACATGTTTTCATCATTGGCTCATTGATGTTTCGAAACGCCTCACTTTATTCCTAGTCGGGTAACCACAGAATTTCGCAACTGCAACTTAAATTTGGCACAATATTTAAGCCCAACGAATAACATAATTTTTAAAAATTTCGTTAATGTAACTTCAAAATTGCGACTACAGTGATTTTTTTAAATTTTCTAGCCTAATTTAGCATCAGGAAAACTGTAACTATTTTTCATTTGTCAATTACAAACGGACGGAACAATGGATATAAATCAAATTTGGCACGTTAACAGAGAATTCAAAACTCAGTAATTTGTTGCAAATTTTAAAACCGTAGCTTGAAATTTACGACCGTCAGTTTTTTTTTCGAAAGTGAAAATTTTGGAGCGGTTTTTGAAATTGCAGTCGAGTGGACGGACGGATTTTCACAAAATTTGGCAAAATATTTAAGCTCGTCAGATAACATAATTTTTGAAAATTTTGTTAACGCAGCTTCAAAATTGCGAGTACGGTGATTTTTTTAATTTTCTTGCCAAATTTAATATAAGCAAAATGTAAACTATTTTTATTAACATTTCATTAAACCTTATAAACCTTATAAACAAGTGTGTAAAATTACAAAGTTTCATCAACAAATTTAAACAAATTGAATCAATCACAAATTGATTTCTAATTAAACAGCGTTTACACAGACCCGTCAGTTTCGAAAACAAAATTGAGAATCTCGACGCTCTTGTTGTCAGTCTGCTCTAAAATTCAAAAATTGTTCCTTAACCGAAAATTTGGAAGCTTTTTTTCGAAAGAATAGAATTTTATCCAATTTTAGAATTTCAGAACGGTAACTGTAATGTAACGAAAATTAGAACGAAAATATTCAAACGCAAATATTCAAAAAAATCAAACAAATTTTAAGAAGCTTAATTAATTCCAAATTGAGTTGTGTTGAAGCGGCGACAGTCGCAATACAAAGTTTTTACAAAAAATTGTTGCTCCATCGTGCCGAATTAAATGAGCACCGAATTGTTAAAATTCTTTGTAATAAGCTGTCCGAGTTTAATTGGACGTTGTGTAACTCGCACACAAATTTCGACCGTAAAACGACACCGACAAGTTTTAAATAAATATGTTATTACAAAATAGAAATTGTTACAATATTCAGTGAGGTTTCCATTTGCTGTCTCTATAAAAAGCAAATTAATAATTATGATTAAGAGCAACACATTGCTTGATTAACCAAATTATCAACGACAGATTCTCTGTCTGAGAAATTCAAATTTGTTTGTTTTGATTAAACTTACGGAGAGATGGAATAGTATTTACATATTCGCACATCTTAAATTTGGCTAACAGTGTGTTTCAAGTATCATAAGCGGAATATAGACTTTACCCAACGTTATTTCCGCCAAGAAAAAGGTATGAGTGACTCTCAAGTTGTGCCTAAACTAGTTTTTCTTCAGTCTATTCAATGTTGAGAAATGTCAAATTACTGAAACTGGTAAAGAACGACATCTATCTAGAAATGACTTAACCTAACCTTATTTCCATCAGTCAACGTCATTTCCGATTGAAAAAATATCTGAATTACTACCAAGTCGCGGCTAAAGAAGTTTTACTTTAGCCTCCCTTGTCACTCTATTTCCTTAAAATCGCTATTTGTCAAGTGCATGGAAAATTTCAAAGTGTGTCTTAAAGTTTATTCCCTGCAGATTGTAAATATACAATGTCTCAAATAATAAGATAATTTTGGAGAAATTTTCAAAATTTTCCCAATTTTTAAGCTACGTTAATGAAATTTTGGAAAATTATACTACTCGATGACCTTGGAAAATGTGCCAATTTTTTTGAAAATCCGTTTGTTCGTTCCTTTGTAATTTCGAAATTTGGGCTCCAAAATTTACACTTTTCAATAAATAAATTTGATTAAATTTGAATGAATAAATTGCGGTTACAAATTTAAAGCTGCAACTATAAAAGTCGTGTCAGTCCTAGTTTTATATTTTCTCAGTTCTTACCTAACCTAATATATTTTTATCGAATTAAATAACTAAATTAAATTTATTATAATTTTTAATCGCATTATTAAATTAAATATATTATCGTCTTCAAATCAGTTAAACTTAACATAAATCCGTCCATCTGTTCCAAATGAACCTACGAAAAACACTCTAATCGCAAAGCGATCCATTTCCAAAACCGCGGCGTCTAAAATTAGAACCGGCTTTCAACTCTTAGCGTTTGACTTTTATACCTATCTATATATATATTAAGTGTTAGCTATTTATTACACAGAGCCCGAGCAAAAGGTTACTTATGAATTCATGTATTACCTAACGGACGGTTGGAGCGAACGCGATTTTTATTCCCTCCGCTAAAATCATTTTCGACCCGACGCCGTGACGAAATCGCATTCTTCGTCGCGATTATTGAAAAACATGACCTATTTAAATTACAGCTGCACCCTTATAAATTAGATTATGTAACACGATTAAGTAACTAAAAGAAAAAAAGTATGTAGATAAGACTACGCAAAAGTCTATTAAGAATCTATATATGATTAGTGAGAATCTAGTTACACGACTAGTTATAATCTAGATAATATTTATTCGAACTTATTTACGGTTTGAGAAAATGTAGAATAGAATATGAAAACGAAACATAATTACGGATTCATAAAGGCTAAATTTGGCTAAACCAGAATTTTTTTTTAAATCGCAATTTTGGTGGTGGTTTTGGCAATAGAGGTGCATTCGTGAAATTTTCAAAAATTATGTTATTTGACGGGCTTAAATATCGAGCCAAATTTTGTGAAAATCTGTCCGTTCGTTCGTTTGCAATTTCAAAAAGGGCTCCAAAATTTTCACTTTTGAAAAAAATCTGACGGTCGTAAATTTCAAGCTACTTTTTTAAAATTTGCAACAAATTACTGAGTTTTGAATTCTCTGTTATCGTGCCAAATTTGATTTATATCCATCGTTCCGTCCATCTGTAATTGGCAAATTAAAAATAGTTACAATTTTGCTGATGCTAAATTAGGCTAAGATTTAAAAAAAAATCACTGTAGTCTCAATTTTGAAGCCACATTAACGAAATTTTCAAAAATTACGTTATTTGTCGGGCTTAAATATTCTGCCAAATTTTGTGAATATCCGTCCGTCCATTCGTCTGCAAATTCAAAAAGCGCTCAAAAATTTTCACTTTAGAAAAAATCTGACAGTCCTAAATTTCAAGCTACGGTTTTAAAATTTGCAACAAATTACTCAGTTTTAAATTCTCTATAAACTTGCCAAATTTGATTTATATCCGTCATTCCGTCTATCTGTAATTGACAAATGAAAAATAGTTACAGTTTTGCATTTGCTAAATTAGACAAAAATTTAAAAAAATCACTGTAGACGCAATTTTGAAGCCGCATTAACGAAATTTTCAAAAATTATGTTATTTGTCGGGCTTAAATATTGTGCCAAATTTTGCGAAAATCCGTTCGTCTGTTCTTCTGCAATTTCAAAAAGCGCTCCTAAATTTTCACTTTTGAAAAAAATCTGACAGTCTTAAATTTCAAGCTACGGTTTTAAAATTTGCAACAAATTACTCGGTTTTGAATTCTCTATCAACTTGCCAAAATCGGATTATATCCGTCGTTCCGTCCATCTGTAATTGACAAATGAAAAATAGTTATAGTTTGCTTATGCTAAATTAGGCAAGACATTTAAAAAAAATCATTGTAGTCGCAATTTTGAAGCTGCATTGACGAAATTTTCAAGAAATATGTTATTTGAGGAGCTTAAATATTGTGCCAAATTATATGAAAATCCGTCCGTCCGTTCGTCTGCAATTTAAAAAAACGCTCCAAAATTTTGACTTTTTAAAAAATCTGACAGTCGTAAATTTCAAGCTACGGTTTTAAAATTTGCAACAAATTACTCAGTTTTGAATTCTCTATCAACTTGCCAAATTTGAATTAAATCCGTCGTTCCGTCCATCTGTATTTGACAAATGAAAAATAGTTACAGTTTGCTTATGCTAAATTAGGCAAGAAATTTAAAAAAAATTACTGTAGTCGCAATATTGAGGCTGCATTAACGAAATTTTCAAGAAATATGTAATTTGACGAGCTTAAATATTGTGCCAAATTTTGTGAAAATCCGTACGTCTGTTATTCTGCAATTTCAAAAAGCACTCCAAAATTTTCACTTTTGAAAAAATTCTGACAGTTGTAAATTTCAAGCTACGGTTTTAAAATTTGCAACAAATTACTCGGTTTTGCATTCCCTAGAAACTTGCCAAATTTGATTTATATCCGTCGTTCCGTCCGTCTGTAATTGACAAATGAATAATAGTTACAGTTTTGCTTATGCTAAATTAGGCAAGAAATTTAAAAAAATCACTGTAGTCGTAATATTGAAGCTGCATTAACGAAATTTTCAAGAAATATGTAATTTGACGGGCTTAAATATTGTGCAAAATTTTTTGAAAATCCATTCGTCTGCAATTTAAAAAAACGCTCCAAAATTTTAACTTTTGAAAAAAAAATCTGACAGTCGTAAATTTCAAGCTACGGTTTTAAAATTTGCAACAAATTTCTGAGTTTTGAATTCTCTGTTAACGTAGCAAATTTGATTTATATCCATCGTTCCGTCCGTCTGTAATTGACAAATGAAAAATAGTTACAGTTTTGCTGATGCTAAATTAAGCTAGAAAATTTAAAAAAAAATTACTGTAGTAGCAATTTGGAAGTTGCATTAACAAAATTTTCAAAAAATATGTTATTTGTCGGGCTAAAATATTGTGCCAAGTTTTGTGAAAATCCGTCTGTCCGTTCGTCTGCAAATTCAAAAAGCGCTCCAAAAATTTTCACTTTCGAACTAAATCTAACAGTCGTAAATTTCAAGCTACGGTTTTAAAATTTGCAACAAATTACTAACGAAATTTTCAATAAATATGTAAGTTGACGAGCTTAAATATTGTGCCAAATTTTGGGAAAATCCATTCGTCTGCAATTCCAACGCTCCAAAATTTTGACTTTTGAAAAAAAAATTGACAGTCGTAAATTTCAAGCTACGTTTTTCAAATTTGCCGCAAATTACTGAGTTTTGAATTCTCTGTAAACTTGCCAAATTTGATTTATATCCATCGTTCCCTCGGTCTGTAATTGACAAATGAAAAATAGTTACAGTTTTGTTGATGCTGAATTAATCTAAAAAAATTAAAAAAATCACTGTAGTCGCAATTTTGAAGCTACATTAACGAAATTTTCAAAAAATATGTTATTTGTCGGGCTTAAATATTGTGCCAAATTTTGTGAAAATCCGTTCGTTTGTTCTTCAGCAATTTCAAAAAGCGCTCCAAAATTTTCATTTTTGAAAAAAATCTGACAGTCGTAAACTTGAAGCTACGGTTTTAAAATTTGCAACAAATTACTCAGTTTTGAATTCTCTATCAACTTGCCAATTTTGAATTATATCCGTCGTTCCGTCCATCTGTAATTGACAAATGGAAAATAGTTACAGTTTTGCGTATTCCAAGTTGGGCAAAAATTTCAAAAAATCACTGTATTCGCAATTTTGAAGCTGCATTAACTAAATTTTCAAGAAACATGTTATTTCACGAGCTTAAATACTGTGCCAAATTTTATCAAAATCCGTCTGTCCGTTCGTCTGCAATTTAAAAAAGTGCTTCAAAAAATTTGCAACCTGGCGTCAAAACTAAGGTTTAAAGAAGAAATATTTATTGAAAACAAAACTATCGATCATTTAGTATACCCGGGAGTATACATTGTTATAATGGAATTGATTTTATACAAAACAAAAGAAACAAAAAAATCCCGAGAAATCTAAAATACTATAAAAACTGCAAAATAGACCATTTTACAGTTAGTTAAGCGCATGCGTGTCCGCCAAGTTTGAAAGGCGGGAATATGAAACTTTCGGGCACATATTTAGTTATACGTCAAAAAGTTCGGGCACTTTTTGACGTTTTACATGGCGGAAATTGACACCTGCGCACACAAAAATTTCAACTATGAAAAGGACTATTTATTGATTATGCAGATTTAGTGGGGTATGGGGGGTTATAGTGATTCGTGTTTTATGTGGGTGTCTATGGGAGGATTTGGTAAAATCGCGTCAGATACATAGGGGGTTTGTATATGAGGCAGTGAATGTTGGTATCTTTGTACTGCAGGGTATTTTTGTCGGGGTATTTGGGAGTTTGAAATGTTCAGTGATTAATATACTTGATGTCTGCAAAAACTCTGCAAAGCTTTGGGAAGATTCAAACTTGTTTATTGCTAAACCGACTGAAGAGTGTTCAGATGAAGCTGCTTGTGCATGCAACAAGTGGCCGGCGGTAATGGAATTTGCGGAACGCGTCGAATCGATAAATGTCGAGCGTTATTAAGATCGTGCACGTGGAATTCCACATTTAAAGCAAAAAAAAAATCTAACAAAAATATATCTACCTGATCACGAAATCCAGTCCACGAAACCGCCGGCGTTTCCGCTTATATTAAAAAATTGTGTTGAATAATGCTCTAATGTCTCCAGTCGGTTATTAAATAGATTGTGTGGCATTACGTGTAGAATGTTTACGTCGCTTTTAATGCAAGCGAATGTTTTTTTGTGCGTAGGCGCGCGACTTTTTTTTCGTTTGTAAATTGAGTCACGAAATTTATTTTTTTTCCGATCATTGTTCCTTTTTCCTTTGACGTCGATGATTTCTAATGGGTTTCAATTTCGCCGAAAGGTAAACTCGTTTTGTTGTTGTTTTGAATTTTCTGATTTCGTAATGTTGGAATTGGAAAATTGTGTGAAACAAATTTATGAAAATGAATAGATACGATTTTTGGTTTAAAATTGTTTTCATTCTACAGAATTAAAATTTACACACATTCTACAGAAAGAAAAACGATTTTCAGAATTTAATATTGACTAAACCATACTAATTATAGATATAATCATATCAACTTTTTAAGGGCGGATTGTGGTCTGAATATATAAATATATTCAACTTATTCGTAGCTCTATAATATTAAGTCTTATTAAGACTGCAAAACAAATCTCATGTTGAGCAACTACTTCCCTGGCTAATACCACGCAGGATATTGCATTATACAACCGGTATTTGCATGTTATTACCAGCTCCTAGTACAATTTTAAAGTCACTAAACGAGTACTGGATAAATAACATTGCTTTTAAGATCATTTCTTTCTTCTTTAACCTAAGTGAATAGCCATCTGCAGACGCGTTTCGAGATTTAGCTCTCATCAGTGCAGCTTTGCTGTTTTGAATTATAGCTTGGAATTAAGAACACTTATTTGAACACCTCGTGCATGAATGGTGAGATTAGGTTTCGAGGTTAGGACCTGAAAATTATACTGGGGGCTGCTAATAACATGCAAATACCTGTTTATAATTCAATATCTTGCGTGGTATTAGCAAGGGAAGTGGTTGTTTCAACATGGAATTTGTTGTGTTGTCTTAATAAGGCTTAATATTATGAAGTTAAGAATATGGTGAATATGTTTATATTTTCAGGCTACATTTCGCCCTTTATATTTTTAGAATTCTTTACAGCTGGAAATTTGCACAATTGAGAATTTACTAAAATTATTTAGGGTTTTGCTCAGCAAAATTCATTTTTCAAAATTTGGGGTAAATGCGTCTTTCTGCAATTTCGAATGCCTAAATCTAAAACTTACAAATTTTTCGTGAAATTTTTAAATCTCTTCTAATAGTTACAAATATTTGGTAAAATTTACAAATCTCTGAAACAAATTACAAATATTTTTTTTAAATTACAAATCTCAGTTTCGGACAAATAAATGATTCTCCGTTTGTCAAGAAATTGAAAACGACGAAGGTTCTATCTTCGTCGTTTTCAATTATGGCACAAAATCAAAAAACTTTTCATCTTTCCACATCCCTGACATCTTCAATAACCGACTCTATTCCACCCACTATGAAAAAGCTTTCCTATTCTCCGAACATGTGCACCATCAAACTCTCCCCACTATGACGATAATAACCTTAACAGAGGGTTTTGAGAAACAGAAGGATTGACAACTTTTTCATCTGCGACAGTACGGACATTTGGAAGGGAATAGTTTTCTCCAGTAATGTGTGGGTGGTCAGAGCTAGGGGAACTATTTTTTCCATGGAGAAGGGCGTATGTTTCCTTCTCCATGGAAAAAATAGTAATAGGCTATCGACCCATTACTCTCCTATCAGTTAATGGCAAAATCCTAAAACCAGACTCGAGAGCATCCTAGTAAACACCATCGCCAATTTGGCTTTAAAAGGCCTACCTACCACTCTACTACCCATCCTTAATTCTTCCTTACCAATAACCTACAGGTTTCATACCTTGAACACCAACACTCAGCTGCCCTATTCCTTGATATCAACAAAGCCTGCGACAATGTGTGGTACGCGTATGAAACAACACAATATCCATCCTAACCTCCTCTACCTAATTAAACCATTCCTTGAAGAGAGATCCCACCAAATCAAAATAAACAACCACCTTTCTCCTGAATTTACCCCGCATAATGGTCTTCCCCAAGGTTCTCCTCTCTCCCCACTACTCTATGACTTTTTTTATAATTGCCACTTTGACGACAAACTCTAAATCAACCTCTTCTCCTACATCATACAATATGCCGACACCGTTCTCATCTCCCAAAACAAAAGCCTCAAAAAAAAAACATTTACGCTCTCCAAGCCCTTACTGACAAAACGATTTCATGGCTCAATCGTTGGAGACTTTCTGCCAATCCATCTAAATATCAACTCTTCATTCCTAAGCACCGAAGGCACCATCGACGTAGTACCCACTCCTCAAATCCAATAGTTAGGCATGATCTTCAAAAAGATGAAATTCTCCAACGACGCGAGTCAACGAAAGACGTAAATATTTCCGTGGCCTAATGCATGGATATAAAGGCTTTTCCATGAAAATAAAGCCATCTGCCGCCCCCTCCTTGACTATGGACACATATTACTTTCAAACGCTAACGTGAGAACACTATAAGGAAGTGGTAGATCGAACTTCATTAAGACTGATCTCCAAGTTAAGACACCTAAACCACATCCTTCATAATCCTTCCAACGATCTTCTATATAGATTCTCCCAAGTTCCAAAACTCCTAGACAGGTATCAACTACTACGGACAAAATTCAAAGACAGCAACATCCACTGGATCATTGTAGACCCGCTATGCATAAAATGGGACATAAAAACCTAAAAACACCCAACTAAGACGCTTTATGAAAGAATCCACGACAACTAAACACTACATTTCATGTCATTTCATTCTCATCACTCTATTGATATCTATATATTAAAAATTAATATGTACATACGTTTTTTTTAAATTGTATTTCCGGGCAAAAGGACCTTGTGGTCGATAGCCCTTTGTATAAAGTATACAATAAATATATTCTCTCTCCCTCTTTACAAATCACAGTTAAATTTACAAGTCTCTGTTAAATTTACAAATCTCTGATAAATTTTACGATTCTCTGAAAAAATTTACAAATATTTGGTAAAATTTACAAATATTTGATAAAAATTTAAAATTTCTTATCAAATTTACAATCTTTCTATAATCTGTAGATTTGTTAAAAAAAATTCTATTTTGCGTCTGTAATGGACTCATAACAGCACTCACATGCGTGCGGTTATGTCTCACCGAGTGCTGTTATGAGTTAATTTTTTCATAGGTTGGCACTCAAATTCAGAGCCGTCAGTGTCAAATTTTCAGCGAGATAGTTTTGAGGTTATGTGATGTGTGGAAATCGCAAATACACAAATTTAATTAATGAATGGTAATAAACGATATAACACATTTAATTTAAATTCTGTCCATCAATGGTACAATTACTCAAAACATTTATAGTGATATTGGATGTTTCTTGAGCAATCACACTCACACCAGGGAAATTATATATAGTGCTACTATTACTGTTGCTATCAAATTGCAACATATCCGTTAATTCCTGACATTATTTTCATTGCACCATTCGTTAAATGTACATACAATAAAATATATTCTTTTTCATATCGTGGACGTGATTTATCCGGCAACAAAATGCTCACAGTATTTAATGCAATTTGCTGAATTTCAGGTGGAGTAAAGATATTTTCTCATCCATTTTAATTTTAACCTTAAAATTAATTTCAAGTGTCAGTGAAATGTCAATTATCAGTGTTACCAACCACCCTAAAATTTTCTAAATAAATATATTTTTTATTTATAAATCGCATAAAAGGGCGCAAAATAGAAGAAATACTATAAAAAAAACTCGTTCTTAAGTCTTTTTTCAGCACGAATACAAATTTAGAAGTTTTCTAATGAGCAAGTGCGGAAAATCACGCTTACTAAACTCGTGCCTTAATATACTAACGGAACCACCAATAAACAAACCATAGAAAATTGTTCAATAAAATGATTAAAATTGAACAATTTCTAACCAAAAATTAGATTGGTTTAAAATAAAATAAATCTCACAAACTTGTTTATATCACTAATAAATGTATTTCATTGTTGCAATTTTTTTAAATTTATTTTGTAATTATGTGAATGACACATCCAGTTCATTCCGTTTCAGCGCTTTAATTAATAATAAGTAATAGAAGCAAAAAATGTCATGGGGTTTCCCCTAGTTATGTCCTGGTCGGAAATACCAACAAGAAAACAAAAAAAATGTCACAAGTATAAAGTTGGCAATATTATTTAAGAAAAATTAGTGGTTAGGATTTTTTTTACAAATGTTTTCATATAAATTTCCCAAACGAAAATATTATTTTTGATAAGGAATATTCTAAAAATGCATGTGCGAAAATTTGCAAATGTTTGCAAAATTTGTAAATAAAAACATTTTGTTCAATTATACTCAAACTGAAAATAACAACTATTATCAACTGTCAAATAACAACTATTATCAACTGTCAAATAACAACTATTATCAACTGTCAAATAACAACTATTATCAACTGTCAAATAACAACTATTATCAACTGTCAAATAACTATTGTCAACTGCCAATAATAGCTGTTGTCAACTGTTAATAACAATTCTTTTGAAAATTTTTTGACTATTCTAACAACCAATCAAATTTTGTCATTTTGTCTCATATGAAACAATTTCAACCAATCATGTCAACATTACACTGATAATTGCATTCAGTGCAAGTATCAATCACTATAACAACACGATTGAGTTTCACAACTTCATTCCAAATAAATTTCAAAATGTCACGTTTTGGCAATGCGAATGTTCAAAGTATAAATGCGCTAATAAAGAAAAATCCCAGAAATACAACTTACAGTCACAAATATATTTGGGGAATATTTATGGAATTTTGCTGCGAACGAGAATATGAATAGACCTTCATTCAGTTAGTTGAGCGCATGCGCATCTGTCAAGTTTGAAAGGTGGGAATATGAAAGTTTCGGGCAAAGATTAAGGTTATACGTCAAAAGTTCGGGCAATTTTGACGTATAACATGGCCTAAATTGACGCATGCGCACAAAAAATTTCAACTATGAAAAGGTCTATTAAATGAACATAGAAGCTTAGAAGAATTGGCGTTGATACTAAAAGATTGGGCGGTCAATATGAGATAGAAAGAGGGGTTAAATGTTTCGTTGTGTTGTTATAATATCCCTCGGACATTGACAAATGCTTCAGAATTTTATGACAAATTTTTCCAGCTCGTTACTTGGTAACAGCCTTCGGCTTCGGGCTGTTACCAAGGAACGAGCTTTCGATTGTCACAAAATTATCTCGTCTATTATCAATGTCCTAGCGATATTACTACTGACAGTTGCCTTAATCAATAGACCTTTTCATAGTTGAAATTTTTTTGTGCTCATTTCGTCATTCAATTTCCGCCATGCTATATGTGCCCGAATATATCTAAATATGTGCCTGAAACTTTCATATTCCCGCCTTTCAAACTTGGTGGATGCGTATGCGCTTAACTAACCGTAAAAAAAATCTATTATAATTATATTCATATGTCATTAACATCTACAACTATTACCAACTGTGTTTTTAGGGTTCCGTACCGAAAACGGAACCCTTATAGGATCACTTTGTTGTCCGTCTGTCTGTCTGACCATCTTTCCGTCTATCCGTCCGTCTGTCTGTCTGTCAAGATCATCTTTCTCAGGAACGCGTAGAGGTAACAAGTTGAATTTTGTATCAAATACTCGGGTCTGCGGTCTCTTTCAGCTGTGAAAAAATCAAACTTGTAAGTCAACGCGATCAAAAGATATGACCGTTTATGTCGCATATTTTGCGATTTCACAAGGGAATCAAAATATATAGAGTACTTCCCGTTGACCTAGAATCATGAAATTTGGCAAGAAGCGGTGTCTTACAGCACATGTAAAGGGAAAAATCTGAAAACCGTAAATATGTAGTTTAATTACAAGAAAAATGCGAATTTACTATTAGAAACTTATGAAAATACACTAATGTGTTGCGTGGTATTGTCAGGCACCAGAATTATCCTCCTAAAGACAGCTTACTTACAAGTTTGTACGGAACCCTCGGTGTGCGAGTAACAACTCGCACTTGGCCGTTTTTTTTTTTGTTGATAAATCTTACAAGTTTACCAATATAAGAGCAATGGTGACACCCACTGTATCTATTGATGATTTCGTTTATAAAGGCGTGTTTGGTACAATGCGGGTCCAACCCCAAATCACTGCGGCCAAGTGGTCTATTGTATTTTGCCCACAATTTTCATTTTATTGGCTCAGAAACCTAGGTGTCATTATAATAGGGAATATGCATGTAATTTAAATTCTTTATTGACCGGACATTTGAACTAAACCACTATTTTTATAATTAATATCTTTTTAAATACTTAAAATTAATAAATAAATGTGCAAATTAAGCGAGGGAAATTAGAATTTGTAAAACGCAACACCATTGGTTAAAATGAAAGTGACGTAACATACCATGTAAACAAGTCCGTATGTTTTACATTTGTATGTCATTGCAGTCTTTTGGTTAGAAAACAAACGTCAAAAATGTGAAGTTGAAAATGAAAATATCTGTAAACAATGGACTGAACTGTCCATTGGTAATTGACGTCACAGTGGTAATTGACGTCACCAACAGACCGCGCGAAAATGGCTGCGTTTAAACAGTTAAAATTTTTTAAAATATATTTAATATATATTTTTTTAAAACTTAATTACAGCATTTTTAAGCAGTATTTATATTTTTTACTATGTTATAACGGTGCAAACAGTGAATTCAAAATTCAAAAAAACATGCATATTCCCTATTAGCGTTAATTAATTACACATTTGTCTTCAGGTACAAATGCGACCGATTCTCGCGCTAGGGACCTCTAGATTTGTTAGTTAACGCTCTAACTCTGTGGACTATAGGGCTTCACACGAGAACGATATTTTTCTCGTCTCGTTTCGTCTTGTAAAAGCGAGACGAGAACGAGACGAGACCGCATGTGGTCTCACTCTCGCGAGAGCGAGAACGTAGGTGGTCTCGCTCTCGCGAGAGTGAGGGCGCATGTGGTTTCGTTCTCGCGAGACACGAGAGTCTCGTTTCTGATCCCGGTCATACTTCTTCTTAAATCTTTGATTCTAATACGGGCAGTCGTAATATTTTCTTGCATAAATTTGAACTGCGGGCTCGGGCAAGTTACATTTCATTATATAGGAATTAAAAGAGTAGATTTCGTAATATGAAATAGATGTCGTAGACAATTTCAAATTATGTTCGTTTTTATTATTAATTTTAAATCGTCAACAAAATAGAAGGTTTATATAAACAGACATTTATGGTGTGTTATCGCTACATTTTCATGTGGATGGAACAAAGCGAAATTAGAAGATATTAATAGTAACCAAATAGAAAATGTATGTAAAGAGACAGTGATTGGTTTACAATAAAATGAATGATCCAAAACCAAATCCAAAACCAGATAGTCCAAAACCTCGTTTTGGACTATCTTAACAATAAGTTCTAGCAAGAACGATATTTGGCGAGATTAGACGAAATGAGACAAACGGTAACGAGAGGGAGACGAGAAAAACGGTTACGAGAGCGAGAGCGAGACGAGACGAGACTAACGGTTACGAGAGCGAGCCGAGACAAACTGTTCCTAGAGCGAGAACGAGACTGAGACGAGAGTAATTTTTTACAGAACAAACGAGAGCGAGACGAGATTTTTTAAACTCTCGCCCTATCTCGTCTCGTGTGAAGCCCTAGTGGACTACGCTGAAGGAGATTCTAGTAAACCAAATTATCGAAACTTCTTGAATTAAAATGTGTTGCAAATATTTTTTGCAGAATATACAGGACAAATTGTGTGTAGAGAAAAGATTATACGTCTTGCAAAACAATGCCGGAGTTTCTCAAGCACTTTGGAAATATTTCGGACAATTAGCAAACATGAATGTAAATGCGAAGCGAAACAAAACAGCAACGTTGTGCAAAAACCAGCCAATCAGAGAAAGAAACGAAAATTATCGGCCAAAAAAAAACAAACGCAATTACGTAAATTATTTGGGTAATTTTGTAAAACATGAATATGTGAAATCGAGCAAATATTTAGTTTGATTATAAAGTTTGCGGAAATATAAAATGGTTTAGTAGACAAGAATTGAAAACGCGGCTCTTCGAATTTCGAATACATAACTTGAGGGTTTTTGGCGGACCAGTAACGTAAGTTTAGTTTGTTCCTCTCCCTATGCAATGAAACTCATCTCCCCATGAAACTCATGATTATTTTGTTGACAAAATTATCTCCAACGCCCAAATCTTATCGACTGAATTCTAAACGTGAGTTTCGGACTATTGGAAGAACTTCTCAGGCTGTTTGTCATTTGTAAGACCGAAAGAGTTAAATCTTTCTTTAAAATTGTTCTTACCTCATCATCAGCTTTGGCTCCACAACCCATTATGGGTCTTGGCCTCCTCTAGAATTTTTTTCCATTCCAATCTATTCCGGGCCTTAGCTTTCCATTCGGCCACCTTCATTGCTATTAGATTCTCCTGCTCTTGGTTCAGATGTCTTGGTCCTTGTGTCCTTTTCCCTACTGGTCTTTGTCGTGTAATAAGTTTTGCAGGCTCTGAATGCTTCATTCGCTCGATATGTCCTATCCATCTTAATCTAGCAATTTTTATAGTACGAACTACATCCGCGTGTTCGTAAAGGTGGTACAGCTCATGGTTGTATATCATTGTTCTTACCTACTCACGATAAATTCCTACTTGCTGCGATAAACGTCGCACGGATTGATTGGGATTTTCTGCAATTCTGTCAATCCTTCAATCCTAACTTACAAAGTTTTCATTTCTGCTCTAGCAGTTTTTTTCCTCTCTGCAAGTTTAATATCCCTAAGAGAACCTGTTGGATGTGTCATGTCATGTGAATCATTGAATCATCAATGCATGTTTTTTGAATATATTTTTAATTCACTGTTTACACCGTTATAACATAGTAAAAATATATATACTGCTTAAAAATGCTGTAATTAAGTTTAAAAAATTATTTAAAATAGAGAAAAGTTTTGAGCTGTTTAAACACCGCCATTTTCGCGCGGTCTGTTGATGACGTCAATTACTACTGACAGTTCAGTTCATTAATTACTACAGCCTGCATAATATTACTATCTTGGTGCACGTTTTATAGTGCGATAAATGCAAAATATTACTTGTATTTTAAATAATTTGAATAACGCACGCAAATATTCAATATCGCTAGGTTACATTAAAATAAACAAATAATTAAAAATAAGATGAATACAATCAAGTCCTCGGTATTAAAAAAGTGACATGAAGTGTCAGAATTTTATAGAATTCTCATTTTTAACCCCTTGACATATGAATAAAATGCGTCTGTCTACCATGGCACATGAAATACATGACGTTAGAGACGTCATTGTATGTCAAGGGGTTAACTTATAACGTATAACTTAACTATATAACGTATAACATATATATATATATATATATATATATATATATATATATATATATATATATATATATATATATATATAATATATATATATTAACTATATAACGTATAACTTATATAACTTATGTCAAGGGGTTAACGTTTTTGACGTTTGTTTTCTAACCAAAAGACTACAATGACATACTTATGTAAACAATACGAACTTGTTTACATGGTATGTTACGTCACTTTCGTTTTAACTAGTGGCGTTTGGTATGGTACAAATTTGAATTTGCCTCGCTTAATTTGCTCCTGCTATTTATTAATTTTAAGTATTTAAAAATATATTAATTACAAAAATAATGGTTTAGTTCAAATGTCCGGTCAATAAAGATTCGGAAAAAAAATATTTGAATCAAATTTAAATTTCATGCATATTCCCTATTGTAGTGTTTCCCAAGGTGTGGTATACGTACCCCTTGGGGTACGCGAATGGTTTGAAAGGGGTACGAAACGATGTTCCAAAATATTAATTTTTGATGTGTGCCAAAGTGTATATAAGTGAAAAATAGTATATTGTGCAACTAGAGCGGTAAGTTGTCAATTGCTCACGAGAGCAAAATTGGGCTCACGAACGAAGTGAGAGCTCTGGTTTTTCGCAATTGACAATACCGCATGAATTGCAGATAATATTTTTTATTACTCATGTGAAGGGACGTATCTTACAAGATTGTGGTCCTTGAGCCATCAAAAAAAAAAAAAAAAAAAACGGCCAAGTGCGAGTTGTGACTCGCGCACCGAGGGTTCCGTACAAACTTGTAAGGCTTTAGGAGGACCTAACTGTATGCAACCCATATGCTTCTGGTGCCTGACAATACCACGCAACACATTAGTGTATTTTCACAAATTTCTAATAGTAAATTCGCATTTTTCTTCTAATTAAACTACATATTTACGGTTTTCAGATTTTTCCCTTTACATGTACTGTAAGACACCGCTTCTTGCCAAATTTCATGATTATAGGTCAACGGGAAGTACCCTGTACGTTTTGATTCCCTTGTGAAATCGCAAAATATGCGACATAAACGGTCATATCTTTTGATCGCGTTGACTTATAAGTTTGATTTTTTCACAGCTGAAAGAGACCGCAGACCACAGTATAATCATTTTTTGGTGAACATACAGAAACATTAGATCGATTTAGAAAAGATAATATAAAGATTTATATTTTATAAAAGAAAAAGAATTTATTTATAAAAGATAAGGTAATTTAGAATATTATGAAAAGGTTTCGGGCAAAAATCCGATTTTGCGCGTGTTTATAAGCTATTGTCAGGCTTACGATCCGCCAAAACAGAAAAAGATTATTAACTGTTTGTTCTATACATAATTTCACGTCTTTTGATGTATCATATGCCAATCAACGCACGAATCCAATAGAGGACAATGTGGCAAGGACCGTTGGTTTAATCCAGGTTAGGTTACGATAAATTTTGAGATTATTAGTCGTTGGTTCTATACAAAATTTCGCGTCTTTTGGTGTATTATATGCCAATATCTATAACATGTCAAAATTCGCGATTTTTAAGAAGAAATATCGCGATTTTCGACACCCCTCCGATTTTTACATATTGTATATCAAAAGACGCAGAATTTCACACAGACAACGCTCATATAAATCATTAAGCCATTCAGTTTATAATAAGTCGGCAAATCTTAAAAAACTACTTAATTTTCAAGTAGCTAAAAACACCTTGTTATATTTAGAGCGATATCTTGAAAACGAATAAAAGTAGTGGAGGGAGTTTTACATTTTCTGAAAGCTTACTTACTCTCGATCCAATACAGGACAATGTGGCAAGGATCGTTGGTTTAACCCAGGTTAGGTTATGATAAATTTCGAATTGGTAAAACCATACAACATTATAGATAATCAGATAAACTTAATAAAGACGGAACAAAGCTTGAATATATAAATATACTCAACTTTCCGGAGCTCTATAATACTAATGAGTCTTTTTAGGGCTACCAAAAACAAATCTTGTGTGAGATTTTGGTTAGATTTGGTTAGGTCAGGTTAGATTAGGTTGTCTGCCGCGAAGCATATACATGACATGTCGAAATTCGCGAATTCGAAGAAGGGTATGCTTTAAATAAAATCGCGATTTTCGACACCGCTTCGATTTTTGCATATTTGATATCAAAAGACGCCGAATTTTACACAGATTACGCTAATATCAATCATTATGCAATTCACTTTACAATAGGTCAGGAAATCTTAAAAAAGTAAACAATTTTGAACCAGCGAAAAATACCTTATTATATTTGCAGCGATGCAAATTAATTTTTCTGATTCAATTCACGCGGGAGAAGCCGCGGTCTATGTCAGTATTTGATACAAATTTCAACTTGTTACCTCTACGCGTTCCTGAGAAAAATGGTCTTGAAAGACAGACAGGCGGACGGACGGACAACAAAGTGATCCTATAAGGGCTCCGTTTTCGGTACGGAACCCTAAAAACGAACTAAAAATGAAGAATTTGATTTTTCATTTGTCCTCGGTGTCATTAGAACTCTCCTCAGTCTCCGGTATCACCATAGAATTTACGCTCACTTTAAAACGTTTTCTTAAATTTTTATTTTGTAATGAAAAAAAATGTCACTTTCACGTCACTTTTTTAATATTAAGGTTTTGATTTTGTTTATTTTATTTGTTTAAATGTTTTTATGTAACTTATCGATTTTTATTGAATATTAGTGTGCGCGAAGCATAATTTGAATATGAATTGACAAACGGCCATTTGCCGCACCCAAAAACGGGCGCCAAAATAGTACTTATCCCGCATGAGTAATAAAAATCACCATAGAATTTACAATCATTTATAAACGTTTTCTTTAATTTTTATTTTGTAATGAAAAAAAAATGTCACGTTCACGTCACTTTTTTAATATTAAGGTTTTGATTGTGTTTATTTTATTTATTCAAATATGTTTTATGTAACTTATCGATTTTTATTGAATATTAGCGTGCGCGAAGCATAATTTGAATATGAATTGACAAACGGCCATTTGCCGCACCCAAAAACGGGCGCCAAAATAGTACTTATCCCGCATGAGTAATAATAAATGTTGTTATGTAACTATCGATCTTTATTGAATATTAGCGTGCGCGAAGCATAATTTGAATATGAATTGACAAACGGCTATTTGTCGTACCCAAAAACGGGCGCCAAAATAGTAATCCCGCTTGTGTAATAAAAAACAATATAACGATATTTGAATTACATCAAAAAATAGTGCATCAAACATTACTTTTTATAAAGTGTCTGAAATCTAAAAATAATTCAGCTTCATCATCTTTGATAATTAATTAATACAATACAACCAATAGATTATTTTACTAACTGCTCACGATAAAATGATAAGCATAAACTGTCTTAAAGTGAACTCCTAAAGAATAACATTTTTTCTACTGATTTATGTGAAAATGGCATTTTTTCCACGGCTTACCCTACATGAAAGTGACATTTACCCTACATTTTTATTCTAGAGATGAAAATATTTTCAATAATAATTTATGATTTTCTCGATTTAAACACTAAACTAACCAAATTTGCATGGACTTTCTTATTAATTACATCAATTTCAATGAAATATTTTATGTACCATCGTAAAACGAGCTTGAAACTATTTAAAAAACCGAAATAAAATTGGGACATTTGACTTTAAAAGAAGTATCACCTTCTATGAGAATGCAATATGTTACCATGGAAACGACCAAACCAACAATTAAATTTGTATTGACAGTTCTGACAGTTCGCTTCGAATTGGATTTATTAAAGTCGAATTATGGATTCTACAACCGAAATCAGTAGAAAAAATTGCATTTACTACTCGAGATGAAAGTGTTCGGTGTGATTGCTAACTCGCTGGCGCTCGTGAGCAAACTCCCACCTCACCAAAAAACACCACTTTCATCTCTTGCTGTAAAATATACTATTTTCTAAGATTTGAAATAATTTTGATGCGATTTTACCTTAAAAAGTCATGTTTAATTCCTTGGATGCGGATCAATAAAACAGTGAAATGAACAGTAATGAAATTAAAAAAATTATTTCGCTAGTGAAATAAAAGTATCCATAGCAACGCATCGAAATAATTCGCTTGTGGGCTCCGTAAACACAACCCATGTTGACTTCGTTGATGTTCTGTTTTGATCCCCAATTACAAAACTTATTACACATTTTTTTTATAAATGTCTTCATTTCCGCGGGAGTAATCTTTCTCCAATTGCGTCACCATTTAATAATTCTTAGGATGTATCCATTTATGGTTAATAAAACACAAATTAATGAAACACTAAACAAGATTTTGACGTACGGATCAACAATTTTATCGTTCTCATGACAACAATACAATAATGGGCGACTTCGATGCTTCTCTTAAAAAAAACAAAATTTTTCAACGAACTTTTCTTTGAATTTAACTTGTTAAATGAAAAGGAAAATTAATTAAAAGTTTGTATGCACTAGCGAATAAAATTAAGCTTTAACTCGCGAATTTAAATCTCGTTAAACCTTAATTTTATCCGCCTGTATAATGTATAACTATATTTTTATCTTTGAAATCCCAATCTGGAGACTTGTTGATGATAATTGTTGATTACGTTGATTGATATTAAGACAAGTACAGTTGTTGTTTATAATAACATATCTCAGAAATTTTCTACTAAGGGGTACGAAGTGTTAAAAAATGTTTGAAAGGGGTACACGTGGAGAGGAAGTTTGGGAAACACTGCCCTATTGTCTCGCAATTTGACGGCGTTGAAAAATGAAACTATTGTCGAAACCACCTCCGAGCTCGATCTAATAAAATGCTCTCCACAAGCAATCCTTTGTTCACTCGGCCACCGCTTGAAGCTTCGCTGAATATTAAACATTTACAATTTATGACAAATCACTTCTTTTTGTTTTTATTAGTTAAAAACGGGACACTCTTAATTTGTCACCCTTTAGTTCAGATTTAGAGTGTAGATTGTAGTTCAGACTAAGACCGATAAACAGCAGATAGACTCAACACAGATTCGTGTAAAGAAATAAAAGCGTTACGTAAAACACTTTGACCCACTTATCGGCCCGTAAATTAGACTGCGAAAACAAACCTAAATTTCGTTTTCAAACACCCAAACAAAAATCTAAACAAATAAATTTAAAAGAAAACAATAATAATTTGGACCACCCCGCGAGTGTTCCCAAAGAAATTCGCGTGTAATCCAAACACGACCCAGTTCGGCAAAGAAGACTTGTAGCGTAAATTGGATTGATTTAAACTAAAATTGATATATTTAAGGGAGTTTTTACGTGAGTGTCTATAAATAAAACTGGCGTCGCTTCCATTTATAAAATATACAGGTAAACAGGTAAGCGACGTTGCCATGTAGTCGTTTAGGATATTACGATATTGTTATTCAACGACCTCGTCCCACTTCACGGAACTTGAAGACTCGCTCACTCCACAACAGAAATCCGGCACGTAAACGTTCCCCGCGCCGAAACTCCGGCCGAAATTGATCGAGATTCGCGGCGAAATTCGTCGCGGTTTTTTCGCGCGGACGGAATTTCTTCGGTGCGGGGGTTTCGCGATTCCGGGTTAGATGTTTTTTTTTTTTTAGTTGTGTGAGGAAGGTTTTTGTGTTTGGATCGTCAACCAAGCGCAACTAGTGAGGCTGGAACATGCAATCGACTGACTACGGCCTATCCCGACATTCCAATTAAAATACACACACACATACATTTTTGATTAAATATTTATTTATTTTCGTATTTTATTAACTTTATATTGCTATTTGGTCTTTGGGCCAATTTTGAACGTTTCTTCTACTTTGCCCAAATTGTCGTTTCATTTTTGGTACCCATTACCTAAAATTCAACTTTTTGTCAGAATATAAGAACACAAATTTTGGGTAATGTTGGCCCCCAAATTTATATTCTCCTAATAGACCTTTTTACGGTTAGTTGAGCGCATGCGCCTCCGCCAGGTTTGAAAGGCGGGAATATGAAAATTTCGGGCTCATATATATATATATATATATATATATATATATATATATATATATATATATATATATATATATATATATATAGGTACAATTGTCAAATTTGAAATATGTTTGTAAAGTTTTAAATACAATTGTTATATTGGAAATATAATTGTCAAATCTGAAATATAATTGTCAAAATGCAAAAATTGTATTATTTGGGGGAAATTTATTTGTCAAATTTGAATTATAATTGTAAAACTTGAAATACAATTCAACTCACAAAAAATATTAACCTCAAAACAGCAGAATTTGGAAGAATTTAGGAAAATATTAACAATTTCGCATTTCGGTTTTTGGAAAAAATAAACGAAATTTTGTCATTAATATTAGAAACAAAATTGTAATTTTGACATTACAATTTTGTCATGCAGTCATACCAACATATATTTAGTGTTTAAAGTGACAGGTACAGGTATACCAACATTTTTTGCGCCAATTTTAAAAACTCGCTGATTTCAACCTCACAATTTTGAAGAAATTAAAGAAATTATTGACAATTTTGCAGTTTATGTACTCCTATAATATTTGTTATTTACTCATATAAATTTAATGTTTACTTTATTAAATTTGATAATTAAATGTCAAATTTAGAAAATAAAATTCATAACTATTAACCACTCGATTTAAAGAATTTTGAAGAATTTAAGAAAATATTGACAATTTCGCATTTTGGTTTAGGTAAAAAAAAAAAAAATTTTGACAATACTATTTTGTTACCAACACAAATTTAGTGTTTAAACTGAATGTTACAGGTATACCAACATTATTTTTTTGCGCTAATTTTAAACACTCACTGATTTTAATCTCACAATTTTCAAGAAATTAAAGAAATTATTGACAATTTTGCAGTTCCATTTTTGTAAAAAAAAAACATTACAAATAATATATACAAAAAAAACAAAATTTTGACATTTCAATTTTGTTATGTACATCCTCCTATAAATTTAATGTTTAAACTGGAAGATAGTTTTTGATATATAATTGTGAATTACGGAATTTAATAGTAAAATTTAATAACTAAATGTCAAATTTGGACAATAAATTTCATAACTATTAACCACTCGATTTAAGTTAAAAATTCAGATTTCGGCCAAAATGCTTTGAATTGTAAGATATTTGTCAAGATGAACAAGTAGAATTTGCTTTGATAGTCAAAATTAACTTTCAACAAATTTGTTTATTAATTACTAAATAATTTCAATATTTTTGGCCATTGGACAATATTTGTAGTGGCTAAAATCACGATTTTAACACAACTCACCGATTTTAACCTCAAAACAGCAGAATTTTGAAGAATTAAGGAAAATATTGACAATTACACATTTCGGTTTTTGTATCGGATTTTTCGGATTTTAAGCAAAAAACAGTTGAATTTTTAAAAATTTAGGAAAATATTGACAATTTCGGAAAATATTGACAATTATTGTAAAAAAAAAAACGAAATTTGAACATTTCTCTATTGTCATGTAGTCTTACCAACATAAATTTAGTGTTTAAACTGAATGTGTTACAGGTATACCAACATTAATTTTTTGCGACAATTTTAACAATCCGCTGATTTTAACCTCACAATTTTGAAAAAAGAAAAGAAATTATTGACAATTTTGCAGTGCCATGTTATACGTCAAAATTGCTCGAACTTTTTGACGTCAAATTTTGACATTTATATTTTGTCATGTAGTCGTACCAACATAAACTTACACGGTTTATTTAAAAAAACTTATAACGCGTTTAAAATACATATTTTTACTATTTTACGTCTATAATAAAGTCATTAAAGCACTCATATGGGTTCTTTAATGGCTCGTCGTTATAATAATAAATCGCTGATACAAATTGAGAAAATTGTATCACACTCGACGAGCCATTAACGAACCCATATGAGTGCTTTAATGACTTTATTATAGACGTAAAATAGAAAAAATATGTATTTTAAACGCGTTATAAGTTTTTATGAATTAAACCGTGTAATTTTATGTTGGTACGACTACATGACAAAATATAAATGTCAAAATTTTACGTCAAAAAGTTCGAGCAGTTTTGACGTATAACATGGCGGAAATTGACGCATGCAAAATTTTCAACTATGAAAAGGTCTATAGGGAATATGCAACTGATTTAAATTTACTTGAATTTTTTACCACCGATACTTTATGATCTTGACATCACATCTATACCATCATTTTCATATTTAGCTTGTACTTAATGCCATAAAGCTTAAATCAAAAAGCCCAAAATATGCGAGCGAAATTCAAATTTGCGACACGCATGACATCGATGCTATGTGGCGTGACGTTATGACATTTATCGGCGTCAATATTCACTGTTCTATTTTGCTGTGAAATATTTCTGTAGTGTTTTCCATTACCTACAAGAGGGCCCTGTCAACTCGTCATGACCGATTTGGCTCAAATTCACAGTATATGTAGGGCTTGACTATAAATGAAAGTGACGCAAGCGGGAGGGCCAGATGGCCAAGCGTTAAAAAACTCAAAAACCCGCTATGTTACCATACATTTCAATGGCCGGTCAGCGCAGCGGTAAGAGCTCAGGTTCATAGTACGAGGATCGCTAGTTCGATTCCCCGTGGTGACGCTTTTTTTTTATTTACAATTGGGTGACAATACGGTGATGACGAGTTGACAGGGCCCCCTTGTTAGTACGATTTTGGTATATGGTGAGATTATAAATTATCAAGAACAATGACTGAAAGTGTTTTAAATGAATTTAAATTAAATATGAGTTTATCGTTTATTACCATTAATTAAATTTGTGTATTCGCGATATCCACACATCACATAACCTCAAAACTATCTTGCCAAAAAATTGACACTTCTAACAGGTTGATAGCTCTGATTTTCAACGGTGCCAACCTTGAAAAATTACATTATTAAAGCACTCGACGAGCCATTAACGAACCCATATGAGTGATTTAATGACTCCATTATAGGATAAAAACGAAATAAAAAAAAGGTTTTTTAGCTTTTTCCATTATCGAAATAGCAAATTCTTAAAACTATCTCGCCGAAAATTTGACGTTTCTGACAGGTTGATAGCTCTGAATTTCAACGGTGGTAACTTTGAAAAATTAAATTATTAAAGCACTCAGCGAGCCATTAAAGAACCCATATGAGTGCTTTATTGACTCCATTGTAGAATAAAAGCAAAAAAAAAAGGTTTTTTTAGATTTTTCCATTACCGAAATAGCAAATTCTTAAAACTATCTCGCCGAAAATTTGACATTTCTGACAGGTTGATAGCTCTGAATTTCAACGGTGCCAACTTTGAAAAATTAAATTATTAAAGCACTCAGCGAGCCATTAACGAACCCATATGAGTGCTTTAATTACTCATATACTCTGAGTATTTACTATAACATATTTTCGGAGCTTATAGCACAAGTGTAAAGACACAATACCACATTTTTGGAGACCTTGTCACATGTGCAAAGACACAATACCACATTTTTGGAGACCATATAACATGTGCAAAGACACAATTCCACATTTTTGGAGATCAAATCACATGTGTAAAGACACAATACCGTATTTTTGGAGACTATATAACATGTGCATGGACACAATTCCACATTTTTGGAGATCAAATCACATGTGTAAAGACACAATACCGTATTTTTGGAGACTATATAACATGTACAAGGACACCATACCACATTTTTGGAGACCATATCAAATGTGTAAAGACACAATACCAGATTTTTGGAGACCCATACAACATGTGTAAAGACACATTACCACATTTTTGGAGACCTACCACATGTGTAAAGACAGAATACCACATTTTTAGAGGCCTTACCATATGTGTAAAGACACAATATCGCATTTTTTGAGATCATACCATATGTGTAAAGACACAATGTCACATTTTTGGAGACTATACCACATGTGTAAAGACGCAAGACCATATTTTTGGAGATCTACCACATTTGTAAAGACAAAATTCCACATTTTTTGAGACCATACCATATGCGTAAAGACACAATACCATTTTTTTGGAGACCACACCACAAGTGTAAAGACACAATACAACATTGTTGTAGACCATACCTCATGTGTACAGATAATACCACATTTTCTGGAGATCAAATAAAATTAGGTCAAAATCGTGTGCAAAAAAGTATAAATAAATAAAAAATCAATTTTTATGCAACATAAACATAATCCGTTTCACCTGAAATTCTCGTCGATTTGCAATGCAATTAGTAATTTACTTGACCGACAAAGTAAAATAAACACAGATAGTAGTAAAATCAACACACACAGGTTCTCGGTGTGTTACGATATCGCATCGACCTGGCAACCTACATGACCAAGATCGTCTCTCTTGCATCACGGCCGGTTCGGTCTTTGTCTGCGGCTGGTTCCAGCCGCTGTCTCCGCCTCACTCCGCGTGTCGACACGCGAATATGTTGCTGCTCTTTAACACACTTTCGGTTTCTTTTTTATGTATTATATCACTTTGGTTTCGTTTGTACGCCGAGAACGAAAGAGAATCTGTTGGTTTATAAATCGACATTTTTCATTGAAAAAAAATATTAAAATTATAGTTTTTGTGTTCTTCAAAATTTAAATTGATGAACCAAAAAATATTTTGTCCGTAATTTATGAAAATCGAGATCTTTGACCATTGAGTTGACGATTTTTGAGGTCTAAAATGATTGTTTTGGTTTAAGATAATTTTTACCATAATTTGCCCCAGAGAAGCCATTAGAGCTTTTACTTTTTTGGGTCGCCAAAATTTAAGGCTTTTATGGTATAAGTAGTGGTATAAGTATCGTAAGTAAGCTCGTTGCAAAATATTTTTTTTTTTGGAGACCACAACAAATCAAACTCAATCAAAACTCAATCAAACACAACAAATTAAAAAAAAAACGTTTTTATTACTCATGTGCGAAAGGTTTTTCTTGACGCACATTTTTTAATACGAGAAATGCCACCTCTCGTTGTATTTACTCTATTTACGTTGTATAACCTGGGTAACGCTCGCAAATTTTCAATATCGCTAGGTTACATTTAAAAAAAACAAATGAAAAAATATAATAAACACAATCAAGACCTCGATATTAAAAAAGTGACGTGGAAGTGTCAGAAATAATTTTCATTACAAAATAATAATAAAAATGAAAGAAAACGTTTTAAAATCAGTGTAAATTCTATGGTTATACCGAAGCGTTCTTATGACGAATCCACACCACCGGAGACAATTGAAAAAGTAAATTCTTCATTTTTGATTCAACCTTTTTTGGATGGCCCCTGGATCCCAAACTTGTAAGATACATCCCCTCGCATGAGTAACTAAAAATATTGTTAATAAGTATGAATGAGTTCCTGAGGAAGTCCTAACAAAAGGACGAAATTTTCAACTAAAATCAAAACAGGGTTCTGATTTCTATGCCTTGACTAATTATGTGATTAATTCTTTTATTATTTATAAAAAATATTGTTTGTAACACGGGCGGTATTGTCAATTGCCCTACCGATCGAATGTGCGCACTCACTTTGTTCGTGCGCCAAATTTCGCTCTCGCGTCAAATTGACAACTTACCGCCCTAGTTACAAAATATACTATTATTGTCTATCCGAGGTTCGCGAATTTTTTTTTGACAAAATGAGGGGTCGCAAGTGAAATTAGTTTACATCTATTTAGACAATCAAATTGCCAGAGTTTGAGCAATTGCAGAAAAGTAGTTCATTGGTCAGAATTGTTTTAAAACCGTAAACACACTTGCAAACCATGAAGTTTTCGTTAGAACCAAATCTGGGTAATTGCAACTTACATACGGCAATTAAATTTTAATGGGTGACAAATTAAGACTGTCCGGATTTTAAACTGCAATTATCAAAAAACGAAGTAAGTTGGACACATAATTTTTTGTTGAACATTGTAGCGTAAAATCTAAAGTTTAATAACAAATTGAATGCTTAATCCAAAATTAACAATTAATAAAATTACATCGATTAGATGCACTACGTTGGCTTCGATCTCACCAATTGCTTGACAAATGTTTGGTTTTAAGTCCTCTAGAGTTTCAGGTCGGTTCTGATAAAATTTAGATTTAGCATGACCCCAAAATAATCTAAAGCCAACAAATCCGGAGAGCGAGACAACAATTGATCCCTACTCAGGGAACTCGGACGACCTAAACACTCCTAACATTCGCATATATAAGTTGATATATAAGGCCTTGCTTGCACCGTCTTGCTGCTACCAAATATCGTTTATTGGTAATCGGAGTTGAGCGATGGCATCCATTAGCATGCACTAGCATGCACATGCACACACATCCAATGCACTAGCGTCGCCATCACTAGCTGGATCGAATGGTCCCCTTGGAATGTTCCCTGTATCCATTGGCATCTCAAAAGCATTTCTTCAAGGAAGAGCTCTTCTAATATTTCGTTCTACACTAGTTGTTTATTCCTTCTTCTTTCTCCTTCTTCCGTTTTATCAATAATTTTCTTCATGCCCTTTTCTACAACTTTCCAGTCTTCATCACTCTTCAGCATGAGTGCCGTCATGTTCCTGTTAGTTAAGGTCTCTCCTGTGTAAAGGTCTCACTTCCATCTCAGGTCTTTCGCTTGTCCAGCCGGGGCAGTAGAAAGCGGTATGTTCCACTGTGTCTGTCAAACACAAGGAGACACAAGGAGACCAAGGTATCTCTATTTCAACGGCCGCGAAGATTTACAAATCCATCTGCAAACCTATCCCCGACTACGGACACATTCTACTGACTACTACCAACAGAAAAACATACAACATACTAGAAACAGCAGAACGAACATCCCCACGCATCATTTCCAAACTAAGACACCCCAAAAACATCCTTTCAATGAACTCCTTTACAGACTCGCCCAAATCCCGAGACTCTTCGACAGACACAAACGATTATTGACCAAATACAAAGCGACTAACGCTCACTGGACCATCACAAACCCCCTATGTATGTATACTAAACACCTACTCAAGACACCTACTCAAAACACTCCAAGAAACAATATCCGTCTAAAGGTCGATTCCCATATGCGCGATACTCAGCTACGCGATGTCGTGCGACATCGCCCGTCAAATAATGATTACATTGTTTTAAATGGGCACGTTCTCACTATGGAAACAAGACTAGATATGTCATTGGAAAACAAGACTAGATATGTCATTGTGCTTACTGGCAACCTTAAACTCTAAAGGTCGATTCTCATATGCGCGACACTCAGCTACGCGACGTCGTGCGACATCGCCTGTCAAATAATAATTACATTGTTTTAAATGGGCACGTTCTCACTATAGAAACAAGACTAGATATGTCATTGGAAAACAAGACTAGATATGTCATTGTGCTTACTGGGAACCTTAAACTCTAAAGGTCGATTCTCATATGCGCGATACTCAGCTACACGACGTCGTGCGACATCGCCTGTCAAATAATAATTACATTGTTTTAAATGGGCACGTCGCGTAGCTGTCGCGTAGCCATAGTGAGAACGTGCCCATTTAAAACAATGTAATAATTATTTGACAGGCGATGTCGCGTAGCTGAGTGTCGCGTATATGATAATCGGCCTATACGACTAAACCCTCCATAATGTGTAAATTCAGCAGCTTCTTTTTCTTTTATAAATCCATTTTGAATATTAAAATGTCAAACTTCTGGGCGGAAAGACCTAATGCTCGATAGCCTTTTGTAAACGCTGGTTTTCAATAAACATTTCTTTATCTTCTAGAGTTGCCTTTTTCCGAATATTCAGCTAAGGGAGCTGCAAATCAGGGAAAGATGTCTCAAATAAACTGAAGATATTAGAGATGTGAAAATCGGTATTTCAATTTTTCGTTAAAAACGAAGAACATTTTCTGAAAATCCGCTTAAAGAGGACGGAAAAGAAGGATTTTAAAAAAGTAATGCTGATTTGCAAATCTGAGAGTTAAGAGCTGACATCTGAATAGTAGTATATAATTACAATTTAAAATGTAAATTGAAGTAACTCCCAAACTCCACGCCAACGAAGCTGATGGTTATAGCTATTGGAAATTTGGATTGAATATAAATTTGGCAATAGCGAATTTGCATTAATTTTCTTTATTTGCTAAATTCACTTTCTACTTCGTTTTAACATAGTAAAAAATATAAATGCTGTTGAAAGTGTTTCAATTAATTAGGGTTCCGTACCGAAAACGGAACCCTTATAGGATCACTTTGTTGTCCGTCTGTCTGTCTGTCAAGACCATTTTTCTCAGGAACGCGTAGAAGTAACAAGTTGAAATTTGTATCAAATACTCGGGTCTGCGGTCTCTTTCAGCTGTGAAAAAATCAAACTTGTAAGTCAACGCTATCAAAAGATATGACCGTTTATGTCGTATATTTTGCGATTTCACAGGGGAATCAAAACCTATAGGGTACTTTCCGTTGACCTAGAATCATGAAATTTGGCAAGAAGCGGTGTCTTACAGCACATGTAAAGGGAAAAATGTGAAAACCGTAAATATGTAGTTTAATTACAAGAAAAAATGCGAATTTATAATTAGAAACTTATGAAAATACACTAATGTGTTGCGTGGTATTGTCAGGCACCAGAAGCATATGGGTTGCATACAGTTAGGTCCTCCTAAAGATAACTTACTTACAAGTTTGTACGGAACCCTCGGTGCGCGAGTCACAACTTGCACTTAGGCGGTTTTTTTTTTAAATAATATATAAAATACCGATTAAATTTGACACGTTTGAACGGTCCCATTTTTCGCGCGCATTGGATGACGTCGCATAGCACTTTAACATTCAGTGACAGTTAAGGATTTTCAGTTTGAATTTGCTATTTCGATAATGGAAAAAGCTAAAAATCCTTTTTTAAAATTTTGTTTTTATTCCATAATGGTATTGTGTCTTTACACATATGATATGGTCTCCAAAAATGTGGTATTGTGTCCTTGCACATGTGCTATAGTCTCCAAAGATATGGTATTGTGTCTTTACACATGTGATTTGGTCTCCAAAAATGTGGTATTGTGTCTTTACACATGTGGTATAGTCTTCGAAAATATGGTATTGTGTCTTTACACAAATGAATATGGTCTACAAAAATGTGGAATTGGAACTTTACACATGTGGTATAGTCTCCGACATTATGTCTACACATATTGTATGATCTCAAAAAATGCGATATTGTGTTTTTACACATTTGGTAAGGCCTCTAAAAATGTGGTATTCTGTCTTTAAACATGTAGGTCTCCAAAAACGTGGTATTGTGTCTTTACACATGTAGTATAGTCTCCATAAATGTGATATTGTGACTTTACACATATTGTATGATCTCAAAAAAAATGGGATATTGTGGTCTCGAAATATTTGGTATTGTGTCTTTACACATATGATATGGTCTCCAAAAATGTGGTATTGGGTCTTTACGCATGTAGTATAGTCTCAAAAAATGTGACATTGTGTCTTTACACATATGGTATGATCTCAAAAAATACGATATTGTGTCTTTACACATTTGGTAAGGCCTCTAAAAATGTGGTATTCTGTCTTTAAACATGTAGGTCTCCAAAAACGTGGTATTGTGTCTTTACACATGTAGTATAGTCTCCATAAATGTGACATTGTGACTTTACACATATTGTATGATCTCAAGAAATGCGATATTGTGTCTTTACACATATGGTACGGGCTCTAAAAATGTGGTATTCTGTCTGTTTACATGTGGTAGGTCTCCAAAAATGTGATATTGTGTCTTTACACATGTTGTATGGTCTCCAAAAATTTGGTATTGTGTCTTTACAATTGTTATATGGTTTCCAATAATGTGGTATTGTGTCTTTAGACATGTGGTATAGTCTCAAAAAATGTGACATTGTGTTTTAACACATATGGTATGATCTCAAAAAATGCGATATTGTATCTTAACACATATGGCAAGGCCTCTGAAAATGTGGTATTCTGTCTTTACACATGTGTTAGGTTTCCAAAAAGGTGATATTGTGTCTTTACGCATGTGATATGGTCTTTAAAAATGTGGTATTAGCTCTTTATATATGTGATATGGCCTCCAAAAATGTGGTATTGTGTCTTTACACATGTTGTATAGTCTTCAAAAATATGACATTGTGTCTTCACAAATATGGTATGATCTCAAAAAAGCGATATTGTGTCTTTAAGCATATGGCAAGTCCTTTAAAAATGTGGTATTTTGTCTTTATACATGTGGTAGGTCTCCAAAAATGTGGTATTCTGTCTTTAAACATGTTGTATGGTCTCCAAAAATGTGGTATTGTGTCCTTACACATGTGTTATGGTCTAAAAAAATGTGGTATTGTGTCCTTACACATGTGGTATGGTCTCCATGATTAAATGTGGTTTAAATATTAAATATGTGGTATAAATGTGGTATGCCTTTACACATGTGATATGGTCTTCAAAATGTGGTGATGTGTTTTTACATATGTGGTATGGTCTATTGTGTTTTTACACAATACCACATTTTTGGAAATCACATTAAATCAGTTCAAAACCGTGTGCGAAACTCTGTTAATAAATAAATCACCGTTAACTTCTTATGGCATAAAAACTGGACATTGTGCAGCTTGTTTTCGGAATAAAAAACTAACGGTTTCACTGTCCTAAATCTGGTTTCCAAAATCGACTTAATATTCGAAACTAAATCGAGAAAAAAATTAGAAACTTAACGATACCCTACAAATAAAAAAAAAATCCTCACCAACAAACACATTTTTTTTCTCTTGGAGAGATTTCCAAAACGTGTCTTGTCTGTTTACCAAGCCGCTCGAGAATTCTTCGGGTACCGTTAGGCCGTAACCCTCCGGATTTAGGACAAGCCCAGCAATTAGGAATTCCGGATAGGCAATAAAGAGAAAGAATCTATAATAAAACGTCGGACAACCGGCGAGATGGCGAAGACGCATTGTTATTCCGCTGGACGCACCATCCAGTTTGACGTAAATTCGATGAATTATTCATTTTGTGGCCTTGGCGCTTTTCGTACAAATCCGTATATCCGCTCAATGTGAAAATAATATATTGTTTTTATTATTATTATTTAATTAACAAGACTGAGCCTTGTGAGGACATAAGTGAAGGCATTCAAGAGCTTAATTCTTTGAGGCACGGTGGTATTAAAAGTGTCCCACCTTTCTCGTGTAAATATGCATGGTGGGATATTTAAAATAATCTTCGTGAAACTAGATATGGTAGATGTGAGCTATGAATGAAAGACTCAATCTCTCTCAAATTTGTTAGAAAATGTTTGAATTTTGGACCCGTTTTAATGTTTTGAAAAATAATTCAAGAAACTTTATTGGATTATCCTGAATCTAAACAATCTTAAAACTTATCAAAGATCCAAATGAATATTCATTGAAAAAAATTGATGCAGAAATATATTTATTGTATACATGATAAGCAAAAGGCTATCGACCACGAGAGTTGATATTCACGACAAGATTAATTCTCATTATCATTATCTATCTACAAAATCGACACATTTCCATAACATTGCACAAATATTTAAAAAAACGGAATTCTCGAAGAATATGTGTCAAGCGAATTCCAATTTATACAAACTTTTTTGTAGTCTGTTAAAATCAATCTATAAAATATATAAAAACAAATACCTATTCGTGCCGTAGAATGTTATGTTATATATTCTCATGAAAGGCAAATGCGGTTAGAGATTTTTCCAACAGCACCAGGTTGGCCAACAGCACGTGGTAGCCCAGTTACCCACTGCACCGTGCGTATATTGCACACACACATATTAAATAACATTTTATATCAAGCTCATTTATAGATTTTTTAACCGGCGCGTTCGATTTTTGGCTGGATTTGCTTTGTGGGCTTAGGTGGTGCATCATTAGAATCTTGTAAATGGGTCAAAGCCAAGGCGAGATCGTGATTAGTGCAGCGCGGTCGCGGAGAGAGTGGTGAAAGGTGCAATGCTCTCCAAGTCATCTTCTTCGTGTTTTCTTTTGAAGACAACATTTTTTTAAAGCAATTATTTCATTTAAGTTCGCTTAACGTGCGTTAAATAACATTTATCTACTCACTACTATGAACACATTAATAAATACATTTATTGTATGTGAAGGATGCCATTATTATATTCGTGTGTAAAAGTATCCAATTCGTACGCAAGAGTGCAATGTAAATCAAATGGAGTTTCAATATTAAACGATTTCTGTTTGATGTTACTATGGCAACAACTCGCGTCACTAAACAAAAAACCTAGGCGTAGTGAAAATAAATTTTCTGACGTGTATTAAAATTGATTATTACCACATTTTTTAGAGGCCTTACCATATGTGTTAGGATACAATATCGCATTTTTTCAGATCATACCATATGTGTAAAGACACAATATCACATTTTTGGAGACTATACCACATGTGTAAAGATACAATACCACATTTTTGGAGACCATATCACATGTGTAAAGACACAATACCACATTTTTGGAGACTATATATTAAAGTCTCGGCCTCTCAGTCTGGATTTATCTGGCTCTAATATAACTTAACCTAAACATAATCTTATTTTTTTCTTGCACGTGCTGGAGGTGAAAATCTGCAAACATACACCACACAGATCGGGTGGTAGTTTGAGGCTGCCCACTAAAAACCCCACTAAAAAAACCCAACCATTCAGAACCCCCAGCGAAAACCTTACCTAGGTTAACCTAGATTACATCAACAACGACCTAATAGTGATCACGTCACTGTGCGTTTTTACTATTTAGCAATTTTTTCACGGAGGCGCTGAACGTTCTAACCTTTTGTGTCAGTGATTTGAAGTATGCTGTCTGTCAAAATTACAATTTTTACAATATTATCGGTTAGAAACAATTATTTCTTTGTAGATTCAACTGTCTTAACTTGCTTCGTAGATAAAATAATGTATGACACACGTGTGTGAAAAGCTTTTGTGCACGAGTTATTGCACAAGTTCTTCACAACTGAAGAAGTTCACAACTCGTGCACAAAAGCCCTTCTTCACACACTCTCTATCATAAACTACTATTTTTTAACACGTTGGCTCTTACTGATCGAGTCATCTCATACTTGCCTATGAGTTATCTCGTAGTTGACAATGAATGTGTTAATCTAAATAATATTCGATCTTAGTTTGACAACTGCATTTTAGTTCGATTTGTCAAAAATGACATTTCTTAACACGTTAGCTGTTACTGTATTTAAGATCGATTTGTTAAGTTTAAAATGTCAAAAATGACATTTCTTAACACATTGTCGGTTTCTGTACGTGTAATAGCATAGTTGACTATGGGTTATCTCGTAGGTGGCAGTGAATGTGTTAATCAATATATTGTTCAATCTTAAGAAAGGCTTTTGTGCACTCATTATGATTAACCCAGTCGCCTTCGGCTCGTGCTTTAAACTTCTCAACTCGTGCACAAAAGCCCTCCTTCACACACTTGCATCATAAACTACTATTTTTAACACATTGGCTCTTACTGAACGAGTAATCTATACTTGGCTGTGAGTGATCTCGTAGTTGACAGTGAATATGTTAATCTAAATAATATTCGATCTTAGTTTGACAACTCCATTTTAGTTCGATTTGTCAAAAATGACATTTCTTAACACATTGACTGTTACTACATTTTAGATCGATTTGTTAAATTTGAAATGTCAAAAATGACATTTCTTAACACGTTGACTGTTACTGCATTTTAGTTCGATTAGTTAAATTTAAAATGTCAAAAACGTCATTTCCTAACACATTGACGGTTTCTGTACGTGTAATAGCATAGTTGACTATGGGTTATCTCGTAGGTGGCAGTGAATGTGTTAATCAAAATAATGTTCAATCTTAGTTTGACAACGGCTACAGTTCATTTAACAACGGCAAAGTTTGGCAGATGGTTTTGACCTAATTTAATTTGATTTCCAAAAATGTGGTATTGGGGTAGAGACACAATAGACCCATTTGTAAAGACACCACATATTCCATAACACATGTATAAAGGCACAATGCCACATTTTTTGGAGACCATATCACATGTATAAAGACACAATACCAAATTTTTTGGAGACCATATCACATATATAAAGACACAATACCACATTTTTTGAGACTTACCACATGTGTAAAAACAGAATACCACATTTTGAGATGCCTTATGTTGTAAAGATTCAATATCGCATTTTCTGAGATCATACCATATGTGTAAAAACACAATGTTACATTTTTGGAGACTATAGCATATGGGTAAAGACACAATACCACATTTTTGGAGACCATATTACATGTGTAAAGACACAATTCCATATTTTTTTTATAGCTACCACATATGCAAAGGCAGAATTCCACATTTTTAGAGGCCTTACCATATGTGTAAAGACTCAATATCGCATTTTCTGAGATCATACCATATGTGTGAAAACACAATGTCACATTTTTGGAGGCTATACCACATGTGTAAAGACACAATACTACATTTTTGGAAACCATTTCACATGTGTAAAGACACAATACCACATTTTTTGATACCTACCACATGTGTAAAGACAGAATACCACATTTTTAGAGTCCTTACAGACTCAATATCGTATTTTCTGGGATCATACTATATGTGTAAAAACACAATGTCACATTTTTGGAGACTATAGCACATGTACAAAGACACAATACCACATTTTTGGAGACCATATCACATGTGTAAAGACACAATTCCATATTTTTTAGAGCTGCCACATGTGTGAAGGCAGAATACACATTTTTAGAGGCCTTGCCATATGTGTAAAGACTCAATATCGCATTTTCTGAGATCATACCATATGTGTGAAAACACAATGTCACATTTTTGGAGGCTATACCACATGTGTAAAGACACAATACCACATTTTTGGAAATCATATCACAAGTGTAAAGACACAATACCACATTTTGTGATACCTACCACATGTGTAAAGACAGAATACCACATTTTTAGAGGCCTTACAGACTCAATATCGTATTTCCTGAGATCATACCATATGTGTAAAAACACAATGTCACATTTTTGGAGAATATAACACATGTACAAAGACATAATACCACATTTTTGGAGACCATATCACATGTGTAAAGACACAATTCCATATTTTTTTAGAGCTACCACATGTGTAAAGGCAGAATACCACATTTTTAGAGGCCTTACCATATGTGTAAAGACTCAATATCGCATTTTCTGAGATCATACCATATGTGTAAAAACACAATGTCACATTTTTGGAGACTATATCACATGTGTAAAGACACAATACCACATTTTTAGAGGCCTTACCATATCTGTAAAGATTGAATATCGCATTTTCTGAGATCATACACAAAGACACAATACCACATTTTTTGAGATCTATCACATGTATAAAGACAGAATACCAGATTTTTAGAGGCCTTACCATATCTGTAAAGATTCAATATCGCATTTTCTGAGATCATACCATATCTGTAAAAACACAATGTCACATTTTTGGAGACTATAGCATTTTTTACACACATTTTTTTTAAAGACACAATACCTCATTTTTGTAGACCATATCACATGTGTAAAGACACAATTCCACATTTTTTGAGAGCTACCACATGTGTAAAGACAAAATACCACATTTCTAGAGGCCTTACCATATATCTAAAGACTCAATATCGCATTTTCTGAGATCATACCAGATGTGTAAAAACACAATGTCACATTTTTGGAGACTATACCACATGTGTAAAGATACAATACCAAATTTTTGGAAACCTACCACATGTATATAGAGAGAATTCCACATTTTTGGAGACCATACCATATCTGTAAAGACACAATACCACATTTTTGGAGACCACATCACAAGTGTAAAGACACAATACCACATTTTTCTAGACCATACCACATGTGTAAAGACACAATATCATAATTTTGGGGACCTCCCCACAAGTGTAAAGACACAATACCACATTTCTGTAGACCATACCTAATGTGTAAAGACACAATACCATAATTTTTGAGACCACACCACAAGTATAAAGACACAATACCACATTTTGGTAGACTATACCTCATGTGTAAAGACACAATACCACAATTTTGGAGACCTCACCACAAGTGTAAAGACACAATACCACATTTTTGTAGGCCATACCACATGTGTAAAGACAGAGTACCACATTTTTGGAGACCACACCACAAGTGTAAAGACAATACCACATTTTTGTAGAACTTCAAAATTGTTGACATTCTGCAAACGACATGGGGTATGTCGTTTGCAGAATGTCCACAATTTTGAAGAATTTGGGTAAAACTCCAAAAAAGAAAATTAATTTAAATTTATTTATTAGAAACAAAGAAAAAGTCTTTTGGAGTTTGTCCGAAAACAATATTTTGATATTTTTACAAATTTTACGTCAATTTAGCATCAAAATTTGACATTTATTTTGACCAAAATTTTCATATTTTTTCGTAAAATTACAAATAGTATATAACTGTCAAAAATGACTTGACCAACTGTCAGTTTTTTTTTTTACTTACCTAGTCATGGAAACTTTTTACTGTCGATTATAGACATTACCCAACAATTTTGTCAACAATTTTTTTGTTTGCAATTTGACAAATTTTGGCTAAACTGAATTTAAAAAAAAACACAGAAAAAAACATTTTAAATTACATACTTATTTAAATTATCAGTAATAAACGATAAGAGTTACATTCGGAAGTTTACATTAATATTGGTTTTTGACAATCCGAACGTTTAAAGATTATAGGTCAATTATTTATAGGTCCATATAGGTCAATTATAGTCGATTATAGGTCAAAAATAGTCAATTTTTAACATTTCCATTTGACATTTTTTCATTGACATTTCCATTCATTTACATTTTCTATTTCCGGATTTTTGATAAAATGTAAAAATAGTGCGAAAAGCGACAAATAAGGAAGCGTTAAATTTGAATGAAATGTGACAATTTCAGAACGGATAATCTTCAAAACCATTTTGCTTGTTTCTGAAATATTATAGTATATTTTGTAACTAGGGCGAAAAGTCAATTTTTCGAATTTTTCGAACGAACGTAGTGAGTGCGCACTCATTCGCTCGAGGAGGAAATTGACAATTTCGTCCGTGTTACAAACAATATTTTTTATTACTCATGCGAGGGGATGTATCTTACATGTTTGGGATCCAGGGGCCATCCAAAAAAAATTGAATCAAATATGAAAAATTCTTCAATTGTCTCCGGTGGTGTGGATTCCTCATAAGAACTCTCTTCAGTCTCCGGTATCATTATACAATTTATACTCATTTTATAAACGTTTTCTTTAATTTTTATTATTATTTTGTAATGAAAAAAAATTCTGACATTTCACGTCACTTTTTTAATATCGCCGTTTTGACTGTGTTTATTTTAGTTTTATTTATTTGTTTATTTTAATGTAACCTAGCGATATTGAATATTTGCGTGCGTTTCCCAGGATATATGGAAATACAAGGAGATGTGACATTTTTCGTATTAAATAATCTACGTCAAGAAGTACTTTTCGCGCATGAGTAATAAAAAATAAATTTTCCCTATCGTTCGAATTCATTTTAGTCAGATTTCTCAAAATTGCTGACAAAATTTTGTAAACTGATAGGTTATGTCATTAATCGACTGTTTTCAAGATCCATCAACATTTTTTTTTGGGGAATATCAATTTTTGACAGTTACAAGGCGCGAAGTTAGGTTGAAGTTTCACAAAATATTCCGGCTTTCAGAAAATTAAAATTTCCCGCCAACGTAATTTTGCAACTTCACCCCGAAACAACTTCACCCCACTAAAACGAAACTTAAAAAAAACAATTAGCGGCATAAACTCGACAAAACGCTAAACTAGTATATTTCTAACTAGGCAAAGACAAACTCTTTTTCACTCAAGTTCCAACGGTTTTTTACGTTTTCGCGAGTTATCCGCATTAAAACGCAAAATTTCGCAAGACCACTTTTCGCGAGCCAACTGAATCACCTACAAACTTCATCCGAAATATTTTTTTAAATCTCCGCAAACTAAAAACTAACAGCCGGTTGAAGTTCCCCAAAATATTCCGGATTTCAGAAAATTTAAATTTCCAGCCAACGTAATTTTGACTTTAACTTCACCCCGAAACAACTTCACCCCACTAAAACAAAACTTTGCGAAATTCAAACCAATATAACTAAGGCCTTTTTTCCTGTTTCTTGTAAATATAGATTTTAACAATAATTGCTTCCTGAAAACGCGGTGGTGGCGTAGTAAACAAGACATCAGATTACTAAGCCATAGGTCCCGGGTTCAAATCCTGGGACGCAAATACAAATAAGCCACCGCCCTCCTGTGCATGGCTCTGGCAAAACCATCACAGTTTTGGCTAAAATATTGTGGCATGTATATACTTCTTGAAAGAAAATGTCATTTTTGACTAATCAACGTACAGCTCAAACCGTATAACCAACGAACGTAAAATTTGGAAGGACCGTTGTTTTTAAGACATACAGTTATTTAAAAATCGTAAATTTTCTACAGAACTAAAATAAATATAAGATAGTCAATAAAACCTGCGAAATTCTTTCAGTTAAGTTATTTAGATAAATCACTTCAGACACACACAAACAACTACAACAACAAAATCTGGGCTATTATATAACAAGCGTTTAGTCAGTTATTTTACATTTTCATTTCCGGAGGTCGATACAAATCCAATTAACTAATAGAACGGAGCCGAGAAGCCTTACGCGCCGAACTCGATTTAATTACGAATCTCTTGCCGGCTCAAGGCGATTTTTACAATGAACGCCCTTGAGATCTCTTCGGCGGCGAAAAATAAATAAATAATAATCTGGATCAAGTCCAACTGCGTCGCTCATCCATCAAACTCTCTCCGGCTATTATTAGTCCCCGCTGCAAAACGCATTGCGCAACCGATCTCAAGGTCGGAGAAAGTTGATCTTCCACTTCTGTCTCGTCTTCCTCTCCGACTTTCTGATCATCAAACGCGATTTGGTAATAACGTGTAGACACCGGTTTTTCGATTCATTTTTTATTTTGTTTTGGTACAGCTGAGTGCACAGGAAATCGGAGAGCAGACGGACGTTATGCAATGCGGCTGTTATAATGCGTGTGCAAGGAGAAACAATGAACGCTCGAGCCAATTTATTGCGCTAATTACGGCTGTAATCTCAAGGCCATCGCCGTCAGCTGTACTATTTTCTTGCGGACTAGTAACTACTGGGTTGTGCAGACTATTTTTTTTTCGCTCCGGCTTGGTAAAACCTTGAAAGGAATTTTGCTGAACTAAATATAGACTAACACGTTTAAGGATTGTTAATGGCAGAGTATGATAGATTGCTGTTTCAAGCTAGTTTTTGGGTAAAACTATATATAGACTAACATGTTTAAGGATTTTGAATGGAAGAGTATCAATGTTTGCTGTTTTGGTGCCGGTCCACCCATTTTGGTGTGTTCAGTACCGATGTCGTCGACCCCGGGCGATTTGTTGTTTGATGTCCTTTAAGCTATCCCTTCTGTCGGGGATGTCCTCTGAGTCCGGGATGTTGGTGTTCGTGTCTCGTCCCTTCTATATAGCGGTTCATAGAATTCTCAAGTTCTCATACATGTGTGTAAACATACTTTAATTCCATGTCGATAAACCAACATCGAATTATTCGATCAATTCTGAAATAGTGTATTAAAGGACGAGTTCAGTAAGCGCGATTTTACAGCACGCGTCCAAGTTTGGAAAACGACGAGCGTAGCGAAGTTTTCTAATGGACGCGTACTGAAAAATCGCGCTTATTAAACTCGTTCTTTAAACTATTTTTAGGGTTCCGTACCGAAAACGGAACCCTTATAGGATCACCTTGTTGTCCGTCTGTCTGTCAAGACCATTTTTCTGAGGAACGCGTAGAGGTAACGCGTAAGTTGAAATTTCTATGAAATACTCGGGTCTGCGGTCTCTTTCAGCTGTGAAAAAATCAAACTTGTAAGTCAACGCGATCAAAAGATATGACCGTTTATGTCGCATATTTTGCGATTTCACAAGGGAATCAAAACCTATAGGGTACTTCCCGTTGACCTAGAATCATAAAATTTGGCAAGAAGCGGTGTCTTACAGCAAATGTAAAGGGAAAAATCTGAAAACCGTAAATATGTAGTTTAATTACAAGAAAAATGCGAATTTACTATTAGAAATTTATGAAAATACACTAATGTGTTTGGTATTGTCAGGCACCAGAAGCATATGGTTTGCATACGGTTAGGTTAAAGATACCTTACTTACAAGTTTGTACGGAACCCTCGGTGCGCGAGTCACAACTCGCACTTGGCCGGTTTTTTTCTATTTTGCGTCCTTTTATGCCATTTCTAAATAAAAAAATCGTCGATATTCATAAAATTGTATCGCTCTCGGTATGTATTGTATCGCACGCATATGAGTGCTGTTATGAGTCCATTACAGACACAAAATGTAATTGTATCGCACGCATATGAGTGCTGCTATGAGTCCATTACAGATGCAAAATAGAAAAATACAGTTTCCCTTCTATTCAAGCAAACTAGTTGCTTGTCGTGATTGTTTCAGGTGACGGTGACAGATTGCGTTTCGGTAAATAATACCAAGCGTCTCCGTTTGGAACAAAAAGTGAAATCGGTCGAAATTAAAGGAAAATGTTGAAACCCGATTCGTTTTGTGTGTGTGCGCGCGTTTGAATGTTTGAACTTTCATTTCGGATGTCTGGGCGGCGTTATCTCACAACATTTTACAACAATTTCGTAAGTCCTCAAATAGAATAAATAAATAAAACACCTTACAAACAGAAAAAAATAACAGTTAGATAAGGAAGTTTTGAAAGAAAATCTTCGGGATCTGGAATTCTTGAAAGTATTAATTAAAGGGTTTAGTCTATTATTAGTCTAGTCTCTCAGTTCTTGAAGGTATTAATAACCATTGAGTCTATTATTAGTCCAATTAGTCTAGACTTGTTTGGTTTAAGGTGCTGTTGCATAATGTATACTGAAGCTTAGTTATTAGGTAATATTGGTTTTTAATGGCGTTTCTTCGAAATCTATTAACTTGCTGAAGAACAAATTGGGTATTAGGAAGTTTTTCCTTGCGGAATATCATTAAAAAAAAAACGGCCAAGTGCGAGTTGTAACTCGCGCACCGAGGGTTCCGTACAAACTTGTAAGTAAGGTATCTTTTTTTTTTGTGGAGGACGTAGCAAGCACATTCAGTTAACTTGACAAGTGGCCCTCTTGAAATCACGACCATCTTAGTACCGCTGCAAGCATAACCTCAAGATGTCTCTGTCGTACGATGGAATTCTACCCTATATTTTATTACCATTCATCCCCCATTCACTATGAGTGTTTAGGGGTTCTGGAACTTCACTATTTGATTTTACTGCTCAATTTTTCTGTATACCTATATACCCTGTATAAAGGTATACAGGGTATTTTTTTTAAATAACGCGAATATTTTTAAACTTATAAAAAGAAAACTTTATTTTAGTATTACACTTATTCACTAACTTATATTAAGATCTAACTATTTCTAGATCTAATGTAAACTAATATATTGACTATTTTTAGATCTATTTTGATACTGTTAACATTCAGTTGTTCAATTGACAGCTTTTGGGCAATTGACTACCAAAAAATATAGGCCGTACGTGATTTAAGTATATGTAGATTATAAAGAAAAATTAGACGAAATATAATATATACAGGATGTTACGGGACTTGAGTATGTCGCATGTCGCTTATAAACATGCAAAATTTAGACATAATAAATACCCTGTATATATTATGTATAAAGAGCGTACGTGATGAAATGCATAACGAATATAAACAAAGAAAATTCAGAATAAACAGCTTGATGCCAACACATACTTTTTAACCTTCGGACCTAACCGAGGAGGACCTAACTGTATGCAACGCATATGCTTCTGGAGCCTAACAATACCACCACGACAACATTAGTGTATTTTCATAAGCTTCTAATAGTAAATTCGCATTTTTCTTGAAATTAAACTACATATTTATGGTTTTCAGATTTTTTCCTTTGCATGTGCTGTAAGACACCGCTTCTTGCCAAATTTCATGATTCTAGGTCAATGGGAAGTACCCTATAGGTTTTGATTCCCTTGTGAAATCGCAAAATATGCGACATAAACGGTCATATCTTTTGATCGCGTTGACTTACAAGTTTGATTTTTTCACAGCTGAAAGAGACCGCGGACCCGAGTATTTGATACAAATTTCAACTTGTTAACTCTACGCGTTCCTGAGAAAAATGGTCTTGACAGACAGACAGACGGACAGACAGACGGACAACAAAGTGATCCTATAAGGGTTCCGTTTTCGGTACGGAACCCTAAAAACAAGTTAATTTTATCCATATAATGTCTAGCCCGCACTACGGCTAAACTGCCGCGTTTTTAAATCGCGTGATTTTTTCCCGCGACTGATTTTTCCCATAGCGTACTGTGTGTTTCTCGAGCAGTTTCGCGGTTATAGCGGTTACAAACCGTAGTGCGGCCCCGACCTAAGTTTATACAACTATTTTAGTTTTGTCTATCAAGATTTGCACAATTCCATTTTGTCTATATAGTTTTGTCTTTTAAGGTATGCGCATCTCAATTTAGTCCATTTCAATTAAGGTTTGCACATTTCTCGTTAAAAAAATTCACATTGCAAGCCGCGGCTTATTAGAAAGAAAAAGGTTTAGTTTTGCGACAGTCATGAAAACACGTTAGAATATCTATCGATCAATTACGGAAAGTAAGTAGAATATAGACTTTACCTAACGTAATTTCCGCCATCATGTGTCCTGTGCTGGTCTGGTGGTCTTGAGCTTTCGCCCAGCTGTGCCGCCGTCTTGTGGTATGACTGTCGTTGTGTTTTTTTTTTAGTCTGTTGTTTGTCTTTCGTTTTCTTTTTCTCCTTGGTTTTCTTCGGTGGCTTTTCTTGATTACAGCTAGGTCCTTTTGTCTTGGTGGGGTTGTCGGCTTTCTTGGTTGGTTCTTCTGTGTTTGATCTTCTGCGGTTGTTCTCCAGTGGCCTGCGGTTCTGATGTGCTTGGTCTTCTCGATGGTGGTGATGGTTTCCTCTTCTTCTTGGTCGGGTTTACTGTTGGGGGCGGCTTCGGTGGGGCTGTGTGTGTCCATCGGTGTGATTCTTCTCCATGGGGCGGCTTCAGTTGCTCTTTTGGGGTCTGCTTCATTTGTTCTTTTGGGGGCTTCAATTGTTCTCTTGGTGGCGATTTCTGTTGTTCTCTTTTGGGCGGCTTCAGTTGTGCTTTTGGGGGCGGCATCGGTTGTCTTTTCGGCGGCGGCTTCGTTTGTCTTTTCGGCGGCGGCTTCGTTTGTCTTCTCGGTGGCGGCTTCTGTTGTCTTCTCGGGGTCGGCTTCGGTTGTCTTTTCGGCGGCGGCTTCGTTTGTTTTCTCGGGGGCGGCTTCAGTTGTTTTTTCGGGGGCGGTTTCGGATGTGTTTTCGGCGGCGGCTTCGTTCTTGGGGGCGGCTTCAGTTGTCTTCTTGGGGGCGGCTTCGGTTGTCTTTTCGGCGGCGGTTTCCTGGGGTTTCTCGTTGACAATTTGGGTCTTCATCAGTTTCATTATGTAATTCATCATTTGGACGAGGACGCTGTCGTCCAGGGTGTCCAGGTAGTCGGGGTCGAGATACTTTGCTGCGGCGGCTTCGTTGGGAGTTGTCGGAATAAACGTGTTCATTTTGCGACTAATTTCCGCCAGAAAAAGGCCTGAGTTATATTGGTATGAATTTCGCAAAGGAAGTTTCGTTTTAGTGGGGTGAAGTTGTTTCGAGGTGAAGTTAAAGTCAAAATTGCGTTGGCGGGAAATTAAAATTTTCTGACATCCGGAATATTTTGTGGAACTTCAATGGGCTATAAGTTTTTAGTTTGAGGAGATTTAAAAAAATATTTCGGATGAAGTTTGTAGGTGATTCAGTTGGCTTTCGAAAAGTGGTCTTAGGTTTTTGCGAAATTTTACGTTTTAATGCGTAAAATTCTCGAAAACGTAAAAAACTTGAGTGAAAAAGCGTTTGGCTTTGCCTAACTAGAAATAAACTAGTTTGGCGTTTTGTCGAGTTTATGCAACTAATTGGTTTTTTTAAGTTGCATTTTAGTGGGGTGAACTTGTTTCGGGGTGAAGTTAAAGTCATAATTACGTTGGCGGGAAATTTAAATTTTCTGAAATTCGGAAAATTTTGTGGAACTTCAACCGGCTGTAAGTTTTTAGTTTGAGAAGATTTAAAAAAGTATTTCGGATGAAGTTTGTAGGTGATTCAGTGGGCTCTCGAAAAGTGGTCCTTGGTTTTTGCGAATTTTTGCGTTTTAACGCGGATAATTCGCGAAAACGTAATAAACTGTTGGAACTTGTGAAAAAGAGTTTGGCTTTGCCTAGTTAGAAATATTCTAGTTTAGAGTTTTGTCGAGTTTATGCAACTAATTGGTTTTTTATTTAAGTTTCGTTTTAGTCGGGTGAAGTTGTTGCGGTGTGAAGTTGCAAAATTACTTCGGCAGAAAATTAAAATTTCCCGAAATCCGGAATATTTTGTGGAACTTCAACCGGCTGTAAGTTTTTAGTTTGAAGAGATTTAAAAAAATATTTCGGATGAAGTTTGTAGGTGATTCAGCTGGCTCTCGAAAAGTGGTCTTTGGTTTTTGCGAAATTTTGCGTTTTAATGCGGATAATTCGCGATAACGTAAAAAACTCGAATGAAAAAGCCTTTGGCTTCGCCCAACTAGAAATAAACTAGTTTAGCGTTTTTTTTTTTAAGTTTCGTTTTAGTGGGGTGAAGTTATTGCGGGGTGAAGTTGCAAAATTACGTTGGCGGGAAATTTAAATTTTCCGAAACTTCAACCGGCTGTAAGATATTTAGTTTGAGATTTTAAACAAATTTCCGATGAAGTTTGTAGTATTCAGTTTGCTGTCGAAAGGTTGACTGCCAGATTACCGGATCCCCGGTTCCGGATTACAATCCCTACTACGATCCGACAGAAACGAACATGACCTGAACAATGATTTGCATTTCCCTGCACTTCGATTTTCATTGTTTTTCTCGCAAACTAGACTAGGTAGACAAATGAAACTTGAAACACAAATAGCTAACTAGTCAAGCTAGATAATACCGAAAACTAGAATATTCTAACTACTTTAGATTTTATGGAATCTTGTTCCAAACTTTGTCTAAATTTCTCTTGAAAACTACTTGGTCTAGACTAATCCAGATCTCAGGAACTAGACTAGTAAAATAGATGAAATTTGAAACATAATTAGTCAATTAGCCTAGTTAGGTAATAACGAAAACTATAGAAAACTATAGAATATTCTATCTAGTCTAGATTATTGTCTAGCTAAATCCAAATCTTGTGTAAATTTAACTTGAAAACTAGCTCGTCTTAACTAGTCTATATTTCGGGAACTAGACACATGAAAACAAAAACGCAATTATTAAACTGGTCTAGGTAGATGATATCGAAAACTAGACTAATCTATCTAGACTATATCTTAATATATCTTTTTCCAAATGTAGTCTAAATTTAGCTTGAAAACTTGTTTGTCTAAATTAATCTGAATCTCACAAACTAGACTAAGTAGATAAATGAAACTTGAAACGTAAATAGCTAACTAATCAAGATAGATAGCACCGAAAACTAGAATATTCTAACTAGTTTAGATTTTATAGAATCTTGTTCCAAACTTTGTCTAAATTTCTCTTGAAAACTACCTGGAGTGGACTAATCAAAATCTTAGGAACTAGACTAGATAGATCGATGAAATTTGAAACACTATTAGCTAATTAGTCTAGTTAGGTAATAATGAAAACTAGGCTATTCTATCTAGTCGAGATTGTTGTCTAGCTAATTCCAAATCTTGTCTAAATTTAACTTGAAAACTAGCTCGTCTTAACTAGTCTATATTTCGGTTACTAGACACATGGAAATTAAAGCGCAATTATTATACTGCTCTAGGTAGATAACACCGAAAACTTGACTAATCTATCTAGACTATATCTTAAATTATCTTTTTTCCAAATTTAGTCTAAATTTGACTTGAAAACTTGCTTTTGTCTAAACTAACCTGAATCTCACAAATTAGACTAAGTAGATAAATGAAACTTGAAACGCAAAGAGGTAACTAGTCAAGCTAGATAATACCGAAAACTAGAATATTGTAACTAATTTAGATTTTATGGAATCTTGTTCTAAACTTTGTCTAAATTTCTCTTGGAAACTACCTCGTCTAGACTAATCCAGATCTCAGGAACTAGACTAGATAAATAGATGAAATTTGAAACGCAATTAGTTAATTTGTCTAGTTAGGTAATAACGAAAACTAGGATATTCTATCTATTCTAGATTGTTGTATAGCTAATTCCAAATCTTGTCTAAATTTATCTTGAAATCTAGCTCGTCTTATCTAGTCTATATTTCGGGAAATCGACAAACTAGACACATGAAAATGGAAACGCAATTATTAAACTGCTCTAGGTAGATAATACTGAAAACTAGACTAATCTATCTAGACTATCCTTTTCCAAATTTAGTCTAAATTTAATTTGAAAACTTGCTTGTCTAAACCAATCTAAATCTCACAAACTAGACTAGGTAGATAAATAAAACTTGAAACGCAAATAGCTAACTAGTCAAGCTAGATAATACCCAAAACTAGAATATTCTAACTATTTTAGGTTTTATAGAATCTTGTTCCAAACTTTGTCTAAATTTCTCTTAAAACTACCTGGTCTGGACTAATCCAGATCTCAGGAACTAGACTAGATAAGTAGATGAAATTTGAAACACAATTAGCTAATTAGTCTAGTTAGGTAATAACGAAAACTAGGCTATTCTATCTAGTCTAGATTGTTGTCTAGCTAATTTCAAATCTTGTCTAAATTTAACTTGAAAACTAGCTCGTCTTAACTAGTCTATATTTCGGAAACTAGACAATCTAGACTCATGAGAATGAAGACGCAATGATTAAACTGGTCTAGGTAGATAATATCGAAAACTAGACTAATCTATCTAGACTATATCTTAATATATCTTTTTCCAAATTTAGTCTTAATTTAACTTGAAAACTTGCTTGTCTAAACTAATCTAAATCTCACAAACTAGACTAGGTAGATAAATGAAACTTGAAACGGAAATAGCCAACTAGTCAAGCTAGATAATACCGAAAACGAGAATATTCTAACTAGTATGGATTTTATGCAATCTTGTTCCAAACTTGGTGTGTTTGTCATCTAAAGAAATGGGGCGTTCAAGCGGACGTTTCTTCATTTGTGTTTGTCTTAATATGTTTTGTTTCGTTTATGTTAAATAAAATTTGTGTTTTCTTTTTGTTTGTAGCCGTGAGGGCGGATAGGATGAGAGGAGGAAGAAATAAATTCGGACCGATGTACAAGAGAGATCGGGCCCGAAAGCTGCAGATGATGCGGCAGAGGCAGCTGGCGGCGCAGACGCTTCGGGGCTCGCTGGGCGACATGTACTCCTCGAACCAGCCGGGCACCTCGCCGTTCGGCAACATCCATATCAAGCAGGAAATCCAAATCCCTCAAGTCTCGTCGTTGACGTCGTCACCGGACTCGTCGCCGAGCCCCATCGCCGTAGCCCTCGGGCAAGTGAATACGAACGCGCTCAGCCAGCCCAACAGCGTCTCCAACCAGCAACCGGCCTTGCAGATCGTCGGCGTGCCGAACACGTCGTCGATGCTGATGAACGCGGACAACAAGCTGTGGGGAACGGCCAACTCGACGACGACGTCTCCACATTCCCTCAGCCCGAAAGCTTTTCAATTCGACGCGGTCGTGCAGGGCGCCAGTGCGCCGACCTCCAGTAAAGTGTCCCCGCTGATCAGAGACTTCGTGCAAGCGATAGACGACCGCGAGTGGCAGAATTCCCTTTACGGCCTCCTCCAGAACCAAACGTATAACCAGTGCGAGGTGGACCTCTTCGAACTCATGTGCAAAGTGCTGGACCAAAATCTGTTCTCGCAGGTCGACTGGGCGCGTAATTCCATCTTCTTCAAAGATCTCAAGGTAAGAACAAGCTGTGTGGCAAACGCACGCTTTTTCTCTTTCTTTATTTTATTTCGTTGTTGGATTGCGCGAGCTCTATGACCCAGATGCCTATCGAAGTCGAACATCGTTAAGCAATTTTGTAATAACAATAAAAAACGTACGGCGCTATAAAATATCAGTTTGTTTTCTATAAATAACACTGGGAAATGGCCTGTATTGTCCCTAAAAATAGCCGAGGAATGTTTAAGGGGAATTCCATTTCATTTTTCTTTTCGCCAAATATTTACCATAAAGTAAATACTGTATACAGGGTGTTCGGTTAACATGTGGCAAAAATTCAAAGGGTTATTGTTTGGGCTATTCTAAGAATAATTTGTCGTATGCTGATTTTTGAAAGTATCTTTGTTTTGAAGATACAGGGTGAACAAAATTTGCGATAGTAACAACATTTTGTTATCAAAAAGTTGCTCAATGTGCAATAAATGTGCGAAATGACTTCCTCCAACGCGCATACAAGCATTCAATCTTCTCGTCATTGAGTGCTGAACTCTTTCAAACATACCAGGGTTGTTTCTAATTGAATTACACCCAGCGATTATCCGATTTCGCAATTTGTCCAAATTCTCCACTGGAGTGGCGTAAACTTATGCCTTCGGATAGCCCCATAAGAAATAATCCAGGGGGTTTAAGTCTGGGAATCGAGACCATGCGTGTGGCCCACCTCGACCAATCTAGCGATCTCCGTGTGTTGCTGTCAAAAAAGCAACCAAACTGATATGTGGTGATATGTGGTGGTGCATTATCGTCCTTAAACCACATTGCTATTCTTGTCAATAATGATTTCAACAAATATCGAAGATGGTTGTCGCAAATTTTATTCACCCTGTATCTTCGAAACAAAGGGGTTTTTAGAAATCATCAAAGCACAAAATAGTCGTAGAATATGCCAAGGAATAACCCCTTGAATTTTTGCCGCCTGTTTTCCTAACACCCTGTATATGAATACCACACAGCGCTTGACCGCCAAACATAAACAACCTGATGCGCCTGAAATTGACGACAACGACGCGCTTCTCATTGATTTAAGGAAACTTCCTGATTCTAATGAGCTCAACGAAGAAAACGGCAAAGGGGTGGATAACTGGTGATGATAATCTCATTAATGAATTCTGAATTCAAAAGTTTCAGGAGCTTCACTGACTAACTAGACTACTCGAGAATGAATTATTAATTCAAAAGTTTCAGGAGCTAACATGACTAACTAGACTAGAACAGACTAACCATCCCGACTGAGATTATTCATGATTGTGCAGGTATTGCGAATGGTTGGGATTACAACTTCTCTTTCAATTAGTTTTACTATAAATGGTCGGGCAGTCGAACGAAACTAGTTTGTTTGGTTTAATTTGAATTTTATTAGCTCGCTCTAGTGTGTGGATTCGAGCGCGTTTTGTATGCGACCAAGGTCACACAGTCACAAACACACACACACACACGCAGACTACATAATAGTTGTTTTTGTGTTTAGCGGATGAGGGAACTCGACAGACGCATTACATGAAATAAACGAGAATTGCTAACTTGCTGAAACGCGAAAAAAAAAACTTTCGCGAAAACTTTCGATTATTCGCGATTTTAGTTCTGCGTCAGATTGCTGCGTGTCGTAACGGTTGCGATTTGTACTTGACCTAGTAACAGTGGCCCAGTTGCAGCAAGCAGTAGCAAACCGCTGGGTTTCGCCGCGTGCTGCCCTCTGCCGCAGCCGGGGAAACGCGCAGGTTTGGCAATACGGTTTACGTTGAGGCTGTTCGAGGATTGCCCAACGTCTAGATGTTCGACTTCGGATCATATCTGGGTCACAGTGTGAATTTTTAATTTTACTAAACTTTGCCCATTTGCTAATTTTCTTTGCAATAGCGAATACACATAATTTTTTTATTTATTTAATTCATTTTTAACTTAGTAAAAAATATAAATAGCGTGGAAAGTGTTCAAATTAATTTTTAAAATAATATTTAAAATACCGATGAGATTTGAACGCCTCCATTTTTCGCGCGCTTTGGATGACGACACAGGGCACGTTCAGTATTGTTTACTATATGCATAGACAGTTATTAATTCAGGATTTTTAGTTTTAATCTATATTTAGGTTAAAAATGGTTACATTTATACCTGTTCAGCCAAGATTAGTCAGTATTTGGCAAGACTACGCAAGATTAGATACGGCTAAATAAGACTAGATAAGGTTAAATATGACTGAACAAAACCATCCATTCATAGATGATTAACCCTTAACCACCTGCAATGCGTCTCAGGTGAGAAAATTACTGCTACTTTGGGTCTGAGAGACGTATGCCAGGTGGTTAGGTGTTAAAGCTGAATTTGGTCACAATAAACAACATTCTTCTTCTTTCGTTGCCTAAGCGGTTCGGATGTTGACGATCATGATGGCTTAGTGGCGACGCGGAACAGTTCAGCTGAAGACATATTGAAGCAGCATCTAAGGTTGTCAAACCAATATATTCGTCTTCTTCCAGGATCTCTTTGCTGTTAATTTTCCCTTGAAGTATTTTTCGGAGTAGGAGGTATCTCTTTGCGTTTCGCATGATATGTCCTAGATTTTGCTTTCCGAAACTTTCCGCGTTTCACTATCTTGATCAATTTAGGCGTTGTGTTCATTCTTCTCATTACTTCTATGTTTGTCACTCTCTGGATCCAAGATCCAAAATCCGTCTATAAAACTACAATTCTGCGCTTCTTCTCTGTGTTTTTATTTAAGGTCCATGTCTCTCACTAAACCCCCTATTCCACCTTGGCTTGACCTTAGTATGCGCCACCACGGTATCGCATATTTTGCATGCATTCGGAAGGTTAGTGAAAACCGCCCTTGTTGTTGTCTCCCCGACCAGGATTTGAACCCGGGTCTCCCGCATTGAAAGGCGTGCATGTTGTCAACAACACCACCGGGGATTTCATTCATTTTTTCATTTATCAAAATTCCTTACTCTGCTTCTTCCAGGGCTTCTTTAAATATGAATTCTGAATATATGTTAAATAGTATAGGTGCCAACATCCCTGTCTTATTCCTCTAAAAATTTTGACTGCTTCTGTGTGTTCTTCATCAACACGCAATACCGCTATTTGATTCCAATACAGGTTCTTGATGATTCCAAATCTCTTTCCTCCACTCGGAATATTTTTCAAAATCTCGTATCAATTTGTCGTGTTTTACGCTGTCTAAAGCCTTCTGGTAATCTATTAGGATTTTACAACTCTGAAACAGCACTGACCAAGGCTTCTCTCGTACCCACTGCATTACAAACCCAAACTGATTCGGGGCCATCTGTTCTTCACATAGTCTATATAGTCTTCTATGTATCACCCTCAAAAATCTTTCAAGAGATGGCTCATCAAGCTTATCGTACGATAATCTCTACATTGTTTTGCATTTAGCTTTTTGGGCAGAGTAATGAGCTCTGGGTGCCTACAACACAAACATTAATAATAATTTAAAAAAACATTAACTATAATCACCTTTAATACAGTGGGACTTTCATCTCCAAAAGAAGAGTTCCTAAGTGAAATATGTCGAACCAACAACTGTGACATTCTTTGCTTAGAAGCTTAGAAGAGACACTTAGAGACATTCAGCAACGACGTCCCAAAATTTCTGGCTTCAGACTTATTGCCGAGAGACCTCACAGACAGTGCCTTATTCGTTCGATCCGACCTTCAAATTACGTCCACATCCATCTCTGAATACGAGGACATAGAAATATTAACTGTTGAACTGAGTAATTGCACCGTGTCTTCTGTATATAAACCACCAGATGTTGAGTTTTCCTTTGCTACCCCTGATAGCTTTCACAAACATAGTGTCAACTTTGTAGTCGGTAACTTTAACAGTTACAGTATGGTGTTATGCACAAGATGATGATAATGGGGAAGAGGTGATAAAATGGGCTGATACCTTCCAGTTAACCCTTGGTCACGACAGTAAACTTCCTCCATCCTTCAATAGTGGGCGCTGGCAATGCGGATACAATCCAGATCTGATTTTTGCCAATATACAATATATGAAGACAATCTGTTCTCCAGTACCTAACTCTCAACATCGACCTGTGATGTGCCAAGTTACTGCAATAGCGCGACTCATCACTTTACCCTTCAATTTCCAAAAAGCCGACTGAGAAAAATTTAGTTCTACTTTGGATAGTTTTGTAGCTGATATCCAGTCAAACCAGAAGAATATGATAAATTTGTGGATGCAGTGAAGAGAGCATCACGGTTATCTATGCCCCGAGGATGCAGGACACAATACTTCCATGGCCTAACATCTAAAACATTTGATCTTATGAGTAATTATCTTTCACTCTTCGAAGATAATCCATTTAGTGATGAAACCATTTCAGCAGGCCATGAACTAATAACCACGATAGCACAGAACAAGAGAGAAAGATAGCTGAAACTAATGGAGGAAACTGACTTTTCTGTTAATAGTCAGAAGGTTTGTAGGCTGTTAATGATCATACTAAGAGTCCCACACACGTCAGATCCCATCACAACTAATAATTAACAGTACACCAAGATCTTCAGTTAGAAAATCAGACTTCAAACTTGATGTTAAGAATCATAATCAGAACAGTTAACTCACTAGACCATTTGACTTCCCAGAATTAGAAACAGCCATCCAACATGTAAGAATGGCAAGGCAGCAGGACTGGATGATATCTGTGTTGAACAAATTAAACTTTTTGGCAATGCAACGAAAATCTGGCTTCTAAATCTTTTCAATCACTGCCTTGCATTTTTCAAAATCCCAAAATTATGGCACGTGTAATTGCTATTTGAAAGCCTGGTAAAGTATCAAATTACCCCAAAAGTTTTAGACCAATATCTCTTCTTTGCCACCTCTGCAAGATCCTAGAGAGAATGATCCTGAATCGTTTAACTACTGTAGTTCTCTCCTGTATCTACTACTGTTGATCCTCTCCTCGTCCCTCAATAAGCTGGATTTAGACCAGCCAAATACTGCAGTTCACAAGTCCTACACCTCAATCAGTTCATAGAAGATGGTTTTGAAAAGAAAAAGGTCACAGCTGCAGCGTTTCTTAATCTCTCCGCTGCATACGATAAAAAGTAAACCATAAAAAGCTGTTACATAAACTCTATAATTTAACTGACGACTATGGATTCACTATGTTGATAACTTCTACAAGATCATCACTTCTTCGTTGACTTTCAAGGAAACCACAACCAATGGAGAACTCAGAAGAATGAATTACCCCAGGGAAGTGTCTTGTGTCCCATTTTATTTAATGTGTACACCAACGATCAATCACAGCCTCTAGGGTGCATAAGTTTAATTTACACTGACGACGTTGCTCTCGCTGCCCAAGCAGAATAGTTTGAAGTCGTAGAACATACATTCAGCCGTGCCCTAGAACAGCTTGGCACTTACTATCAAAGGAATCAGCTCATACCCAATCCTAGTAAGACTCAAGTATGTGCCTGCCACTTGAAACATAAGCAAGCTAGTAGAAAACTTGAAGTATTCTGGAATGGTTCATTGCTTCCATCCCAAATATCTAGGTGTTACCTTGGACCGTACACTTACATACAAAGAGCAGTGCCTTAAGTTGAAGCAGAAGATAACTTCGAGGAACTGCCTCCTACGTAAACTGTCAGGGACTAACTGGGGTAACCATCCTCAAACATTAAGAACAACAGCACTGGCCTTATGCTATTCAGCTGGAGAATATGCCAGTCCTCTATGGTACAAGTCAGCTCATGCAAAGCAAGTTGATGTTGCCTTAAATGACAGCTGCAGGATCATTTCAGGCTGTTTGAGCCAACTCCCATCAATAAAGTGAACTATCTGGCAGGGATCGCTCCACCTGATATCACACGTGAAGTGGGAGTTCATCATGTACTATGATGACCTCTGCTTCTAGTTTATCAGGTCCCACTGCCTTTCCGTCCTCCATCTGATTTATGGCTGTTCGAACTTCTACTTCTAATATCGGTACCACTTATTTCATCTGCACTTGGAGTGCAAGCAAATCTAGTCTTATGAAACACATTTTCTATATACCTTTTCCATATATTTTTCTTGTCTTTAAATCCACCACCAAGTCTCCTATTTCGTCCGATTCCTTTGGAATTGATGAGGCGGGTGAAAGAGTGGAAAGAGCAAACAGGTAATGGAGAATGGTAGAATGTAAAATGTATCCCAGTTTGTTTTATTGTATTTAGGCTTTAGGTAAATAAATAAAACAATAAAAATAGGTAAAGTAGATAAATAAATAAATGCAAAATAGAAGGCTGCACAAGATATAGGTTTAGTTTTGCTTATCCATGATTAAGCAGGAATATATTTGACAAAGCTAAACTAGACTAGACAAGGTTAAGGAGAATTAAACCAGACAAGACAAGTCTAAAGAAAACTTAATAATATAAGATCGGATGAGATTCGAACAGGCAGAACGAAGGAACGAGATCGGGCAAGACATTATATAATACAAAGCTTGGACAAAAGACTCAGTCTTTGTTCTTGATAATTTCTAATGTCACCAAACTCGCACTAGGTAATGGAAGCACTATAGAAATATAAATAAAAACAAATGTTCTTTCAAACACGACTAGCAGACTGTGAATATCGACGGCGATAAATCTCATAACGTGTGACGTCATGCTTCGATTCGAAGAAAATCTTTGAAGAAAATACAATAACAGAAATGCGCCAAACTGCCCCCTCTTCATCTACCATACTCTCTTGAAGAGAGTCACTTCTCTTCGTCTCCCCTTATTTCAATATAATATTTATGTTATATTTTGCATAATTCGGGGGGTTTGAACCTCTAAAGCACCAACCCCCGCCCCCCCTTCATTGGCTACGCCCATGGTGGATGCGTTTTGCAAATTTAATTTTCACTCGCTTATTTAGCACTTTTTGATTAATGTTTTGTGGATTTAAATGCAAACTATATGAGGAAACAATGGTTTAGGTGTAATGTCGAGACCATAAAGCATCGGGGGTGAATAAAATCAAGTAAATTTAAATCACTTGCATATTCGCTATTATGGAAAGTTGGGTAGTGGAGGAACTTCTTGGCCAGTTTTCGGTCAAACTAACAAATTTTGTGTAAATTGAGGAAACTTTGTTAGAAATTGTGGACGACATAACTTCGATGAATTTAAAGGTGGAATCACATTCCTACTCTTTGTGCGCATCTAATAGTTAAGTCATTTCAATAAATAGCACATTGACTACAAAGCAGAGATGAAAATTCGTTAAAATTAGGCGAAATTTGTGGAAAAATATCGCAAATATCATTAAAATTAAAACTGATTTTTTTTATAACCTTAGGAAATCAAAAATAATTTCTTCAAAAATAATTCAAATAAATAAATCAAAAATAATTCATGCAAAACGTTTACAATGCTAGATAAAATTTGTTTAAAATCTACATAGGATTCTAATAAGATGTGTACATTAAACGCGTTGGTAAATCTCACGTTTACTAACCAAGCTGTCAAATATGTACATATACCGGTAAATGTATACAATTATCCAACTACGAACAGCTTATATTTTGGGTACATTTCATGCTTTGGAAGCGATCAATCTATTGTTTTTTCTCTACTAGCATCGGACCTTTAAGGTTGATTCCCATATGCGCGACACTCAGCTACGCGACGTCGTGCGACATCGCCTGTCAAATAATGATTACATTGTTTTAAATGAGCATGAAATGTTAGTCATTATTTGACAGGCGATGTCGCGTGACATCGCATAGCTGAGTGTCGCGTATATGAGAATCGGCCTTTATAATAACAGGTTTGGAAGCCAATAATTCGACCAATATCCAACTTGGAAGCCAATATTCGACGCGTAAAGGTCGATTCCCATATGCGCGACATTCAGCTATGCGACGTCGCGCGACATCGCCTGTCAAATAATGATTACATTGTTTTAAATGGGCACGTCGCGTAGCTACCGCATAGCCATAATGATAACGTGCCCATTTAAAGCAATGTAGTGATTACATTGCTTTAAATGGGCACGTTGTCACTATTGCTACGCGATAGCTACGCGACGTGCCCATTTAAAACAATGTAATCATTATTTGACAGGCGATGTCGCGTGCCGTCGCGTAGCTGAGTGTCGCGTATATCAGAATCTGCCTTTACCGTTACATCTATTTGTACAACTTGCATATTTTAATGTCACATAATGATAGTGCATTGTGATTCGATATTACGCAACGATCCGCAATGGTTAATTGATTCCCGCCTTGGATTGTAAACAGTCGTTGATTATTAAACCATCAAGCAGACTCACAATATATCCACACGATATTTCTAATCAAGAAATATTCGCACAATACAAACGACAACACAAATGCATTTAATATTAGACCAATCTAAACTAGACTAGATATTCAAAAACCAAACTATATTCATAATCTAGACTAATAGTCTAATACAGAATTAAATCTAACACGAGAAGTTGACTTAAGGCAACAAGCAGGCTACACTAGTCTAGTCAAACTTAAGGCAACAAGAAGGCGATATTAGTCTAGTCAAACTTAAGGGAACAAGTAGGCGATACTAGTCTAGTCAAACTTAAGACAACAAGTAGGCAATACTAGTCTAGTCAAACTTAATGCAACAAGTAGGCTATACTAGTCTAGTCAAACTTAAGGCAACAAGTAGGCGATACTAGTCTAGTCAAACTTAAGGCAACAGGTAGGCGATACTAGTCTAGTCAAACTTAAGGCAACAAATAGGCGATACTGGTCTACTCAAACTTAAGACAACAAGTAGGCAATACTAGTCTAGTCAAACTTAATGCAACAAGTAGGCTATACTAGTCTAGTCAAACTTAAGGCAACAAGTAGGCGATACTAGTCTAGTCAAACTTAAGGCAACAGGTAGGCGATACTAGTCTAGTCAAACTTAAGGCAACAAATAGGCGATACTGGTCTACTCAAACTTAAGACAACAAGTAGGCAATACTAGTCTAGTCAAACTTAATGCAACAAGTAGGCTATACTAGTCTAGTCAAACTTAAGGCAACAAGTAGGCGATACTAGTCTAGTGAAACTTAAGGCAACAATTAGGCAATACTAGTCTAGTCAAATTTAAGGCAACAAGTTGCGACACTAGTCTAGTCAAACGTAAGGCAACACTAGTCTAGTCAATTAGAATCCTTGTAATATTCTAATATTAGACTTTTTTGCATTGTTATTAAGATTTTGAAGTTGTTGAAACCTTAATATTAGATATCTAGTTTTGGATTAATATTTGTTATAGACATGTAGTCTGTGTGTAAACTGGATGGACAAATCAGACTATAAATTCAAATAAAGCAAAACGCGAACAGTAAACTAACTGCCTATTCCAACTAATAGTTGACTGTTATTAAAACTTGATTATAATAGACGGCATCCTGTTTATTTTTTATTAAACATTTTATTGTATTCTACACTAATCTCAGCTTTAGACAAAAATCAAAGCTAATCACCAAGTTTGTCTAGTCTAGTTCAGTATCAAGTCTTCGACTAGTATCTGCCTAGTCTTGTCTATCTAGTCTTGTCGGTCTAATCTTGTCTGTATAGTCTTGTCGGTCTAGTCTTGTCGCTCTAGTCTTGTCTGTCGAGTCTTGTCTGTCTAGTCTTGTCTGTCTAGTCTTGTCTGTCTAGTTTTGTCTGTCTAATCTTGTCTGTCTAGTTTTGTCTGTCTAGTCTTGTCTGTCTATTCTGGTCTGTCTATTCTGGTCTGTCTAGTCTGGTCTGTCTAGTCTTGTCTCTCTAGTGTTGTCTGTCTAGTCTTGTCTGTCTAGTCTTGTCTGTCTAGTCTTGTCTGTCTAGTCTTGTCTGTCTAGTCTTGTCTGACTAGTCTTGTCTGTCTAGTCTTGTCTGTCTAGTCTTGTCTGTCTAGTCTTGTCTGTCTAGTCTTGTCTGTCTAGTCTTGTCTGTCTAGTCTTGTCTGTCTAGTCTTGTCTGTCTAGTCTTGTCTGTCTAGTCTTGTCTGTCTAGTCTTGTCTGTCTAGTCTTGTCTGTCTAGTCTTGTCTGTTTAATCTTGTCTGTCTAGTCTTTAAACGATATCCGTCTGTTTGGAATTTTCAATTTTTTCCCTGTAAACATTTCTCGGCAATTTTTCCGTTCCGATATTAATAATTACGGACGTGTGTTGCAACGCCGGCGCGCGCGCTCGCACAGAAAACACGATTTACATTTCATAATAATTTTAAATGTCAGTTGCTTTAGCCAGCTAACCATAAACACACAATGGCACCCGACACATGTTCGCCGTTTCGCTAATCACGTCACACACAAAATCCCTCGACGAACCGCCGAGCAAACCCGTTTTTTCGACCCCGTGACCAGGAAACGACAAACAAATCGCCACAATAAAAATCAATGGATTTCGTTCGCCATTCAGATGCTAATCGGCTACACATCGCGACAATGGATCGTTTCAAGAATCTGCCAGGCGATATTTTCACATTTAGACTAAACCGGATTAGAACAGAATGTTCTAGACAAAGCCATAAATATAATGGAAAGTAGTTTTCTAAAAACTATACATTTTGTTGCCTAAAATGCAATAAGTAGTTTTAAAAGTATCTTTAGTTTGTCTGTCGTCTAAAAACTATGTGTAGTTTGTCTATGTCGTCTAAAACCTTTGTAGTTTGTCTATGTCGTCTAAAATCTTTGTAATTTGTCTATGTCGTCTAAAGAGTATATGTAGTTTGTCCATGTCGTCTAAGAACTATATAGTTTGTCTATGTCGTCTAAAAACTATGTATAATTTGTCCATGTCGTCTAAAAGCTATATAGTTTGTATATGTCGTCTAAGAACTATGTAATTTGTCTATGTCGTCTAAAAACTATGTAGTTGGTCTAGTCATCTAAAAACTATATGTAGTATGTCTATGTCGTCTAAAACTATGTAGTTTGTCTATGTCGTCTAAAAACTATGTAGTTTGTATATGTCGTCTAAACACTATGTAGTTTGTCTATCTCATCTAAAAACTATATGTCAGTTTATGTCGTAAGTTTGTCTATGTCGTCTAAGAACTATGTAGTTTGCCTAGGGCATCTAAAAACTATATGTAGTATGTCTATATCACCTAAAAACTATGTAGTTTGGCTATGTCGTCTAAACATTATGTAGTTTGTCTATGTCGTCTAAAAACTATGCAGTTTGTCTATGTCGTCAAAAAACTATGTGTAGTTTGTCTTAGCCGTCTCAAAACTATGTGTAGTTTGTCTATGTCGTCTAAAAACTATGTAGTTTGTCTATATCGTTTATAAACCCTCGGTAGTTTGTCTATGTCGTTAAAAAACTTTGTTCAGTTTGTCTTACGTTGTTTACAATCTAAGCGTAGTTTGTCTATAAAAACAATTTTTTATTACCAGATTATCGCTTGCTTAAGACCGTAAAACTCAGACAATTCTAACAAATCCACTCTAAATATAAGTGTTACGTCATTAAGTGGAATGGAAAACATAGCTTTTTACATTCTTGTCTGTCCGTGTCTACATATTGACTTGTTCACTTTCCTGGAGTTTTCGTTTAATCGCTGTTACTATGAACGTTAATTGCAAGTCGTCTCGGCGTTAAACAGACACTCATTCAAACGTTACTCATTAAGTTAAGTTTCTCTTCCGAAAACTCGAAACAGGTAAAGAATAAATTAGGACGGTAGCCTTTATAATTCATTAGCTTTTCAAAGAATAATTTAGGACGATAGCCTTACAATTCATTAGCTTTTCAAATTGAGAAAATTGTACAGGACTAATTGAAAAACGGGTCTTATTAATAACTAATTAGACATGGAAGATAGATAATTAGTAACAAGAGTAATTAGAAAATTATTCTAGAATAATTAGACAATTGAACTAGAATAATTAGACAATTAGAAGAATTGAATTTGGCTGTAAAACGCTGATTTTGATAAGACTTAGTGATATTAAAGATTTGTATGATTATTAATAAATAGTGGAAATTCAAAATTGTAGCTTTGTAAATGCAGCTTTGACAATAATTATAAATTTGGAGCGCTTTTGTGATTACAGACAAACGGGTGGACTGATTTTGATAAGACTTGTTGATATTAAAGATTTGTATGATAATTAATAAATAGCGGAAATTCAAAATTTTAGCTTTGAGAATTTTTCTGTCATTACAGACAAACGGGTGTACTGATTTTGATAAAACTTGGTAAAATTAAAGATTTTGATGATTATTAATAACTAGTAGGAATTCAAAATTCTAGCTTAGTAAATGCAGCTTTAACAATTTTCTTAGATTTGAAAAATTTGTAGCGCCTTTTGCGATTACAGACAAACGGACGGACTGATTTTGATAAAACTTGGGAAAATTAAAGATTTTGATGATTACTAATAAATACTGGAATTTCAAAATTGTAGCTTTGTAAATGCAGCTTTAAGAATTTTTTTAAATTTGAAAAATTTGGAGCGCCTTTTGTGATTACAGATAAACGGGTGGACTGATTTTGATAAAACTTGGTAAAATTAAAGATTTTGATGATTACTAATAAATTTTGGAAATTCAAAATTCTAGCTTTGTAAATGCAGCTTTGGAAATTTTTTTAAATTTCAAAAATTTGGAGCGCCTTTTGTGATTACAGACAAACGGACAGACAGATTTTGATAAAACTACGTAAAATTAAAGATTTGTATGATTATTAATAATTAGTGAAAATTCAAAATTCTATCTTTGTAAATGTAGCTTTGACATTTGTTTTTAATTTTCAAACATTTGGAGCGCCTTTTGTGATTACGGACAAACGGACGGACTGATTTTGATAAAACTTGGTAAAATTATAGATTTTGATGATTACTAATAAATAATGGAAAATCAAAATTCTTGCTTTGTAAATGCAGCGTTGACAATTTTTTTTTATTTGAAAAATTTGGAGCGGCTTTTATGCTTAAAGACAGACAAACGGACGGACTAATTTTGATAAAACTTGGTAAAATTAAAGATTTTGATGATTACTAATAAATAGTGGAAATTCAAAATTGTAGCTTTGTAAATGCAGCTTTGACAATTTTTTTTAAATTTGTATAATTTGGAACGCCTTTTGTGATAACAAACAAATGGAAGGAATGATTTTGATAAAACTTGGTAAAATTAAAAATTTTGAGGATAACTAATAAATAATGGAAATTCAAAATTCTAGCTTTGTAAATGCAGCTTTGACATTTTTTTTAAATTTGAAAAATTTGGAGCGCCTTTTGTGATTACAGACAAACGGAAGGAATGATGAATTTGATAGAACTTGGTAAAATTAAAGATTTTGATGATTACTAATAAATAGTGGAAACTCAAAATTCTAGCTTTGTAAATGCAGCTTTGACATTTTTTTTAAATTTGAAAAATTTGGAGCGCCTTTTGTGATTACAGACAAACGGAAGGAATGATGAATTTGATAGAACTTGGTAAAATTAAAGATTCTGATGATTACTAATAAGTAGTGAAATCTCAAAATTCTAGCTTTGTAAATGCAGCTGTGACAATTTTTTTAAATTTGGTGCGCCTTTTGCGATTACAAGCAAACGTGTGGACTTATTTTGATAAAACTTGGCAAAATCAAAGATTTGGATGATTACTAATAAATAGTGGAATCTCAAAATTCTAGCTTTGTAAATGCAGCTTTGACAAATTTTTTTAAATTTTAAAAATTTGGAGCGCCTTTTTCGATTACAGACAAACGGAAGGACTGATTTTGATAAAACTTGGTAAAATTAAAGATTTTGATGATTAATAATAAATAGTGGAAAGTCAAAATTCTAGCTCTGTAAATGCAGCTTTGAAATTTTTTTTCAATTTGAAAAATTTGGAGCGCGTTTTGTGCTTACAGACAAACGGACGGACTGTTTTTGATAAAACTTGGTAAAATTAAAGATTTTGATGATTACTAATAAATAGTGGAAATTCAAAATTCTAGCTTTATGAATGCAGCTTTGACAATTTTTTTGAATTTGAAAAATTTGGAGCGCCTTTTGTGATTACAGACAAACGGGTGGACTGATTTTGATAAAACTTGGTAAAATTGAAGATCTTATTGATAACTAATAATTAGTGGAAATTCAAAATTCTAGCTTTGTAAATGCAGCTTTGACTTTTTTTTTATTTGAAAAATTTGGAGCGCTTTTTGTGATTACAGACAAACGGGTGGACTGATTTTGATGAAACCTGGCAAAATTAAGGATTTTGATGTTTGAATTGGTAAAACCATACAACATTATAGATAATCAGATAAACTTAATAGAGACGGAACAAAGCTTGAATATATAAATATACTCAACCTTTCCGGAACTCTATAATACTAATGAGTCTTTTTAGGACTACCAAAAACAAATCTCTTATGAAATTTGTCAGTTATTCTATAGCTTTCAGTCCACCTTCGTGGCACTCAACAAAAACCATAAAAATAACATTGATTTTTAAGATCATGTCTTTCCGATACCTTGAGTGGATAGCGTCTCGAAACGCGTCCACAGATGGCTATCCACTCAAGGTATCGGAAAGACATGATCTTAAAAATCAATGTTATTTTTATGGTTTTTGTTGAGTGCCACGAAGGTGGACTGAAAGCTATAGAATAACGGACAAATTTCATAAGAGATTTGTTTTTGGTAGTCCTAAAAAGACTCATTAGTATTATAGAGTTCCGGAAAGGTTGAGTATATTTATATATTCAAGCTTTGTTCCGTCTTTATTAAGTTTATTTTGATGTTTACTAATAAATAGTCTAAATAAAAAATTCTAGCTTTGTAAATGCAGCTTTGACAATTTTTTTAGATTTGAAAAATATGGAGCGTCTTTTGTGATTACAGACAAACGGACGTACAGATTTTGATAAAACTACCTAAAGTTAAAGATTTGTATGATTATTAATAATTAGTGAAAATTCAAAATTCTAGCTTTGTAAATGTAGCTTTGACGATTTTTTTAATTTTCAAAAATTTGGAGTGTATTTTGTGATTACAGACAAACGGATGGAATGATTTTGATAAAACTTGGTAAAATTAAAGATTTTGATGATAACTAATAAATAGTGGTAATTCAAAATTCTAGCTTTGTAAATGCAGCTTTGATAATTTTTTAAATTTTCAAAAATTTAGATAGTTTTTTTTGTGATTAGAAACAAACGGACGGACTGATTTTGATAAAACTTTTGGAAAATTAAAGATTTGAATGATTATTAATAAATACTGAAAATTCAAAATTTTAGCTTTGTAAATGTAGCTTTGGCAATTTTTTTTAATTCAAAACATTTGGAGCGCCTTTTGAGATTACAGACAAACGGGTGGACTGATTTTGATAAAACTCGGTAGAATTAAAGTTTTCTATGATTATTAATAAATAGTGGAAATTCAAAATTCTAGCTTTGTAAGTGTAGCATGTAGTATTTTACATAATTGGAACTGAGCAAATTTTGCAAAATTTGCAAACAACAAAATAGGTAGAAACACGATAAAAATCAGCAACAAAAATTACCAACAGCAATTTTGTTTCAAGCAAAAATTGATTTATTTCGAGATTTCGATCAAAAAACAATTTTTTTTTCCTAAAAATAACGATTGGATCCATCAACGTTTTTAAATATTTTTTGTACATTTTTGTAATAAAAATGATGAAATTGTTTTCTGGTCGCGTGGTCTCGCCCGGCCGTCCATTTCCCATACAAATCAGAGTTAACGAGTTTGCTCTGTCGGTCTGTGCTCAACAGGTGTGTCGCCCCATTTCGGTTTCCCATCGTTAAATATCTTCCAACACGAACAACATGTTCACTTCCAAAAAAATATACACACACAAGACACATAAATGTCCACACTAAATCAATAATAACCAACTTAAATACTATCTAAGCTCTGAGCTTTACCCGTGTATTATAATTACCTGCGCCGTAACTAGCTTTCATGGGGGCAAGAGTTAATCAATTCTACCCTTCTACACAAAATTTTATTAATTGCATGAAACTACTTATTTGCTTAAAATATACTAAAATATAAAACCTACTATTTTCGGGCAGGTTCCCAAAAAAATGTTTAAAACTGCTGCCGAAATACTGCAGAAAAAAACGTGTGTATTTTTTTCTAATTTATTATGGATTTTTTTGATGTTTTGGGCCCCTTCCCTGCCCCTAGGGCATGTGCCCCTGTTACTCCTGATAATTACAACTGAATGTGTCCCTGTTGCTCCTGATAATTACAACTGAATATGCCCCTGTTGCCTCTGGTAATTACAACTGAATATTATGATGTAATACATATTTCAGCCTTGAGAAAAGCTCGTAGCAATTCATAAATAAAATAAGTTTCCAGTTTTTAAAAAAAGATCAGTCCCTTGAAATTGTTGAAATGTCTTCCTGTAAATCGATTATCTAACAAAACGATGCATATAAAAAGAAACTCCCGATTAAAAAGAGAGCAGACTTATCATTGTTTCGTTAGGTAAGTATCCGGTGAAAGAAAGAAATGAAACGGTTTTTGTATGTTCAGGTTGATGACCAAATGAAGTTGCTGCAGCACTCGTGGTCGGATATGCTGGTCCTGGACCACATACACCAGCGCATGCACAACAATCTGCCCGACGAGACGACGCTGCACAACGGCCAGAAGTTCGACCTGCTCAACCTCGGCCTCCTGGGCGTGCCGACGCTCATCGAGCACTTCAACGACATCACAGCCAAGCTGCAGGAACTCAAGTTCGACGTCAGCGATTACATCTGCATCAAGTTCCTCCTGCTGCTCAACCCAGGTCAATAATTATTTTTCATATTTTTTTTTAAGGGAAATGTTCCAATTTGCAAACTTTTTAAATTTTATTTAAATTAATATAAGTATTTGGCTTAAGAATTAACAATAATGACTTTTCAATTTAAGTTGATTTTTAATTCAATTTACTATTTTGTTTAATTTTCTATAAATCTCGTCGAAGTATTTTGACTAAAATAAACCAAAAATTTGGAAAATTGGACAAAATTGTTTCAAATAAGACAAAATTGTCTCAAATAGGACACAATTATTTCAAATAAGACTAAATTGTCTGAAATAAGACAAAATTGTCTCAAATAAAACAAAATTGTCTCAAGAAAAATTGTCTCAAAAAGGATAAAATTGTCTCAAATAGGAGAAAATTGTTTCAAATAAGACTAAATTGTCTGAAATAAGACAAAATTGTCTGAAATAACACAAAATTGTCTCAAATAAGACATAATTTTTTCAAATAAGACTAATTTGTCTAAAACAAGACAAAATTTTCTCAAATAAAACAAAATTGTCTCAACAAAAAATTGTCTCAAATAAGACAAAATTGTCTCAAATAGGACAAAATTATTTCAAATAAAACCAAATTGTTTAAAATAAGACAAAATTGTTTCAAGGAAAAATTGTCTCAAGTAAGACAAAATTGTCTCAAATAGGATAAAATTGTCTCAAATGGGACAACATTGTCTCAAATAGTTCAAAATTATTTCAAATAAGATTAAATTGTCTGAAATAAGACAAAATTGTTTCAAGAATTTTTTTTCTCAAATAAGACAAATATGATAAAATTGTCTCAAATAGGACAAAATTATTTCAAATAAAACCAAATTGTTTAAAATAAGACAAAATTGTTTCAAGGAAAAATTGTCTCAAGTAAGACAAAATTGTCTCAAATAGGATAAAATTGTCTCAAATGGGACAACATTGTCTCAAATAGTTCAAAATTATTTCAAATAAGATTAAATTGTCTGAAATAAGACAAAATTGTTTCAAGAAATTTTTTTCTCAAATAAGACAAATATGATAAAATTGTCTCAAATAGGACAAAATTGTCTCAAATAGGACAAAATTGTTTCAAATAAGACTAAATTGTCTAAAACAAGACAAAAGTGTCTCAAATAAAACAAAATTGTCTCAAGAAAAAATTGTCTCAAATATGACAAAATTGTCTCAAATAGGATAAAATTGTCTCAAATAGGACAAAATTGTTTCAAATAAGACTAAATTGTCTAAAACAAGACAAAATTTTCTCAAATAAAACAAAATTGTCTCAAGAAAAAATTGTCTCAAATATGACAAAATTGTCTCAAATAGGATAAAATTGTCTCAAATAGAACAAAATTGTCTCAAATAGGACAAAATTATTTCAAATAAAACCAAATTGTTTAAAATAAGACAAAATCTTTTCAAGGAAAAATTGTCTCAAGTAAGACAAAATTGTCTCAATTAGGCTAAAATTGTCTCAAATAGGACAAAATTATTTCAAATAAAACTAAATTGTCTAAAACAAGACAAAATTGTCTCAAATAAAACAAAATTGTCTCAAGAAAAAATTGTCTCAAATATGACAAAATTGTCTCAAATAGGATAAAATTGTCTCAAATAGGACAACATTGACTCAAATAGGACAAAATTATTTCAAATAAAACCAAATTGTTTAAAATAAGATAAAATTGTTTCAAGGAAAAATTGTCTCAAGTAAGACAAGATTGTCTCAATTAGGCTAAAATTGTCTCAAATAGGACAAAATTATTTCAAATAAAACCAAATTGTTTAAAATAAGACAAAATTGTTTCAAGGAAAAATTGTCTCAAGTAAGACAAAATTGTCTCAAATAGGATAAAATTGTCTCAAATGGGACAACATTGTCTCAAATAGTTCAAAATTATTTCAAATAAGATTAAATTGTCTGAAATAAGACAAAATTGTTTCAAGAAATTTTTTTCTCAAATAAGACAAATATGATAAAATTTTCTCAAATAGGACAAAATTGTTTCAAATAAGACTAAAATGTCTGAAATAAGACAAGGTTGTCTGAAATAATACAAAATTGTCTCAAATAAGTCAAAATGTCCTTAAGACAAAATTGTCTCAAATAAGACAAAAATTGTCTCAAATAGGATAAAATTGTCTCAAATAGGACAATTTTATCTCAAAGAGGACAAAATTGTCTAAAATAGGACACAATTATTTCAAATAAGACAAAATTGAAATAAGACAAAATTGTTTCAAGACATTTTGTTCTCAAATAAGACAAATAGGATAAAATTGTCCCAAATAGGACAAAATTGTTTCAAATAAGACTAAAATGTCTAAAATAAGACAAAATTGTCTGAAATAATATAAAATTGTTTCAAATAAGTCAAAATGTCCTTAAGAAAAAATTGTCTCAAATATGACAAAATTGTCTCAAATAGGATAAAGTTTTCTCAAATAGGACAATTTTATCTCAAAGAGGACAAAATTGTCTCAAATAGGACACAATTATTTCAAATAAGACAAAATTGTATGAAATAAGACAAAATTGTAACAAGAAAAAATTGTCTCAAATTAGACAAAATTGTCTTAAATAGGATAAAATTGTCTCAAATAGGACAAAATTGTCTCAAATAAGACAAGATTGTCCCAAATAAGAGAAAATTGTCTGAAATAAGACAAGATTGTCTAAAATAAGAGAAAATTGTTTCAAATAACTCAAAATTGTCTCTAAAAGATAAAATTATCTAAACAAGAAAAATAAAACAAAACCGTTCATTTGTATGTTCTTCACGACTAATTGTAAATCTGAAAAATAAAAGCTTTGCGTAAATTTGAGGTAGGCAACCATATAATCGTGTCTACAAGGAGCTAGACTCGATGTGCACTTTAAACTTATTTTTCGATAAAACACCAAGTCTAAATGATGCGTTTCATTCATAGACTTCATTTTAGACTTTACTTCTTAGTCCAAGTCCAACTTAGATAAGAACAGTTTCCTACAGTCTAGCCCAGTGGTTCCCAAACTGTGTTCCATGAACCCTGGGGTTCCGCGAAAAAAATTGGTGGTTCCGCGTGACAAATTTTATTTCATTAAAAAAATAAGAATGGTGTTGAATCCTTAGGTCTTCGTACAATATAGAATATGGTCTTCATACGGAAGTTAGATGGTTATCGCGTGGTAAAATGCTTGTGCGAATATTTGAATTGCGAAGGCAACTATTGGCGTATCTTATTGGTCATAAATTTGAATTATCAGACAGATTAAGTAATATGACTTGGCTATCTAAACTTGCATACCTTGCTGATATATTTGGAAAATTGAACAAATTATGTTTGGCTCTGCAAGGAAAAAAAGTCAACACATTACAGCAAAGGATAAATTGGTTGCCTTTTCAAGGAAGATACAATATTGGATCTCAGCTGTGGAGCAAAATAACTTCGAATGTTTCTAAAGGCTTAGTGATTTTCTCGAAGAATTTTCTTTCTCGAATTATCGAAGAAAGAAAACTTAAGTGGATTTAGATATGTAAATCCATGATGGTATAAAAACACATCTGTCTAGTTTACAGCAATTACTCAGTGATTACTTTCCAAATCTAGAGAATGAAAATAATTACAGCGTACAAAATCCATTCAAATTTCATTCCATGGAATATGAAAATTTGATTGAATTGAGTTCGGATACACAATTACAAGCCAAATTTAGAACAGTTTCATTCGCAATATTCTGGTCAGATGTATTCTATGAATATCCAAATTTATCAAAACAGGCTCTTCGAATTCTATTGCCGTTTGCAACCACTTATTTGTGTGACGCTAGGTTTTCAAAGTATGTTGCAACAAAAACCAAATATCGTAACAAACTTGATGCTGCACCAGATATGCGAATTCAGTTATCAAATTTAACGCATAATTTCAATAGAATCATTGAATTAAAGAAACAGGTGCATCCTTCACATTAAAGTATTTTCATTTATTTTATTTTATGTTTATGTTTTATATTTTTGTAAATTATTTCAAAGATGAATTGATTTTTTTTTTAGTTTTGTTTATTTCAATGCAATCTGAAATACCAAAATAATACTTATTCCATTTAATATCAGATATTAAATTTTGAAAAGTATTTAGGGTTCCACGATCATTGGGGGTTCCCCGACCAAAATAGTTTGGGAACCACTGGTCTAGCCTAAACTTAAATTATATACTAAGTAGCAAAACAATGTTTTTATAATCCTTATTTCCCCCACGGGGTTTCTGGATCCCTATCTGTACATTGAATCGCTACTTAAACAAACATAATGTGACATTATAAAAAATAAAACTCAACATATCTTCCCTATCTATTTTCCCTATCCAACCTTTCTCCTCTCTTCCATACTGATTCCATCCACTGTATCTCTCTTCCATCTTCATTCAGTGTTTCTTCTCTTTTCCTTCCTTCTCTTTTTTTCATCTCTACACATTCATTCCACATATGCTCCACTGTCTCTCTCTTCTCGTAGCACATCCTACACATTCTTTATTCTTCTTCCATCCAATATCTCTCTCCTCGTAGCACATCCTATACATTCTTTCTTCTTCTTCCATCCCATATCTATTTTCTCTCTCCTCGTTTCCACATCTAAACCTCGCGATTACCTCCCTTTCTTTCGCACTTTCTCTTCCCAGGTACTTTGCTTAGCTTAGATTAAACAAACTTACATTAGACAAGACATTTAGATTAGACAAGAGATTTAGATTAGTCAAGAGATTTAGATTAAACAAGGTTACATTAGACGAGAGATTTAGATTACACAGGACTAGATTAAACAAGCCTGTATTAGATAAGAGATTTAGACAAGTCTAAATTAAACAAGTTTACATTAGACAAGAGATTTAGATTAGACACGCTTAGATTAAACACTTAGACAAGAGATTTAGATTAGACAAGACTAGATTAAAGAAGCTTGCTTTAGACAAGAGATTTAGATTAGACAAAACTAGATTAAACTAGCTTGTATTCGACAGGACATTTAGATTAGACAAGACTGGATTAAACAAGCTTGCACTAGACCAGAGATTTGGATTAGACAAAACTAGATTAAACTAGCTTGCATTCGACAGGACATTTAGATTAGACAAGACTGGATTAAACAAGCTTGCATTCTAAGACTTCTAGGCAAGAGATTTAGATTAGACTAACTTAGAATAAATAAACTTAGATTACACAAGAAATTTAGATTCAACAAACTTCGATTAAACCAGTTTGCTTTAGCCAAGAGATTTAGATTAGATAAGACTTGAAGATTGACTTGTACATATTATTAGTTGATGAGGTGAAATAGTAGATGAGGATGGAATAGTGTGAAGAATTTAAAGCTGCACGCCACTGGTGACGCTGAAAGAACCACATGGTTTTCTATGTGAATTATTGTGTCATATTGTGTAATTATTGTGCCGCTTGGCGGTATGCAACCCAATCTATCCTTTTTTTCTCGGAGGAAGGGGAAACCTTTTAAAGGCACCTATTGGTAGTGTGGGAGTCCTTCACATCTAGAGAGAGTATACCCACTAAAAATCCTCCCCCTTTTTCTTGTCCCGTACAACTCGGCACCGCAGTAAAGCATAACATCAATTTGTGATAACATCAAAATATAAAATGTTTTCTTTGAATTTCGTTCCTCAATTTACACAAGTTTCAATGGAGAACGCAGTTGGAAGTCTACAAAAAAATTCCTCTGCGAAAACGGTTCGCTTTGGAAAGATGAAAATGACAGAATTTTTAGAAGAAAATCTGGTCCAACGATCAGTGTTAAATCCAAGTTTGTTATAATTCGGAAAGTTGGATAGAAAAAAAAATTAAGATAAAGTACTACGTATAGTTATTTAAAAAAAAATCCTGTGACAAGGCTATCGGCCACGAAGTTACCAAAATCTCAATTTCAATAGAAATATATATAAGCTGCATAGAACTGAAAGAATTTTTAATTTACATTTGTTTTAAATAGTTTTTAAGCTATAGTTATATGAATGTCTTGCTATCTGTTCCGCTTTGACTCTGAGAGGTGGCGGTCGCCGTCACATGTAATATTTTGCAAAATTGACTGGGGGATTTGATAGAATGATCCTTTTTCTACAAATGTGTTAAATTTCACTGTTCCTCGTAGTGCGAAACTTACTCAGATAATTTTTTTAATCAATCCGGACATGTACATACAGGAATTTCCACCAAAACCTAGCACGAAAATTTCAAAATATTAAAAAATGGCGAGAACAAGTATTAATCATTAAAGGATTTCAATGAAACTTTTACTGAATATGGGTATCCATAAGAAGTACGATCTGACCACATTTGAACGCTCCACCTCAAATGGGGGCGGCGACGCGAACTATTTTTCCTCCAACTGTTTTTTGCAAATATCTCGTTAACGCCTCAAAATAGAAAATTAAAACTAGGATCACCGTATGTAAGACGTCGGTGTCTACAGAAAAGTATTCTTTGCAAATTTTGTAAAATCGTTCCGTTTAGTCGCAAATGTAAAAAATATAAAATGCAAAAAAAAATTCAATGGGCTTCTTTGAATTTCGTTTCTCAATTTACATGAGTCTTTAGATAATTGTCTCTGGATTGATGAAACTTTTACTGAATATGGGTATCCACAAGAAGTACCCTCTGACCGAATTTGAACGCTCCACCTCCAATGGGGGCGGCGTGGCGAACTATTTTTCCTTCAACGGTTTTTCGCAAATATCTCGTTAACGTCTCAGAACAGAAAATTAAAACCGGGATCAACGTATGTAAGACGTCGGTGTCTACAGAAAAGTATTCTTTGCAAATTTTGTAAAATCGTTCCGTTTAGTCGCAAAAGTAAAAAATATAAAATGCAATTTTTTTTCAATTTCGTTTCTGAATTTATTGTTCTACCACCCAGTGCAAATTCCACCAGGCCGCATTTCTTCCTCCCAATTAAGAGTACTGTCTCTCTTGTCCGGTGCTATATCTAACCGGGTCATCCACTCGTGGATCGCTTCTAGTGCCGCGTTGGTTTACCCTTTTATCATACAGCTCTCATACTCCTTACATATTGCATCTGGATTCCTTTTATTTCTCTTCTTTCCTGCATGTCCACGTCCTTGTCTTTTCCCCTCATCTCTCAATTCATCCACTTGTCTTCATCCGTATCCTTTTCTTTGGTAGTATTCCTCTCTTCCAGTCAATTCTATATCATTTTTTTTCAGCATCCAGTCATTAACCGACAGTCTTCCCTTCTGTTCATTCTATTTTCAAACTTAGTTGCTTTCACTCTCAGTTTGTCCCTCTTACATTCCTCTCTCACTATGTATCCCGGAGTTTCTCTGTCTACCCCTAACACCCATCTCAGGTATTTCTCTTGCACTCTCTCAACCCCTTCCTGTTCTTTATATCCCCAGATTTCTGCTCCATATATTAATAAATTCTCTATCAAACTATCAAACATCATCATCCTCCTCCTGAAGTCGCTTCCCCATTTAAGCCTAGGCACTTTTACACCTCAACTCTTTTACTCGCTCTATTGCTCTCACTTCCATTCCGTTTCCTCGTTCTTCCTCTTTCTCTGAACTGAACACCATCGTTTTCATTTCCTCCACATTCACTTCTATGTTTTTCTTCCTCACATACCTTCCTAAGCTTCTCATCTCCCAGTCGCTCTTTGTCACCACAACTACATCAGGTTTTCTACCTACCCATCACATATCCTTCAGCTTGCGCCCTCTTAAACATTCTTTTCAAATCTGCCGCATATATCGTAAATGATAAGTGGTTGAGGGGACAAGTCTTACTCCTTTTGTCGTCTCGAAACAATCGCTGAACCCCCAAAATCCCTCCCCTGGCTACGTCCATGGATTCACGGGTCTTCACGGGTCAAAATCAATGTTTAAGGTCGAACACCTGGGACGATCACGTATAGGCTCTACTGGATCACAATCGACCCAATTTGCTCAAATCTTTTCAACAATCGTTCAATCGCGGTGTTGTTTATACGATCATTACGTTTTTTTTTTTTTTGAACTTCCAACGCACAAAATTTTGATAATAAATTTTCACAATTTTTGTGCGTTGTTGACGCGTGCACTTTTGCATAATTAAATGGGAGCTATAGCAAAATACAAACGTAGCTGAATAACAATACAGCGGCAGCGTTTCAAAACCGAACCGCAATTAAATGTCAAAGTTGACGGGTGACAATTGACAAACCCTAATTATAAGTACATAATTATATTTTTAATAATTTATCATTTTGTGCTGACCTGTTGGTGTTGTTTTTGTTTCTAGATGTGAGAGGAATCACGAATAAGAAACACGTCCAGGAGGGTTACGAGCAAGTGCAGCAGGCTCTGCTGGAATACACGGTAACATGTTACTCCAATCTTCAGGTGAGTGTCGTCTGTAAGAGGAAGTAAACAAAAATTTATTAAAAACATTTCAATACTCCGAATTGGTACCGCGAAATGGATACATACATAATTTGCTCTGGTCGATAAATTATTTAGTCTAATCGATAAATAATTTAGTCTGTTTAGTCTTTTTTGTTTGAGCTCTCGACTGTTTCAATGAAATTTAGTCGATACGTGAGTTGCATTGTGTTGGCCCTGTCCACTACTAGATTTGAATTTCAAACAAATCTATGAAAACCGCTTCCAAAAATTATTAACCGAATTATAGAGGTTTTATTGTTTGACACAGTAGGCCATGACTAGGTTTATCCCTTATAACTTATGAACCAGTCAAGATTTTAAAAAAATGTTTGCACATTTTTGCTCTTCGGAAATTTCCACGTCGATTTGAATTCTGAACAAAACTGATGTGCGCAGTGGACCATGGAAGTAAAATATTTTTTGTGATAATTTTTGATTCCGATCAAATTTTTCTTAGTGCAAATTTGAATTTCAAACAAATCTATGAAAACCGCTTCCAAAAATATTAACTATTAACCGAATTATAGAGGTTTTATTGTTTGACATAGTAAGCCATGACTAGGTTTTTCCGTTATAACTTTTGAACCAGTCAAGATTTTAAAAAAATATTTGCATATTTTTGCTCTTCGGAAATTTCCACGTCGATTTGAATTTTGAACAAAAATGATGTGCGCAGTGGGCCATGGAAGTAAAATATTTTTTATGATAACTTTTGATTCCGATCAAATTTTTCTTAGTGCAAATTTGAATTTCAAACAAATCTATGAAAACCGCTTCCAAAAATATTAACTATTAACCGAATTATAGAGGTTTTATTGTTTGACATAGTAGGCCATGACTAGGTTTTTCCGTTATAACTTTTGAACCAGTCAAGATTTAAAAAAAATATTTGCATATTTTTGCTCTTGGGAAATTTACACGTCGATTTGAATGAAAAAATATTTTTTGTGATAACTTTTGATTCCGATCAAATTTTTCTTTGTGCAGATTTGAATTTCAAACAAGTCTGTGAAAACCGTTTCCAAAAATATTATCTATTAACCGAGTTATCTAGGTTAGATTACTGAGGAACACCGCAGGACACCGCTCTGATTGTGTCGTCTATTATGAGAGCTTTTGATTATATCGACTAGATAAGCAGATACGTCTTTGCGTTTGAGTGCATTGGTAAGGCACTGTGTTGAGCGCATTTTTGACGTCTTGCGCGACTTCTAGGCATAGTTTCCCGTGTCTTCCTTTTCCCAAGTTGGCACAACGGGCCAGTTATGCCTAGTCTAGTCTTGTCTAGTCCATCCTCCATTTAATCTTGTCTAGTATATGTTTAGTCTAATCTTGTCTTGTTATGATTAGTGTCTATACAATCGGGCGGTCGAGAGAATGCATCTCGTCTCGACGAGTTTAGCATTGTTCTGCATATACCCCCACTTTTCTTCGAGTGCGCGGTGTTTAGTTGTCCGTGTTTGAAAAACTGACATATATTTATAACTCAAACTAATCTGCGCGTACCACGGTGCGTCTCTTGCCCCTTAAACCTCGGCCCAGTACAGCTGTATTCTCTCGCCGGACAGAGTATAGTCTTGTCTAGTTATGACTAATGTCTAGTCTTGTTTAGTTGTGACTGGTCTAGTCTTGTCCATCCTCCATTTAATCTTGTCTAGTAAATGATTAGTCTAGTCTTGTCTAGTTATGATTAGTGTCTAGTCTTGTCTAGTTATGACTAGTGTTTAGTCTTGTTTAGCTATGACTGATCTCGTCTTGTCTAGTCCATCCTCCATTTAATCTTGTCTAGTATATCATTAGTCTAGTCTTGTCTAGTTATGCTTAGTGTCTAGTCTTGTCTAGTTGTGATTGCTGTAGTCTTGTCTAGTTTATCCTCCATTTAATCTTGTCTAGTATATAATTAGTTTAATCTTGTCTAGTGATGATTAGTGCCTAGTCTTGTCTAGTTATGACTAGTGTCTAGTCTTGTCTAGTTATGACTGGTCTAGTCTTGTCTTGATATGATTAGTGTCTAGTCTTGTCTAGTTATGGCTAGTGCCTAATCTTGACTAGTTATGACTAGTCTAGTCTTGTCTAGTCTATCCTTTTGGTCTTTAAATGATCATTTCGGTTGTGGTTTTTTGGTTTTTAAAGATCTGAGTTAAGGTCGATTCCTATAAGCGCGACACTCAGCTACGCGACGTCGTGCGACATTGCCTGTCAAATAATGATTACATTGTTTTAAATGGGCACGTTGCGTGGCTGTCGCGTAGCCATAGTGAGAACGTGTCCATTTAAAACAATGTAATCATTATTTGACAGGCGATGTCGCGTAGCTGAGTGTCGCGTATATGTGAATCAGCCTTTATAAAGTCACGCATAAAAAAGTTTTATTTGAAAAAAGTGTGTTTTTTTGTACAGATTTTGATGAAACGTTCTGTGTTTTCAGGACAAATTCAACAAAATGCTTCAAATATTGCCCGAGATCCACAGCCTGGCGGCGAGGGGCGAGGAGCACCTTTACCTCAAGCATTGCAACGGCAGCGCCCCCACGCAAACGCTCCTCATGGAGATGCTTCACGCCAAACGGAAATAGGAAGGGACACCGGAACTAGCCGAATGTTGTGAGAAAAGCCGGAAGAGAAGAGAACACACCACCGTCCGCTCGCCTCCTCGCCCGCCCCAAATATATAAAAAATGAAAACTTGAAATCCGCGATGAAAGAACCCAAACCCAAACCAGTCGTTACCATTATTTAGATTAAATTAATTCTGTGCAATACAGGCTTATTATATTACACTTGTATATATATATTGAGAAAAATGAATAATCCCTGATATATATTTAAAGAAAAAAAAAATAAGGAAAAATCTCTTTTAAGTTGTTGACATTGATGCCTTCATGAAGTACAAAGCGAATGCAAGAAAGATTTGAGAAGAAAGTGTTTGAAAGGAAGAGAAACGTTCCGTGTGTTTCGTTCGTTAGGGCGGCGTCACTTATTTTTGTATGGTTATTTAGGTACTCGGGCGCCGCCGAAATAAAGAAAACTGTATAAAGCTATATTTTTGTTCGCGCGGCCACAGACCCCTGGCTCGAACTCACCCCCGATTTATTTAATATTTAAAGACGAGAAAAAGAATTATATATAAAGTTTAAACAAAAAAAAAGATGAGAGAAAATATTATATATTATTATATTTTTATAATGGACACATTCCAGAAGTGCTTTGGAGGGATTCAAGGGCATCCTAGACTAGCTTAGAATATTTAACAAGAAAGAGTTTTTTTTCGCGAAAAAGTTTTTTTGTTTGTAAAAGTGGGAAGAAAAACTTATTTCGAACGCTGCACCTACAATCTGTTGTTTTTTTATTTAATTATTTTTTTCGTGTTTTGGGCCCCCCGATTTCGCGGCCCTTAGCTTAACTGTGGTGATGGACTAACAAACAAAAAAATTAAAAAAACAAAGTTTAAATATATTATTATTATTATAAAAGGATTTGAATATTGTGGAGAAGAGAACTGTAATATTATTGTAATTATTAGAGTTTACGCAGATTGAAAACATAGATTTTTTTTTAATTCTTTAAGAAAAATCGCACCTTTTTTTTAATTACTTTTAGTAAGTTTATGTTTAATTTTTATTAATTATAGTTACGTTTATACATATATTTTTTGTGCGGAAACGAAACCAAAAAATGTTTTGGAGATGTTTTTTGCGTCAGTATTTTATGAATGTTGGAGCGAGAGTGCGTGTGTTGCAAGAGCGAGAGCGCGGTGCTGTGGTCACAAAATCAATTTTCACGAAATTGAACAGGAAATTAAAAAAAAAAAAACGCGCCGTGTTTGTTACATTATTATCATTTTTGTAATTAATTTTCAAAAATTTATTGTTAATATGCAGACTACCTCTAAACAAACAAAAGATTAATAATGTTGCAAAAAAAATCTACCCGTTTTATGCAAAAAACAGAATTTACAAAAAAAACTTGTTTTTTTAAAACATCAGTAATCGGTGAAACCACGAGTTCACGACGAAAATCCGTACAACAGTCGAATATATAATTTAAAAAAAAAACTTGTAAATATTTGTTAAATAATTTGTACCACTAAATCCAAGGTAATAAATATTTCCCCCAAAATACACAAAAAACACGTTGTCCCAAAAGTAACAACCCAAATTTTAATTTTCCAAACTATAGATGGCGCAATATTTCAGGGTAAAAATAAACAAAGTAAAACCGACAACAATGTTTTTAACTCGCAACAAATGTTATATTAACTCTTAAAATTATTTATTTCTTATTACAGCTAAGACTAGCTTATTAAAATTAATTTCTAAAATTCATTTCAGCTAAAAAACGCATAAATACAAAGCTAAAACAATAAATGCAACGTTGCCACTTTTTTGACTTTAACGTTTTTTGCTTAAATGTTCTGAAACATTTTGTTGGTTTTTTTTGGGACATAAAATTTGAATGTAAATAACTCTTTTACCCCCCGTTTTTTTTTTTAAATAAACACAATTTATTTTTTTAAATAATGTAAGAGCTTTATATATTATATTTTAAAAACAAATTTGCGTTGATTTATATTATTATTGTATTTAATTATTTTTTTTGTTTTTGAGAGATCTGTGTAACTTGTCGCAAATTTCGGAATATATTCTTATTATTATATTTTTAGTGAATAAAGAGAAATTATTAAGAGAGGTGTTGTGTCAAAGTGAAATGTTTAAGAAAACGATTGTTTGCAGAGGAAAGAATATTATTAATACGTTTTATATTTATAGTTATGTTTGTTATTTGTTGAATGCATTTTTTTGTGATAATATTTAGTTTTTTTTTTTTGAGAAACTGTGCGTTCCGATTACTGATGAGACACTAAAAAATGTTTTATAATTTTTTTTTTTTTTGTAAATTTTGTAGTTTTTTTTATGTTAAAGGCCCAAGAGCTTATCATCAAATTCTATCTTTATATATATTATACATATATTTATATATAATACGTACATTTTATTTAAGCAGTGTGATTGAAAGGTTGTAAATATTATAATTTATGTGGATACAAAAATTTGTTTGTAGAAATAAATTCACGTCAACTAAAAATAATTAAAAAAAAAAATGTTTGCTGGGTTTGTTTTTATTTTGGTGATGGTGCACATTTTGTATGAAAAGCAAACGTTGATTTGGGGAAGTTTGTTTCTAGGTTTGTTTCTATTAATTTTGTAGCAGAAATGAAGCCCATTAGTACAGCGAGTAAGGCGAGGAAAGTCTTCGATTCCATTGATAGAGAAACGCTTAACAAAGTACTACAGGAACTAGGGCTAGACAACAAAACCCGCAGACTCAGCCTAGAAACCTTGACCAACATCCATTCCCAGGTTAAATTTAGAGGCGAGATCTCAGAAAGCTTCGAAATAAAAACGGGAGTGAGACAAGGACTTTCCCCACCTCCACCTCTTTCCCCAACTCAACTGTGTCCTTGAAAAGGTTATGAGAGAATTGATTAAGAGCGAGGCCACATGATACGTGCGGTGCGGCACCGCACCGCAATTAATTCGAGCTATAGGGTGCCACACGGGCGGTCGAACGCTGTATCCCATAATGCAGGTCTTCCTTGTACTAAAGATATAAGGAAATCAATATTATCGGTACTCATCGTAAGAAAGATAAATATTAATATTTATAAAATAAACACGTTCGATACAATACTACGGTGGCGGCACGATGCACTCCGGCGCCGCAGCGCATCGCCCCTCACCGCCTTTCAGACTGCCAGCTTGTCTCGCAGGTAACAAGCGCGGCGCCTACGGTGCGACGCCGCACGGCGGACCAACGCATCGTGTGACATGGCATAGTGATTTATATATAAATAACGGCATAAATAACGCATAACGCAATAAAATCATGTGGCTTCATCCTTACCTGGGTGTTCAGAATGGTATCTACCTGGGACGTAAGAACGAAAAACTGGTTGTAGATTGCCTGGCCTTTGCAGATGACATAACACTGATTGCTGATTCTCTTGAGATGGCAACAATGCAGGTAAACTGCCTCAGAAAACAGGCTTGCCTCAGAAAACGACACTTGCAGTCTGTAAACAAACAGCAAGTGTCGTTGGAGAAAACAGAATTATTCACCAACATCAAAGAAGCAAACAGAGAGATGTTACTAGAGCAGGGAAACATCAAGAGAACTGAAAAATTGAAGTGTCTTAGCGAATGGATTGAACCCAACTTATCAGAAAGAGCATCATTATCCATGAGAGTCAATAAGTTAGAACTAGCCTATCGACTGACTAAGAACACCTACAACAAGAAATGCCTGTCACACATCAGTCTTACGATCAGAAGCCCTGTATGCCAAGGAATGTCTTTCCTTGAACCGAAGAGGTCTGGTAGAGAAATTGGAAATCGGAGAGAGGAGAATCCACAGCAAGATCCTTAAGAAAGCAAGATCCTTAAAGAACTGGGAATAACAGATCTCCAAAACAGACAGTTTGTGAGACGCAACCTAAAGGAAGTCCGTGGATTTCAGGAAAACCCCGAAGGAAAGGTACCTCCCGGACAGAAGAGAGAAAGGAGTTACACCGGCAGAAGATGCGACAATACTGGACAAAGATCAAAGCCCAACAGTTGAATAAGCGTGGTCCAAAGTAGGCCTATTCGAAACAAGAAGATGAAGTACACGAGTACCCTCTCTAAGCGCTGGTGGTACTCTAGCGACGAACCATCCCCAGCCGTGCACCCGTGCACCCGTTGGCGTGCACCAATGGAGTGAAGTGGCCCCTCACTCCATTGGTGCACGCCACCTACACGCACGAATTCACCCTCTCACCCTATATAAACAGTAGAGTTCGGCTCTACCCATAACCCCAAAGCTCCAAACTAGGACACCAGGACAATAAACAACGACCAAACAAGGACTGCGGGAAAAATGAGGCGGCTCAACAAACCGCAAGTAAACAAAGGACACCATACTCTAACTCAGCGGTTTTCAAACTAGATGCCGCGGGTGTATGCCCGGGGTGCCGCAGCAATAATGTAAAAAAATGTTAAAAGAAAATTACATGAGGAGGTAAACGAATTTGTGTTCCTACTTTTATTGCAGAATTATGGACAATTGGCTAAAATCTGGGTCTTTAAAACGGAAAGGTGATGAACTCACTGAAGCTCCTGAAGCGACTGATTAAATGACAACCAGCATCGTCGGAGGAGACGAAATATCCCAGCAGACACCTGCGAGTATAAATCATTCAAGTTCGTCTGCCTCAGTTCGCGAAAACGCAACTCACGACCAAAAGTTAATCCGAGGAATAAGGAAATATGATCCACATTGTTTAGCTTTGTTTCCAATATCCCAGGAGACACCTGAGAGTCTAAATCAGTGTTCTTCAACCTTAGTCATCCCGCGGAACCCTTTCTTGAGATTTTTTTTAGTGGAACCCCTTGTTTAGTAGCACTTTGATTAAGGGGGGGAATCGCATTACATGTTATGAACAAGGTTCGTCCCTGCATTTGTTATACAAATTTTGTATACGTCTCATAGCCTTCTTGAAGGGATTCGAAATAATTGGACTAGTGGAGTCCTGGGTCCAAGAAAAAGAATGGGAGAACTGTAAAGAGAGACTTCCCAAGGAGTACAAATGGAAGATGCAACCGGCCCTGAGGGAGAGTGGCTACGGAAGGGCAAAGGGGGGGATAGTAACAGGGATCAAGTGTGGTATCAGGGAAACAGAGAGATTACAACAAGAGGTGGAGGGTATAGTTTTCAGGGAGGTAGAGCTGAAGGGAGGCTGGTGGCAGATAGCCACGGTGTATAACAATAAGGGACTGGAAAGAATTAAAGAGTGCATAAGGTGTAATATAGAAGGTACGGCATCGACAAACTTGCTGCTAGGAGGTGATTGGAATGTGAGGATAGGAGAGGAGCAGTTCAACACGGTGGATAGAGCTGGTAAAGTACTACGAAGGAAATCTAAGGACAAAACGAGGAATGCGGAAGGAAAAGAATGGGCAGAGTGGGTAAGGGAAAGGCAATGGGATGTCTTGAACGGGTGTGTGGAAGGGGACTGGGAGGGACAGTATACGTTTGGGAGTGCTGGGGGGGGGTGTCGGTGATAGACATTGCAGTTGTTAACGACTCCGCGAGGCAAGAAATTAGAGAGATGGAGATCGGAGTGAAAGGTGAATCTGACCATATGCCCATACTGATCACGTTAAAGCAGCAGGTAGAAGAGGGGTCCAGGAAAGAAAAATGGGTTACCAGGTGGGATAGCGGTGCGACAGAGCTGTTTAAATTAAGAATGGAGGCAATAGACTGGGATAATTTAAAAGATATAGATATGATAACCGATGAAATGGAAACAGCAATGGTCAGGAGGAAAGTCACAGAAGGAACAGTGGGAAGATTATGGGCGGATAAGGAATTCATAAGGGAGAAACAAAAATATAGAGAGGTGACGAGAAGGTGGAGAGAGGGTACCGGTGACAAGGAACTGTGGTTAAGTACGAGAGCGGACTTACGAAACCTGGAGAGGAGAAAGAAAGAAATGTGGGAGAGAAGAGAGAGACAACGAATACTGGAGATTAAAACTGAAGCGCAGCTGTGGAAATATTTAAAGGAGAAGAGCGGGAGGAAGGAGCGAATTCCAGACAGTATACCTAAGGAAACCTGGTTAAGGCACTATATGGTTCTATTGGAAGGAGTGGAGATAACGGTGGATCGAGGGAAAGTCAGTGTTAGAAGGGAACAAACTGTTGAAGAAGTAGGTGAAGAAGAAATTACTGCCGGGGAAGTACACCAGGTAATTGCAGCCTTAAAGCAGAAGAAAGCGGCGGGACCGGACGGAGTTGGAAATGAAGCGTGGAAGTTAGTACCAGATAAATGTATCGACAAGCTTACGGAGGAGTTCAACAAGATATGGAAAGGGACAAAGGGTTTCCCAGAGAGCTGGAAAGAGGGGATAATACAGCCAATCCACAAAAATGGGGACAAGGAAAGGGTGGAGAATTACAGGGGGATCATGCTGATGAACTCTTCCTACAAAATGTTCGCCAAGATTCTAGAAGGGCGGTTGAGAAAAGAGGCAGAGGAAAAGCAGTTAATACCAGAGGTGCAGGCAGGATTCAGAGAGGGAAGAGGCACCGTCGAACAACTCATAACATTTAGATTTATAATTGATCAGGAAATTAGATCTGGGAGCCTTTTTGCTCTTTTTATCGACCTGAAAGTAGCGTATGATTCCGTAGATAGAGGAAGATTGTATGAATGTTTGGTTAAAAAGGGTATTTCGGAGAGGGTGAGGAGGAATGTAAGGGAGGTGTATAGGGAAACGGTGTGTAAGATCAGGGTGAATGAGTGTGTAACGGAATATTTCGAGATAAAAAAGGGCCTGAGGCAGGGATGTCCACTGAGCCCCACACTTTTCAATCTCTATGTGGCTGATTTGGAAAGAGTTTTGGCAGACGGACAAGCTGGAGGAGTGGTGGTAGGGAGAACAAAGGTGTGGAGCTTAGCATACGCTGATGATGTAGTTGTATTTGCCAAGACAGCTGGGGAATTGAGAGAGGTAATTGAAAGGGTGAGAGGGTTTTTTGAAAGGAGAGATTTGAGTGTGAATGTGGGAAAAACTAAATGGATGCGGTTCAAAGGAGGTGGGAAGTTCAAGAAAGAGAGGTTTGAATGGAGAGGGAGGGAAATCGAGGAGGTGCAAAGGTTTAAGTATCTAGGGTATGTATTTGGAAATGGATGCAGCAATAGAGAACATGTGGAGTATGTAGCGAAGAAAGCTTGGGTGGCAGCTGGGCGAGTCGAATGAATGGAGAAATAAATTCGAAGGTAACTTCAGGGCGGCTGAGACGGTGTGGAAGGTGTGTGCCAGAAGCATTTTATTGTATGGCGCAGAAGTCTGGGGGACGAGAGAGGAGGAGAGGATAGAGAGAGTCCAGTTAAAGTTTTTCAAAAAAATCCTGAAGCTTGATAGGTCGACACCTAGTTACATTGTCCTCCAGGAGGTGAATGCGTGCAAGGTGGCAGTCTTGGCTGCAAGAAAGGTCATAAGGTATGAATATAAGGTGAGTGAAATGGGAGATGAAAGGTTAATAAAAGAGGTTTTTAGAATGGTAATTCGAGTGGGAGTAGGCGATATGAAAGGGAGTGACTGGGGTAAGAATAAGAGGAAATTGTATGAAAGAGGTGGTATATCTGGGGAGGGGCTCGAAACGCTAAAGCAGGAAAGGGCAGGGTGGGCCGATAGGTTGGTAGAACGTTTGCAAGAAGTGGACCTACAGGAGCGGCAAAGCAAAATAGAAAGTAGTAATTTTCATAAAGGGTACGTAAAGATACAGGTACATGGGCGGTTACCAACCTATTTAAGTGTAAATCAAGAGGACGATGCACAAGTCATGTTAGCAAGGTGTGGATGTGAGGAGCGTGGAAGAAGATACTGGATGAGTGAGGAGCATAGAAAGTGTAGTGTTTGTGGTACAGCAAAGGATACTTGGGAGCATCGGATGGAAGAGTGTACAAGGGGTGAATGGAATGAGGGAGAGAGGCGGGAAGGAAAGAAATGGGAGGAATGTATGAAGATAGCGGAAAGGGTCTGAAACTGCTGAGACGGATAAAAAGATGGAAAGAGCAAACTGGTAACAGAGAAGGTGTATTATAAAGGAAATTGGAGTTTATTTTGTGTTTTGTGATATTTTTGTATTTTTATTTTATTTATACGTCTCATAATAAATAAATTTGCATTTATTCAAGCAAAATTGTAAATTCCATATAAAATATAAAATATTTGTACTATACATACGTAGAAATAAAATTGTAATCATAAGAAAAAAATATTTCTACTTCGTTGTGCTTGTTTAAGACTGCATAATTTATCAATAATCTGGATGGATCGGTGTTAAATGGATTTCAAGTCGATTTCCATACGTAGTTTTTGTAGCGTTCTATGTGGAAAAGGATTTCTTACAGAGATAGGTTCTTACTAAAGGCATCAATTCCTTAACCGCGCGTTTTGAAATTTTCGGATATTCTCTTTTTTCTAGATTTTAATGTAGTGTTGATACATATATCGATAATTGCTCTTTCCTTAATTGGCAAGGTATCCACAACACAACCTTCATTAAGAGGATTTTTGATCCAACTTAAATTATTGCAAATGCGGGGGGAAATATTCGATAAATGTCTACGGGATTGCAAACCGTTAAATGATTTTTTAAATTCTGGTCGAATTGCGTTATTATTGGTTTCCAGGAAATCGTTTAAATTAGCAAAACATTCTGTATTATTTTTGGTGATGCGTTCCTCCCAAAGCTTGCTTTTCGATTTGATCGAGTTTACTTTGCTATTGGCCTTAAAAACTGTGGTATTTGGTTCTTGAAGTGAAAGATTAACTTCGTTTATATACGAAAATATATCTGCAAGGTAGGCTAGATTTTCCAGAAGTTTCCCTAAGTTTTCCAGAAAATTCACGTTCAGATAAAGAGATTCGAATTTCATCATGCAATTTCTAGAGTCTGGTCAGAACGTTTCCCCTGGATAACCATCTTACTTCAGTATGAAGAAGTAGATTTTTGTGTAAGCTATCCAGATCATTGAACAATAGGGCAAATACCCTGGTATTTAGGGGTCTGGATTTGATAAAAGTAACCACCTTAACGGTCTCTTTGAGAACTTCATACAATGCTTTTAGTATCCGTTTAACAGCGAGAGCATTACGATGAAGACAGCAATGGCTGGCTTTGATGCCCGGAACTAGTCTCTTTACACGTATCTCTTTATATATATCTTACTTCAGTATGCAGAAGTAGATTTTTGTGTAAGCTATCCAGATCATCGAACAATAGGGCAAATACCCTGGTATTTAGGGGTCTGGATTTGATAAAAGTAACCACCTTACCGGTCTCATTGAGAACTTTATACAATGCTTTTAGTATCCGTTTAACAGCGAGAGCATTACGATGAAGACAGCAATGGCTGGCTCTGATGCCCGGAACTAGTTTCTTTATTCGTATCTCTTTATATATATCTTACTTCAGTATGAAGAAGTAGATTTTTGTGTAAGCTTTCCAGATCATCCAACAATAGGGCAAATACCCTGGTATTTAAGGGTCTGGATTTGATAAAAGTAACCACCTTACCGGTCTCATTGAGAACTTCATACAATGCTTTTAGTATCCGTTTAACAGCGAGAGCATTACGATGAAGACAGCAATGTCTGGCTCTGATGCCCGGAACTAGTTTCTTTATTCGTATCTCTTTATATATATCTTACTTCAGTATGAAGAAGTAGATTTTTGTGTAAGCTATCCAGATCATCGAACAATAGGGCAAATACCCTGGTATTTAGGGGTCTGGATATGATAAAAGTAACCACCTTACCGGTCTCATTGAGAACTTCATACAATGCTTTTGTATCCGTTTAACAGCGAGAGCATTACGATGAAGACATCAATGGCTGGCTTTGATGCCCGGAACTAGTTTCTTTATACGTATCTCTTTATATATATCTTACTTCAGTATGAAAAAGTAGATTTTTGTGTAAGGTTTCCAGATCATCCAACAATAGGGCAAATACCCTGGTATTTAGGGGTCTGGATTTGATAAAAGTAACCACCTTAACGGTCTCTTTGAGAACTTCATACAATGCTTTTAGTATCCGTTTAACAGCGAGAGCATTACGATGAAGACAGCAATGGCTGGCTTTGATGCCCGGAACTAGTTTCTTTATACCTCTTTATATATATCTTACTTCAGTATGAAGAAGTAGATTTTTGTGTAAGCTTTCCAGATCATCGAACAATAGGGCAAATACCCTGGTATTTAAGGGTCTGGATTTGATAAAAGTAACCACCTTAACGGTCTCTTCGAGAACTTCATACAATGCTTTTAGTATTCGTTTAACAGCGAGAGCATTACGATGAAGACATCAATGGCTGGCTTTGATGCCCGGAACTAGTTTCTTTATACGTATCTCTTTATATATATCTTACTTCAGTATGAAAAAGTAGATTTTTGTGTAAGGTTTCCAGATCATCGAACAATAGGGCAAATACCCTGGTATTTAGGGGTCTGGATTTGATAAAAGTAACCACCTTAACGGTCTCTTTGAGAACTTCATACAATGCTTTTAGTATTCGTTTAACAGCGAGAGCATTACGATGAAGACAGCAATGGCTGGCTTTGATGCCCGGAACTAGTTTCTTTATACCTCTTTATATATATCTTACTTCAGTATGAAGAAGTAGATTTTTGTGTAAGCTTTCCAGATCATTGAATAATAGGGCAAATACCCTGGTATTTAGGGGTCTGGATTTGATAAAAGTAACCACCTTAACGGTCTCTTTGAGAACTTCATACAATGCTTTTAGTATCCGTTTAACAGCGAGAGCATTACGATGAAGACAGCAATGGCTGGCTTTGACGCCCGGAACTAGTTTCTTTATTCGTATCTCTTTATATATATATCTTACTTCAGTATGAAGAAGTAGATTTTTGTGTAAGCTTTCCAGATCATCGAACAATACGGCAAATACCCTGGTATTTAGGGGTTTGGATTTGCTAAAAGTAACCACCTTACCGGTCTCATTGAGAACTTCATACAATGCTTTTAGTATCCGTTTAACAGCGAGAGCATTACGATGAAGACAGCAATGGCTGGCTTTGATGCCCGGAACTAGTTTCTTTATACGTATCTCTTTATATATATCTTACTTCAGTATGAAGAAGTAGATTTTTGTGTAAGCTTTCCAGATCATTGAACAATAGGGCAAATACCCTGGAATTTAGGGGTCTGGATTTGATAAGAGTAACCACCTTACTGGTCTCATTGAGAACTTCATACAATGCTTTTAGTATCCGTTTAACAGCGAGAGAATTACGATGAAGACAGCAATGGCTGGCTTTGATGCCTGGAACTAGTTTCTTTATACGTACTGTTACGCCTTTTATAATATCAACCATAGCTTTGGCTCCATCAGTGCATATATGATGACATAAATTCCAAGAAATTGAATGTTTTTCAAAATATGCTTTAAGTAAATTAAATATTTATTCACCTGTTGTTTGAGTTGGCAGAGCTTTGCAAAAAAGCAAATCTTCCTGAAAATTGGATTCGTGTATGTATCTCACGAAAACTAATTTTCGAACGATTCGTCCATTTTCAGAGTGAATCCATCTTTAGCATTTTTTCAAAAAACTTACTAGTTCCACTTCGCAGTAATCTGACATATCTTTAATTCCTCGTGAAATTGTCGTATCAGACAAGGAGACGAGATCATTTTTGCTTGCAATTTTTTCACTGATCATTCGTTTGATTAAATCTTTTGTACAAGTGAAAGTAGGAGATTACCACTACGATATCTTCAAATCTGTCAGTAGCTACAATTACACGGAAATCTTCTGTTACTCTTTGGCACACCCCGCTTGAAGAAGCGTGGTGTGAGCCGTTCGCTGCGTCAAAGCAAGTAACGGGAACGGTCAAGACCGATTTGTGCCAGGGGCTGAAGGCCAACAGATGATATGAAAGAGTAAAGTAAATAAAGTTAGAATTCGTGTAATTACTACCTTAGAGTCCAAGATAAGAAGATCTCGTCGGCTCCTCATTCAACGGGAACTCTTATCTAATGGCAAACTGACAGATAACGCAAATCAATAAACAAACAATAGATTCCGGTTTGGAATTCGTATCGCAAGGCCACCATGGATTGTGGTTAGCAAATTAATTTACAGAAGAAATAACAAAGTTTAAAATGAGATGTCATGGTTTGAACCAAATTAATAATAGAATTGAAAGTAGGAGATTACCATTTTTTTAAGATATCGTAGTGGTAATCTCCTACTTTCAATTCTATTATTAATTTGGTTCAAACCATGGCATCTCATTTTAAACTTTGTTATTTCTTCTGTAAATTAATTTGCTAACCACAATCCATGGTGGCCTTGCGATACGAATTCCAAACCGGAATCTATTGTTTATTGATTTACGTTATATGTCAGTTTTCCATTAGATAAGAGTTCCCGTTGGATGAGGAGCCGACGAGATCTTCTTATCTTGGACTCTAAGGTAGTAATTACACGAATTCTAACTTTATTTACTTTACTCTTTCATATCATCTGTTGGCCTTCAGCCCCTGACACAAATCGGTCTTGACCGTTCCCGTTACTTGCTTTGACGCAGCGAACGGCTCACACCACGCTTCTTCAAGCGGGGTGTGCCAAAGAGTAACAGAAGATTTCCGTGTAATTGTAGCTACTGACAGATTTGAAGATATCGTAGTGGTAATCTCCTACTTTCAATTCTATTATTAATTTGGTTCAAACCATGACATCTCATTTTAAACTTTTGTACAAGGTTTAATTAATTTTTCTGCAATCGTATGAGCTTCGTCTTAACTAAATAAGAAGCTTTTAGAACATTTTTATTATCAACATGAACATATCTTTCAAATGGATTCTTTTTCTGCTGTAATTCAAGACATTTTGCTTTGAAATATTCGCTTTTACCTTTTAAAGTCGGATGTTTATTTTCCAAATGACGCTTTGACTTTGCAGGATTTAAACTGCTGTTGTTGACTACTTGCTCACATACCACACAAAACCCATTTGGCTCTTTTTTATCACCAATCCATGTAAATCCAAAATTCAAATAATCTTCATCGTACTTTCGGCTATTTTTTCATAAAATATTTATTTAATTTCGGTATTTTTTGGCTAGTAGATCCTGATTTATTTTCTTCTTCAATATCGTCCGTCAAATAATAAAGCCTCAGGCGAGGATGGGATAATTGCAGAGATATGGAAACTTGTAGATGATGCATTTTTAGTAGCGACGACAAATCTATTTCAGAAAATTTGGATTGAGGAAGCAATTCCAGAAGACTGGTTAATCGCCTTAATTCATCCACTACATTAAAAAGGCTCAAAAATTAATGTCAATAGTTATAGGGGTAATCTCATTGTTGTCTGTCACATACAAAATATTTGCCAAATTACTTCTAAATAGACTTGATCCACCGATCGAACCACAGCTTGGTGAGTTCCAAGGTGGTTTCAGAAGGAATAGATCGTGTGCAGAACAAATTCTTAGTTTAAAATTGATATTAAAATATTACAACAACAGGCCAAAGAATATCTTTATCTCATTCCTTGATTTTCAGAAAGTGTATGATTCAGTGGATAGGGATACTGTTTTTGACACATTGAAAGAATACCAAGTTGATCAAAAAACCATAAATTTAATAAAACTTACGTTAACTAATACGATTTCCAGAGTCAAATTTTTAAGTGAAGTTAGCGAGCCCTTCGAGGTTAAAACAGGGCTAAGACAAGGTGACAATCTATCACCACTGCTTTTCAATTTGGTCTTGGATAAAGTCATGAGGACGTTTTGGGAGAAAAACGATTCAAGTGCTAAAATTGGTAGAAAGAATCAGAACCTCAAAGTCAAAGGTTTAGCATTTGCTGATGACATAGCGCTGTTTGCTGAATCAGAACAAGAAGCTATTAACCAAATTAATCAGTTAAAAGAAACGGCAGAAAAAGCGGGCTTACAGATTTCGTTGGTAAAAATAGAGATGATGACAAGTGAAATCAGAAATATACTAAGAAAATGATAAAAAGAAATTATAGGAGCATCAGGGTCTACCTGACCGATTTAAATATCTTGGAGAAATAATTAGTAGCAATGGGACGGATAAATTGGCAATTGAGAACGAAAAAGGGAAATTGGAAAGATTAAATTTTCAGAAGTTCACGTTCACGTTCAACAAAAAATAACAAAAAATATATACAAATAAAAAGAACCTGTCTATCAATGAAAAATTACGACATTTTAATACAACTGTTGGACCAGTCATCTTGTACGGCATGGAAACTACAAATATTACCGGAAGATAGAAAGAAGAATTTTAAACCTTGAAGTGTTGATCAGAAAACAGCGACTTCAGTTCTTCGGACATATGGTCCGCATGGATTGCTCAAGGTGAAACAAACAAATTTTTGATAAAATCTGGAACTATAAAGGGCAAGGGGGCTATGTATAACAAATGATGGAAGAACTTCAAAAATTCAAAATTACTGAAGAAGATTGTCTAAACCAGGGGTCTCCAAACTTTCCAGCCTTAGGGCCATACTGATTACTCCAGTAAGTTCCGAGGGCCAAAACCATATTATCATTGTTGCCGGTGGTAAAAAGTGAAATAGTCCACTGATGAAAAAAAAAAGTCCGAAAAAGTACGCAACGTTTAAAAAGGCTGCAAATCGGACTAAAGTCCGCAAAACGGCAACACTGCATATTATTAATTTTCCTGTCATTATCTGTAATTTCTAGATTAGTCGTAGAGTACGAGCCATGAGGAGTAACGTGACACGACATTTGGTGGACACAAGCGGAAATAGATAGTACCTTCTATCGCTAACAGATGGCGCTAATAGCACGTACAGAATAATCTCGTTGGTTCGAGACAGTTCTGGTGTTTTCCACTCACTTCTAAATGGCAGTCATTGGAATATATAAGAAGGCTAATGGCGCAACCACAAGTCAGTTCCTATGAAACTGTTGTGAAATAAAATAGTGCGTACCTCCTTAAAACGTGTTTGTGCGTGTTTAAGTTTAAGACATCTTTGTAACAATATTTTGATTTGAATTGTTGCTTTTGTGTGTGATTTAGTAGTATGGAAAAGAAGCGAAAAATTGATAGTGAATGCAGAAAATTCAAAGATCAGTGGAACATTCAGTATTTCGTAATTGAGTCCAGTAACAAGGCGCTATGTTTGATTTGCAATGAAAGCATAGCCGTTCTCAAGGAATATAACATTAAACGTCATTATGAAACAAAACATTTTAAAAATTGCTCAAAATATACAGGAAGTTTGCGGACAGAAAAATTCGAAGCTATGAAGCGCGGATTGAAATCGCAGCAATCTTCATTTACAAAACTCAAAACTGAACAAGAGGCTGCATCTCGTGCTGGCTTTCGTGTGGCTCTTGAAATTGCAAAACGTGGAAAACCATTCACCGATGGAGAAATGATCAAAGAATGCATAATTGCAGTAGCCGAAGAAATGTGCCCTGTAAAGGTAAATTTATTAAAAACTGTCAGTATGTCAGCAAACACTGTGGCTAGAAGGGTAGAAAACATCGCTGAAAATATATCCTCTCAACTGTTCGACAAAAATGGACATGTTGAGTGGTTTTCTTTGGCCTTGGATGAGTCAACGGATGTGTCAGATACTGCTCAGGTGTTGATTTATATTCGAGGAGTAGATAAAAGCTATGAAGTGCATGAAGAACTTCTTGATATGTATAGTATTCATGGCACAACTACTGGTACAGATATTTTTAAAGGAGTTGAAATGGCCATTAATCAAAAGAACCTTCGATGGAAAAACTTGAAATGTATTACAACTGATGGAGGCAAAAACATGAGTGGGAAAGATAAAGGAGTGGTCGCTCTTGTGTCAAAGGCTGTAGAAAATGACGGTGGTTCAAAACCATTAGTCTTACTTTGTATCATTCATCAACAGTCTTTGTGCGGAAAATGTTTGGATATGTCTGAAGTTCTGAAACCAGTGATATCAACTGTTTTTATCAGATCTTTTGGGCTGAATCACCGACAATTCCGACAATTTATTGAAGAGATTGGAGAAAATGACTTACCTTATCATACTGCCGAACGTTGGCTTAGTTGTGGGAAAGTCCTTCAGCGCTTTTTTTAACTTCGAGCAGTGATCGAAATTTTTTTGAATGAAAAGCATCGCCCTCTTACTGAATTACAAAACAACGCATGGCTGTGGAAGTTAGCATTCTATGTTGATTTGACAAAACATGTGAACGAACTGAATTTGAGATTGCAAGGAGAAAACCAGCATCTTCCTGATTTATACACTAATATCAAATCATTCCGGAAGAAATTGATACTGTTTCAATCACAACTACGAAGTAAATGTTTTTCACATTTTAAAACATGTGAAATATTCATCCACACCACTGAGACTGAGTTTCCTATCGATTTTGCAATCGAAACTTTGAGTGCTTTGAAAATAAATTTTGATACTCGTTTCTCGGACTTTGATGCCATTGCGAATCAAATTAAGATTTTTCAGAATCCTTTTGATACTGACATTGAAACCCTAGCCCCGGAACTTCAAATGGAAATGATTGATCTACAGTGCAGTGATATAATTAAGAACAATATCAAAACTCATCTTTGTTGGAATTTTATAAGAGTCTTCCACTGACACAATTTGATAATTTGCATAAATTTGCTCGTGGGCTGTTTTCTGTTTTTGGTACTACTTATTTGTGTGAGAAGACCTTCTCCAAAATGAAGTACACAAAAAATGTCTTCAGATCTAAATTAACTGATGAGCATCTTAAATCTCTTTTAATAATTGGTACAAGTAAAATTAGTCCACAACTACAAACTATTGTCAGTGGAAAATCTCAATTACATAAATCTCATTAGTATTTCATATGTCATTATGCTTGTTATAAGTTATGTTTTTATTTAAAATGTATAAAATGTTAGTTGGATTCATTTCAATAATTTGTTAGTTATTATATACTGAAGTTAAATTTTCTGCATATTATACATGTCTTTACTCATTACAATTCTGTGTTTCTTTATCCAACTTATCACAAAAACAATAAGCCTACAACAATGTTATGAGTAGTTAGCCCATGACCATATCAATGTAGATGTCATATTAATAATTATTCAACATAAAATTAGAATACTTCAATAAACTAAATTTAATTTGCTATAAAAAATATGTTCTCTAAAAGGAGTTTTCAAGTATGCTAGCTCTCCGCGGGCCGGACAAAATCTGTCCGCGGGCTGGATGTGGCCCTCGGGCCGTAGTTTGGAGACCCCCGGTCTAAACCGAATAGAGTACAGAAAAAAAAAAAAATTGGCCTCAACATTCTTGTCGGGGAGAAGAAGAATCTCAACAGAGGAGAATGGACTACTGAAAGAAGAGCTACGCAGTTGACCAGGATGAAAGACTTCTGGAAGAGAGAGAAGGAAACTAGACCTACAAAGAAATGATATTTGCGTGGTCCCTGTTGGCCATATATATATTGCCCGTCAGCTCCAATGTTGCCTGAAAACTGGTGGAATTTTCAAGAGAGCAAGAAGCTTGTTCTTTGGTTTTTGATTCCAATTTCCCAGTTTTAAGCCAATTCTGCATTATATTTCCAAAGGATTTTAGGATAGATTAAAAAGCAACTCGATTTATTACAAAATAATTAACTTACTACCGTTTTCCTTTGTAAGAATTTAACAATAAATCTACTACTAGGTACTAATCTAATCTAATAAATAATCTACACCAGGTATTTGCAATTATTTCAATAAGGGCAAGGTGCCTCGTCCTCATCCAATATAAGCGACTGAGCGAATGAATAGTTCCAACATGAAACTCCAATCGATACGTGTTCCATAGAGCGTCTCTAAATGTAAAAGCCGCGCCGGTGCCAGTTAAAGTTTAAATTTTTTTAGCATTGATTCGCGGAACCCCTAAATCTTTTAGTGGAACCCTAGGGTTCCACGGAACACCGGTTGAAGAACACTGGTCTAAATCATTCAAGTTCGTCTGCCTCAGTTCTCGTTTTCTGTTGGGAACGAACAAGCACCGGAAGGGCAATGCCCTATCTGTCATAGAATCGTTGCTAACAGCTGCTTAGTTCCATCCAAATTAAAAAGACATCTGGAATGTAATCATTCTGATTTAGTGCATAAAGGTGAAGAAATCTTCAAACGCCGCGCTTTATCTCTTCAAGTGCCGAGAGATTTTTTTAGGTCGACAAGGGTGCCGCGGCAAAAAAAGATTGAGAACCGCTGCTCTAATGCCCCGCCGAAATGAAACGAACACCAGGAACACACCAAACTGGAAACAACACATAAGCAACAACAATGGAAATCAAAAACCCCAAAGGACCAAACTAGGACATCAGGACAAACGACTACCAAACAGGGCTGCGGAAAAAATATACGACTCAACAAACCGCAAGGAAACAAAGGACACCATACTCTAATTGAAGTATGCGTGCGGTGACATCCGCTTAGAACCTCGACACGAAATCTCCTAATTTCGACGCTTGCGGTTAGTGACATCGAACTAGAAAAGACTACCTGGTATTTAGTAACGATCCTTGTGGCTCCGAATGATGATACGCATCATTGGGGCGAAGTGGCCCAGGGTGGTGATGGTACGGCGCTAGCATGGTAGCAGCCTCTTCGCTATCTGTGAATTGGGATCTTTTTCTTGAAAATAAATGTAATTTTCATAGTTTCGTTCTTTGTGAAAATTGTGGCAACAATTTGCCTCATTTTTGCAAACTTAAAATTTGAACATTTTTCTTTTATAAATAACCAAGACCAAGGAACCGACACACATTTTGATGAAATTTCGGAGATTTATAAATACCGCTAGAAAATTATCGCATCACCTACGTTCTTCCTGTTAGAATATTTGTTTATTGTGTTTACAATGACATATCTGTTGCTATGAATAATAAACATAACAATGCAACACAACGAATATTCCTTCGATTTTCTTTTGTGGTAAGAGTAATTTTTTTAAAACATTCAAATGGTTATTTATAAGAAATTTCTAGTAGTTTTGATTTCAAAATGAACGTTGAAGCTCCTGCTCGCAATTCTAGAAATTTAACAAAGAACGAAATCGTTCGTGTCGTGTCCTTAGTTGTCGATGGTCGAGATCAAAGATATGTTGCTCCAGCATTGCGAATTAAGCAGTCCAAGGTTTCAAGAATAATAGCTAGATTCAGACAAACTGGGGAATACACACGAAGATCAGGACAAGGTCGTAAGAGATTACCGATTTATACGTTTAAATGCAATGCGTATCCGACATTGTACCTCAAGGCAGATACAAGCTGATCTGTACAATGCTAGAAATGTGCGAGTTATTAGTCAGACAATTAGGAATCGACTCCTAGATGTAGGAATACATGCGAGAGTACTAGCAAAAGGCCCCATACTAACTAGAGAACACCGAGTGGCAAGGCTCGCATTTACTAGAACACATGCAGAATGGAATTTCAATGACTGGGTAAACGTTTTGTTTACGGATGAATCCAGATTCTGTTTTTACTTTTCATATAGACGTATTATACCCGTGTATAGAACATACGTTGAACGCTACAACCAACGTTATTTTAAAAACATCACAAATTTTGGTGGAGGATCGCTACAACGGTGAACGCTACAGCCAGTACAATTTTAGAAACATCACAAATTTTGGTGGAGGATCCATTAAGTTTTGGGGTGACATTTCTTCAGAGGCTCGCACAAAATTGGTGGTCATGAATAATGGTTCTATGACTGCTGATCGGTTTATACGTGATGTCCTAGAAAATTTTGAATTGGCCTGTTAGATGTCCTGACTTAAACATCATAGACCTTTTTATGGTTAGTTAAGCGCTTGCGCATCCGCTTATTTTGAAAGGCGGGAGTATGAAAGTTTCGGGCACATATTTAGTTATACGTCAAAAAGTTCGGGCACTTTTTGACGTATAACATGACGGAAAAAATTCAACTATGAAAAGGTCTATTATTGAACATGTCTGGGGTCGCATCGGTTGGATGTCCCTACTAGCTTGTTTTAGCTTAATCGTTACCACCAAAGTGGACATTGCGGTCATCGATTTAAATTTTCATCAGAAACTGTACAGCACCTCAGTTCCAAAACCTGACACTGAAGATAGAGAGCCAGTTAGAAACATTGGGTCCGAAGAAATACCAGATATCGATGGAAATGAGATTCGCGCTGAGAAAGATGAAAACAGAAAGTCTCTATGGGAGACACAGCTACGGCGGAAATGCTGATAGAGTCTTGCAATTACAAACGAACGGACAGACGGATTTGTACAAAAATTTGTACAGAATTTGGGTTTGCTATTTTCACAAATTTGTATAAATTTCAACGGATTATCTCAAAAATTGCACCAGTGGAAACAATTTGAAAATTTGCCTCAGTTTGACTACTAACTCTAGTTTTGAACATCTGACAAATTTTGATGAAACTGTGGAAATTTTGTCTTATCTCTCTAATCTTGTCTATCTAGTCTTACCTGTCTAGTCTTGTCTGTTTAGTGTTGTCTGTCAAGTCTTGTCTCTTTCTAGTCTTGTCTGTCTAGTCTTGTCTGTTAAGTCTTGTATGTCTAGTCTTGTCTGTTAAGTCTTGTCTGTCTTGTTTTGTCTATCTTGTCTTGTCTGTCTAGTCTTGTCTGTCTACGTGTCAACTAAACTTAGTGATATTATAGTCAACTAAATTTTCTACCAGCTTTTAAAAACCAGAAGATATCTAGTTTATTAGTTGAGTTGTCCAAGTCCAAAGGTAGGAGATTTTTCAAAGTTGCAAGGAATTTCAACATGGATTTATTGTTAGTTCAACAAGATTTATTCGCTTATTTAGCTTATAGATACGACTTTGTAACTGAACTTAGTTATATAACAGTCAACTAAATTATCTAGCAATTAGTGGATACTAGAAGTTGTTGGCTAGTTCACTAGTTGAGTTAACTAGGTCTAAACGTAAAAGATTTTTCAAAGTTGCAGGGAACTTTTCAACTTTCAGGAATTACAACTTAGATTTAGTCCAACAAGATTTAGCATGTACCTTAGCTTCTAGATAAGGGTTGGCAACTAAACCTAGTGACATTATAGTCAAGTAAATCACCTAGTAATTAGTGAAAACAAGAAGTTGTTATCTAGTTGACTAGTAGAGTTATCTAGGTCCAAATGTAGCAATGCTTTACTGCGGCTCCTCTATGGGCCAAGGCTATGAGCGTGATAGCCTCCAAAACACAAGCTGCCAGTGGTCCAGAGAATGCTTGCAATTATAACTAGTAGCGCTTACAGAACTGCATCAAGGGAGGTGTCCCTGGTAATAGCAGGCATCCCTACAATTGAGTTACTGGTGCAAGAGAGGCTTTGCGTCTACTTAGCTAAACAAATCCAACACAATGTCAATAAATAAGAAGCCATGAGGATGGCAAGGACTGAACTACTACGGGCATGGCAGAAGGAGTGCATACAAAGCGATAAAGTACAATGGACAAGGCTATTAATAAAGGATCTAGGAAAATGGGTAACTCGGAAACACAGAGAACTACCATCTAACACAAGTCTTGTCTGTCTTGTCCTGCCTGTCTAGTCTTGTCTGTCTAGTCTAGTCTGTCTAGTCTTGTCTGTCTAGTCTTCTCTGTCTAGTCTTGTCTGCCTAGTCTTGTCTGTCTAGTCTTGTCTGTCTAGTCTTCTCTGTATAGTCTTGTCTGTCTAGTCTTGTCTGTCTAGTCTTGTCTGCCTTGTCTGTCTAGTCTTGTCTGTCTAGTCTTGTCTGTCTAGTCTTGTCTGTCTAGTCTTGTCTGTCTAGTCTTGTCTGTCTAGTCTTGTCTGTCTAGTCTTGTCTGTCTAGTCTTGTCTGTCTAGTCTTGTCTGTCTAGTCTTGTCTGTCTAGTCTTGTCTGTCTAGTCTTGTCTGTCTAGTCTTGTCTGTCTAGTCTTGTCTGTCTAGTCTTGTCTGTCTAGTCTTGTCTGTCTAGTCTTGTCTGTCTAGTCTTGTCTGTCTAGTCTTGTCTGTCTAGTCTTGTCTGTCTAGTCTTGTCTGTCTAGTCTTGTCTGTCTAGTCTTGTCTGTCTAGTCTTGTCTGTCTAGTCTTGTCTGTCTAGTCTTGTCTGTCTAGTCTTGTCTGTCTAGTATTGTCTGTCTAATCTTGTCTGTCTAATCTTGTCTGTCTAGTCTTGTCTGTCTAGTCTTGTCTGTCTAGTCTTGTCTGTCTAGTCTTGTCTGTCTAGTCTTGTCTGTCTAGTCTTGTCTGTCTAGTCTTGCCTGTCTAGTCTTGTCTGTCTAGTCTTGTCTGTCTAGTCTTGTCTGTCTAGTCTTGTCTGTCTAGCCTTGTCTGTCTAGTCTTGTCTGTCTAGTCTTGTCTGTCTAGTCTTGTCTGTCTAGTCTTGTCTGTCTAGTCTTGTCTGTCTAGTCTTGTCTGTCTAGTCTTGTCTGTCTAGTCTTGTCTGTCTAGTCTTGTCTGTCTAGTCTTGTCTGTCTAGTCTTGTCTGTCTAGTCTTGTCTGTCTAGTCTTGTCTGTCTAGTCTTGTCTGTCTAGTCTTGTCTGTCTAGTCTTGTCTGTCTAGTCTTGTCTGTCTAGTCTTGTCTGTCTAGTCTTGTCTGTCTAGTCTTGTCTGTCTAGTCTTGTCTGTCTAGTCTTGTCTGTCTAGTCTTGTCTGTCTAGTCTTGTCTGTCTAGTCTTGTCTGTCTAGTCTTGTCTGTCTAGTCTTGTCTGTCTAGTCTTGTCTATCTAGTCTTGTCTGTCTAGTCTTGTCTGTCTAGTCTTGTCTGTCTAGTCTTGTCTGTCTAGTCTTGTCTGTCTAGTCTTGTCTGTCTAGTCTTGTCTGTCTAGTCTTGTCTGTCTAGTCTTGTCTGTCTAGTCTTGTCTGTCTAGTCTTGTCTGTCTAGTCTTGTCTGTCTAGTCTTGTCTGTCTAGTCTTGTCTGTCTAGTCTTGTCTGTCTAGTCTTGTCTGTCTAGTCTTGTCTGTCTAGTCTTGTCTGTCTAGTCTTGTCTGTCTAGTCTTGTCTGTCTAGTCTTGTCTGTCTAGTCTTGTCTGTCTAGTCTTGTCTGTCTAGTCTTGTCTGTCTAGTCTTGTCTGTCTAGTCTTGTCTGTCTAGTCTTGTCTGTCTAGTCTTGTCTGTCTAGTCTTGTCTGTCTAGTCTTGTCTGTCTAGTCTTGTCTGTCTAGTCTTGTCTGTCTAGTCTTGTCTGTCTTGTCGTGTCTGTCTAGTCTTGTCTGTCTAGTCTTGTCTGTCTAGTCTTGTCTGTCTAGTCTTGTCTGTCTAGTCTTGTCTGTCTAGTCTTGTCTGTCTAGTCTTGTCTGTCTAGTCTTGTCTGTCTAGTCTTGTCTGTCTAGTCTTGTCTGTCTAGTCTTGTCTGTCTAGTCTTGTCTGTCTAGTCTTGTCTGTCTAGTCTTGTCTGTCTAGTCTTGTCTGTCTAGTCTTGTCTGTCTAGTCTTGTCTGTCTAGTCTTGTCTGTCTAGTCTTGTCTGTCTAGTCTTGTCTGTCTAGTCTTGTCTGTCTAGTCTTGTCTGTCTTGTCGTGTCTGTCTAGTCTTGTCTGTCTAGTCTTGTCTGTCTAGTCTTGTCTGTCTAGTCTTGTCTGTCTAGTCTTGTCTGTCTAGTCTTGTCTGTCTAGTCTTGTCTGTCTAGTCTTGTCTGTCTAGTCTTGTCTGTCTAGTCTTGTCTGTCTAGTCTTGTCTGTCTAGTCTTGTCTGTCTAGTCTTGTCTGTCTAGTCTTGTCTGTCTAGTCTTGTCTGTCTAGTCTTGTCTGTCTAGTCTTGTCTGTCTAGTCTTGTCTGTCTAGTCTTGTCTGTCTAGTCTTGTCTGTCTAGTCTTGTCTGTCTAGTCTTGTCTGTCTAGTCTTGTCTGTCTAGTCTTGTCTGTCTAGTCTTGTCTGTCTAGTCTTGTCTGTCTAGTCTTGTCTGTCTAGTCTTGTCTGTCTAGTCTTGTCTGTCTAGTCTTGTCTGTCTAGTCTTGTCTGTCTAGTCTTGTCTATCTAGTCTCAGACAAGACAGACGTCTAGTCTTGTCTGTCTAGTCTTCTCTGTCTAGTCTTGTCTGTCTAGTCTTGTCTGTCTAGTCTTGTCTGTCTAGTCTTGTCTGTCTAGTCTTGTCTGTCTAGTCTTGTCTGTCTAGTCTTGTCTGTCTAGTCTTGTCTGTCTAGTCTTGTCTGTCTAGTCTTGTCCGTCTAGTCTTGTCTGTCTAGTCTTGTCTGTCTAGTCTTGTCTGTCTAGTCTTGTCTGTCTAGTCTTGTCTGTCTAGTCTTGTCTGTCTAGTCTTGTCTGTCTAGTCTTGTCTGTCTAGTCTTGTCTGTCTAGTCTTGTCTGTCTAGTCTTGTCTGTCTAGTCTTGTCTGTCTAGTCTTGTCTGTCTAGTCTTGTCTGTCTAGTCTTGTCTGTCTTGTCTAGTCTTGTCTGTCTAGTCTTGTCTGTCTAGTCTTGTCTGTCTAGTCTTGTCTGTCTAGTCTTGTCTGTCTAGTCTTGTCTGTCTAGTCTTGTCTGTCTAGTCTTGTCTGTCTAGTCTTGTCTGTCTAGTCTTGTCTGTCTAGTCTTGTCTGTCTAGTCTTGTCTGTCTAGTCTTGTCTGTCTAGTCTTGTCTGTCTAGTCTTGTCTGTCTAGTCTTGTCTGTCTAGTCTTGTCTGTCTAGTCTTGTCTGTCTAGTCTTGTCTGTCTAGTCTTGTCTGTCTAGTCTTGTCTGTCTAGTCTTGTCTGTCTAGTCTTGTCTGTCTAGTCTTGTCTGTCTAGTCTTGTCTGTCTAGTCTTGTCTGTCTAGTCTTGTCTGTCTAGTCTTGTCTGTCTAGTCTTGTCTGTCTAGTCTTGTCTGTCTAGTCTTGTCTGTCTAGTCTTGTCTGTCTAGTCTTGTCTGTCTAGTCTTGTCTGTCTAGTCTTGTCTGTCTTGTCGTGTCTGTCTAGTCTTGTCTGTCTAGTCTTGTCTGTCTAGTCTTGTCTGTCTAGTCTTGTCTGTCTAGTCTTGTCTGTCTAGTCTTGTCTGTCTAGTCTTGTCTGTCTGTCTAGTCTTGTCTGTCTAGTCTTGTCTGTCTAGTCTTGTCTGTCTAGTCTTGTCTGTCTAGTCTTGTCTGTCTAGTCTTGTCTGTCTAGTCTTGTCTGTCTAGTCTTGTCTGTCTAGTCTTGTCTGTCTAGTCTTGTCTGTCTAGTCTTGTCTGTCTAGTCTTGTCTGTCTAGTCTTGTCTGTCTAGTCTTGTCTGTCTAGTCTTGTCTGTCTAGTCTTGTCTGTCTAGTCTTGTCTGTCTAGTCTTGTCTGTCTAGTCTTGTCTGTCTAGTCTTGTCTGTCTAGTCTTGTCTGTCTAGTCTTGTCTGTCTAGTCTTGTCTGTCTAGTCTTGTCTGTCTAGTCTTGTCTGTCTAGTCTTGTCTGTCTAGTCTTGTCTATCTAGTCTCAGACAAGACAGACAAGACTAGTCTTGTCTGTCTAGTCTTCTCTGTCTAGTCTTGTCTGTCTAGTCTTGTCTGTCTAGTCTTGTCTGTCTAGTCTTGTCTGTCTAGTCTTGTCTGTCTAGTCTTGTCTGTCTAGTCTTGTCTGTCTAGTCTTGTCTGTCTAGTCTTGTCTGTCTAGTCTTGTCTGTCTAGTCTTGTCTGTCTAGTCTTGTCTGTCTAGTCTTGTCTGTCTAGTCTTGTCTGTCTAGTCTTGTCTGTCTAGTCTTGTCTGTCTAGTCTTGTCTGTCTAGTCTTGTCTGTCTAGTCTTGTCTGTCTAGTCTTGTCTGTCTAGTCTTGTCTGTCTAGTCTTGTCTGTCTAGTCTTGTCTGTCTAGTCTTGTCTGTCTAGTCTTGTCTGTCTAGTCTTGTCTGTCTAGTCTTGTCTGTCTAGTCTTGTCTGTCTAGTCTTGTCTGTCTAGTCTTGTCTGTCTAGTCTTGTCTGTCTAGTCTTGTCTGTCTAGTCTTGTCTGTCTAGTCTTGTCTGTCTAGTCTTGTCTGTCTAGTCTTGTCTGTCTAGTCTTGTCTGTCTAGTCTTGTCTGTCTAGTCTTGTCTGTCTAGTCTTGTCTGTCTAGTCTTGTCTGTCTAGTCTTGTCTGTCTAGTCTTGTCTGTCTAGTCTTGTCTGTCTAGTCTTGTCTGTCTAGTCTTGTCTGTCTAGTCTTGTATGTCTAGTCTTGTCTATCTAGTCTTGTCTGTCTAGTCTCGTCTGTCTAGTCTTCTCTGTTTAGTGCTGTTTGTCTAGTCTTATCTGTCTAGTCTTATTTATCTAGTCTTGTCTAGTCTTATTTGTCTAGTCTTATCTAGTTTTTATTGTCTAGTTTTGCCTGTCTAGTCTTGCTTGTCTAGTATTGTCTGTCTAATCTTGGCTGTCTATTCTTCTTTGTACAGTTTACTATCAAATTATCTTTACTATTACATTATATAACAAGATTAACTAATGAATATACTTGTTTGATGTCCGGAAACTGGTTTGATGTCCTGTTCTGTCCGAAACCCAATGTTCAAAACCAAGCCGTGTTATTGTTGTTATGATAGAGAAGAAAATACTTAGTTAATTTATGTGAACTGTGCTTAGTCAAAGTTACAAAAAGGTGTAAATTTGTTTGCGAGCTGTCTTAATCTAGATGGTGACAGTGGAGCAAACAGAAGGAAAGGTTAAAGTAAATCAATAGAAACGTCGATGGTGGAGACAGAGATCGGAGATTGTGTCGAGCATTGTATTTTTAGGAAGTCAAGAGGGGTAGAGGTCATGGAGCCAGTCAAATATATAGAACGGGGCACCGCATTTCGAAAGCGCGTCCAGCTGGAAACCTCGACAGAGGAAGCCGAGTTTGGATTAGTATCATGTTGGTCTTCGGCGTCCTGCTGGCCGCTGCCATTGCACTACTCATCTATGTGGACGTCTCGAAACCCAAACGATTTCCAAAAGGTAAATCTTATATTTACAATATATTATATTAATTATTTCAAATGAACTCTTAATTTTCCTCCATATATTTCTAATTATCCTCAAATTATTTGTAACTATCCTCCATAAATTCGCTCGGACCTGCGGGCCGGATATGCCCTTCAACTTGATTTTATCCGGCCCTCACAATAATTTTCAAATATAATTAGTCTGTAGACTGTAGTGTGTAGACTGTACACTGTAGTGTGTAGACTGTAGACTGTCCACTGTAGTGTGTAGACTGTAGACTGTCCACTGTAGTGTGTAGACTGTACACTGTAGTGTGTAGACTTTTTAATTGGTTTTTTGATAATAATATTTTACAATTTTGTCGACTGAGATACCGCCGTTAGGCTCTGTTCCAGTGTCTACATGGTTTAAAACTAAGTTAGTACTGTATAAATCTATCGTTCTAATGTTCTATAAATTATATAAAGTAAGTAAGGTTAATTATGTAGTGTGTAGACTGTACACTGTAGTGTGTAGACCATAGACTGTACACTGTAGTGTGTAGACTATAGACTGTCCACTGTAGTGTGTAGACTGTGCAATGTGGTCTGTAGACTGTACACTATATTGTGTAGACTATACACTATAATGTGTAGACCAGCCGAGTGTGTCGTCTTCTTCGTCTTCAAGGTTTCGTATGTTAGCAGTTAGAACTGCATGTAACAACACTCGCTTATTGTTCCAATCAGAATCATGAGACATTATAGAAGTTCATTACAGTTTGAAACACTATCGACTATTTGTGATTTACTTCCTTATCTCAATTTTGGCTTCCACACATAACGTAAAATAGCAGCGGGAATAGACACGATCCATCGTACATTATAATATATCCTGCCTACATTCTAATATATCTTGTCTACATTCAAACATATCTTGTCTACATTCTAATAATCTTGTCTACATTCTAAAATAACTTGTCTACATTCTAATCTATCTTGTCTACATTCTAATAAGCCTGTCAACATTCTAAAATAACTTGTCTAAATTCTAATCTATCCTGTCTACATTCTTATAATCTCGTCTACATTCAAATATATCTTGTCTACATTCAAGTATATCTTGTCTACATTCTAATAATCTTGCCTACATTCTAAAATAACTTGTCGACATCCTAATCTATCTTGTCTACATTCAAATATATCTTGTGTACATTCAAGTATATCTTGTCTACATTCTAATCTATCTTGTCAACATTCTAATAATCTTGCCTACATTCTAAATTAACTTGTCTACATTTTAACCTATCTTGTCTACATTCTTATAATCTTATCTACATTCTAAAATAACTTGTCTACATTCTAATCTATCTTGTCTACATTCTTATAATCTGGTATACATTTAAATATATCGTGTCTACATTCAAGTATATCTTGTCTACATTTTAATCTATCTTGTCTACATTCTTATAATCTTGTCTACTTTCTAAAATATCTTGTCTACATACTAATCTATCTTGTCTACATTCTTATAATCTTGTCAACATTCAAATATATCTTGTCTACATTCGAGTATATCTTGTCTACATTCTAATCTATCTTGCCTACATTCTAATAATCTTGTCTAAATTCTAAAATAACTTGTCTACAATCCAATCTATCTTGTCTACATTCTTATAATCTCGTCTACATTCTAAAATAACTTGTCTACATCCTAATCTATGTTGTCTACATTCTTATAATCTCTTCTACATTCAAATATATCTTGTCTACATTCGAGTATATCTTGTCTACATTCAAGTATATTTTGTCTACATTCTAATCTATCTTGTCTACATTCTAATAATCTTGTCTAAATTCTAAAATAACTTGTCTACATTCTAATCTATTTTTTCTACATTCTTAACTTCTCGCCTACATTCTAAAATACCTTATCTACATCCTAATCTATCTTGTCTACATTATAAAAATCTTGTCTACATTCAAATATATCTTGTCTACACTCAAGTATATTTTATCTACATTCTAATAATCTTGTCTACATTCTAAAATAACTTGTCTACATCCTAATCTATCTCGTCTACATTCATATATATCTTGTCTACATTAAAGTATATCTTGTCTACATTCTAATCTATCTTTTCTACATTCTAATAATCTTGTCAACATTCTAAATTAAATTGTCTACATTCTAATCTATCTTGTCTGCTTTCTTATAATCTTGTCTACATTCTAAAATTACTCGTCTACATCCTAATCTATCTTGTCTATATTCAAATATATCTTGTCTACATTAAAATATATCTTGTCTACATTCAAGTAAAGCTTATCTACATTCTAATCTATCTTGTCTACATTCTAACAATCTTGTCTACATTCTAAATTAACTTGTCTACATTCTAATCTATCTTGTCTACATTCTTAACTTCTCGCCTACATTCTAAAATACCTTATCTACATTCTAATCTATCTTGTCTACATTATAAAAATCTTGTCTACATTCAAATATATCTTGTCTACATTCAAGTATATCTTGTCTACATTCTAATAATCTTGTCTACATTCTAAAATAACTTGTCTACATCCTAATCTATCTCGTCTACATTCAAATATATCTTGTCTACATTCAAGTATATCTTGTCTACATTCTAATAATCTTGTCTACATTCTAAAATAACTTGTCTACATCCTAATCTATCTCGTCTACATTCAAATATATCTTGTCTACATTCAAGTATATCTTGTCTACATTCTAATCTATCTTTTCTACATTCTAATAATCTTGTCAACATTCTAAATTAACTTGTCTACATTCTAATCTATCTTGTTTACATTCTTATAATCTTGTCTACATTCTAAAATAACATGTCTACATCCTAATCTATCTTGTCTACATTATAATAATCTTGTCTACATTCAAATATATCTTGTCTACATTCAAGTATATCTTGTCTACATTCTAATAATCTTGTCAACATTCTAAATTAACTTGTCTACATTTTAATCTATCTTGTTTACATTCTTATAATCTTGTCTACATTCTAACATAACTTGTCTTCATCCTAATCTATCTTGTCTACATTATAATAATCTTGTCTACATTCAAATATATCTTGTCTACATTCAAGTATATCTTGTCTACATTCTAATAATCTTGTCTACATTCTAAAATAACTTGTCTACATCCTAATCTATCTTGTCTACATTCAAATATATCTTGTCTACATTCAAGTATATCTTGTCTACATTCTTATCTATATTTTCTACATTCTAATAATTTTGTCAACATTCTAAATTAACTTGTCTACATTCTAATCTATCTTGTTTACATTCTTATAATCTCGTCTACATTCTAAAATAAATTGTCTACATCCTAATCTATCTTGTCTACATTATAATAATCTTGTCTACATTCAAATATATCTTGTCTACATTCAAGTATATCTTGTCTAAATTCTAATCTATCTTGTCTACATTTTAATAATCTTGTCTGCATTCTAAATTAACTTGTCTACATTCTAATCTATCTTGTCTACATTCTTATAATCTTGTCTACATTCTAAAATAACTTTTCTACATCCTAATCTATCATGTCTACATTATAATAATCTTGTCTACATTCATAAATATCTTGTCTACATTCAAATATATCTTGTCCACATTCAAGTATATTTTGTCTACATTCTAATCTATCTTGTCTACATTCTAATAATCTTGTCTACATTCTAAATTAACTTGTCTACATTCTAATCTACCTTGTCTACAGTCTTATAATCTTGTCTACATTCTAAAATAACTTGTCTACATTCTAATCTATCTTGTCTACATTATAATAATCTTGTCTACATTCATAAATATCTTGCCTACATTCAAATATATCTTGTCTACATTCAAGTATATCTTGTCTACATTCTAATCTATCTTGTCTACATTCTAATAATCTTGTCTACATTCTAAAATAACTTGTCTACATTCTAATCTATCTTGTCTACATTATAATAATCTTGCCTACATTCAAATACATCTTGTCTACACTCAAGTATATCTTGTCTACATTGTTATCTATCTTGTCTACATTCTAATAATTTTGTCTACGTTCTAAATTAACTTGTCTACATTCTAATCTATCTTGTCTACATTCTTATAATCTTGTCTACATTCAAATATATCTTGTGTACATTCAAGTATATCTTGTCTACATTCTAATCTATCTTGTCTACATTCTAAATTAACTTGTTTACATTCTAAATTAACTTGTCTACATTCTAATAATCTTGTCTACATACTAAAAAAAACTTGTCTACATTCTAAAATATCTTGTCTACATTCTAATAATCTTGTCTACATTCTAAAATAACTTGTCTACATTCTAATCTATCTTGTCTACATTCTAAAAGAACTTGTCTACATTCTAATAATCTTATCTACATTCTAAAAGAACTTGTGTATATTCTAATATATCTTGTCTACATTCTAATAATCTTATCTACATTCTAAAATAACTTGTCTACATTCTAATATCGTATAACTTGTCTACATTTTAATCATCTTGTCTACATTCAAATATATCTTGTCTACATTCCAGTATATCTTGTCTACATTCTAAGATATCTTGTCTACATTCAAATATACCTTGTCTACATTCTAATACACCTTGTCTGGATTCTAATATTCTTGTCTACATTCTAATGCAACTTGTCTGCACTCTAATATATATCTAGATTCTAATACTTTCTATTTGTTAATTAATGTCGTTTTAGGTCCGGCATGGTTGCCCATAGTAGGAAACTTCAGTTATTTCAAGAAGCGTTTATCGAAACTAGGTTTCCATCACCTGGTGTGGGATGAGCTGTCCAAGCAGTACGGCAACGTGGTTGGACTGCGCCTAGGCAGAAACCTAGTCGTCGGGGTCTCGGGCGCAGAAGCCATCAAGGAAATCCTAACGAGAGACGAGTTTGAGGGACGGCCGGATGGTTTTTTCTTCCAATTTAGGACTTTTGGAAAACGACTTGGTAAGGGAACTAGCTTCGCCTAGGTGTTAGGTTAAATCCTAATTTAACCTAACCTAACACCTAGGTTTAGCACGCAATTTAGGACTTTTGGAAGACGACTTGGTAAGGGAACTAGCTTCGCCTAGGTGTTAGGTTAGGTTAAATCCTAATTTAACCTAACACCAAGGTTTAGCACGCAATTTAGGACTTTTGGAAGACGACTTGGTAAGGGAATTAGCTTCACCTTGGTGTTACGCTTCATCTATTATCGGACATCTCTTGGCTTTTTGTGGATTTGGACAGTTGGTTGTTGTGGTAGGTCAGGTGAATGCAGAAGAAACCGGTCGTGTACAGGTAGAAAACAGGTTGGATGGGAGTTTGACCCGAAACTGACCATCCATAACATGTTTTATGTCGTAATTAAGATTCTCGCCGGGGTTTTGGGGGAATTATTTAAATAAAACGAATAATAAGCAGGAACGGCGTATTTTTGTAAAAAAATAAATTAAAACCTAAAAAAAAAATTAAAAGATTATGAGTTGAACAGGATCGTGACGCTTGTTTTTTTCGAAACGGAAAGTCGTAACGGAAATTACCAAGTTTGCGACAAACAACCTAGTCTAATGTAATCCAAAGAAACTGGGATTGCTCTCGAAAATCAGATTTCTAGTTTGATATTAAAGCACTAACGTTAAGTTAGAGGATCCTAGTTTTCAGAATCTAGTAGATTATTTAATTATCTACATCTATGTGAAGTTGCATGTTGATATCTGGTCTAATACCAATGTTATTTAAGTTTCACTGAAACACTGAAATTTAATTAAAATTGAGTTTATAGTTTGGGTTAAATTTGTTGTTAAAGTTAAAGTTTGAAATTTCAGATGGAGTTTAGCTTAAAGATTGGATTAGCTTTAGTTCGCATTATTAAATATATAATCTCTATAATACTCTATAAGTACTATAATATACGATATGGCAATAATACGATAATCTATAATACTCTATAAGTATATTATCCATATCTATATCAAGTTTCAATTTGACATCTTGTCTTATACCCGAGTTATCTAGTTGGAAGCATAGATTAACTTTGACCACATAAATAAACTTTGATTACATTGATATAACGCATAGATTGCCTTAACAGGTTAATAATAACCTAATTAACACGCATACAACAGAATTGGTAAAACCATACAACATTATAGATAATCATATAAAGTCGGAACTAGAGCATCCAAACCGATTAAAACCGAACCCGGTTAACCGGGTTTTCTGTTAAAATTTAGGAAACCGTAAAACAGGGTTTTTTAGAAAAACCGAAAGTTGGTTTTTATTTATTTTATTTTTTTCTTCAAGTGGAAAATAATTTTATTTTTCTATTGTTATTCATGAAGTATTATATTGTGGATTTATTTGTAGTCAAATAAAACGTAAGAGCAGTAAATATGTCAAATAAAGGTTCACAGATTTAGAGTGCCCATAATCATAATCCTAAATAAATGTAAATACTTAAAATAATTTTAAGTATTTAAGTAATAACTTTTCTATTGTTATTCATTAATTATATTGTGGCTTTATTTGTACACAAATAAAACGTAAGAGCAGTATATTACGTAGTAAATAGGTAAGTGTCGCGCACTTGAAGTACTTTTGAAGTTTCGTACTTTGATAAATAAATATATATCTACATTTATAGTTATCTCTTCGTAAATAGTTTATTCTAAGAACAATATATTTTTTATTATTTACGTAAATATAATGAAATAATTATAAATGGTTATTAAATAATTATAAATGGTAAATAAATATTTATTTTATTTGGTTTACTATTTTTGAAATAAATTTTAAAAGGTAATACATCATTTATTTATTTTTATACTTAAAACCGGGTTTTAATCGGTTAACCGGTTTTTTACTTTACAAAAAACCGAAAACCGGTTTTTGAAATTTCATCGGTATTTTGGATGCCCTAGTCGGAACACAGGTTGAATATATAAATATATTCAACTTTTCCGGAGCTCTATAATATTGATGAGTCTTTTTAGGACTATTAAAAACATATCTCATGTGAAATTTGTTAGTTATTTTATAGCTAAGTTGTTTACAAATTGTTGTTCATAAAAGCAAAGCTGTACTGATAAATATATTCAACTGCTGTATAAATATATTCAACCTTTCCGGAGCTCTTAACGCTAATGAGTCTTTTTAGATGAGTCCGCAAAGTTCATGTCTCTCTCACGAAATGTCAAATTAAAAATATCTAACCCTAATCATCCACATGGGTTTCATGTAAGTGGTTTACAAATTATTCATAAAAGCAAAGCTGTACTTATGAGAGATAATCTAATCTCGAAACGCGTCTACAGATGGCTATCCACTTAAGGTATCGGAAAGACATGATCTTAAAAAACAATGTTATTTTTCTGGTTTTTGTCGAGTGTCTCGAAAGAGGATTGAAAGTTTCAACAAAAACCAGAGAAGTCTTTCCGATACCTTAAGTGTATAGCCATCTGTAGACGCGTTTTGAGATTTATCTCTCATCAGTACATCTTTGCTTTTATGCAACAACAATTTGTAAACCAATTACTTGAATCCCATGTGGATGATTAGGGTTATATATTTTTAATTTGACATTTCGTGAGAGAGACATGAACTTAGAAGACTCATCTAAAAAGACTCACTAGTGTTATAGAGCTTCGGAAAGGTTGAATATAGTTATATATTCAGACTGTGTTCCGACTTTATTAAGTTTACGCATACAACACATTACCACGCATAGATTAACTTTGACCACAATGAACCGAATTTCAGATCTCTGCTAGATAAGAGTAGTAGCTCCTATTATCTACTAGTTATATAACCGCATAGTTATTTAGATTATCTCAATGATTATCTACATCTGTTTAAAATTCCAAGATGATTTCTTGCTTAATAGCTGAGTTATCTAGGTTTTACCAAACTAGATTAGTGAATTAGTGAGGAATCCGTTTAAAGCTTCAAATTTGGGATAGTTAGAGATAGGGATAGATAGATAGTTAGACTGATTGCATGTATATATGGCTTCAGCCGTCTGTAGACTACTTTTAGAAAACGTAAGACAAGACTAGACGAGCTAGATGAGACTAGATAAGGCAATATTGGATAAGACTAAACACTACTAGAAAAGGGAAGACAAGTTATAGAAGACAAGGCAAATATGGACAATACTAAATTCGTCTATGCAAGAATAGAACAGGACAAGATAAAAGTAAACAAGACCAAACAGGTCTTATAAACTTGATGGCTGATTTCATGTTTAGCCCTCATGATCTGATCTGGTGTTGTCTGGTCTTGTCTGATCTTGTCTGATCTTATCTAGACAGATTAGACAGCCCAGACAGATTATACAGACTAAATAAAATAGACAGACCAGACAGACCCCCCCCTATGCCACCTTGGCTTTTTAGTATGCGCCACCCAGGTATCGCATATTTTGCATTCATTCATAATGGACCGTCCGGGGTGGTCTATGAAAACTGCCCTAGTTGTTGTCTCCCCGACCAGGATTCGAACCCGGGTCTACTACAATAAAAGGCGGGTATATTGTAACCTACACCAACGAGGAGGACCAGACGGTCCAGACAGACCAAATGAACCAGACGGACCGGACGAACCCGACGGACCGGACGAACCCGACGGACCTGACGGCACAGACGGCCCAGACGGACCAGACATTCCAGACAGACCAGAAAGACCAGACAGACCAGACACACCAGACAGACCAGACAGACCAGACAGACCAGACAGACCAGACAGACCAGACAGACCAGACAGACCAGACAGACCAGACAGACCAGACAGACCAGACAGACCAGACAGACCAGACAGACCAGACTGACCAGACTGACCAGACAGACCAGACAGACCAGACAGACCAGACAGACCAGACAGACCAGACAGACCAGACAGACCAGACAGACCAGACAGACCAGACAGACCAGACAGACCAGACAGACCAGACGGACCAGACGGACCAGACGGACCAGACGGACCAGACGGACCAGACGGACCAGACAGACCAGACAGACCAGACAGACCAGACAGACCAGACAGACCAGACAGACCAGACAGACCAGACAGACCAGACAGACCAGACAGACCAGACAGACCAGACAGACCAGACAGACCAGACAGACCAGACAGACCAGACAGACCAGACAGACCAGACAGACCAGACAGACCAGACAGACCAGACAGACCAGACAGACCAGACAGACCAGACAGACCAGACAGACCAGACAGACCAGACAGACCAGACAGACCAGACGGACCAGACGGACCAGACGGACCAGACGGACCAGACGGACCAGACGGACCAGACGGACCAGACGGACCAGACGGACCAGACGGACCAGACGGACCAGACGGACCAGACGGACCAGACGGACCAGACGGACCAGACGGACCAGACGGACCAGACGGACCAGACGGACCAGACGGACCAGACGGACCAGACGGACCAGACGGACCAGACGGACCAGACGGACCAGACGGACCAGACGGACCAGACAGACTTGACATACTAGACCATCTTGTCTGGTATTATGTGGTATTGGCTAGTTTTGTGTGGCCTTGTCTGGTCTTGTTTTGTCTGGTATTGTCTTGTGTTACCTTCTCTGGTCTTGTCTGGTTTTGTATGGTCTCGTGTGGTCTTGTCTGATCTTGTCAACTCTTGTCTAATCTTGTCAGGTTTGTCTGGTCATGTCCGCTTTTGTCTGGCCCTGTCTGTTTTTATCTGATCTCGTCCGGTCTTGTTTGCTCTTGTTTAATCTTGTCTGTTCTTTTCTTAATCGTGTCTGGTCTTATCTAATCTTGTCTCGTCTGATTTAATCTTGTTTGGTATTGTCTTAGTCTTGTCTACTTTAAGGAATCGTATTTTCTGATGGACCGTTTTGGCAAAAGCAGCGCAAATTCTCCATCAACCACCTGCGTCATTTCGGCTTGGGCAAGAAAGAAATGGAGTTGAAGATCGAGGAGGAGGCGCGGGAGCTCGTGGAGATGTTGCGGAAGAGCGCCGGACGGCCGGTGGAGATGCAGAACGCGTTCGATATCAGCGTGCTGAACGTGCTGTGGACGATGATTGCGGGAAACAGGTTCGCCCTGGACGACGCCAGGTTGATCACGCTGTTGACGATCATCCACGACGCGTTCAGAATGAACGATATGTCCGGCGGGTTGCTCAACCAGATGCCGTTTTTGAGGTTCATCGCTCCCGGTGCCTGCGGGTATACCAGAATCGAAGAAATCCTCAATAGATTGTTCAAATTTTTAAAGGTTTGTATTGATTTTAATTTAATTTAAGAAAAATATATCTACTAATATACTATGAATAGGATGGTTGCGACAGTTACTACGTGGTAATTCATACTTACATTGAATTGAAAAATTTACCTTTTTTCACCACTTGAAAATGACCGTCAAACGTCGAAACTCGAGTCGTGATATGTGTAGAAATTTATATAACTGTGAATAATAAGTTATATAACATTTTTACATAATATAAGTGTGGTAAAAAACAAAGTGAATTTTTCAATTCAATGTACTAATATACTAATTTAAGAAGAAGAAACCTATCCTGTGGTTGATGGACATCGGTTCTAACTCTCTAGAGAAAAACTTCAATTTCTAGTCTTCTCCAACAATTTCTCTCGATTCCCAAGGTCGATTCTCATATGCGCGACACTCAGCTACGCGACGTCGTGCGACATCGCCTGTCAAATAATGATTACATTGTTTTAAATGAGCACGTCGCGTAGTTGTCGCGTAGCCATAGTTAGAACGTGCCCATTTAAAACAATGTTTTACTAAGACTAAGACAAGAGGACACTAGAACTAAGACAAGACCTAACAAGATCATTATTTGACAAGCGATGTCGCGTGACGTTGCGTATCTGAGTGTCGCGTATATGAGAATCCGCCTTAATCCTCCAGCTTTCTAGTATCATACGACCTTGTCTCATTACATTACATTCGACTATTGACCAACTTTATATTTGTCTAACTTCAATTTAGACATTTCATTTTTACCTAGTCTTATCTAGCTTTGTTTACAGGTTTTATACTGACGATATAGTATCTAATCTTGCTTTGAACTAACCTAAACCTAGACTAACTAACCTAATTGACCTAACTAACCTAATATTGCCTGTCAGATTATACTAATATCCCTTTTCATAGTTGAAATTTTTTATGCGCATGCGTCAATTTCCGCCATGTCCGCGGACGCGTATGCGCTTAACTAACCGTAAAATGGTCTATTGATACTTTGTTTACAGTTTTTTAACTGACGGTATAGTTTGAACTAACCTAAACCTAAACTAACTAACCTTACCAACTTAATTGACCTAACTAACCTAACTAAGCTAATCTTACCTGTCAGATTATACCAATATCCCTTTTCATAGTTGAAATTTTGTATGAACATGCGTCAATTTCCGCCATGTTTTCGGGCACTTTTTTGACGTATATCCACTGAAAATAATAAAATGTGCCCGAAACTAGGCTAAGGCTAACGGGTATGCGCTTAACTAACCGTAAAAAGGTCTATTGATACTTTGTTTACAGTTTTTAAACTGACGGTATGGTTTGAACTAATCCAAACCTAAACTAACTAACCTGAACAACCTATCAGATTATAGTATTTGATACTTTGCCGACCTTTATTGCATCGTCTAACTACTAATAGCAGTCTAACTAACTCCATTGACACTTTTCTGTCTAATTTATAATATTCTGTCTAACTTTCTAGCCTTGTCTATTGTCATACATTGTCTAACATTGTCTATTTATCTAGCATTGTCTATTTACCCAATTTCGCCTAGTCTTCCTTATTCCTTTTATTTCTTTTCCTTCTCAACGTAGATACTAGTCTTTATCTGCATCTAGTTCAAATACCCGCGATAAAGTTACGTACTTTCAGGAAACAATCGACGAACATAAAAAGACGGTGTGCAGCACGCATTCGCGCGATTTGATCGACGCGTTCCTTCAAAAAATGAACGTCCCCGACAAGGACGAAACATTCACAGGTGAGCTTTGCGCGAACGAGCAACTGAAACTAACGCACTCAATCACCAACAGACGAGCAACTGTTGTCGCTGTGTCTGGATCTGTTCATGGCCGGCTCGGAGACGACTAGCAATACTCTCTCGTTTGCCATGCTCTACATGCTGCGACACCCAGAGGTGCAGAAGAAAGTGCAGGCGGAAATGGATGAGATAGTCGGAGGAAACCGATGGCCCACATTGCAGGATAGAACTAAGTAGGTCTTGGAATAGTTGTAGCGATAGTTATAACTGCATGGATCTCTAACGGTACACTTGCATGCGCGCTTCCTCCTATTCAAATCGAGCTCGCTCGGTTCACTTTATTAGTTTATGCTTAGTATTTGAATAGCAACTTAATATTAGTTTTTTTTTTTTTTTAATAAGAGAGGTATTAAGGGCAATAGAAAAGTAAACTTTGATTGCGTAATGCAAATCTGCGTTAATTGAAGAAGGTCAATGTTAATCTTCGCTTGTCTAATTTTTGGCTGTGCGTTGATGAGTCAGTCAATCAGGGCTATAGACCAGTTGTGGCCAACCTATGGCACGCGTGCCACAGCTGACACGTAGGAAAATTTTATTGGCACGCGAACTATTACTCACGCATGCCTTCTAAAATTGTTAAACTATCTTTTCTAAAATAAATTTTTAAGTTTCTCAAACTACTTTTGTGCAACATCAATGGTGTAAAATATAAGAAGTGTTCAAAATCCGTCGATTGGTTTGCCCGTAATTGCAAAAGGCGCACAAAATTTTTCAAATTTAAAAAATTCAGCAAAGCCGTATTTACAAAGCTACAATTTTTAAATTTGGGAATTTGTGAGATTTCGCAAGAATATCAAATCATACCGAGTTTCATCAAAACCCGTTGAAAGGTTTGTCCGTAATTGCAAAAGGCGCAAAAAAATTACAAATTTCAAAAATTCACAAAAGCCGTATTAACAAAGCTACAATTTTGGAATTTATGATATCTTGTAAGAATATCAATTCATACCAAGTTTCATCAAAATCCGTCGACTGATTTGTACGTAATTGCAAAAGACGCACAAAAATTTACAAATTTCAAAAATTCACGAAAGTCGTATTTACAAAGCTACAATTTTTAAATTTGTGAATTTGTGGGATCTCGTAAGAATATCAAACAATACCACGTTTTATCGAAATCCGTCGATTGGTTTGCCCGTAAAAAGGCGCACAAAACACGCCAAATATTCACGCTAATACGGTAACTGATTTTCACTATCACATTGTAAAGGTAGACCTGGCACGTCAGCATTTCAAAACGCGAAAATAAAAAAAAAATGGCACGCGGCCGGAAAAAGGTACGCCACCCCTGCTATAGACTAAAGACCTGACAGACTAGACAAGATCAGACAAGAGCAGACAACAGCAAACAAGACCAGGCACGTCCAGACACGACCAGACAAGCCCAGACAAGACCAGATAAGTCTAGTCTTCTATGATAATTGTCTAGTCTTCAATGTCTATAATAATAATATCTAAATGATACAAACAGATAAGATGATAATTGTGAATTGACACGGCAGCCATTGACAACTAACAGCTGCAAATGTATGTGAAAAGAAAGAGAGAAAAGAGGTTGAGATGGAGAAGTAAATATCGTCGTTGTGAACTTCTCCTCGATTTAAGCCAATCCGAGGACAAGGACAAATAAGCCCTATCTTCCCTGTACTGCATTCTTAAAAAAAATGGACTATAGTCTTGTCGGATATAGCAGGCTTGTGGACTTAGCTGTTTACACCATCGATAAAGGCTTGGTGCAGCTTATGGTCTGTGCCACCATTTAATACAAATTATATCAGGCCATGGTAACTTCAAAGCGTATCTCCACAGATGCGGTAATAGTAAATTACGTAACGAGAGTTATAAGAAGCACATTACTTACGTACTTACGAGTACGTAATTGCCTTACAACTCGAGTTATGTACTATACTTTATCTACGACCACACTAATTTATTTCTGTTTAATAAGCAAAATATTTTTGATGTAACAAATTTATTTCTTATGAGGTTATGCTTATTTAATTATTATTATTTAACATTATAATACACAAACAGTTGTATTTTCATATATAACTGTTACTCGATATTATTTAACTTGAAAGAAATTAAAAGAAATACATTCTTAATGGTTACATACCTTATTATTTACTACTTATTTGAGTTAAACTGGAATAAGAGTGCTCATAGATATAGGCAACCCATTGTACGCAATGTCAATTTCCGTTAGTTTGAATTGTGGCACGGGGGGGCGCTGAACGTGTGAAAACGTAGTAGCAGCTCTCAACCAATCAACGAATCGTAAAACAAACGCACGTGTGTGTTATCAATCATAACTTATCATTAATTGCGGACTGTTACATACGTGTGTGTTATGATGTATTTACATAGTCCAGGAACTAAACAATAATGGGCATTTACAATAGTGGTCGTAGATAAAAGGGAATACAGCACTGTTTAGACCGAAGGTTCTCAAAATGGGTGCCGCGAGCGTATGCCTGGGGTGCCGCAATAATCAAGATATGTAAAAAAATGTAAATAGAAAAATACATGAGGAGGCAAACGAATTTAAGTTTCTACTTTTATTGTAGAATTATGCACAATTGGCTAAAATCTGGGTCTTTGTAACGGAAAGGTGATGCACGCCACTGGTGACGCTGAAAGAGCCACATTGGTTTCATGGCAATCTAAGGTTGCTGATACCAGGAAAATTTAAAGGTGCACGCCATTGGCGCTTTCATTGCCACCTGCTGCCGCATGTGGTAGACTATAGTGAATTGTAAATGTGCTGCCAGATTATGCCAATGAACTCGCTATAGAAAACGTTGCATAATATTTACATAATAGCAAAAATAACGTTTACATAATAGCAATAGAATTTTGGAGAGAATATCACATTCAAATCCCGTTCTATTTTTAATATCACGCAATTTTGTTTGCGAATGAACGAAGGCGGTAGAGTAATATTTAGATAAAAAATGTATATTGCCACATTGACCTCATTTTGGGTCTGGAGTTCGCGCGTATGTGATATATTGATTTATGTGTCGCATCGCGGGGTGCAACCTAATCTAACCTTTTTTTTGGGGGGGAGGAAAGGGAAACCTTTTATAGGCACCGACTAACTCGGTAGTGTAGGACTCCTTCTCTTCCAGAGATAGTTTACCCACTAAAACCACCTACCCCCTGATTTCACGCCCTAAAAACAGCTTGGCACTGCAATATTGCATAACTTCTAACTGCGGGCTCCTGATTTACTTGTCTGTTCCGTTACTTTCCTTCTGCCATTCCTTCTCGTCCTTCTCCTTCTGCTGCATGATATCCTTGATAATGGCACCGACGTCGCTCCACCTCTCCTCGCTTTCTAGCATCAGCTCTGTTAACGCCCGGGGATACATTGCCCCGCCACTTAACACTTCCAACTTTGCCCTCTGTCCTGCCCACCTATCGTAGGTGAACAGCGTGTGTTCGGCCGTATCCGGCTCCGTGTTACAGTACGGGCAGTTCTCCGCGTTCGTCTTGCCGGTTCTTTTTCTAAAACTCTGAAAGCAGCCATGGCCCGTCAGCGCCATTGTCATGTGGTAACTCATCTGACCATGCTTCCTATCCAGCCAGGGCTTGACATCCGGAATCAGCTTGTAGGTCCAATTGCTCGTATCCTTGTCCCACATCTCCTGCCACTTTCAAATGGTTTCCCGCCTTTCCTCTTCTTTGACCGCCCTTGCATCATTCTCCTCCTTGTCAAGCATGCGCCCCACGATTCTGGCTCTTTCTTCTACCAGTAGCTCCAGGGGAATAAGCCTTGCCAATACCCGCACGGCGTCGGTCCCGACAGTTCTGTAAACGCTGACTATCTTGATAGCTATTTTCCTCTGTGCCCTTTTCAGGGCTTCCCTGAGCCTCATGACTTTAGTGCAGCTGGCCCACACCGGTGCCCCATGCAAAACGATATTGTTCGCAACGGATGCCAATATTCTTCTTTTGTTCTCAGACGCCCCTCCGATCCTCGGGAGTATCCTCAAGAGGTTATTCACCCTGCAGTGAGCTTTTGCACATGCCTCCTCAACGTGCCTACCGAAGGTTAGCTTATCAGCGAAGACTATTCCCAGGTATTTTATCAACTACTGCGGGCAAAACGTTCTTACGCCGAGAACGAACTCCACCGGGCCACATATCTTCCTGCCGATTAGCAGCACCACGGTTTTGTCCGGTGCAATAGCCAGCTGATTTGCGTCCAGTCCTGTATAGTGTCTAGGGCGGCGTTCGTTATTTCTTCGAGCTCGTCTTCTCTTCTTGCTTTGACCACTAGGGCCAGGTCGTCCGCGTAGGGGATGGCTTCCGCACCGTCCGGTAAGGCCACATTTAGAACTCCATCATAAAGAATATTCCACAGCAGCGGACCCAGCACGGATCCTTGTGGGACCCCGGCTGTTACATCTATCTCGTCCTGCCCCTCCACCAGCAGACGCCTGTCGCTGAAGTAGCTCATGGTCAGGCCCACCAGGTATTCGGGAATCCTCCTGCGTTCCAGCTCCTCTACAATGATCCTCCACGGTGCCGAGTTGAAGGCATTCGTAACGTCTATCGTTACCAGTGCTACCAGTTTCCTCTGCCAGGTTGAAGATATATCTTGCGGCCGTAACAGTGGACTTTCCCTTCCTGAACCCGTGCTGTCTCGCAGAGAGCGCCGCCTTCCCTGTCAATTCGTTCTTCTTCTTCTTCATGTGTCATGCCCTCCAAGGGCGTTGACGACCAATTTCATTATTTGAATTTTATCTGCAGCTTTTCGAAATAGGGATCTTTGTCCAAACCATTGGCGAAGGTTCTTGCGCGTACCTTGTATTTTACCCTGTATCTTGTCAATTCGTTGTTGAACCTATTTACCAGGATTCTCTCGAACAACTAGCCGAAATTGTCCAGCATGTAAATTGGACGGTACGCGTTTGGACTAGTCGGAGGCTTATTGTACTTCGGTATGAGTACCAATCTGGCTGTTTTCCACCTTCTCTGGAAATTTGCGCTCTTTAGCTCCTTCTTCAGTGCGTGGCGCACGGTTTCGGGAAAACGCTCGCACACGAGCTTTAAGATTTCCACCGATAGACCGTCAGAGCCCGGCGCTTTTTTGGTTTTTATTTTCGCCACTGCCTCTTCAAGTTCCTCGGATGAAATTTCCTGGACGTCGTATTGCCGTGTACGCAACCACACGTTTCTTTCGTGCGTCACAAAAAGGCTTTCCACCACCCTTTTCTTGAAGTCATGGTCCAGCTGAAGCTGCGGCTTTTTAAGCTTGTCCGTGACTATTTTGAAGACAAGCCCCCAAACTTCCCTATCAACGTCTTCGCAAATCTCTTTCCATTTGGCTTCCTTGGCCCGCGCAATGAGTGTTCGTAGCTTTTTCTTTTCGGCCTTATAGGCCAGCGCTAACTCGGCGTACTCCATGCTCTGCTTTTTCCTCCCTCTCATCGCTCGCCTTCTTGCCTGGACGCAGGTTCTTCTTTGGTCACCAATTTCGCCCGTCCACCAGTAGGTGCACCTATTGGGCTTGTAACCTCTTTTCCTAGGGTGACACTCATTACACACGCTAGTCACCAGCTCGACCAGCTCGCCTGCATTGTCCGGCTTTTTGATCTCCTGGCAGCACTGGTCTAGGTTACCGTTGTCTCGTAAGAAGTATCTTAAATATTTGTGGTCGCTCAACGTCTCCTCCGGTAGCAGCTTCCACGACGCGACGATGGAGACTACGATGGAGCTACCGTTGTCACGGACACAGGTGGGTTCCTGACCGACGTTTCTAATGACGAAGTTGTTTTGCGCCAGCCAGTCCACCAGAACTCTCCCTCTACGGTCCTCCGTCTTTGCGCCCCACACCTGAGACCTACTATTGAAATCCCCGCCAATAAGAATATCTCCGCTCCTTTGAATGAACTAATCTAACCTGGGTTAAACCAACGGTCCTTGCCACATTGTAGATCGAGAGTTCGCGCTGCCGCGCGTATGTGGTCATGTTTTATCTGCGGCATCGTTTTGGGCAACCTAATCTGACCTGGATTAAACCAACAGTCCCTTGCCACATTATCCGAATTTGGATCCATCGATTTAGTCACAAAAGTAAAAATACCCCTTCTTTGAATTTCGTTTCTTAATTTACATGGGCTTAACTGGAGAACGCGGTTGGAGGTTTGCAAAAAAAAATGACATTGCAAAAGGTTTGCAATGTCAATTTCAATAGACAAACGTATGCGCTATCTAAAACTGAAAGATTTTTTAATGTATCTGTCATTTGTCATATATATTTGTCAAAATATTTAAATATCTTACCATCTAGGTCGCTTTGAATTTGAGGGCGCCGGATGAGATGCCGTCAGATCAATTATTTTGCAAAATACACAAGGGGATTTGATTGAATGATCCTTTCTCTACAAATGTGTAAATGTTCCACGTAGTGTTGAAACTTAATAAAATATTTTTTTAACAATCACGAATTCCAACCAATACCGAACTCGAAAATATCAAAATATTCAAAAATAGCGAAAAAATGTATTAACCCTTCATAGATTTCAATGAAACTGTCACTGAATATGGGTATCTACCAGAAGTACCCGCTGACCGAATTTGAAAGCTCCGCCCCACATTGGGGGCAGCGTGGCGAATTATTTTTGCTTTAATGGTTTTTTGCTTTTTTTTCTCGCCAACGCCTCAAAATAGAAAATTACGACCGGGATCTCGGTTGTATGTAGATCAGGATGTATGTAGACCGCGATCTCGGTTGTAACTTCTCCGTATGTAGTTCGTCCGTGTCTACAAATAAGTATGCTTTGCAAATTTTGTAAAATCGTTCGTTTTAGTCACAAAAGTAAAAAATATAAAATGCAAAAACTTTTACCTTCTACAGAGGGGGTACCCTTCTCTGAATTTCGATATTCAATTTACATGGGTTTAAATGGAGAACGCGGTAAGAAGTTTGCGAATAAATTTATTCTGCAGAAAAGTTCACTTTGAAAAGATGAACAGGACAAACTAAAAAAAAGTTAAAAAACGACGACCTCAAGGGTGTGCCGCAGGATTTTTTCAGCTCGACAAGGGTGCCGCGGCAAAAAAAGTTTGAGAACCACTGGTCTAGACAGATATGCAAAAGGCCTAAGAATAAGGAAAATTTATATTCATTACATGCGTTACATTTATATTCATTACATTCAAGCTCAAGGAGTGATGTTACATCTTAGATTAACACGCCAAGATTGTGACTGCCACGACAATCAGTTGAAGGGCAAACAATTCGGGTCAAGAGACTCCTCAGTGAACATTCGAAAGAAACCATTAAAGCCAGCATAGTGTCGTATTTGATGGAATGCTGGCTTTCATATGCCTGCAAATGATTCTTGCTTATAAATCTTGTCTGTCTAGTTTTCAGAAATTCTTCTTCTGTTCTTAATTTCCCTAGATTGCCTTACACCGAGGCTGTCATAATGGAAATCCAAAGAATGACCAATGTTCCTCCGTTGGGCATAGCCCATAGGGCAACGCGAGACGCAGAGTTGATGGGCAGGATGATTCCAGAGGGCACGATCGTCTTAACAAATCTGTTTAGCATCCACATGGATCATGTGTTCTGGAAGGACCCGGAGGTCTTCCGCCCGGAAAGGTTCCTCTCGGGAAACGGGAAGATTTCCATTCCGGAGAAACACTACGCACCGTTTGGTTATGGTAAATATGTAGACAAGACAAAGAATGGACTGCGTTAATAATTTTTGTGTTTTTAGGTAAACGCAGATGTTTGGGTGAGTCTTTGGCGAAATGCAACTTGTTCCTGTTCTTCACGTCGATTTTGCACAAGTTCAATATCGAGATGGATCCGAGCGGTCCCGAGCCGGACTTGAATGGGCAGGACGGAGTCACGCTCTCCCCCAAGCCCTTCAACGTAATCCTAACTGAACGAGACAACTGTTGACACATTGAAGTAGAGATGAACATGGGGCGAGTTTCTCGTAACAGATCCTATCCCATGTTACAGATTCCTGTCACTGTGCCATCCCATCACATTTTCGTTCCACTGTCCCCTCACACAAACCTAAAATTTTCGACCCATCCCATCCCATTCATCCCATTTTTCCCATACAGCAGACTCCCTTTTCGGTTCAGACTTTCTTAACGATAATTCGTTGAAATTTAATTATTCCGTAATTTATTTATCTGACAGTGATTAATCCTTTTTCGTCGCAAACTGATCGTAAGACTTTTCAGGAACTACATCGTTATCAAAGAAATCTGCTGGGCTGGACATATTATGGAAAATGTGGGTATTAGCACTAGAAGCAAATAATTTTGCACGAACTAGATTCACTAGATTATCAAAACTCGACCCACTCGATCCCATACAAAATTGTCGTCCCAACCCATCCCACGCGACGTTCATACCACTCATCCCATCCCATGGGACGATGGGATGGATCAATGGGATCCCATGCTCGTCTCTACATTGAAATTTTATACAGAAAGTATCAGAGGAAGACTAATTAAACTGACAATGAGACTTGAATATTTTATAAAATGGAAATTAAAAATAAATTTTAAGATTTATGTTAATTGATATGTTTAGTGATTTATATTGTGAAAATGTCTAATTATAAATATCGTTTGTAATTTGAAATAGGTATCTTGTTTGACACGTTCGCTAGCAAAGGACTTTTTGAGTTTCAACTTCACAGACTAAGTAATTGTTTTAAGGTAAGTCAAAAGTTTTCAGTGGACCGATTTCTATGCACGCAAATTTATTCGATAAAAATTATTCGAAAATGTTCGAAAAAAAGCTTCAACAGAACAGGGGAGATAATAGTGAAACACAATAATAATTAATGGTTTGGTTTCGGTTTTTCATCAAGGTACAAAAACAAAAGGTGCAAAAAAAGTCCCACTGATAAGTAGAAGATAAGGTGATCGGAATATTTATTTCTCTATTACCAGTGGCGTTCATGGTACGGGTGATAAGGATCAAAAAGGTTGTGCCTCAAATGTGATAAAAAAATTACAGATGATCAATTCTGCGAATGTGATGGGTGCAGAAAACAATTACACTTGAGCTGCTCGGATCTGACTGCTTCCGAAATAAGATGTATTCAGCTGAAATCCAAACGAACTCGAAAATTTTTCTGTGAATGGTGCCAAGAGGGATTGCGAATGCTTCCAGTTTTGCAAAAGAAAATTGAGTTCCTGGAAAATAAATTGGGAGACTTTGAAACCAAACTTGATAAAGTGCTTCAAAATGATGAGTTTAAAGAATTGAAGAATAACTTTGAGTCATTTGTTACTGACAATAAAACTAGTAGTAGCAGTCAGAATAATAGGCAGGAAATAGGGGATGAAAGATATCAAGAAATGGTGGTAGAAATGATAGAAAGGCAGAAAAGAGAATCCAATATAATGATAGCAAATCTTAAGGAACCCGTAAATGGTAATGTACAGAAGCGTAAGGAAGAGGATATGGAGAGTGTCAGAAGTTTACTTAAAGATTTCAATATTGATATGTCCAACATAAAAGTCTTCAGAGTAGGCCAAGTACAGCCAAATAAGATTCGACTTTTGAAGGTGGTGTTGCCCAACAGGGACTCCGCTATAGAAGTGCTGAAGAATAGAAGAAATGTTGCTAGAGGAATTCGAATATTTGGTGATCAAACAATGAAACAGAGAGAATACTATTTGTTGGTGAAAAGCAGATTAGATGATCTAGTGGCCCAAGGGGATGATTCTAAAACAATTAGATTCGTTAATAATATCCCTAAAATAGTTAGCAAAACACTAAACAGACAAAAAAACATGTAAGTCATCCTAATATGATTTCAATTTTCAATTCTGATCTAATATATAGTAACATATAGAATTTTATTGCTAATAAAGCTCAGGTTCTGATCAGTATAGTACCTTGTAATCCTAAGATAATGCTGTTCAGTGAAAGTCGTACAACTGACGATATGGAAAATTCAGAAATATCTATGCCAAACTATAACACAATAAGATGTAACTCAGCATCCAGACATACTGGAGGGGTATTATTATATATTAGAAGTGATATAAGCTTCTCAATTTATAAATCGTTTGTACTCGAAAAAAATTATTGGTGCAAAGTTATTAAAATAAATCACAATGGAATAAAAATGTTACTGGGATGTTTATATCACTCACCAAGCGCTAGCCACTCAGAATTTATTAATGACTTCGAAAATATATGTGATGATTTATTTGGAGGTGTTTTTAAAGTCATACTAGTTGGGGATTTTAACTTGAATCTACTGAATAATAATTTCTATACAACTAAAATTGTTAATATATTTTTCTACTGATATATGTGAAAATGGCATTTTTTCCACGGCTTACCCTACATGAAAGTGACATTTTTTCATTCTAGGGATGAAAATATTTTCACGTCTAGAGACGAAAATGAGCATTTTAAATTTATGATTTTCTCGATTAAAACACTAAACTAACCAAATTTGCATGGACTTTCTTATTAAGTACATCAATTTCAATGAAATATTTTATGTACAAACGTAAAACGAGCCTGAAACTATTTAAAAAACCGAAATCAAATTAGGACATTTGACTTGAAAAGTATCACCTTCTATGAGAATGCAATATGTTACCGTGGAAACGACCAAACTAACAATTAAATTTGTTTTGACAGTTCGCTTCGAATTGGATTTATTAAAGTCGAATTATGGATTCTACAACCGAAATCAGTAGAAAAAATTGCATTTACTACTCGAGATGAAAGTGTTTTTTTCTGGTTCGGTGTGATTGCTAACTCGCTGACGCTCGTGAGCAAACTCCCACCTCACCAAAAAAACGCCACTTTCATCTCTTGCTGTAAAATATACTATTAATATGTATGGCATTCAACAATGTGTTACGGAGCCCACACGATATACTGCTAGTACCGCAACTCTTATTGATTATGTACTCACTAATTTTGACGTTTCAACAAAAGTACATGATGTAGGTAATATATCGGATCATTCAGTAATTTCGGTTGACTTTCAGGGGAATAACTTTCCTTCTTCAATAAATAAGTCAAAAAAATAAAGAAATCTAGGTGTTGACAATTTAAATAAAATAAATCTTGAATTAATATCATGTAACTTTTTATTAAATTGTGTGGATGTGGATATATTTTATTAAGATTTAAAAAACAAATGTGAAAAAACTGTCAACATAATAGCTCCAGAAAAAACGTTTCGAAGTAAAGAAAATAATGTTCCATGGTATGATTTAGAACTAAAAATGAAAGGAAAAGAAAGAGATTCAGCTCATAAATCATTTAAAAATAGTAAGAGAGAGATTGGGAGGCATACAAGCTTTTGCGAAATGAATATTTAAGTGACAACTATTTATAACAGTCACATAGACAATGCCTACTCAAATTTGAAAAGTTTTAATAACATCCACTTTGGGACAGCTTTACTAATTAATAATTGTCCCTCCCTTGATTTAATTAGTAAAGCTGTCCCAAAGTGGATGTTATTAAAACTTTTCAAATTTGAATATTTAAGTTTATTGAGGAATAAAGAAAAAGAATATTACTTTGAGAAAATAGATATGAATAAAAACAATCCTTATGTAATGTGGAAAACCTTAAAATCCTTAGTGAGTACAAAATCTTATGAGTCATGTTTTGTAAATGGTATTCATTTCAGGATCAATAATACCTTGAGGGTGTTGAGGAAGGATGATGAAATTGCTGAATATTTCAATCATTATTATGTGGATAGCATTAGGGATATAATAAATACCATTGAGAATGTTACTATTAATGACGGGCAAAAAACTCATATCCAAAGTAGATTATTAGAGTTCAAACAAATCGAACTAAAGGACCTCACAGAAATAATAAATTCTATGGATAGCAAGTCATCTAGGGATATAATAGATAATAAATTTCTCAAACAAACATATGGTGTGATTGGTCATGTTCTGTTGCATTTTATCAATATTTCACTGAACTATGGAAAATTTCCCAACCAACTGAAAAAAAGTGTACTTGTACCTATCCAAAAAGTATCTAATACAAATAAATCATGGGAATTTCGTCCAATTAACACCCTGCCAAGCACTGAAAAGCTACTAGAACTCATGGTGTACAAGCAATAATTGTCAGACTATCTATCTGAAAATAAAATATTAATAACAAATAATCGGGTTTCAGACAAAATCACTCATGTGAAACAGCTTTACAGTTGACAATTTCGAAATGGAAACGGTCTATCGATAAAGGTAAATACATCGTAGCTATACTTCTGGATTTAAAGAGAGCGTTTGAAACCATTGACCGCACCATACTTATAAGAAAAATTAAAAAAATTGGCATCGATGGTACAGTTTTGGATTGGTTCATAGATTACTTGAGTGAGCGTAAACAAATGACTAAAATCAATGAGGTTTTATCTCCACCCATTGCAAATGATTATGGGGTACCTCAAGGGAGTGTTCTGGGGCCACTTTTGTTTTCAATTTACATCAACGATATAAATCAGTTCCATTCTTGTGACTTCGTCAATCTCTTCGCAGATGATAATCTTTTGTCAATTTCTAGTGACAACTTGGATGATGCCATAAACAAAATGAATAACTCACTGCAGCAGGTTCAGATTTACTTGAGCTCTAATAAACTTAAACTTAATGTTGAAAAAACTAAGGCAATGATACTTACAACCTCATACAGATATAAAAACATCCACCTCAATCATCATAATATAATTATTGACAATAGCCAAATTGACTTTGTCACAGAGTTCAAATATCTGGGTTTCATGTTGGATAATAATTTATCATTTGGAGCTCACTTTGACTACATGTGCAAAAAAATAGCAAAAAAATTATACTTCTTCTCAAGAATTTCCCAACGATTGTCAACGCATTCGAGAATAACAGTATACAATTCTATTATACAACCAAACTTCGACTATTGTGCCAGTATCTTGTATTTACTTGATGCAAATAAAGTATCATCATTACAAAAATTTCAGAATCGTGGAATGCGTATCATCCTTAGGTGTAATCGTCTCACCAATATATCCCCGATGCTTGAAACATTACAATGGTTGACTGTAAAACAACGACTCTATCTACGATCAATGATAATTATTTATAAAATATTGAATAAACAACTACCTTCATATTTTGATGAATTCATCACGTACAATTCTACTCTACATGAACATTATACTAGAGGAAACAATAATCTTCACTTACCAAGGCAGAATATGTCCTCTTCTATGAAATCACTTTTTTATAAAGGCCTCAATGAGTTACCAACTAAAATACAATAAACTACCAACCTCCATCAAAGAATCGAAATCCTTGTATGACTTTAAGAATGTACTAATTTCAAATATTAAAACTGATTCTTAACATCATGCTTTGAAATAAATTTATAAGTCATATGTCATTTTATCACAATTGTTTGTTTTTAATTTTTTTTCTCATCTTTATAAATGTTATTAGGGAAGAGTAATGTACACTCATATATGTCTGCACATATTCCTTGTGTGAAAGTTTTCTAGAAGTTGCTGTATTTGCCTATTATTATACTATACTATACTATCATTATAATTGATTCAAATAACTTAGTTTTAATTAGTCTTAATTTTTATTTATTGTTAGTCTAAGCTTAATGAAATAATTTTTGTACTTTATATTAGGATGTATCCTACCAATAAAGAATTAATAATAATAATAATAATGATAATTTATTATAGGTTAGGATAGGTTAGGTTAGTCGGAACACAGCCTGAATATATAAATATATTCAACCTTTCCGCAGCTCTATAACACTATTGAGTCTTTTTAGGACTACCAAAACCAATATCATGTGAAATTTGTTTTGGTGTTTCTTGCTACATGGAAATGTTACAAGAGACAATCCACCTCGAGGTCCTTCTGCCATGTAATTATATACAAGGTGGGCCATTGAAAACAAAACAGCGGGATTTTCTCGATTTCTTCGATTTTTTGAGGAATAGTTAAAGATGGATTCTCAAAAAACGCTCGGACACGTCAACTTTGTGAGGGGGATACCTTTTACAAGCAAATTTGTAGCCAAATCACATAATCCCTTCACGCTGGGACAATTTGCTGGGGAAATTTTTAAAATGGCACGGTGGAGTAAGTTATACCTCATTTGATAGCCCGTTTAGAACTATATACTAAACGGCTAACATTTTCTAAATCCATCGATTTGTTTTCGAGATTATTTAATTTCAAGTTATGAACGCGTTTTTCGTTTATGTCGTTGAAAGGAAATCCAATTGTTCAATCTGTCCTTACAAAACGGCAAAAGTAGGAAAGGAAAGGAAACACAATTCTACACCAGAAAATAGTTTAATTCAACGGTTCCCAATCGGTAGGTCGCGACCCACTAGTGGGTCCCGGAAGAGATATAGGTGGGTCGCGACTCGATCCTAAAACTATCAGAAACCATCGAATAAACCATCAGAAAAGATAAGAAAAATCAAAACAAATCGAATAGTGTTTTGATTGTTTTCTTGATTTTCGGCATTTGGGGCAGATAACAGAACTACTATATCCCAGATCCCCCCCTAGGCGAGGCCGTTCCCCCTCCCGTTCTTCCGCCACACTGTTGAAGGTCACGCTATTTACTAACCTCAGTTACTCAGCAGATTACTCAACAGATTACTCAGTCTTACTGTGGACATCGTGTAGTGAGTTACTGTTACTTATTTAGTGCAGCTAGTTGTACAACGTGTTGGTGTTTGGATTTTTGTTTTGTAGTTGTGTTGTGGATTAGTAAAGTTTTTAAGATGGACAAATGGTTGAAAACAGGATCTTTTGGTAAAAGGAAAATTTCTAAAGTAACTATTGATGAAGGTTAGCCTGGTCCATCAATTACTAACCTAATACATTCTGAAAATGATGAATACAAAGAAACCAAAAACTTTCTTCAGGAGATATAGTACCGATTATATAAAATATGGGTTTACATTTGTAGGCACATAGCATTACCTCAATGTGTAATTTGCTTTGAAACATTGGAAAATGAAAAAATTAAGCCTTGAAGCATGAAACACCCAGAATATGTTAATAAGGCTATAGCTTTTTTTCAAAATATGAAAAGAGATTTGATATCGACTAGGACCAGTAGGGAAAATGTCTCAACAGGACGTGAAAATAAAAGTTTACATTAGTTTCGTACCAACTGTCACTGATCACGCGCCAATTTTAATAAATCTGTATTTTTAATAAAACATTTGAATCGATTTCGGCACCGATTAACAAAAGGGGAAAGGTGTATCGACCTGGGCCGAAATCGCGCGATTTACTTATCAATTTACTTGCGCGAATTTATATTATTCGGGAGTATGCTTCGAGTGTGAGAAGCGTAAAGACGAGAATCGAAGCGCGAACCAAGCTCGACCGACACGTGCACGCATTTTTAAGTTTAGCGTTTCAAGTCAAGTTAACCAGGGGTGTAATCACGAGCCCAAAGGGCTGAAGCGGCATCCAACGTCTGGAAGACACCGATTTTATGGGCTCTCTCCACCCATTATCCCCATTTCCTCCCTTAAAAAAGCGCCGGAAGGACGATTTACACGTGGCGGAGACGCGAGCGACCCTAACAGGCAAGTGATTAGACTAGCCCTGTTTCAAACGGGAAAATTTGATTTTCGTGAGACACGGTCCAAACAGTCACTGTTGATTGCCAAAAAAGGTGCACCTCATACTAAGCTTATTTCTGACGCTTTGTTTGACGATAAAGCAACCAAGAAAATAAGGGAAATACCACTATCAAATAACACGGTTAAAAGGAGAATAGAAGAAATGGCTGAAAATATAAAACAGTAACTTATTTCTGCTTTGAAACGTGAATTTTACTCCTTACAATTGAATGAAAGCACTGATATAGCTGATATTGCCAATTTATTAGCTTTTGTAAGATTTGAGACCAATGAATCAGTAGAAGAAGCAATGTTATTTTGCAGACCTTTACCTACCATAACGACTGGGGCTGATATTTTTAACTGTTTGGATGGTTTTATGAAAGAAAACGAAATTGACTGGTCTAAGTATGTCGAAGTAACAACCGATGGAGCCCATGCCATGTCTGGCATTACTCAGGACTAGCAGCGAAAGTTAAGGCTTAAGGTTAAGGTTAAGTTTCTCCATTAGTTGAATGGGTTCACTCAGTGGACCCATTTAACTAATAGAGAAACTGTGAAACTTCACTGTAGTATTCACAGAGAGGCTTTAGCTGTGAAAGGAATGGAAATAAACCTCAAAAACACACTTAACGATTTTGATAAAATCGTAATTTTTGAAACGATAAACGATTTTGAAAAAATCGTAATTTTATTTGCAAGATGCAGTGTTATTGTTTCTTTCTAAAGATAATTCCTTGTTTTGTCAATTCTTTCTTATATAGAGCTCCAAATTTAGAATAATAAATTCTAGGTTTAACTCTGCCTGTGGAGGAAAGTGGGTGGATTGAGTAGCCCAGTGACCCAAGCAGCCGGTCCCAAGCCCGGATAAAAGAGGAGGGTGGGCGAAGGGCTAACTACCCTTCCCCAGCAAAAATAGTAAGTTCAGCCTCGGAATGGACGGATTAACAGCCAGACAAGACTAATTAAACATTCCAAATGTTTGTAAATATCAATTTGATATAGTCGCAAGTGTTGACAGCATTACTTTAGATAGACATATATTATTGTTTTTGAAATTCCGGTTTTTTATAAATAATTTTGAATAATGCAATTTTTTATCTCGAGGTCACTTTAATTGTTGAATGCACGATAAATCCGCGAATTGGGAACGAAAACCGATAACTGTCGAATAATAAATTTGTGTTTCAACTTCTACAAGAGCCCCAAGTCATTCAGTACAGCTTTACAAGTCTGCATAAGCTTTGTTAAATTCATTTCGGAAAAATCGCAGCTACTGCAAATTTGAGTTCTGCAATTCCAGCTTTAGATTGTTAAAGGATCTGGTACGTTTACTTAAAATTACTTAACATTAACACAGCAGGGGTGGAATTTGATTGGAAATCTTCCAGTTCCTGTGTTGGATTGTTCAAGATTTGTACTAATATAATGTTAAAAAATAATGGTGCCAGGACCGATCCTTGCGGAACTGTCGCCGTTACCTCATACTCAACTTCCCCTTCGTCCGTGTAGTATATCAAACGTCGCACACTGGGACGGATTACGAATTTACGGCGACAAAAATAAAATTGAGTTCATTTCAATATTTTGTCTCACATATTACCTTATGATGACATTCTGATGATTCTAATATAAAATTAGCCTATATTAGATGTACACGATTAATTAAAAATGCAAATTTAAGTGAAAAAAATATTTTTTTTTATATGACAAAAGTGCAATATTTTTTCACAAATTCACAACCGTCGTTGACAAAAAACTTATCCAGCACGTAATGTACTGTTCATTACACTTTAACGAAGAAAACTTATAAAAACTTTCGTCTCTTAATGCAAAAATAGTTCATTTCTATTCAACGTTCTCTCTTGCAAATGGTGGTCATCAAGACTACCTGAAAAAAAGGTGTAATTCTCAGTAAGGTAAAACGATGTGGACGGGATTTTTGCTTTTCTAGAATTGTCAATGTTTGTTTTGTTTTACAAAATATTTAATTTAACGGAACTATACGGAACTTTTTTTAAAAATCAATTTATTGCAGTTTATTACAAAAAAAAATTAATTTACGATAGTCGTTAACAAAACTTTTTTTTCATCGTATTGATTCAAACTTTCTAGAAATTTGATATTATTACATGTAAATAGATACTTGAAGCTATATTCTCCATATATAAAAAGTTCACAATTTTTTTAACACAAACACAAAACAGACGTAGTTACTTTGTTAAAAATCCTGCGCAACTAATTCCTTTTTGGTACCTAAGGGACAAGAGCGATGTTTAACACGTTTCCACAACCAATGGAATTGGTTTTTCGCATTTATTTGTTTATAGTATTATGGATGGGTTATCTAACAATAAGTTTTAAGTGGTTTTGCTTAATTGTGAGACATTGTAAAATTCTATTTTTGTCGCCGTAAATTCGTAATCCGTCCCAGTCACTCAAATAGCTATCTATCATCTTTCTCAGGTATTTTGGTGTCCGTCTTGATGCTAACGCCTTCATGATTACGTCCGACCTGGCTGAATTAAAGGCGCTTTTTTACGTCGATGCTCACTAATGCACGTTTTCACGTTTTCTGCTGCCTTTATTACTTCAGCGATAGCGTCCATGGTTGATCGACCTTTTCGAAAACTGCCAATGGGACAGTCCTCCGTTGTTTTCGTTATATATCTCGAGTCTCCTAAGTAATAGTCTTTCAAGAAGTTTCTTTATGTTGTCCAGGAGGCATATCGATAGGTATGAATGGCTTGTAGGACGAGTTTTTTGGAACGAAGTTGCTTTAGGGAGGTCTCGGTAGGAATAATTCGGCAGAAAATGTTACGTTACGTTATACACCTTTCTCTTTCTCTCAGTGTATATTTCCATACAGCGCGCGCGCTCTTTCTTTCTCTTTCTCCCAGTGTATATTTCTATAATGCCTGCTCTCGCTTTCTTTCGCAGAATGACAGACGAGCGTGGTCGGTTAAACGAACCGCGAAACTTTTGGAAATTCATAAATGATAATAAGAGATCATATTCATTACCATCATAAATGTTTTATGAGGATTTTGTTGCTGCTAATAGTTCAGATATAGTAAACTTGTTTGCTACTTATTTTTCAACTGTCTATAGTAAAGAAACAGTCAATCAAATACGCATCTATAAATTCAGTAAGACTGTTGATGTTAGTTCTTATACAGTAAGTATTAAAAAAATAATCGATCGGATTTTGGCAATGCCTTGGAAATTAACAACAATTAATGAAGATGGAATTCCTCTCTAAATGATTAAAAAATGTATTTTATCTACGACCACAATTGTAAATTCCCATTATTGTACAGTTCGTGGACTATGTAAATACATCATAACACACGCGTATGTAACAGTCCGCGATGATAAATTTCTTCTGTTTGCTGACGATATTAAGATGTTCCTAATTATTGATAGTTTATAACAGTGCTTCCCCTCCCCCCCCCCCCCGGGTCCCGGGGCTTACCCGCAAGGGGGCCGCGAATGTAACACATAAATATATCTTCGTTAAATAAGTTTAAGTGTCAAATATGCACATTATAAACTCCGTAAAAATATTGAAATTACGACGAATGATATGATAGGAATAACGACGAGCTTAGGATATTTCTTCTAGAAAAGAAACCAGATTTACCTGCCCGATTGAAAGAGAACTCTCTTTAGAGAAAAAGTACTAATTTACTGATTCTTAACAATAACCTACAAGGCTTTCAAAAAAAAATGGACCATGAGCTTTGGACAAGGGAGCACGAGCATCTTTATCTCTTTGCATGAATTTCTTGAAGAAAATTTGAAAATAATGTCGTTGTCAACAGAACTTAACACATTCACTACTGCCGTGACACCGGTGACCCGGCGGTGTTTTGTCAGCTTGCCGCTGGGTCCCAGGTGTCTCGGTCCCCAACGAAAAATAAAATAACAAATAAAAATCGGCGATACAGGAAAGTCATAAAATCAGGAGCGGCAGTGAATGTGTTAAAACAAATATCGTAATAGTATATTAAAGGACGAGTTCAGTTACGTGATTTTTCTAAACTTGGACGCGCGCTGAAAAATCGCGCTTACTGAACTCGTCCTTTAATACTATTTTCTATTTTGCGTCTGTAATAGACTCATAACAGCACTCATATGCGTGCGGTTATGGCGCGCCGAGTGCTGTTATAAGTTAATTTTTTTTTTAAGGTTGGCACTGAAATTCAGAGCTGTCAGTGTCAAATTTTCGGCGAGATAGTTTATGTGATACGTGGAAATCGCGAAATGTCAATAATCAGTGTTACCAACCACCATAAAATTTTATAAACATATATGGGCCATTTTTTTATTTAGAAATGGCATAAAATGGCATAGAAGGGCGCAAAATAGAAAAAATACTATAAAAAACTCGTTTCTAAGGCGTTTTCAGCACTTGTTCATTAGAAAACTCCTCGCTACGCTCGTAGCGAAAATTTGACACTGACAGCTCTGAATTTCAGCGCCAACCTTGAAAAAAATAACTCATAACAGCATTCGGCGATGCATAACCACACGCATATGAGTACTGTTATGAGTCCATTACAGACGCAAAACAGAAAAATCATTTAACAGAATCAATGAACTTCTTTGAAAAGTACATATATAGGTATGTATACACAAAGCAATTTTTTTTAAGTAACCCATTTCTAAAAAAATTAGGGGGCCGTGGTTTATCGATATGACGTGCAGGGGAGCCGCGACATCCAAAAGTTTGGGAAGCAGTGGTTTAAAAGATGTCGAATCTTTGCAATATCACCTAAATAATTTTTCACGTTGGTGTGATATGAATATGTTACAGTTGAACACTGATAATTGTCATAAGATCACTTTCAGCAGATTAAAGGTGGATTTTCATATGCGCGACATTCAGCTACGCGACGTTGTGCGACATGGCCTGTCAAATAATGATTATATTGTTTTAAATGGGCACGCTGCGTAGCTGTCGCGTAGCCATAGTGAGAACATGCCCATTTAAAACAATGTAATCATTATTTGACAGGTGATGTCGCGTGACGTCGCGTATATGAGAATTGGCCTTAGAACATTCTATACCGTCTGAATATAAAATCAAAGGAACAGTTTTTGTTGAAACAGAAAATGTCAAAGATCTAGGAATTATATTGATTCAAAAATGTCCTTCAAACAGCACATAAATCATGTGGCTTCACGCTCTTTGAAAATGTTGGGATTCATTTTCAGGAACTCTAAATCATTCAAGGTACCACAAGGAAGTGTACTGGCTCCTATGCTTTTTAACGTATGTTAGACTGCAGGGAAAAAGCAGTCGATGGAGAGACCAGAAGAACGTCCTACCACAAGGAAGTGTACTGGCTCCTATACTTTTTAACGTATGTTACACTGCAGGAAAAAACTAGTCGATGTAGAGGCCAGAAGAACGTGCTACCACAAGGAAATGTTCTGGCTCCTATGCTTTTCAACGTATATATGAATGACCAATTAACAGAGACGTCGCTTCATGTATGCGGATGACACAGCCATCGCCGGACAGGCCTTATAAAACATGCCCTACAGCCTTAGAAAACAGCATAAACTAGTTGAAGTCGAACCCCAGCAAAACCCAGGTATGTTCATTTCACCTGAGAAATAAGGAAGCCGCGCTATACCGAGTCGGGATTGACAGTCGACATTGTCAAACTGTTATATTGCTAACTGGTAAGGTCAATTATGGAATACTCTACAGTATGGAGCTCATGCTATAGTACTGATAATGACTTGCTTGAGGGCATTCAGAACAAGTTTTTGAGGTACTGTACACATAGGTTTGGCTACGCTAGAGGAGAGTATTCATACTCTCCTCTAGCGTAGAACAATGATGGAAAATTTGAAAACATTAGAACATAGAAGGTTGGAAGCAAATCTCATATTGTTACAAATAATCATAAATGGGAAAATATATTCACCAGAAATCGTGGAAAGTATGGACAAAATGAGTCAATTGTTAAAATGCTGAACCAAGCCAATAAGCACAGTTCTAAAATAGATTTCTTCAATATATCAAACATCGCTATCAAAAGAGTTGTAAAAACGTTATGAATACATTTTTAGTTAGTTTTTCAATTGCATTATTTTGTCATTAGTATTTTGTTCCATAATAATTGTTATTTTTATTTATTTTATATTTTTAGTCCACTCATAGTAAAAAACGGGGTCAATCTCGGAATCTAACGGAAGGAGCTGAATTTTTGTATAGACCTTTATTCTAGCATTAGAAATGTTTCAAAAGTCACATATGCCAACATGTAAGCGTATTTAGATATTCAAGGTCAAAGGTCGCAAAAATCAGTTTTTTGAGAATATCTCGTTTTCTCTGCCTCCTATCGTATCTGCATTTATTATGAAAGTTGTAGAGAATAAAATTCTCTACAAATTTCATCTGCAACCTTTTTTTATACGTCGATCTGTTTTTGAGATAGAGGGAGCAGAGTGTGGAGCGCTGATGAGCAGCCATACGTACCTTAGCGCAAGGTACATCCTCAATCCCAATGTATTATTATACCGTTACAACAGTTGTATTATCTACAACTTTCATAATAAATGCAAATATGATAGGAGGCATAGAAAATGATATATTCTCAAAAAACTGATTTTTGCGACCTTTGACCCTGAATATCTAAGGACGCTCACATGTCGGCATATGAGACTTTTGAGACAACATTTATAATGCTAAAATAAAGGTCTATACAGAAATTTAGCTTCTTCCGTTAGATTCCGAGGTGATATGCTAAAATTAATGGGCTATTTGTAGCAAAATTAAGAAGTAAATAAGGCAATTTGTACTTTGATTATAATGTATGAAGTTTTTCTCTTGTAAATTGACAATGTCGTGAATAAATAAATAAATATTGTTTTTAAAATAGAATTGTAAGTAGGAGATTATCTTCAAATTTGTCAATAGCTGGAATTACACTGATATCTTCTGTTATTCTTTGGCAATTCTATTATTAACTTGGTTCAAACCATGACATCTCATTTTAAACTTTGTTATCTTAATATATAAAACACAATCGGGTTTGAATTTTGGCTTTTAAAAACTCGAGAACGACTGGACCGATTTTTATGGTTTTTGATTTATTGCATTTGTCAAAAAACCTCTGCTATTATAGCTACTATTAAAATATTGGAAAAATTCACGAACAAGGTAATAATAATGAAAATAATTAATTTTCTCATTTTTGTATGGAACGCCACATATATTTGCACAGTCGAAGCTACTTAAGCTTTTTATTCCCCATTCATAAACGTCATTCACGTGTTTTGCATTTGGCGGTGCATACCGAAACACCTCCAGTGACAACATTGAGAAGTTTGTTTTTTATTTGCCAAAGCGATCCATTTGCACGAACGTTACTCTACTCTCTAATGTTCGTGGGCCGACATCCTTTGAATCTCTTCCAACTGTCAATGGTGCAGTGTGCTCAACATTTCGTGCTGCATGTCAACAGCTGAATTTGCTTGGAAACGAAATTCATTGGGACATTACAATAGCTGGATCAGTTCTTTCGTCATTTAAAAATCAGATACGCACATTATTTGTTATCATTATTTCGATCGATGTTTCCGATCGAATCCAGTAGGGAAAAATAGTTCCTTCTGGACCCTCCTCACTCCTCGCCCCCCACCACTACCTCTAGCCCTAGACCCCGCCACAGACCACGCCCCCAACCCCCACTACCACCCCAAAACTCCACCTCCAACCCCCAGACTCCGCCCCCCAGTCCCCACTTCCAATACCCAGACCCCGGCCCCAACCACCAGACCATGCCCCAACTTCCAATTCCACCCTCCAAACTCCACCCCCAACCCCCAGATTGGGTGATTTATCCTACGTGACCGTAGAAATAAACACTGTTTCTTGGAATTAATGTGTTTATCCTATTAAGAGTTTGAACTAGTTTTTGACCCGTGCAACTGAATCGTGAGAAAGTTAAAACCGTCGAGTCAGCATTTTCCTGAGCGTGACCATAGAAATAAAAACTGTTTCTTGGAATTAGTGTGTTTATCCTATTAAGAGTTTAATCCAGTTTTTGATGAACTCATGCAAAAAATCTCCACTTTCCATCCAATTTCTATCCATTTTACATCCACTTTCCATCCACTTGCATCCACTCTCCATCCACTTTCCATCCACTTTACATCCTCTTTCCGTCCACCGTCCTTTGGTCCTTGTCCTTGGACTTTTGTCCACTTTCCGTCCACTTTCTATCCACTTTAATCAGCTTTTAATCCGCTTTTAAACAGCTTTTTAATCAGCGATGGTTCAATCAGCGCTTAAACTACCGTTAAACATTTAAACGACTGAAACACACACATGCAACATTGCGAAACAATCGGCAATGGCCAAAGCAGCTGCGCTTTTAGGCATAGGCGCACTAGGCGCGCGCCACGGGCCTCCGATTGTAGCGGGCTACAAATTGCCAACTAATCTAGGTTTTTCCAAGCTACCAAACTAACTTTTGAAAAAATTTGACAAAGTGTGGTGAATAAATTGGCACTTTGCGCTGATTAATAGTGAAAAAAATATTCAGAAAAGAAACTAAAGAAGTATCATTGCATTTTTGTTATTTTTTGTATTGTTATTGAATTTTAATCACTTGACTGTTTTTACTAAAGGACACACACATAATCTTACAGAAGATTCAAACCCAAAGAATGTAGTTCGTGTCCCTTGCACCACGTCGTCCAATTTTAGAAAAGACGAAAGACAGACGAGAGTAGCGAGGGGTTTTCTAATGGACAAGAAACATTCAATGTCACTATAAACGTTCTTAATGATAGTACCATTGATGGAGAGAATGTAAATTAGATATTTGTTATATCGTTAATTACCATTAATTAATTAAATTAGTGTATTCGTGATTTCCACAAATCACATAACCTCAAAGCTATCTTGTCGAAAATTTGAGACTGACAGCTCTGAATTTCAATGCCAACCTTGAAAAAATAACTCATAAACTCATAACAGCACACGGCGAGCCATAACGGCACGCATATGAGTGCTGTTATGAGTCCATTACAGATGCAAAATAGAAAAAATGTCATAAAAATTCGCAATTGAAATGTTTACGTTTTTTTATTACTTTTTTATTACTCTTACGTTTAAATTATTACTTTTTTTATAAATCTAAGTAAATTATGAATTTATATTGTAGGTAAAACTTTGTACGATACACGTAACGTAAAATACTCTTACGTACCTAATTGTTATTTTTTAATGTGGTTTTACTATAATCTCGCATATTGAGAATTGGGACTTCCTAGATTAGGGCCACAAGTAATGTAAAGCGCCCCTGGGCCAAAGTGTTAATAAAGTGTTAAAGCAAGTAAAATTATCATATGGGATGAATGCGCAATGGCGTTCATTAGAAGCACTAACATTAAATCGAGCCATGAAATCTACGCAATGACTCAAGATGTTTTGGAGGCACGATGATTCTATTATCTGGCGATTTCCGGCAAATCCTACCAGAAATTCCAAGATCCAGCACTGCCGATGAAATAAACGCTTGCCTCAAATCATCTACTCTGTGGCGCTATATTAAAAAACTTCAGCTAACGACAAACATGCGAGTTGCGTTGCTAAACGTTCCATCTGCCGAAGATTTCTCCCAGAAATTGTTGTCAATCTGTCGACGAAACGAACGGATTGATTTCGTTTCCGCATATTTTTTGCATCAACCAAAGTCTAAGCAACTCGACTTTTGAGATTTGGGTTTTTTTTATGCGTCGTATAAATTTTTTATACGTCGTATCTTATGCGAGGGAGAGGGCAGACGCGATTATATACCCAGCTATTACATAATCGTGTGCGATTTTGTTACCAGATATCGATACGCGTAACATTTGACTAACTTTAAATCAGCTAATAAGATATTTTTTAATGATTATAGATTCTGAGGCGATACGAAGTTCGCCGGGTCAGCTAGTTTCTTCTATAAATTAATTAGCTAACCACAATCCACGACGGTCTTGAGATACGGATTCCAAAATCGGTATCTATTGTTTGTTTAATTTACGCTATCTCTCTGTTTGCTTTCAGATAAGAATTTCCGTTGGTTAAGGAGCCGCCGAGATTTCCTTATCTTAGACTCTAAGGTAGTAATTACACAAATTATGATTTTTTTTCTTTACTCTTAAATAATATCTGTTGGCCTTCAGCCCCTGACAAAAGTTGGTCTTGACCGTTCCCGTTACTTGCTTTGACGTTGCGAACGGCTCACACAACGCATCTTGAGCAAAGTGCGCCAAAGAGTAACAGAAGATATCAGTGTAATTACAGCTATTGACAGATTTAAAGATATCGTAACGATAATCTCCTACTGTCAATTGATAACTTGGTTCAAAACATCTCATTTTAAATATTGTTTTTAAAATCCCATTGTTTTTAAATTATTTTTTATATTGTTCATTTTTATCTCGAAGTCACCTTTATTTGTGGATTGCACTGATAACTGTCAGGTTATAAATTTGTGTTTCAACTTCTACAAGCCCAAATGCCCCAAGTCATTCAGTCCAGCTCCACAAGTCTCGAAAAGCTTTGTTTAATTCATTTCGCAAAAATCGCAGTTACTGAAAATTTGAACTCTGCAACTGCAGCTTGAGATTGTTAAAGTATCTGGTACGTTTACTTAAAATTACTTAACATTTACACTGCAGGGATGGAATTTGATTGCAAATCTTCCAGTTTGTAGTAGTTTTCAAGCTTTGTAGTAACATAATGTTTCACAAGAGTGGTGCCAGGACCGATCCTTGCGGAACTACCGCCGTTACCTCATACTCATCTTCCCCTTCGTCCGTGTAGTATATCAACCGTCTGCCGCCTTTACTTCATACTCAACTTCATTGACCATCATCTTTCTCAGGTATTCTGGTGTCTGTCTTGATGCTAACGCCTTCATGATTAGATCCCACCTGGCTGAATTAAAGGCGTTTTTTACGTAGAGGTTCACTAATGCACAGAAACCTATTGATTGCCGTGTACAGGTTTTCACCTTTTTTGTTGCCTTTATTACTTCAGCGATAGCGTCCACGGTTTATCGACCTTTTCGAAATCCATACTGCCCTGGGTACAATCTCCGTTGTTTTCGATGTATGTCTCTAAGTAATAGTCTAAGTAATAGTCTTTCCAAGAAGTTTCCCTATGTTGTCCAGGAGGCCTATCATGTATATACTTCCAATGGCTTGTCCCCTTTTCTCAGTAGGACGAGTTTTTGTCTTTTCCATTGCGCAGCGATGATTCCCTTTAGAAGGCACGCATTGTGTAAGTTTCCGGCAACAATTCTGGCCACATTTCCGCCACTTCTGCGTTGACCTCAATTGGGATATTGTCTGGACCAGCTGCTTTCCCTGACTGTAATCGTTTCCTAGCCTCATAGATCTCCTCTGCGCTGAAAGCTGTCTCAGTGGTTTGCCGGTCTTCATTTCTGAACCGAAAATAGCGTGGTAACTGTTTCTCTCATCCGTTGCGGGCATGATATCCCAGGTATTAGCTGTCTACCCATTAGTTTCTTCGTAGCGATCCTATATGGGAGGCCCCATGGGTCTTCATTTGTGGATCCGCAGAGTTCGAGCCAGCATTTTGATAGCCATCCGTTTTTGAAATTCACTTCCAGGTCTAATTGCTGTCCAGCCATACTGTACTTCCCCCTTGGGCAGTAAACTGACTTTTTTGCACTTAAGGCAAATTTGCGCTTTGGCATCGCACACTATCGTAATGATTTCGACCGCATATTCTACAAGCCGGTCTACGTCACCTATCTCTGAAAGTCTCTGCAACTCTCCATGCATCTTAGCTACTTCCAACATCGCTCTTAGAGTGCTATCGAGTTTCTTCAATTATCTATTCTTATCTGTCTAGTCTTGTCTGTCTAGATGAATCCAAAATAAAAAAATTTTAAAACCTTGTTTTAATATTCTGCAAGGATTAATGTTCGAATGTGATATCCCAGTCCCTAATGCATTATATAAACTCGGTTCGATTTTATAAACGGTTGTCTAAAATAAACACCGATGAAAGATAAGTCTAATCGGGCAGAAAGTGGAAAAACAAAACTATTGCTGCGCAGTTCAGCTAAGATCAACAAGAAAAGTGCTGTGATAACATGATAATGTTTCATAAATCATGATAATGTTTCCTTGAACATTATCTGAAAGAATTAAGATTGTCAAAACGCGCTCGGACTTTGACTATTAATTTTTCAGAGACGTATATTATAAAAAGTGCGTATCGTGGTTCAAGACAGCGCTGAGCGCACATACTCCAAATTCTTGATCGCACACCCGAAACAGACAGACTCACTTTGTCGACTTAATTATCCGCCAGCCACTACTTAAGCTTCCGCCTAATAACTTCTATCAATTGCTTCTAGACAAACATAAATCAAACTATGTTGCTGTTGGTGATCGCCGCCGTTACCCTGCTCGTTTATTTCTGGCACAGCGTGCGCAGACCGCACGGGTATCCCCCAGGTAAGTCGAATATTCTTTCCCGTTGGATCCCATTCCATGTTATCTAACAATCACATGTCACTTAACCGTAGACCATATGCGTGTTTTGTTGGTTGCCAAAACAAAAATCTATTTTTTAATTTAGTTTAGACTGGAGGAGCTAGAAGATACGACGACGAAATAGTCTTCAAACAAGATTATACAGGATTTGACTAGGCAGACAAGACTAGACAAACAAGACTAGATAGACAAGACTAGATAGACAAGACTAAACAGACAAGACTAGACAGATAAGACCAGATAGATATGGTCACACAGATAAAGACAAACAGAGAAGACTAGACAGATTAATCTAACCTGGTGTGTTTAAGTAAACTAGACTATAGTCCATTTTTTTAAGAATGCAGTAACTAGAAACCTGATTTACACTATGACAAATATTCAATCTAGTTACAAAATTTGGCGCTAAATTCAAATATAGTTACTTGAATATAAAATTGGTTTCATTGAATATCTTATTAAATTTGATTAAATGCACCAAATGCCAGCAATAGTGATAAAATACAAACAAATAAATGGAGAAAAACGCAAAAAATCTAAATGATACAAACAGATCAGATCATAATTGTGAATTGACACGACAGCCATTAACAACTAACAGCTGCAAATTTATGTGAAATGAAAGTGAGAAAAGAGGTTGTAGTAAATATCGTCGGTGTGAACTCCTCGATTTAAGCCAATCAGAGAACAAGGTCAAATAAGCCCTATCTTCCATGTACTGCATTCATAAAAAAATGAACTATAGTTGTACTAGAAACATTTTTACAATTTCTAGATAATTTATACCCTAGGTCCAAATTGGTTGCCAGTTGTGGGCAATGTACCAGAACTGAAGAAATTATCGCAGTCCCTAGGAGGTCAACATTTGGCCCTGCAGGAGTTGTCCAAGCGGTACAAGACGAACGTGTTGGGGTTGAAGCTGGGCGGAGAGAACGTCGTCGTGGTTTTCTCCTACCCGCTCGTCAAGCATATCCTGAAGAGCGACGATTTCAACTCTAGACCGGACACGTTCTTCTTTAGATTAAGGTCTAACGGCAAAGGTAATTCATCCAGATTAGACACCAAATAGTTGGGGAGAAATGACCTTGACCTAAAAAGTGTTGAGGACCTATAAATCCTCAAATTAAACTTAACCGAAAATCAAAGATTCTAAATTACTTCAAGTAATCAGTTATCTAAAAACTCTTCTTAGGTTTAACTTTTACTAATGGTGATTTGTGGACGAACCAACGAAGCTTCGTCGTGAAACACTTGCGCAACCTTGGTTTCGGCAGAAGCAGTATGGACGTGATGATCCGAGACGAGCTAGAGGAAATGCTCACCGTCCTAGCCGCCCCCGAGCAAGGATTCACGATGCATACTGTGCTTCCCCCAGCCGTCCTCAACGTCCTCTGGACCATGGTAGCCGGAACGCGCATTTCCAGAAAGGACCCTCGCCTGTATAAACTGCTAGATCTCCTCCAACGGCGCACGAAATTGTTCGACCTATCCGGCGGGGTTCTGTCGCAGTTTCCCTGGCTCAGGTTCATAATGCCCGAGAAGAGTGGGTATAATTTGATTCTGGAGTTTAGCAAGGAGTTGAGGCAGTTCTTCATGGAGACTATCGATGAGCATTTGGAGAGCTGGCAGGACGGGAACGAGGACGATTTTATTTACGCCTTTATTAACGAGATGAAGAAGGGGACGGATTCTACCTTTACAAGTAAGATTTCTTTTAATCCTTTGAGGCATGTCCTCAAAGTCTTTGAACAAATTGTTCTTCTTCGGTTAACAATCTTTATGTTTCAACCTTTTCCTCTTAAATGCCTTTGAACAAATTGTTCTTCTTCCATCAACGCTTTTGAAGCTTCCACCTATACCTCTTTAAGGTCTTTGAACAAATTCTTCTTCTTCCATCAACGATTTTGATGTTTTCACCTTTCCTCTTAAATGCCTTTGAACAAATTGTCCTTCTTCCCTCAAGGCTTCTGTTGTTTCCAACTTTTCCTCTTAAATGCCTTTGAACAAATTGTTCTTCTTCCCTCAACGTGTTTGATGTTCCTACCTTTTTCTTTTAAATGACTTTGAACAAATTCTTCTTCTTCCATCAACGATTTTGATGTTTTCACCTTTCCTCTTAAATGCCTTTGAACAATTTGTCCTTCTTCCCTCAAGGCTTCTGTTGTTTCCAACTTTTCCTCTTAAATGCCTTTGAACAAATTGTTCCTCTTCCCTCAACGCGTTTGATGTTCCTACCTTTTTCTTTTAAATGACTGAACAAATTCTTCTTCTTCCAACAACGATTTTAATGTTTCCAACTTTTCCTCTTAAATGCCATTCAACACATAGCTCTTCTTCCCTCAAGGCTCTTGATGTTTCCACCTTTTCCTCTTAAATGCCTTTGAACAAATTGTTCTTCTTCCGTCAACGCGTTTGATGTTCCTACCTTTTTCTTTTAAATGCCTTTGAGCAAATTCTTCTTCTTCCATCAACGATTTTGATGTTTCCAACTTTTCCTCTTAAATGCCATTCAACACATAGTTCTTCTTCCCTCAAGGCTTTTGATGTTTCCAACTTTTTCTCTTGAATGTCTTTGAACAAATTGTTCTTCTTCCCTCAACGCGTTTGGTGTTCCCATCTTTTCCTCTTAAATGCCTTTAAACAAATTCTTCTTCTTCCATCAACGATTTTGATGCTTCCACCTTTTCCTCTCAAATGCCTTTGAACAAATTGTTCTTCTTCCCTCAAGACTTTTGTTGTTTCCAACTTTTCCTCTTAAATGCCTTTGAACAAATTGTTTTTCTTCCCTCAACGCGTTTGGTGTTCCCATCATTTCCTCTTAAATGCTTTTAAAAAAAATCATCTTCTTCTTCTTCCAACAACGATATTGATGTTTCCACCTTTTCCTCTCAAATGCCTTTGAACAAATTGTTCTTCTTCCCTCAAGGCTTTTGTTGTTTCCAACTTTTCCTCTTAAATGCCATTCAACACATAGTTCTTCTTCCCTCAAAGCTTTTGATGTTTCCAACTTTTTCTCTTACATGCCTTTGAACAAATTGTTCTTCTTCCGTCAACGCGTTTGATGTACCTACCTTTTCCTCTCAAATGCTTTAGAACAAATTCTTCTTCTTCCGTTAACGCGTTTGATGTTCCTACCTTTTCCTTTTAAATGTCTTTGAACAAATTGCTTTTCTTCCCTCAAGGCTTTTGATGTTTCCAACTTATCCTCTTAAATGCCTTTGAACAAATTGTTCTTCTTCCCTCAAGGCTTTTGTTGTTTCCAACTTTTCCTCTTAAATGTCTTTGAACAAATTGTTCTTCTTCCCTCAACGCGTTTGGTGTTCCCACCTTTTCCTCTTAAATGCCTTTGAACAAATTCTTCTTCCGTCAACGCTCTTGATGTTTCCACCTTTTCCTCTTAAATGCCTTTGAACAAATTGTTCTTCTTCCGTCAACGCGTTTGATGTTCCTACCTTTTTCTTTTAAATGCCTTTGAGCAAATTCTTCTTCTTCCATCAACGATTTTGATGTTTCCAACTTTTCCTCTTAAATGCCATTCAACACATAGTTCTTCTTCCCTCAAAGCTTTTGATGTTTCCAACTTTTTCTCTTACATGCCTTTGAACAAATTGTTCTTCTTCCGTCAACGCGTTTGATGTACCTACCTTTTCCTCTCAAATGCTTTAGAATAAATTCTTCTTCTTCCGTTAACGCGTTTGATGTTCCTACCTTTTCCTTTTAAATGTCTTTGAACAAATTGCTTTTCTTCCCTCAAGGCTTTTGATGTTTCCAACTTATCCTCTTAAATGCCTTTGAACAAATTGTTCTTCTTCCCTCAAGGCTTTCGTTGTTTCCAACTTTTCCTCTTAAATGTCTTTGAACAAATTGTTCTTCTTCCCTCAACGCGTTCGGTGTTCCCACCTTTTCCTCTTAAATGCCTTTGATCAAATTCTTCTTCCGTCAACACTCTTGATGTTTCCACCTTTTCCTCTTATATGCCTTTGAATAAATTGTTCTTCTTTCGTCAACGCGTTTGATGTTCCTACCTTTTCCTCTTCAATGCCTTTGAACAAATTCTTCTTATTCTCCCATCAACGATTTTGATGTTTCCACCTCAAATGCCTCTTAAATGCCTTTGAACAAATGGTTCTTCTTCCCTCAAGGCTTTTGATGTTTCCAACTTTTCCTCTTAAATGCCTTTGAACAAATTTTTCTTCTTCCATCAACCGTTTTGATGTCTCCTCCTTTTCCTCTTAAATGCCTTTGCACAAATTCTTCTTCTTCCTCCATTAACGGTTTAGATATACCCACCTTTCACTCTTAAATGCTTTGGAACAAATTCTTCTTCTTCTTCCATCAACGATTTTGATGTTTCCACCTTAAATGCCACTTAAATGCCTTTGAACAAATGGTTCTTCTTCCCTCAAGGCTTTTGATGTATCCAACTTTTCCTCTTAAATGCCTTTGAACAAATTCTTCTTCTTCCATCAACGGTTTTGATGTTTCCACCATTTCCACTTAAATGCATTTGAACAAATTCTTCTTCTTCCCTCAACGCTTGTGATGTTTCCACCTTTTCCTCTTAAATGCCTTTGAACAAATTCTTCTTCTTCTTTCATCAACGATTTTGATGTTTCCACCTCAAATGCCTCTTAAATGCCTTTGAACAAATGGTTCTTCTTCGCTCAATGCTTTTGATGTTTCCAACTTTTCCTCTTAAATGCCTTTGAACAAATTCTTCTTCTTCTTTCATCAACGATTTTGATGTTTCCACCTCAAATGCCTCTTAAATGCCTTTGAACAAATGGTTCTTCTTCGCTCAATGCTTTTGATGTTTCCAACTTTTCCTCTTAAATGCCTTTGAACAAATTCTTCTTCTTCTTTCATCAACGATTTTGATGTTTCCACCTCAAATGCCTCTTAAATGCCTTTGAACAAATGGTTCTTCTTCGCTCAATGCTTTTGATGTTTCCAACTTTTCCTCTTAAATGCCTTTGAACAAATTCTTCTTCTTCTTTCATCAACGATTTTGATGTTTCCACCTCAAATGCCTCTTAAATTCCTTTGAACAAATTGTTCTTCTTCCATCAATGGTTTTTATGTTTCCACCTTTTCCTCTTAAATCCTTTTGAACAAATTCTTCTTCTTTCATCAACGATTTTGATGTTTCCACCTCAAATGCCTCTTAAATGCTTTTGAACAAATAGTTCTTCTTCCCTCAAAGCTTTTGATATTTCCAACTTTTGCTCTTAAATGCCTTTGAACAAATTCTTCTTCTTCCGTCAACGGTTTTGATGTTTCCACCTTTTCCTCTTAAATGCCTTTGAACAAATTCTTCTTTTTCTTTCATCAACGATTTTGATGTTTCCACCTCAACTGCCTCTTAAATGCCTTTGAACAAATGGTTTTTCTTCCCTCACGGCTTTTCATGTTTCCAACTTTTCGTCTTAAATGCCTTTGAACAAATTCTTCTTCTTCCATCAACGGTTTTGATGTACCCACCTTTTCCTCTTAAATGCCCTTGAACAAATTCTTCTTCTTCCATCAACGATTTTGATGTTTCCACCTCAAATGCCTCTTAAATGCCTTTGAACAAATGGTTCTTCTTCCCTTAACGCCCATGATGTATCCACCTTTTCCTCTTAAATGCCTTTAAACAAATTCTTCTTCTTCCATCAACGGTTTTGATGTTTCCACCTTTTCCTCTTAAATGCTTTTAAACTGTTCTTCTTCCGTCAACGCGTTTGATGTTCCTACCTTTTCCTTTTAAATTCCTTTGAACAAATTCTTCTTCTTCTTCCATCAACGATTTTGATGTTTCCACCTCAAATGCCAATTAAATGCCTTTGAACAAATTCTTCTTCTTCTTCCATCAACGATTTTGATGTTTCCACCTCAAATGCCAATTAAATGCCTTTGAACAAATTCTTCTTCTTCTTCCATCAAGGGTTTAGATGTTTCAACCTTTTCTTCTTAAATGCTTTTGAATAAATTCTTCTTCCATCAACGGTTTAGATCTAGTCCCCACCTTTTCCTCATAAATGCCTTTGAACACATTGTTCTTCTTTCGTCAACGCTTTTGATGTTTCCACATTTTTCTCTTAAATGTCTTTGAACAAATTGTTCTTCTTTCCTCAACGCTTTTGATGTTTCCACATTTTCCTCTTAAAGGCCTTTAAACAAATTTAGCGTCTTCTTACATCAACGGTTTTGATGTTTCCACCTTTTCCTCAACGCCTTTGAAACAATCATCTCCTTCTTCCATCATTGCTTATGTTATTTCCGACTTTTCCCAAACGCCTTTGAATGAGTTTTTCTTTTGCTTTTATTGATCAAAACCAACCAATTTTAAGACAACCAAACATTTTCTTCTTTTTTGTAGTTGATCAGTTATTGATGGTATGTCTGGACATTTTCGTTGCTGGAGGAGAAACGACTAGCAACACAATAGCCTTCGCGATTTTATCGATGATCGTGTATCCTTCGGTTCAGAAGAAAGTCCAGGAATGCTTGGACGGGGCTTTGAAGGAGGAGATTTTGCCAGGTTACGTGCACAGAAATAAGTAAATGTTTGGCGAAAACGTTTTTATTGTTTGTTTGTTACAATGCGTTTGTTGAAATGTTTTAGGGTGCCTTATGTAGAGGCCGTGTTGTTCGAAGTCGAAAGGTTTTGTAACGTCGCGCCCATGTCAGGACCCAGAATAGTCACCAGTGAGACAGTTTTAGACAATTACAGAATACCAGAGGTGAGAAGAATTACAAGAAAAAATAGTTTTGCAAAAAATGTGTTTTAACAGGAATAAAACTTGTTAGGTTTGCTGTTGGCAAAATAATGTGTTTTGGTGTTAATTAACATTTCAGAAACGTTTTTTGTTTTAGAATGCGACTATTTTGATGAGCAATTATTCGGTCCATCGCGACCCAGAGATCTGGGACGACCCAGACGAATTTCGACCGGAGAGATTTTTGGACGACAACGGCCAAAGTATCAACAATGAACACCTAACCACCTTCAATTTTGGTGAGAGTTTCAGTACGAATTCCTCACACAACCCTCCCAAATTCTCTTTAATAAAATAAAAAAAAATCATAATTTCGACATGATCGATTCAATTTAGCACAAAATTCACTGAAACGTTCTCAAAGGTGTCTTTAATAATTTCCCAAAATTTCAACAAAATCCAAAATTGCGTTTTTGAGTAAATTGACAATTGGTAAGAATTCTGATTGGTTAGTTTTGCGCAGCGCCGTGGTAGAAAGTAAAAGTTCTGCTTGGCTTACAATTAGTGCTTTAGTTCTTATTTATACAAAAAAATGGAATTTAATTGTTTTTTTGTTTCTTCGGGAAATATTTAAGATTTGCAAATATCATCGTGGCAAATAAAATTGAAAAATATTTAAAACTTGAGAACATAAACCAGTCGAGTTTAACACATTTCTGATTATTATATTTGAAACAAATATTTAGTAACTCGGGACCTTTTTCCTGACGGAAATAACTATAAGTAAAGTCTTTATTCTGCTTACGTACGCCTTACATTCATTTTTTTCCTGTATTGCTCGAAAATCAATACTTGTGTGTAAAGCAAAATATAGACTTTACTCATCGTTATTTCCATCAGAAAAAAGGTGTGATTATGAGTTACGCCTCTCAAATCGCGCCAAAAGGCCGATTCTCATATACGCGACACTCAGCTACGCGACATCGCCTGTCAAATAATGATGACATTGTTTTAAATGGGCACCTTCTTATTATAGCTACACGACGTGCCGATTTAAAACAATGTAATCATTATTTGACAGGCGATGTCGCACGACGTCGCGTAGCTTGGTGTCGCGCATATGGGAATCGACCTTAAAGCAATTTTACATCAATTTTTGAATGTTTTTTTGAGAAATGTCAAAACTTAAAGAGCGACATCTATGTAAATACGACTTAACCTAACCTTATTTCCGTCAGTCAACTTCATTTCCGATTGAGGTTTTTCTTCAAAAATATTTCCCGAACACTTTTCCAAAAAAAAATTCTTCAAATCGAAGAAAAAACTTAACAACAAATAAATACACATTTTACGTAATAACTTTGCTCATAGAAATGTTCTTTAAGTATATAACTGTGGTTTGTTTTAGGTAAAAGACGGTGTCTGGGCGAAGTGTTAGCAAGAAATTGCGTCTTCACCTTCTTCGCGGGGATCATGAAAACCTACACGGTTTCCCTGCATCCGGACAGCCCAGCCGCATCGTTAAAACCCCTCCCTGGCATTACATTAAGCCCTCAACCTTACAAAGCCCAATTTAAAAAACGATAAATTTATATGTTGCTAGTTTAAGGGAAACGATTTCCAATTAACTTTTTCACAGCTTGTTTGTCCATTGCGAGTTTTAATAAATTATAACGATTTATCAATTTCGTGCTAATTATAATGTTGCTTGTACAGGTAGGTTCCATGTTACGATTTTTCGAAATTACGATTCTGTTAAAATGATTTGCAGATTATGATGGAAATGAATTTTGCAACGGAACGGTATATGGCGAAAAATTCTGGTTTTCAATTTTGGGATCAAAAACATTGCAAAAAGATTTACTGAAATTTTTTCCAGATATTCATAATTTTTATTGAACTCTGGAGAAACTTTCATGAAAAGAAACAATTTTCTTGTTTAACTAAGCATTTCTTGTTTTATTTAAATTAATGCCTGTCGTAAAACGGAACCTCCTGCATTCACCCTGTATAAAAACTAAATTTTTTTTTAAATAAATTTTTCTAAAATCTTGCTGAAGTAGTAAAACCGTTACCAAAACTCCCATTAAACCGAATAGAGCAAGCTTTCGAATTTCGATTTGGGCAGAGGCTGCGCGAAAGGCGAAAACCAACCGATGGAGAACCTCCCGAACACCGCCTGGATGCTTTTCCACCGCGACTTCTTCACCCAGCGCGCCTCCTCCTTCTTCAGCTGCTCGATGCCCGTCTCATCGTTCCAAATGGCTTGCACCTGCGTCCCCAGCATAACCATCGTGAATATCGAGAAGAGCAACGCCTCGAAGCAGAGGAACAGCAGGAATATCGCAGTGGCTGGCGGGCTGTAAGCCGAGCACTCCTTCCAATCGTGATGGATGCAGACTAAAAAGTGGTTTATGGCCAGGAACAGGGAATGTACCGACATTAATGCAATATAAAACTGAAAATAAACAAATGTTTTAATGAACTCAGTAATGGGTTTTCTTAGGAAAAGTTGTCTTACTGTGAATAAAACAAAGTATTTTTGATTGTTCTCGCCAACGCAATTGTTGACCCATGGACAGTGATGATCCATTTTTCTTATGCACCTAAAACATTTTTAGTTTTATCAGCTTAAACTAGTTCACACAATTTAATCTAGATTTCAATTTATTGCTATCTAATTCATTTTTAGACTAGTCTTGTCTGTTTAGTTTTGTCTTGTCTACTTAGTCTTGACTCTATATGTCCCATCTATTTTTGTCCATCCACTCTAGTTCTCTTGTCTAGTCTAGAATAACTGAAATTATTATTATTATCTACTCTTGTGTACTCTTGTTGTCTGTCCCTGTTGGGCTTATCTAGTCTAATGTAATCTAGTCTAATCTAGACTAATCTAGTCTAATCTAGCCCAATCTAGTCAAATTAAATATAATCTAGTTTAACCCATCTAGTCTAGTCTAGGCTAATCTAGTCCAATCTAGTAAAATCAAATATAATCTAGTTTAATCCAATCTAGTCTAATCTAATCTTATCTTGACCAATCTAAGCAAACCAAATATAATCTAGTTTAATCCAATCTAGTCTAGTCTAATCTAGTTTAATCTAGTCTAGTCTAATTTAGTCTAGTCTAGTTTAATCTAGACATCTAGTCTAGTCTAATCTAGTCTAATCTGGTCTAGTCATTCATTTCTGAGTCCGAGACACCAGTGTTAACATTCAGACCCTTCATTGGGGGACATGGAAGGAGCCTCCACGTAGATTGCGAGTAGAGCGTGTATTACGGCAATCGGGCATCCCCTGGAAACGGCAAGAGCCGGCTAATCCTTCCTACACCGAAACACCTAGCGAACCAACTGGTCTAGTCTAATCTACTCTAGTCTAATCTCACTAAACCCCCCTATTCCACCTTGGCTTTAAGTATGTGCCACCCTGGTATCGCATATTTTGCATTCATTCAGGGTGGGCAGCTGGTTAATGAAAACCGCCCTAGTTGTTGTCTCCCCAACCAGGATTCGAACCCGGGTCTCCCACATTGTAAGGCGGCTATATTGTCAACTACACCACTGAGAAGGACAGTCTAGTCTAATCTAGTCCATCTGATCTTAACATAATTGAAATTATTATTATTGCCTTTGACAAACGGAGCAATGGTGAGCCCGTTCAGGTTTAATACTACAACACTTGGGACATTTGAAAATGACTTGTCCATCTCGGAACCCCATCTGTTTGATCAACTCCTTGGTGGCATTCCCTTTCGGCACAGCTCCCTAAAATCCATCCAAATTTAAGAAAAATAAATTAAATAGTTTCAGTGTTACTTACTGGGTCAGTGAACATTGTTCTTAGATGGGAGGTGAACGCGAGGAATGCACAGGTTTGGAACAGGATGATGTTAATGAGACTGTAAATCGAATATTTGTTGGGGAGTAGGATTATGTACATGACTACAAACTCGGCGTAGAGGATGAGGAGCCATGTCATTATCGCGCAGATTACGCCGCAAATGTCGCGGATGCACCAAACGGAGCTGCCGCAGCACCGGTTGTGCAGGTCGATTTCTTTACGGAAAGCGTTGTAATCGTATTCCATCATTTCTATTTTAATCGGCAAACGTTAAATTAACATAGTTTTTGTGGTTGGATTAAGGGGGCTTGGTACATAGTTTGCTAAGTCACAAACATTATCCTCGACAGTGTTTCTAATGTGGTTTGATGATTTTTTTGACAAGGCACAAGCACGACATTCTTTCACGGGGTTTTAGTTGCTTCGTAATTTCAATTTACGTTGGTTTTAACTGCGATTTTATTGATAATATACGAGATTTTTATCAAGTGTCAAGTATCAAAATCAAATGTCACAACACAAACATCTGACACCTAGACGTCAGAACTACAATGAAGTTGTAGTGGTTTTTGTTGCAATTTTTTTTTTTCATTCAAAATACTTAAAATTATACTACGTCTCCAACATCTACTAAGCACAGCAGGCAAACTACTGGAGCAGATGCTGCTGCAAAGGATTAATAAAAGAACTGAAGACTGGCAAAGATCTTTCTAACAAACAGTACCTTCACTAAAAAATTTTGATTACCCCTCTGTCTTGTAACACGAAACGCGAAACATAATTTAAAAATGACAAACTTCACTACATAACCTCTAATATTTAATAACATCTTAACTTTGTAAGTATTAAGTTTAATAATTAACGATTCGTCGTTATCTATTCACATTTTTCTCCCAGTTTTAATCTTAACCTGAATGTTTGTTTACTGAATATACAATGTCTACAAAGAGGAAACCATGGAGGAAAATCCTTTACGAAGACCAAGGCTACCCAGATTACTACACAGACCCGAAAACCTTCCTCTGGCAACTGGAACGCAACAAACAACTCACAAATGTCTCTCTTCCCGAAGCGGTTTTCGGATCGTTCATGATCATCAACGAGCTCTGCAGCATCATAATCTTCACGATAATATACTTATATCTGTACGAGAAATGGTTGGATCCTCACGTTGCGTTCTACAGCATAGGAACGATAACTGGAATACTATACATATTCTATTGGGTGTCTTTCAGTAGAAACAAGAAAAGTGTTTTTGGGGACGATATTAGAACCCTGTTAATTTTCTTAGTGTTTGGACAATTGTTTTCGCCTCTGCTACACACGTTAACTGATACTATAAGCACAGATACGATTTATACAATGTCATTTTTTATGTTGCTGGTGCATTTAATTTTCTTTGACTATGGGATTCCGGCTGCGATCGTGTCCAACAGTCTTTCGTTAAGTGCTGCTGTTTTTGCCTCGATTTGTTTGGCTTCCCGGCTGGCCTCAGCTTACCATGCCTTTGTTTTAATCACAATTGCTATTGAAATCTTTGTTTTGTTTCCTTTATTCCGACAGAAGCTTCGTAATAACATATGTCTGACGAGTAGTTTGATAATCCTTACATTTGGTTTGTTGTATTCTGTGTCTTTAATAATGCTTGTGTTGTTTGTGTTAGTTGTTGGGTTTATTGTCGTTGTTTGTCCGGTTTTGTTTGTGAAATATCAGGGTTATAAAGATAATATTTATGGACCATGGGATGAGGCTGTAGTTGACGATGCTGATGATATTATAACTTAATTTATAGAATTTGCAAATAAAGTTGAGTACAAGTACGGTTGAAAATGTATGCCTATGTGTCTTAGATTCGCACAATGCGAATATTGGTTTGCATATATCTATGAGCACTTTATCTACATTTTTATAATTTAATTTGCTTAACAAGTGGAATTCATTTTTTCAGCAACAGGAATTGTTACGAACATGTTGTTTGTGGCCTTCTACATACAATAAAACAATAACTACATCTGAACTATCAGGATTTTATTCGTTGGAAGGAAACGTGAAGTGAAACTTGCGGTAAGTAAATTAAATTTGTAAATGACTTAATTATAATTTATTCTGCAAAAATTTATTAAAAACTAATCTTAAATTTACAAGAAAAACCAATGAGTTACTCGAGATGTCTTTTTATTTAACAGGCACAAACTGTATTAACCTCTTGATCTTCCTCAACAGAACCTCCAGAAATCCGACATCAGATTCCGAACGATCCTAAAACCCAAACAAAATAAAACTCATTTACAATTTTTCATGTGAAAAAATTACCTGTGCAGTTTCTACTAATTGCCTACAGAAACTGTCATAGAAATTGGAAACTAAACCTTGTTTCAGATTACTAATATCGTCTGTGGAAACTTTCCAAATGGCTTCAGATGCTGAAGCCAAAGTATCTACAAATTAATAGGAATTTATAATTGAATTACTCCATTTGTTTGATAACTTACTATCTAAGTTGAACATTCTGTTGGTTTGTGGGCTAAAATTAGTAACCTTAGGAATCGCCTTAAACATATAGTAATCCAAATACATCCCGTATTCAATGATCAGTGAACAATGTTCAAGATTGTGTTTCTTCATATTTAATTTAGCCCGAATCAATTCCGAAGCTTCCTCCCTCATCTCGTTGATATCATAGCTTTGATGTGAAACATACTCCTTCAAATCGACTGTATTCAAATCACGAATCTCCATTAGTTTTTTCGTCAAGAAATTCAACGTTCCTTTCTCTTTATGGTAGTAAGAAACGGCGTTGATCACGTTATGGATGACGACTCCTAAGGAAGGTACAGGATCAACATATTTTTTATTCCTCTGGTTGCCATTAAGGCTTACAAGGGCTTCAGTGAGGTTTGGTTGGAAGACAACTCCAACGGAATCATGGTCAATCCCGTTATTTTTAATGATGTTCCTCGAGTAGATACAGAGGTTTGCGTTGATTTCTAAAGCTCTAGACAGACGTTCAGAGGTTTGGTAAGAGGCTTGGGCGTTGTGAGGGTCACAGAGTAACTCTCGGAGGTTGCTTTCATTGACTATGAACTTTGGGATTAAGTTGAGCATTAGTTTTTGTATGCAATAAATATGACCTCTATTGTCTTGAGGCACTTGGTTGATTTCCAAGCTACTAACCAAATCGTTGTTAGCTGTTCTAGCTATTATAGAAGTTAGTAAAGAAAGTTCTTTAAGACCTTCTAGGGAAAGCGTCGAGTTGCCCGAACGCAGAACCAATTCCACGACTTCTAAATGGCTTAAAATAAAATTCATAATTTGTGTAACAGCGTTTGATTTTCAGTGCCCAAGCTGGTTAAGATAGCGTTGCAAAGATGCAGTGTGGGCTCCCAAATTTGCAAGTACCTTCCTTCAACTGGAAGAACGTAACTTTCGCCTTCTTCAACCTGGAGGTGTTTACTGAGCTCTGGATGGAAATCGAACACCTTCATACACGCCAAAATCGACAAAAACCTTTGTTCCAACAACAGTTCCGAGCCGATCCTACTAGTCGCGATCCGCAACAAAAACGACATCTTCGACTCGTATATGTAAATGCTTTTGATATTATCTGGACTTGGTTCTAACGTTGCTCGGAAATCCGTGTCGCTTCTCAGGATGCTGTCCACGATATGCTTCATGTATCCTCGCCCGGCCATATAAGCGATCCAATTCACGTTCCCACTCAAACTAATCAACAGCCCGAAACAAGACATCGCCAACATCTTGCAAATATCGTGACCTCCCGTACAATCGTAACACAAAACTTCTATCAGCTTCTGTCCAAAAACAGAAAGGATATCAGAAGAGACGTGTATTGAAGTTAACTCGTCTTGAATGCGGTATTTCGAGCTGTCTAGTCTACTAACTACATACTATCCCGAACTTGATTTTCTGGCTTTTTCTCTGTTAAATTCACCAATTGTAAGAATATAGCTAAAGCTCCATACAAATTAATCCTTAACTTCTGCGACTTATTATCAGAAGCTATAATCCACTGAGTTATATAATTCAAGATTCCCTTCATCGTTGAAATATTCATTTCTAACATACTTTTATTGTTAATGCCTTCAATGTTCAAAGCCTTATCAATCCGCTCTTCTTTTATGTGGCAATTCCTGAGATTCTCCAGGAGCAAAGCAACAGTTCTGGATAAATATTTAGCAACCTCTGGTAATAACTCAACTTTAACTGCTTTCTGCAAGATATTTTCTAGCAGATAAAGCTCAAGCAAAACTTGTTCCTTGGCTGAAACTATCTCCATAGGTAAATAAGTTATCAACACTTGCACAACTTGTCTCCAAGCATCCACAAAATTGGCTTTAGCAATTGCTGTTTTCTTATTATTGCGTGAAGCAAGATTTTCTGGATTTCTTCCATCATAGCTTGTTTTTGCCCAAAAGCATTTGATCCTTGAGCTGCAGTAACTTCCTCGACTAAATTCCTGTGCAGCCATTTAATATCAATCAATTTTGGGTGACCATCCGTTTGACAATTTGCTAAATAATTCTCCAACAAAGAGTTCTCAAAGAAACTCCATTGTGGCACCATAACTTCAGGTACGCTAAAATCAAAGTTGCTGATGAGTTTGATCAAGAAATTGTCTTGTTTCAGACGTTCTATAGACAATGAGAAATCATCAGCTGATCTCTCAACAATTTTATGCATCAAAGAAAATGGATCTGCTTGGACTTATATACTTACTATCTAATTATAACTGAACTATCAGGATTTTAATTGTTGGAAGGAAAGGTGAAGTGAAACTTGCAGTAAGTAAATTAAATTTGTTAATGACTTAATTATAATTTATTCTGCAAAAATTTATTAAAAACTAATCTTAAATTTACAAGAAAAACCAATGAGATACTCGAGAAGTTTTTTTATTTAACAGGCACAAACTGTATTAACCTCTTGATCTTCCTCAACAGAACCTCCAGAAATCCGACATCAGATTCTGAACGACCCTAAAACCCAAACAAAATAAAACACATTTACAATTTTTCATTTGAACAAATTACCTGTGAAGTTTCCACTAATTGCCTACAGAAACTGTCATAGAAAATGGAAACTAAACCTTGTTTCAGATTACTAATATCATCTGTGGAAACTTTCCAAATGGCTTCAGATGCCGAAGCCAAAGTATCTACAAATTAATAGGAATTTATAATTGAATTACTCCATTTGTTTGATAACTTACTGTCTAAGTTGAACGTTCTGTTGGTTTGTGCGCTAAAATTAGTAACTTTAGGAATCGCCTTAAACATATAATAATCCAAATGTGCCCAAATAATATACATCCCGTGTTCAATGATCAGTGAACAATGTTCAAGATTGTGTTTCTTCATGTTTAATTTAGCCCGAATCAATTCTGAAGCTTCCTCCCTCATCATGTTGATATCATAGCTTTGATGTGAAACATACTCCTTCAAATCGACTGTATTCAAATCACGAATCTCCGTTAATTTTTTCGTCAAGAAATTCAACGTTCCTTTCTCTTTATGGTAGTAAGAAACGGCGTTGATCAAGTTATGGATGACGACTCCTAAGGAAGGTACATGATCAACATATTTTTTATTCCTTTGGTTGCCATTAAGGCTTACAAGGGCTTCGGTGAGGTTTGGTTGGAAGACAACTCCAACGGAATCATGGTCAATCCCGTTATTTTTAATGATGTTCCTCGAGTAGATACAGAGGTTTGCGTTGATTTCTAAAGCTCTAGACAGACGTTCAGAGGTTTGGTAAGAGGCTTGGGCGTTGTGAGGATCACAGAGTAACTCTCGGAGGTTGCTTTCATTGAGTATGAACTTCGGAATTAAGTTGAGCATTAGTTTTTGGATGCGATAAATATGAGCCCTATTGTCTTGAGGCACTTGGTTGATTTCCAAGCTACTAACCAAATCGTTGTTAGCTGTTCTAGCTATTATAGACGTTAATAAAGAAAGTTCTTTAAGACCTTCTAGGGAAAGCGTCGAGTTGCCCGATCGCAGAACCAATTCCACGACTTCCAAATGGCTTAAAATAAAATTCATGATTTGTGTAACAGCCGTTTGATTTTCAGTGCCCAAGCTGGTTAAGATAGCGTTGCATAGATGCAGTGTGGGCTCCCAAATTTGCAAGTACCTTCCTTCAACTGGAAGAACGTAACTTTCCCCTTCTTCAACCTGGAGGTGTTTACTGAGCTCCGGATGAAAATCGAACACCTTCATACACGCCAAAATCGACAAAAACCTTTGTTCCAACAACAGTTCCGAGCCGATCCTACTAGTTGCGATCCGCAACAAAAACGACATCTTCGACTCGTATATGTAAATGCTCTTGATATTATCTGGGCTTGGTTCTAACGTTGCCCGCAAATCCGTGTCGCTTCTCAGGATGCTGTCCACGATATGCTTCATGTATCCTCGCCCGGCCATATAAGCGATCCAATTCACGTTCCCGCTCAAACTAATCAACAGCCCGAAACAAGACATCGCCAACATCTTGCAAATATCGTGACCTCCCGTACAATCGTAACACAAAACTTCTATCAGCTTCTGCCCGAAAACAGAAAGGATATCAGAGGAGACGTGTATTGAAGTTAACTCGTCTTGGATGCGGTATTTCGAGCTGTCTAGTCTACTAACGTACATACTATCCTGAACTTGATTTTCTGGCTTTTTCTCTGTTAAATTCACCAATTGCAAGAATATAGCTAAAGCTCCATACAAATTAATCCTCAACTTCTGCGACTTATTATCAGAAGCTATAATCCACTGAGTTATATAATTCAAGATTCCCTTCATCGTTGAAATATTCATTTCTAACATACTTTTATTGTTAATGCCTTCAATGTTCAAAGCCTTATCAATCCGCTCTTCCTTTATATGGCACTTCCTGAGATTCTCCAGGAGCAAAGCAACAGTTCCAGATAAATATTTAGCAACCTCTGGTAATAACTCAACTTTAACTGCTTTCTGCAAGATATTTTCTAGCAGATAAAGCTCCAGCAAAACTTGTTCCTTGGCTGAAACTATCTCCATAGGTAAATAAGTTATCAAAACTTGCACAACTTGTCTCCAAGCATCCACAAACTTGGCTTTAGCAATTGCTGTTTTCTTATTATTGTTGATGTTAAGCGCGTGAAGCAAGATTTTCTGGATTTCTTCCATCATGGCTTGTTTTTGCCCCAAAGCATTTGATCCTTGAGCTGCAGTAACTTCCTCGACTAAATTCCTGTGCAGCCGTTTAATATCAATCAATTTTGGATGACTATCCGTTTGACAATTTGCTAAATAATTCTCCAACGAGGAGTTCTCGAAGAAACTCCATTGTGGCGCTGTAACTTCAGGTACGCTAAAATCAAAGTTGCTGATGAGTTTGATCAAGAAATTGTCTTGTTTCAGACGTTCTATAGACATTGAGAAATCATCGGCTGTTGGCTCAGCAATTTTATGCACCAAGGAAAACGGATCTGCTTGGACTCTTACATCCGGAATTCCCACCAACACACAAGTCAACTGTTTTAAGTTAACAATCTGTTTATGACAGCAGCTGATTCGCAACTCTATAGCCAAAGTTTTCAAAATCCAAGACAGTTGGTTAAGTTGGTGGATTCCCTCGTTGTAATTCTCGTAACAAAACTTGATATGGTCTCTGTAGAAATTCGGTTGTGTCCTTAAGAACCTCAGAATGGGCTCAGCAGTTTTTCCATTCGAACATAACAAATAGAGTGTATGGTACACAGATTCGATTAAAGCCGGATCATTATCAGTGTGGTCATAAACGGTTTGTCTCAAAATCGTAAGCAACGAATGTATGCAAGTTCGTGGAAAGTTTAAGACTCCTGGTAATTGAAACACAGTCTTAGCCACATTTCTTTGCATATCGAAGCCTAAGAGGAAATGGCTGAGATTTGGCGAGCTGTAATTCAAGCACTGTTTCAACAACGCGAAAATTCCTTTCTTCGTCAAAGTTATAACATCGTTTTCCTCATCGGTTGTCTCATCCAAACATTCAACAAACCCATTTCTTATCACCTTATCAATATCTGTGCTTGACAACAAAATATTTATAATATGCGAGTGTGTAACAGGAGAGTTCGTCAATAATATCAATATTTTAACGGTGATAAGGCTATGTGCAGGGATAACGTCTTGATACCCCAAATACTTCATGATATTCAAAACGTGATCCGGTTTGCCACTGTTTGGATTTATTGTCAGCAACAATTTATTCATATTGACTAACAAGTCTGGACAACTAGAAGATGTTAAAAGTTGGAAGAATTTTGGTTGCAAAATCAAACACCTCTCGATTATCTTCAAGACTCGTAACGTTGCTTCACCTATAAATTTCTCCTCTGCAAAGTTAATACACATATCATAAAACCGGTTTCCTCTGTTTATGATGAAGAGGAGGCCATCGAAGAGTTCAGATTTCGTGTGAAGTTGAAGCATGAGATAGAAACCAGGTGGTGAGTTGAATTCGTTGTTTGCATTGATTTTAGGAAAATCTGTTAGATTAGGTTCATAGGAAGATATAAACTTAAGAAAGAGTTTCAGTGATAATGCAGCCACCTCCCATTTTTCTGCAGGGTTTTTATAAACTCGAGAGTTGAATTTAAGGAAAACTGAGTTTACTAGGAAGGATAAGTATGGGTTGAAACCGGGTTGTCGCTTCCCTGCTCCCAAATTTCTTGGTATAACAAAATCAGTTAAAACATCCATCAAAGTCAACCAAGCCCTTGTTAACGGATACTCTTCTATTCTTGACTCGACCTCATCTAACTCAGTTTGTATACCTCTTGGTTGATAACTGGAAGTTGTTGGTATTGTTACCAGAATCTGTGAAGCTTCTAAATTATTCCACATTTGTGCTGCTGTCTCTGGTGATTTACACAGCGAAGACAACACCAAAAGCAAATCAGCTTTCAATGGAATTGGAATCGAGCAACTTACAAGTCCCAATAAAACACTAAGTGGGGCCCATCCAGGATGTTCACAAAGTGCCAACCTTGAAAAATCATCATGTTCAGCAACCCCTTTCATCAGCATCAAAACTGAATGTAATCCATTAATCTCTTGTGGAGTTATTCCTTTGTGGTAAAGCCGACTGTGTCTATAAACCATATCATTCCCAGTAGGTAGCTCCTGCTTTAAATTGGAATAATACTGGTTGAAGGACATGAAGAAATGATCCCAAGTTATAGAGTTGTTCAAACCAGAAGGTTGTTTCAGCATGTTGAAACAGTTTCTTGCAGCTTGTTGACAACCAGAAAGACTTGTTAGCATGCTTAAGTAGCTTACAAAGAGACTTGGAGGAAGCATATCGCCAGCCAATCCTATAAATTTGAATAGGGAGACAGATCTAGGGTGGGCTCGGTAGTGTGTCTGATTTTCGGAAGTATCACTAGGACACCAAAAATCTAAAATTAATTGCAGTTTTAAGGGATCTTTCCCATACATTTTCGCTATCGCTAATAGCAAATTCTCGAAATATCTTGGTGTATTAGCTGGTAATTCGACGCCCTCATGCACGTAAGCTTGAATGGTCCTTGCTACTTCATCGGCGTTAATCCTAAGTTCTTTAACTTTTGGATACATTTGAACAATAAAATCGCAAAACAAATAATGCATCCTGCGGTAAATCATCTCCTCCTGATAAAACAATTCGTTTTCCATCATGATGTGCATCATAAACTCGAAAACTTTCATTACAATGGCGGAATCGACGAACTCGTCTTCGTAATCTATGATGTTTTGGAGTTGTTGGGTTTGTGGGACCAATCGCAGTGACGATAAGCAAACAGCAAATCCAAACACTGCCACAGCTTGAAGACCTTTACAAACCCACTCGGATTTGCTTGGAGATAGTTCATTTAAGATGGTCATGATGAAGTCAGGATCTGATAAAATTGGTAGCTTTTTCACAGATTCTTCTCCATCTTCTCTTGTGTGTAAAACACTGAGATCGACAGCGTTTAGCAAAGACATTATTAGGTATAAGTTGACGTTGTCTAGTTTACCAGAAGCTTCTTCTTCTAGTTTAACATCTTTTAAGTAGTTGATGAGGTTTATAGTGGTTTGTTTGTTTAAACCTGTTTGTTTGGACCAGAGGAAGACACATTCGGCTAACATTGTTCTAATGGACATGAACGTGTCGGTGACTTGTTTTCGGTGTTTTGGTCCACCTAAGGCTAAGTTATTTTGCAACATATCAATTTCCCTGGATAAATCCAATGTTTTTAATAAATCAAAGATTTTGAGGAACAAACCGTTCTCCATTAACTGGTCCATCAAGGCATCTACAAAGCCCTGCGTTTGATTCGGTAAATTTATACACCAGGACACTCCGCTTCGGGCTTGTATCAACATTTTTAAGGTTGAAACAAGATATTTTCGGCCATCGTAATATAAGGCCACTGCTACTAGGCCACGGGGCAGGCCTGGATAATAAGGCATCTGGATTTGTGCTGTACACAGGAGATCTAAGGCTATGTATTCATTGAGTTCGAACATATCGGATATAATGAGTGTCTCTTGGTAAAGTTCTTTGGAGAGGATTTGGTGGCCAATACCTTTGACTGTGATACCGTCTTCCATACCTTTCTTGATTTCTTCACGACATTTAGAACTTTTCGGCTAAAAACAAATTTTATTATCATAAAGAGAATAGTAAAAATGATAAATGTTATTCTCTGAAGAATGAGCTTTAAGAAATGTTTTTATGAAGAGGATGGTTATGACTGTCAATTCATGCTAAATGTTTTATAATCGTAAAGTTATAAAACATTTGATTTTGGGTTTTTATGTGAATATATTTACCATATTGTGTAAGAGGGAGAAGAAGCACTGCTTGTTCCTCCGTAAAATGTTTTCGAATTCATTGTAAATCCCTGAATTTGGTGTTTCATTGGTGAGACATTTGTTTACAGTTTGATATAGGTCCCTGTATGGGTTCCACAGGTCTTCAGTTTTAGCTACAAACACAACGAAAATTGAGAGTTTTTAGGAATGCAAGAACATTTTATGTTTGACTTACTGTCGCTCATGTTTTCTGCGTTTCTTTGAAATTGTTTGAAGCACTGTGGACAATTATCTTTGTGTTTTTACTGTAGGTTAACCGGTCCACACAGCGCGGTACGTCGGTTTCACTTTTACCAACATTAGGAATTTAATTATTTGAATTTTTTTGGCACACGGAATTGCCATATAAACACATATTTTTCACCGAAAGACAGAGACGGACCTGCCCAATATTTATCTCGACATTAATAACAAATAAATTTCTCACTAATGTATACTTATTTTATACAAATTTAAATTGCTATTAACTTTAAATTGTTTGTTAATTACTTTAAATTGTCAGTAAACATGAAATTTCATATTTTAAAATTGTCCTTAATGACATTGACATATAAGTGACTTATGCAGGACCGTCTTTAACTTATTGAAGGCCTTGGGCACATTGGGATAATCGGACCCCTAGCGCCTTATTTTGTTAGAATAGACATAAAAGTAAATTAACTCTTTTGGCATTCACAGGTTAGTGCTTAAAAATCTATATTGATTGAAGAGGTACCCTTCTAGATATGAGATGGGCAAAATCGTTAATCACCTCTTCAAAATCTATGTTTTTGAGCATATCACATTCTATGGACATCAGCAACAAACTGGTTAATCCTTCTTGAATCATTGTATAATTTTTTTTGGAGAAGCGATTTGAATGTGTCTTCAATTTTGTTTTCTTTGATAGGTGGGTGAAAAGGTGATAACATTTCCAATATACTATTACTTTCTTCATTGTCTCCATGAACAATTTTCAAGTAGTCCTTTAAATGCAGACATTCCATTTCGTTAACACTTTCTCGTTAAAGTCTTCATAATAGATTTCAGCAAATTCTTTCGGCAACTTTGTCTCAACACACCAGAGAATTCCGAAATTTTCAAGCGAAAAAATAAACCAAAATGTTGACTAATGTTCTTACACGAACTTAATCGTTGTTTTAGATAAAAGCTCAGGGTATAAAAGATTAGAAGAAAGGTTTCTACTTTAAATTTCTCTTTTCCATTCAGTTGGATTGACGGTGCAGAATCATCAAAAATCTCTAGCGTGAGCTTCTAGGTTAGGTTAGGTAATGTTTCTACTTTGAATTTCTCTTTTCCGTTCAGTTGGACTGACGGTGCAGAGTAATAAAAAATCTCTGGCGTGAGCTGTTAGGTTAGGTTAGGTTTGTACTTTGAATTTTTCTTTTCCGTTCAGTTGGACTTACGGTGCAGAGCCATAAAAAAAATCTTTGGCGTGAGCTTCTAAGTCTTGTTTTTTGAGATAGGTCCTTGTAGTCGGATTCCGGGTTTCTTTCTTTGGCGGACGATTCCAAGTATTCAAATTTATCCCAGAATAATATCATCAAGTGATGTAAACTAATTGGTTGCAAGATCCAGTGTTATTGTTACTTTCTGAAGATAATTGATTTGCCAATTATTTCCTATATAGAGCTCCAAATTTATTATAATAAATTCTAGGTTTAACCCTGCCTGTGGAGGAAAGTGGGTGGATTGAGTAGCCCAGTGACCAAAGCAGCCGGTCCCAATCCCGGAGAAAAGAGGTGGTTGGGCGAAGGGCTAACTAACTGGTTAGGTCATTTCAAACTTGGCGCTTCACAAACTTGGCCGCTATAGATCGCGGGGCCCTGGGCACGTGCCCAGAATGGGGAAGAGGGGCTTGGACTTATGTCAAGGTTAAGCTCATCGGGCTACAGTTGACATTCTACCATAGTCGAAGCAACTCTCATCGAAATGCATCGAGAAAAAGGAGAGCTATGTACGTTCTTATATTTGCAGCCGAAGAACCAGACAACCCCATCAACCAACAGAAAAATGTGCAGAACATTGTAACCACTAGATGTGACAAGTCTAAAAGCGACCAACCGAAAATGTATCGCCTCGGTAAGTAACTCAGTGAAGCGAAAACCTATTAGGGTGCTTTTTCCCACCAAGCAACAGGCGATTGAAGTCGTACGTAACAAGCACAGGCTATCCGAAGGGTACTGGAATCTACGGTAAAATCGGACTATTGTGCATGTAAAGAGGGCAAGGTAAATTATTTGTATCATTTTTTCTTATTTTGGATCGAGTGGATGGTTATAATTGGGCGGGATACCCGCGATGATCAAGACGGCCTCACTTGATATGGTGCGGTAAGCGCTACAGATCCGTAATGCCATTTTTCTTTGCATTGCAAGGAGCTTTTGACTGTTTTTCTCTGTTTTCGCAGTTCTCTGGCCCATATTGGTGCTTCATACATCATAGTGGATTGTATTGCGTTGCTGAGCAGTCGGTGTTTACTGCTCCTCGGACCTCCAATGTTGGGCATTAGTTGCTGCCATTGTCCTCATCCCCTTTGTTGCGGCTACTGCTATGTGCGACGTGAAAGATAATGCCTTGTCGATTACTATGCCCAGGTGTTTTATTTGATGCTTTGGGATTATCGTCAGTTTTTCAATTTTATTGGTTGGACCTTTTCTGTCCTACGAGAAGGACCGTCTCGGTTTTTTCTGGCGCTAGATTGATGGCGCTACATTTAATGATTTGTTCTATGGTGTGGTTTGCCGTCTGCACCAGTCCTTCTGTTCTGGCTGTTACCACTAGAGGCAAGTCGTCTACAAAGCCAATCACTGTCGCCCCCAATACAGTCTTAATCTCAGCACATCGTCATATAGAACGTTCCACTAGGCTGGGTCTAATGTCGATCCTTGTGCAACACCGCTGCTGATTCTTCTCTCTTCCGTTTTCCGAACCCCTTTTAGGATTAACTTTGTAGATACGGTGGTATACCTCTTGATGTTAGGCCATGATCTGCTTCCAGCTAGCACACAAATTCCTTATATATGGGTGCCAGACTTCGCCTTTTCGGCAATCGCTATGACAGATCTTAGCGCGTCAATTTTGGATTTTCCTTGTCTAAAACCAAATTGTTTTTCTGACAGATCATTCAGACTGGGCAAGTTTTCCTTTTATTCTGCTTAGTAAAAGTTGCTCCAAGAGTTTTCCCGACACATCCAGTAGGTAAATAGGTCTATAGGATGTGGGGAAACCGACAATACTAGGCAGACAAGACTATACAGACAAAATCAGACAGACAAGACTAGACAGAAACGACTAAACAGACTCGATTCTTCTTCTTTTGGTGCCTATCCGCTTCGGATGTTGGCGATCATCATAGAAATTCGGACTTTGTTTGTTGCAAAGAGATTTGTTGTTGTGTTGAACCAGGTTCGAAGGTTTTTTAGCCACGATATTCTTCCTGGCCCTCTTCCTTGAACATCTACTCTTCTTTGTAACATAAGTTGCAATACACCACACTGTTGATTGTTCCTCATTATATGGCCAAGGTATTCCAGCTTCCTTGTCTTTGTAACATAACCGTCACTTTATTGTTAGTAAGACCTCTCGTTCTGTTCCCATTCTCTCTAAGACCTGCTGGTTGGTGACGTGAGCCGTCCAGGAAATTTTAAGTAAGCTGCGCTATAGCCAAATCTTAAATGCCTCCAGTCTCCGTTCGGTAGCCTCTGTCAGAGTTCAGAACTCCACTCCATGTAGAAGTAGAGTCCTGGCAGAGTTTTAACATTAACTGTCACAGTGAATAATATGAGCAAAAGTTATTTAAATGTTAAAGGAAAATGCATATATTTATAAATATAATTATATTGTAAGATTATTAATAGAAATATAATTATATATAAATATTTAAAAATAAATTGAAAGAAAAAACATGTAAAAGTAAAATATATATTAGAGGATCACAATAAACAATAATAAAAACAAAAGTAACAAAAGGAAAGAAATTGATAAGAAAATTTGTTCGTATTTGTACTAAATGTAAAAGATGCATAAATAAAATATACAGTGCACAGTTCTTGCTTATTCTCTAACAAAAAAAAAACATTTTCTTTTAATTTACTTTTTCTATAAAAAATAGATATTTAAACTGCAATTAGTATCACTAAGTATCTAGCTTTAAGTAAACTTACTTAACATTAATACATAATCATTGAGTATCATAAAACTACAGGCACCTAAACCCAAGAGCTCCACGCGCTCTCAAATTCATCACACCGCTGGACCCCGTCCGCACTGCAAAATACTGAGCAGCCTTTTAATCCTCGGTTTCCTTCTCTTAGGCTTAGGCCGCTGCTTATAACACCGAACACAAATATAAAAAACGATGCAAGTCAAACCGACAAGCAAAATCGACGTCAGATTGAAATTCTCATTGCCTCGCGCTTGCACCACTGGCTCCCTCTGCTGCTTCTGTCTCCAATTCCAAATATCTTCTTCCACACTATCTTGCCCAGACGCATCTAAACATATAACAGACTTATTTAAAATCTATATCAGTTTGACAACAATATATAAATTATACCTTTGACAGGATTATTAACTTTAATGACAGGTAATGGAGGTTCTTCCATAAGCGACAAAAGTTTCTGCGATTGGTAGAAATCCGTGGGGGCTGATATGTTGAGAGGAACCGCGTGGGCATAAACCAAATGGGGACACTGTGGCAAAGCCCTTGCTTGGCTCTCGCCTAGGTGTCCCTCCAAGACTTTCGAGTATCTATACAGACGGTTCCCGTTCATCCGGTGAGGCACTTCAGTTTGGACTTTGCTCTCAAAATCCGCCAGCGCGTTGTCTTTGAATATCGCTGGAAGGTGAGTCGTCGAAGTGTATTCTAAGATTGCGTCCAACATCCAATAGCAGGCCTGCTCTAAATGGGACGCGTCTATGCAATTCGAATCACCATAAACAACGAGCCGACCACTTTTATCCGTTGCCTTACTTTGGAGTAGCCCAAGAATCGGAACCTCATATCTATCTTTACTAGTTCCATCCGACAATATCTAAATCAAAGAAAAATTTCTAAATCTATCTATATCAATTCTATCTATATCTACAATATCTATTATTAAAATCATGTATTTACTTGTATTCCTTGATCTTTTAACTTCTTAGAAATTATCAATCCATCTTGGGGAAACTTGGCTATGCTGGTCCCCGATGCATAAATCATATCGTGGTCCCCCAATTTGAAATCACCTTCGAACACTCGGTCTCCAAATTCTATTCCCCAAGCTGCCAGCAAGTCGTTCAAGGCTGGAACGTTGGAACCGCCTGTGTCTGGCATCCACCACTGTCTTGTGTTCTCATCATAAAATTTGACTTTCTTCATCACAGTCACATTGTACCAATCCGCAAAAATTATGACGGATAGACCTGCATCCACGTCCCGCTTTATTTTCACTATCTCTTCCGGGAAATATTCCTCTTCCGGATCAACGATTAATAAAGATCCATATTGAGATGCATCAAAACAAGTAAATGGAGAACCTAAAATAATAGACCTTTTCATAGTTGAAATATTTTATGGGCATGTCAATTTCCGTCATATTTTCGGGCACTTTTTAAAAAACCATTGAAAATAACAAAATGTGCCCGAAACTATAATATTCCCGCCTTTTAAACATGACGGACGCGCATGCGCTTAACTAAACCTAAAGAGCTCTATTAATAACATAATAGACGTTTTTACGGTTAGTTTAGCGCATGCGCATCTGCTAAGTTTGAAAGGCGGGAATATGAAAGGCTCATATATAATCATACGTCAAAAAGTTCGGGCAATTTTGACGTATAACATGGCGGAAATTCACGCATGCGCTCAAAAAAATTCAAGTATGAAAAGGTCTATTACTGTCATATTTAAATGTAACAATTATGTCATATTTGACGTTTTATTTACCTAAAACTTCAACGTAATACCCAGCGTTCCGTAAATTTTGGTACATATCCTTGAAGTTTGTGTGAATATGGTCCCCGTTCCAATCCAGTGGATCATTTTTTACCTTTAGATTGTCCCTGGGGAAGTATCCAGGCGGATACCGCAAATTGTGATATTGATCCCATAGGATCCTCTTATTCCTCGGAGGAGTTGGAATAATCTTTGCTCTAAAAACGAAAATCAAAATCTGCAAATAAATTCGTGCAAAACATTTCACCTTATCGGTAACACTATCACAGTTTGTTTAGGTTCGGTTTCTCCGTGAGCTGGAGGAGACTCAATCGTCAAACTGATATGTCCTTGGGCCAAACCTTCGAAACTAGCCCCATCTTTGTTAATAGAGAAACTGACCGCCAACCAACCAGACCAAGGCCATAGCAGTTCTGAATGCGAAATGGCTATGTCCAACAGTTCTCCATTTTGTGGCGTGTATGGATACCACTGGGGCTTAGTCGAAATCTTTCCAGAAACACCTAAACCATTTAAGATTGTCACATTAACAATGACAGGCATTGCTCCCACGTACAGAGGTTGAGTGCAATACGGCCACATGTAAGGACATTCGCTCAAATCAATGTAACTAGGACTCAAACTGGCCTAAAATCAATAACAAATTATCAAGCAATAGAGCAATAGAATAGGCGTGTCTAAAATATTGTAGACGTTTCAAAATGTAGAAAATTGTTAAAGTGCGCGAAAATACAATGTGTCATAATGGACGAGTATTATTAGGAAGTAGATAGAATGTGCGTGGTTACTGTGGGCGTGTCTATAATATTGTATGCGTGTAAAGTCTTGGCCGCACTACGGCTAAACCGCCGCGGTTTATAATCGCGTGATTTTGTGACTCAAGTAAGCTAATACAAGCGGCTTCACTTGCGGTATTTTCCCGCGACTGATTTTTCCCATAGCGCACTGTATGTTTCTGGAGTGGTTTCGCGGTTATAGCGGTTAGAAAACTGTCAAGGTGGGCGTATCGAAAATACAGTGTGTCATTGTGGGCGTGACTAAACTATAAGTAATTATTGTGAGCATAATTAATATACATCGGATTATATGCACTATCAACATGCCAAAATATGCAAATATGCACTAAAAATGGGCGAAATATGCACAAAAAATGGACGTAATATGCATAAAATATGCACAATCGAAATACTATTCATTATTGGAATTTACTTATTTTTTACAATATACAGTACATCTTGTAGTTCTTGGGACAATATACATTTAATTTTTTTTTCTATTTTGCGTTTGTAATGGACTCATAACAGCACACATATGCGTGCGGTTATGGGTCACCGAGTGTTGTTATGAGTTATAGTTTTCAAGGTTGGCACTGAAATTGTCAGTTGAACTGAAATTGCTGTCAGTGTCACATTTTCGTCGAGCTAGTTTTGAGGTTATGTGTTGTGTGGAAATCGCGAATACACAAATTTATTTAATTAATGGTAATAACAGCACTCGGCGAGCCATAACCGCACGCATATGAATGTTGTTATGAGTCCGTTGCAGACGCAAAATAGAAAATTAGTATATTAAAGGACGAGTTCAGTAAGCGCGATTTTTCAGCACGCCTCCAAGTTTAGAAAACGACGAGCGTAGCGAGGAGTTCTCTGGAGTTCCTCTGGAGGGGCGCGGCAAGACGCAAGAGAAAACCTAGGGATTCGTAACGTGCGGACGGACATACGACGTTGAGGCATCGAAGACGTGCGGTTAAAACACTCAAGAACTATATAAAAAAACAGATTTCCCTTTTTCAAAAACCCACGTGGTGCGGTCCCCCAGGTGAGATTTTGGAAACGCTACACGTCAGTCGTCTCAGTCTCGGTAGAGTATATCAATATTTGCGATTATGCCGTAACCTAGCGATTTAAACCGAACGCTTCCCCACACGGACTCAAACGCCCACTCACAACCCAAAAGTTTGCATTACAAAAATTACCACTTTTTCGGAGGACTCGGCGAAGATGGCCAAGAAAATGAAATTCACTTAAAGATTCCGGTTAAAGAAAAACTTCGAGACGCGTCTTGCGACATCACTCTTGCGCGACTTTTGTCGGCGACGTTATTCACATTTTTCTGCGAATCCCAGTCGTCCGACCAAAATGCCGCCTCCACTGACGCCCGCCGCCCGGCTGCAGCCGTACATAAGATTGTTGTAGCCAAAGAATAGACGAACAACCACACGTATGGAGATTTTAGATATCGCTGCCCGATCGCGAAAATGTCGAAAATTCTGGTGATCGCCAGATAGACGGTGACGTTCCGGACACACCCGCACCGGAAACATGTCCGTGCGACGAAAACGGTCCGAGTTGTGGGTGAAAAAGTGAAAAAACTTGAAAAATTCGCCCAGACGGCAGGTCGGTAAAATTATTTAACAAAAATACTTGATTATTTTCCAAATCATAACCGCACGCATATGAGTGCTGTTATGAGTCCATTACAGACGCAAAATAGAATATTAGTATATTAAAGAACGCGTGCTGAAAAATCGCGGACACGTGCTGAAAAATCGCGCTTACAGAACTCGCCCTCTCACTACGCACGTCGTTTTCTAAACTTGGTCGAGTACTGAAAAATCGCGCGTACTGAATTCGTCGTTTAATATACTAATTTTCTATTTTGCGTCTGTAATGGACTCATAACAGCACTCGTATGCGTGCGGTTATGGCTCGCCGAGTGCTGTTATTACTATTAATTAAATAAATTTGTGTATTCGCGATTTCAACACATCACATAACCTCAAAACTATCTCGACCAAAATTTGACACTGACAGCTCTGAATTTCGGTGAAAAAATTAACTCATAACAGCACTCGGCGAGCCATACCCGCACGCATATGAGTGCTGTTATGAGTCCATTACAGACGCAAAATAGAAAATTAGTATATTAAAGGACGAGTTCAGTAGCGCGATTTTTCAGCACGCGTCCAAGTTTAGAAAACTACTCGCACCGCTCTTCGTTTCTAAACTTGGACGCGTGCTGAAAAGTCGCGCTTACTGAACTCGTCCTCTCACTACGCACGTCGTTTACTAAACTTGGACGAGTGCTGAAAAATCGCGTTTACTGAACTCGTCCTTTAATATATTAATTTTCTATTTTGCCTCTCCTCGCTACGCTCGTCATTTTCTAAACATGGACGCGTGCTGAAAAATCGTGTTTACTGAACGCGTCCTCTCACTACGCACCTCGTTTTCTAAACTTGGACGAGTGCTGAAAAATCGCGCTTACTGAATTCGTCCTTTAATATACAAATTTTCTATTTTGCGTCTGTAATGGACTCATAACAGCACTCATATGCGTGCGGTTATGGCTCGCCGAGTGCTGTTATTACCATTAATTAAATAAATTTGTGTATTCGCCAGTTCAACACATCACATAACCTCGAAGCTATCTCGATGAAAATTTCACACTGACAGCTCTGAATATCAGTGCTAACCTTGAAAAAATTAACTCATAACAGCACTCGGCGAACCATAACCGCACGCATATGAGTGCTGTTATGAGTCCATTACAGACGCAAACTAGAAAATTAGTATATTAAAGGACGAGTTCAGTAAGCGCCATTTTTCAGCACGCGTCCAAGTTTAGAAAATTACTCGCTACGCTCTTCGTTTCTAAACTTGGACGAGTGCTGAACGAATGCTTCGTCACGCCAACTGACGTTACTGGATAGATCTTGAAATTTTTCGCAACTTCTGCAAAAACCTCTTCAGGTAGTTTGGCTGGTGCCTTTTATAAATGCATTTACTTTATTCCTCCAAGACATGGGTTTTTATAGAGAACAGCATTTAATTTGCCACGGACCTTTTGCTTTGCAAAAAAAATGTGTTTTCGTAATTTCAACACATCACATAACCTCAAAACTATCTCGACGAAAATTTGACACTGACAGCTCTGAGTTTCAGTGCCAACCTTGCAAAAATTAACTCATAACAGCACTCGGCGAGCCATAACCGCACGCATATGAGTGCTGTTATGAGTCCATTACAGATGCAAAATAGAAAATTAGTATATTAAAGGACGAGTTCAGTAAGCGCCATTTTTCAGCACGCGTCCAAGTTTAGAAAATTACTCGCTACGCTCTTCGTTTCTAAACTTGGACGAGTGCTGAAAAATCGCGCTTACTGAATTCGTCCTTTAATATACTAATTTTCTATTTTGCGTCTGTAATGGACTCATAATAGCACTCATATGCGTGCGGTTATGGTTCGCCGAGTGCTGTTATTACCATTAAATAAATTTGTGTATTCGCGATTTCAACACATCACTTAACCTCAAAACTATCTCGACGAAAATTTGACACCGACAGCTCTGAATTTCAGTGCCAACCTTGAAAAAATTAACTCATAACAGCACTCGGCGAGCCATAACCGCACGCATATGAGTGCTGTTATGAGTCCATTACAGACGCAAAATAGATAATTAGTATATTAAATGACGAGTTCAGTAAGCGCGATTTTTCAGCACGGGTCCAAGTTTAGAAAACGACGAGCGTAGCGAGGAGTTTTCTAAACTTGGACGCGTGCTGAAAAATCGCGCTTACTGAACTCGTCCTTTAATATACTATTCTAGATTTTCTAACCCCTTCAGGTAGAGTTTGGCTGGTGCCTTTTATAAATGCATTTACTATCTTTATTCCTTCAAGACATGGGTTTTTAGACATAGAGAACAGCATTTAATTTTCCACGGACCTTTTGTGATAGTGAACTGATAGGAAGGTCGTTGCTCTGTTCAATCATTTTTTCCAATATTTCCAAGGGCTTGCACAGAGGAATCAGAGGCACAGAGAGCACATAGAATCTGATGTCTAATAATTAAACTATAAATGACTTTATAGACATTTTAACCAATAATAGATTTTAATTTATATTACATTTTCCTTACTTGTGGCTTGTAACTGCTTAAAATTTGATAAGCTTTGACCAGATTCAACTTGCCGTGTCCCTGTTCGAACATGTTGACTCCAGACAGTCTTCTGGCAGAAGCCATGAGGGCTTGTTTAATGCTAGCAGGATTTATGACCTCCTGCCTATGCAAGACTCCACTGGCCAAAAGCGTGACAGCTCCAGCCACAACGGGGGAGGCAACGCTAGTTCCAGAAAGTGACCGACAACTCCCAACAATGTTTGAACCTCTGACATTAGCTCCATAAGTGACAATATCAGGTTTAACACGACCGTATCCTAAAAAAGAACGGAAAATTTTGTTTATATTTTTGTTTATATATAATTTATACCTTGTGGTAATTCCCAAGTTGTCATCCCCCTTGAAGAAAATTTAGCAATTTGATCTTCAAAGTTGATTCCACCAACACCAATGACATCCATTTGATCAGCTGGATTGTTCAAAGTCCCATAAAGGGGCCCATCGTTTCCAATGGCGGAGACCATAATAACTTTGTTGGCAGTAAGTTCCCAAACTTTGTCCACAAACGGGTGGTCCTTAAAGTCCGGACCTCCGATACTCAAATTTAAAACGTTGATTTTCTTCAGAATCGCGTAGTTGAAAGCGTCGAGGAACCAAGAGGTGTAAGAAACCTGGTTGTTGGTGAAAACTCGGAAAATGTGGAGTTCAGAATCAGGCGCGAAACCTAAACATTCTTTACTGGAAGCTATAACTCCCGCGACGAACGTCCCATGCCCTAAACCATCATCCAAAGTTTTCTCGTTCGTCCAATTAGTCCTTTCCTTAATTTTACGGAAATGTGGGTGAGTTTTCGACAAACCTGTATCGAACACAGCCACTTTAACACCTTTCCCCGTAATCCCCATATTCCAAAGCGCATCTGCTTGCAAAACGGAAGTTATTTGTCTGGGAACTGCTCTTAAAAGTCTCCGACTTGTATGTCTTCCAGTCGCTTGCCAAAACTGACTATTCTGTGACAAACTGTTACGTCCTCGTCTAACATAATCATTCTTATTTATAAATTTAAGTGTACGTAATACCATACGTTGTGATGTTACTCGTTTCACAGACGGATGATCTTTCAACGCATCCAATCCTAAAACAAATAATAATAATATATAGATAATATCTATAGATAATATATTTATTTATCGTATGGTGTGGCATACACATGGTTTAAAATTGCACCTTTGGATAATATAATAATATATAGATATCTACAGATAATATCTAGGCTGTGGGAGGTCTGCAGGTCCTACAAGGACTGTAGGATCATTGGATAATGATGTATGGATTCTCGATCAGGTCAGATAATATCTAAATGAAATATTACCTGATAATTTATCAGTGTCTTCTAATATAACGACATCGAAGTCACTAGGGTAATCACTAGCTGGATTTTCTCTGGACAATATTGACCATTTCTTCACTCCGGAGTTATTTAAAGCTGCATTAATATAACCAGCCCTGGCTTGGTTCTTGTAGTATCCATTAAATGTTACAATATACTCATTTTCGATGATCTTGGACGAGTATTCGATTTCTAACTTTTCTGTTGTTGTCAAGTTGCAGCAAAGGGGTGACTCAAGATTGTCTTCCTGAACGGTCTCGCCTTGGAAGTTATCACAGAAGGTGGTTGCAATTATGGTTAGAATAAAGAGTGAAACGAATTTCTTTGCCATGGTCTTGGGTTTTGAGGTTATTGAGGGGGCTTGGGTTTTTTACGCGGATTCATATTGTTTTGTGATGTTTTGAATTTCGGGTGAGTTAATGCTTTCTTTTAAATCTTAAATTAAGTTAAAATCATTTTTCTTCGGCTTTTTATTCATTAAAATAAACAGCAATGACCGTTTGACAATTGCTGTCAAAAGTGGGTCTGGTTACAAATTTCACAAATTTTACGAAACACTCAAATAGAACGCGTAGAATATTTACACACGATAAGATTCCATATAATAAACTCAATTTGCTTCAATAACTTTTAATACATTTAGTATATTTCATTAAAAATCAATTTTAAAATTAAAACATTTATTTTTATTAAGTTGTTACTACATAAAAATGAACTAATGTTAATACCGCGAAAAAGTTTTAAAAGTTTGCAATTTTACTTAAAAACCTATTATAAATTGTTTAATAATATACATATTTACATAACTAAAAAACTTGCTATTTTTGCATTTTTTTATGTCTAATTAAATTTATTAATTAATCTTCATGTTTCTAAAATTTTTTTGTTATTGTATTGGTAGGGTGTGTGTCATAAAAGCAACAGTTGACGTTTGATTCTCGAGTGGTGTGGTTGTGCCGGGCAATATTTGCTTTTAATTCCAACAAAACAGAATAACGAGAAGTTTAAAAACGTGCAAAATGGAACAAATTCTCGGGAAATTCTTGGTGGGCGACAGTAAACTCATTCAACAGGTAATTAATTATATCTCAAGTGAAATTCTCAGAAGCTGGATTCTAACCTACAATTGCTCAGTACACGTGCATTTTAACACAAATGTGACTATATACAACAAAAATAACATGATAAATTAAGGGAGAGGGATAGGATTTGTTATAATACAAATTGTTCTTATTTTAGGGTACAAAAGAACTGAAAGAAGCTTTTAAAGAGCCACAGGCGATTACGGACCTGTGTGATATTCTAGTTTCATCAAATAGCCCGCAATTTAGACAAATGGCTGCTGTTATTTTGAGGAGGAAATTGTCGAAGAGGCATCAGTGGTCGAAAGTAGATCTACAAACCCGCAATAGGTCTTAGTCTTATTTATCTATTATATCCTATATTTTAATTGTTCGGTTGTTAGGATTAAGCAAGGGATGATGCAAGCATTGGTTAAAGAGCAGGACAAGTTGGTGAAAAATTCAATAGCGCAGTTCATTGGACTTTTGGGTAAACACGAGTTTCCTGGTAACACGTGGCCAGAAGTGCTGCATTTCATCCATGAGCTCTGCATTAGTGATAATATTTTCGAAAAAGAGGTAATTTAATTGAAACTAATTGTCTGACTCACAATATTGTATGTCATCTAGTTTTGAATAGAAATTAGTCATGGTCTCAGACCAATGTTATAACTAATGGATTGAATTTAATGAGTAAATTGGGTGTATGTAAATTGTATAGTAACATGAGAGAGATGAACTTGGAATAGATCATTGGTTTGATAAAATCTTTACGAGATTTTGGTACAAAAGGTGGTAAGAGTGCTCATATATATATATAGGCAACCCAATTTACGCATTGTGCGCATGCAAGACACATAGGGGTAGAGAAAATAAATTTGAAGGGGGTATATAAAAATTGTTTAAACTATTGAAATTTTTTCTTATTTCGGATCGAGAGGTCGCGCTGCCGCGCGATATATGGTCTTCATATATCTGCTCCATCCATTCTGTTCAAATCTGTAGCTATGGTGGCGTTTTTTACGCGCCACTGGAGGTTTTTATGCCTATTTCCGTTAGTTTGAATTGTGGCATGAGGGGTGCTGAACGTATGAGCACTCTAATACCAGTTCAGCTGACTAAAAACCGCAAATTTCTTCTGTGTTTAACTTCTAGAATGTATTTTCTTCCAGCTTGGTATGTACACATTATCAATAATGACGGAAATATCGAAAGGAACTTACATAGAACACGCAGAGGTCCTGGGCATACTCTTCACAAACATTTTAAATGGCTTACCGGATTTAAGCTCAAACCTAGCTTACTACACAGTTTTGACGATGAGCCACCTGGTCTCAGTTATAGGAGGTCACCAAAAGGTTTAACCTGCCCCAATTTAAAGCTCTCGAAATACAATTCAACTAAATTATTTTCAGATGATAAATATCTATCATAATTTGCTGCCTCGCGTTTTGGAAATCCTCAACATGTTCGCCCAAATGGACGAGAGAAAAGCGTGCGAGTTATTCGAAATTATAGAGGATTTGATAGAGTATGCGGTGGCGGTGATCGTTCCTCATATCCGATTGGTTATTGAAATGTGTCTGCAAATCGGAGCCAATAAGGACCGGGATACCAGCGTGCAGATCAAGGCGATAGGCGTGGTCGGTTGGTTGATTCGTTCCAAGAGCAAAGTCGTGCAGAAACATAAATTGATTGAGCCGATTATCGAAGTCGTTCTCCAGTTGATGGCTCAAAAACCCGACGACGATGTGAATGAGGAGTACTTTGAAGGGGATCCGGATCAGTTCACTTCGACCACAATCGCCGCTCAAACTTTAGACGTCATCGCTATTCACGTTCCGCCGGAGAAGGTAGTTCCGTTTTTGCTGAGGTGGATTGAGCCAGCTTTGCAAGGGAACGATATTTACTCGCAAAAAGCTGCGTATTTGGCCTTGGCCGTTCTGGCTGAAGGTTGCGCGGATCACATACGCACCAAATATCTCGAATCTTTCTTGAAGTGCATTTACAACGGGATCAGATCACCCAACGTAGTCGTTAGAAACGCGGCGTTCTTTGCTTTAGGGCAATTCGCCGAGCACCTTCAACCGGAAATCTCGCAGTACTCCTCCGAACTCTTACCGGTGTTCTTTGGCTACCTTTCTCAACTTTACGCGGACATGGAGACGAGCAAAACCGAACCGTCCGGTTTGGATCGCATGTTCTACGCGTTGCAAAGTTTCTGCATGCATTTGGACGACGGTCTTTTGCCTTACCTACCCACCCTTATGGAAAGGTTGCTGGTCGCTTTGGATCCAAACAGCTGGTCACTTCAACTCAAGAGGCTAGCTTTGAGCACTTTGGATTCTGTCGCTTGCGCCGTCAAAGAGCATCTTTTGCCTTACTTCCAAAAACTCATAGAAATGCTCAATATCTATATCAATGCCGATCCAAACGGAGAACTCAGCGAACTACAATCATACGCCCTAGGTAATTGTTTGAATCCAACACTAATATCACATTTTTGAAGTAAAACTTCTTTAGGCGTTTTCATACTTGAAATTTTTTTGTGCGCATGTGTCAATTTCCGCCATGTTATACGTCAAAAATTGACCGACAAAGATTGAACTTTTTGACGTATAACTAAATATGTGCCCGAAACTTTCATATTCCCGCCTTTCAAACATGGCGGATGCGCACGCGCTTAACTAACCGTAAAAAAGGTCTACTCACATCGTTTTTTAATCGGAAATGACGTTCACTGATGGAAATAATGTTAGGTTTTTTATCTACTACATAGATGTCGCTCTTTGAGAGTTCCAATATTTTGACATTACTTCCGGTCAATCAAATATAAGGGCAATACTGGTACCATAATCATAATATTATCACAAAGGGGGGAAAGTAAACTTCCAAACCTACCATTAGAAATGACAAATGGGGCAAGATACTTTCTGAATTATCATTGTACAGTGGGGAAGGAACTGTTGAACCTCTCATACACCTTCCTCTCTGTGAAAACAACATCCAATGGATGAACAATTGGCCAACATGGCCACAATGACAACCGCCAAAGAAGTTTTACTTCAACCACGCGTAAAGGTTTTGTTTCTTAACTAACATCCTTTTAGAATGTTTGGCGAGTATTGTGGATAATATCGACGCTGAAACGTTCAAACCGTTGGCCGGACAAACGTTGCAGATGGCCATCCGCATCCTGGACGAAACCGACGACCCTGACGTCAGGAAAAGTCTGTACGCACTCTTCGCCGCCCTCTCAAACGTTATGAAAGAAGAAATCAGTCCAGCCCTCCCCAAGATCATAGAACAGATGATCAGCACCATCCAAAGCAGCGAAGGAATTACAGTAAGTCACAAATTTGATATTTGAATTGTATTCACGTAAAAATGTTTAGGCTCATTATGAGGAAGAGGAGAAAGATGGTTTGGACATATACGAGGAGCTTTCAGACTCTGACGAAGAGGACATAGATCACGAGTCGGAGAGCAGCGACGATTCCCAGTGCCATTACACCGTCGAGAATTCGTACAACGACGAGAAAGAACAGGCGTGTCTTTCCATAACTGAGATGTGCAAGCACATGGGCCCCGCCTTCCTCCCCTACCTCGACAAGAGCTTCGAGGAAATCTTCAAGCTGGTCAACTATCCGCAAGAGGACATTCGCAGTGCGGCCATCTTGGCGCTGGAACAGTTCTGCATCACCTTGTACGGCGTGAACACGCCCGAAAGCAAGCAGGCCCTCTACAAGGCGCTGCAGATCTTCGTGCCGAAGTGCGCCGAGCTGATTCGCTGCGACGAGGAGCAAAACATCGTCATGAACGCCACAAACGCTTACGCCAATTTGTTGGAGGAGATTAAATCCGATATTTTGGTCGGGGAAGGACATCGCGAAGCTATTATGAATTGTGTTTTTGATATATTAACGCATAAGGTATTGTTTTAATGCTAAACTGTTTGTATGTATAAATATGCATAAACTTTCTAGACCGTGTGTCAAGATCAAGATGTATCTGGAGAATTGGGAGAAGACGAAGAAGAATCCGAACAGACTGAAACCTTGTTGGAATGTGCGGGAGATGTGATTCCTAAATTCGGAAACGCTTTGACACCGGACGATTTCCTCTGCTACTTCCCAAACGTTTTGCAGTTGCTGACCATGAGAGCTGTAAGCCAATCGCGCTTCAATATCCGTCTGCTTTACACCCAATTCGTCTTTTTGTAGAAAAATAAGAGCGTCAGTCAAAGATCGTTCGTTTATGGCACTTTGGCGGAGTGCATGAAACCGCTCAGCATCTACGTGGAGAAATTCGTGCCGACCCTGATGCAGCTCTGGCAGGCAGGCACCAAAGATTCCAGCGATGAAGTCAGAAACAACGCTGTCTACGGCTTAGGCGAAATGATACTTCACGGAAAGGACTGCATATTCCCGTATCCTTAACCACAACAAAATGTCAATTCTCTTTGTTGTTTGTTTTTCTTAATTGTATGATATAGACATTATTCAGATCTTCTCCAGGGATTGTCGGCGATGTTGACGAAGGAATCTCATTCCGGTACAATGGACAATATCTGTGGTGCAGTGGCCAAAATGATCATCACAAACGGTTCCTTGTTGCCATTGGAACAAGTAAGTGCTGCTGATATTCAACACTTTTACCAGAAACCAAGCTTCCAATCCCATCACTTTCCACAGGTTTTTAACGTTTTGCTGCAACATTTACCGTTGAAGACCGACTTCCAAGAGAACGAGGCCGTTATCAAGTGTTTCTTTGGCCTGTACCAACAAGGCAGTCCCGTTTTGAAGAGCCAACTGGAAGCTGTAATTAAAATTGCTGTCCATGTTTACCACAACAAACAAACTGGTAACACAGGTAATTTATTAATTATTATTAACTTTATAAATTTATTAATAATTATTTAATAATATGCTTACTATGTTATTTATTATCATGCTAATCACTTAGTAAGTCAGACTGACACTTACTAAACGTCAATTTGACAAGTGATATGTCATATTGATAAGTAAGTAAGATTTTTGTCATTTTGACTATAGTTCATTTTTTTAAAGAATGCAGTACAGGGAAGATAGGGCTTATTTGACCTTGTTCTCTGATTGGCTTAAATCGAGGAGAAGTTCACACCTACGATATTTACTTCTTCATCTCAATCTTTTCTCTCTTTCTTTTTACATACATTTGCAGCTGTTAGTTGTCAATGGCTGCCATGTCACTTCACAATTGTCATCTGATCTGTTTGTTTCATTTAGATTGTTTGCGTTTTTCTCCATTTATTTGTTAGTATTGTATAAGTTATTCAATAATATTAAGATATTCAATCAAACCATTAATAAATTACCAATTTTATATTCAAGTAACCATATTTGAATTTAGCGCCAAATTTTGTATCTAGATTGAACATTTATCATAGTGTAAATCAGGTTTCTAGTTACTGCATTCTTAAAAAAATAGACTATAGTTAATAACATGCTAATGTCATTTATAAACATGATAATTATGTCATTTAGTAAGTCAATCTGACAATTATTAAGCGTTAATTACAAGCGATATGACATATTGATAAGTTATTTTATTATAAATTGTTTTTTTTTTTGTAGAAACGGAGACTTTGGTGAATGAGTTTTTGAAGACTGTAAATAGAGATTTCCCGCAAGAGTTTAGTACGATTGTGTCGTCGCTGGGGCACGACGTGACCCAGAACGTCCAGAAACTGTTTGCGTAATTTCGCCTTTCAATTTTTGATTCTATTTCGTTTGAATCCTCACTTTATTTTTGTTCAGCATGAAATATCGTATTTATTGTTATTTTGTTTAGACAAAACGTATATATTTTATGTGTTTGTTGGATATACAATACGCAGGGTAAGTGATTAATTTATATAATGAGTATATACAGAATGTCAGAAGAAATTATGTAATGAACTTTTATTGCAACATTCTGCATGTATTAAAAAGAAAATATGTAATGAGCTTTTGTTGCAACATCCTGTATATATTAAATATGCTAATCAAGTTCACAAGGTGTTTCAATAAAAGTCAAAGATTTGTTTTTTTCTTTTAAACTTAATAAAAATAAAATTTAGTTGATACACCTTGTATATATCTAATATTCTGTTCATATCATACTTTATACAGGATGATGTAGAAAAATAAAATTCTTATAATACGCTGTGTATATTGAGCTTTTATTGCAACATCCTGTATGTGTTAATTACACCAGTCAAGTTTATAAGGAGTTTCAATAAACTTCAACAAATTTTTTTTTGTTGATACACCTTGTATATATTCAATATTCACTTCATATAATACTTAGTATAGGGTGTTGTAGAAAAATAAAGTTCTTTTAACACGCTGTGTATATTGAGCTTTTATTGCAACATCCTGTATATGTTATTTACAACAATCAAATTTATAAGGTCTTTCAATAAACTTCAAAACAATTTTTTTGTGGAGGTGTTTCAATACACTAACCAAATATTTTTTGTTGAGACACCTTGTATATATTTAATATTAAGTTTATATAATACTTTATACAGGGTGTTGTAGAAAAATAAAGTTCTTGTAACACGCTGTGTATATTGATCTTTTATTGCAACAGCATATGTTAATTACACCAGTCCAGTTTATAAGAAGTTTCAATGAACTTCAACAAAACATTTCTTGTTGATACACCTTGTATATATTCAATATTCAGTTCATATAATACTTTCTACAGGGTGTTGTAGAAAAATAAAGTTCTTATAATATGCTGTATATTGAGCTTTTATTGCAACATCCTGTATGTGTTAATTACACCAGTCAAGTTTATAAGGAGTTTCAATAAACTTCAACAAAATATTTTTTGTTGATAGACCTTGTATATATCTAATAATCAGTTCATATCATACTTTATACAGGATGTTGGAGAGAAATAAAGTTCTTGTAACACACTGTGTATATTGAGCTTTTATTGCAACATCCTGTATATATCATTTACACCAATCAAGTTTATAAGGTGTTTCAATACTATTCAACAAACTAGTTTTTGTTGATACACCTTGTATATATTTAATGTTCAGTTCATATAATACTTTATACAGGGTGTTGTAGAAAAATAAAATTCTTATAACACGCTGTGTATATTGAGCTTTTATTGCAACAGCCTGTATATGTTAATTACACCAGTCAAGTTTATAAAGGTTCAATAAACTTCCACAAAATATTTTTTGTTGATACACCTTGTATATATTTAATATTCAGTTTATATAATACTTTATACAGGGTGTTGTAGAAAATAAAGTTCTTGCTACACGCTGTGTATATTTAGCTTTTATTGCAAGAGCCTGTATATGTTAATTACACCAATCAAGTTTACAAGGTGTTTCATTAAAAGTCAAGGTTTTTTTCTTTATCAATTTCCAAGAAAATATTTTTGGTTGATACACCTTGTATATAATTAATACTCAGTTTCTATAATCATTTTATAGGATGTTAATATGTAATGAGCTTTTATTGCAACGTCCTGTATATATTTATAGCAATTAAATTTACATGGTGTTTCAATAAAAGTCAAATTATTTTATTACTTACAAAAAAATCTTTATACAGGATGTTGTAGACAAATCAATGTGATATAACACACTACACTAGACTAATTAATGTGATGTAACTCACTACACTTCCGAAGGTATATTCAAGACGTTGCAGAAAATTATATTCGTTTTTTTGCAACACACTGTATATCTTTCATATGGTATATTATACATGATGTTGCAGTGTACTAAATTTTTTTGCAATACACTGTATGTTTCATACGGTATATTATACAGGATGTTTACATTGAATTAATTTTTTAGCAACACACTATGTATTGTTACGGTAGATTAAACTGGATGCAGCAGTGAATTAAATTAATTTCTTGCCAACACTATATTTCATATGGTATATTATACAGGATATTGCATAAAATTATATTCGTTTTTTTGCAACACACTATATATTTCATATGATATATTATACATGATGTTGCAGTGAACTAATTTTTTTTGCAACACTATATGTTTTATACGGTTATTTTCATTATACAGGATGTTTGCATTGAATTATTTTTTTGTAACACACTATATATTGTTACGGTATATTATACAGGATGTTGTCAATTAATTTTTTTTTTCAACACTATATATTTCATATGGTATATTATACAGAATTTTGCAGCAAATTATATTCGTTTTTTGCAACACACTGTATATATTTCATATGGTATATTATACAAGATGTTGCAGTGAATTAAATTTTTTTGCAACACACCATATATGTTTCGTATGGTATATTATACAGGAGGTTTGCATTAAATTAAGTTTTTTGCAACACACTATATGTTTTTATGGTATATTATACAGGATGTTGCAGTGAATTATATTAATTTTTTCGAACACACTATATATTTCATATGGTATATTATACAGTATGTTGCAGAAAATTATATTCGTTTTTTGCAACACACTGTATATATTTCATTTGGTATATTATACAAGATGTTGCAGTGATTTAATTTTTTTTGCAACACCCTGGATATGTTTCATATAGTATATTATACTGGAGGTTAGCATTGAATTAAGTTTTTTGCTACACACTATATATTTTTATGGTATGATATACAGGATGTTGCAGTGAGTTAAATTTATTTTTTCCAACACACTATATATTTTACATGGTATATTATACAGAAAGTTGTAGAAAATTAGATTCGTTTTTTGCAACACACTGTATATATTTCATATGGTGTATTATACATGATGATGCAATGAATTAAATTTTTTTGCAACACACTGTATATGTTTCATATGGTATATTATACAGGATGTTGCAGAAAATTATATTCGTTTTTTGCAACACACTGTATATATTTCATATGGTAAATTATACATGATGTTGCTGTGAATTAAATTTTTTTGCAACACACTGTATATATTTCATACGGTATATTACACATGATGTTTGCATTGAATTGATTTTTTGCAAACACTATATTGTTACGGTATATTATACAGGATGTTGCAGTGAATTACATTTATTTTTTCCCAACACTATATATTTATTTCATATGGTAAATATGTACAGAATGTTGCAGAAAATTATATTCGATTTTTGCAACACACTGTATATATTTCATATGGTATATTATACATGATGTTGCAGTGTATTAAATTTTTTTGCAACACACTGTATATGTTTCATACGGTATATTACACAGGATGTTTGCATTGAATTAATTTTTTTACAACACTATATATTGTTACGCTATATTATACAGGATGTTGCAGTGAATTAAATTTATTTTTTTCCAACACACTATATATTTTATATGGTATATTATACAGGCTGTTGCAGAAAATTATATTCATTTTTTTCAACACACTGTATATATTTCATATTTTATATTATACATGATGTTGCAGTGAATTTAATTTTTTTGCAACACACTGTATATGTTTCATATGGTATATTATACAGGATGTTTGCTTTGAATTAAGTTTTTTGCAACACACTATACATTATAATCTCGGTAATTCGGCCATTGGTTCCGAATCCGGCGGTCTGGAGACCGCTCGCGCTCTTCCCTCCCACCACTATTTCTTATAATCCGGCGGTTGCCTGGTCCCATATACGTCGGATTATCGCGAATATACTGTATATCGTTATCTTATATTATACAGGATGTTACAGTGAATTCAATTTATTTTTTTCGAACACTATATATTTCAAATGGTTATACAGGATGTTTGCAGTGAGTTATTTTTTTGGCAACACACTAATATTTCATTTGATATATTGCAACACTATATATTTCTTATGGTATATTATACAGGATGTTACAGTGAATTGAATTTATTTTTTTGCAACGCACTGTATATATTTCATATCGTGTATTAAAACTTGCGCATTGAATTAAATTTGTTTTTGTGCAACACGCTGTATATTTTGCATATGGTATATAATTTAGGATGTTGCAATGAATTAAATTTGATTTTTTGCAACACACTATATACACTTCATCTGGTATATTATACAGGATGTTGCAGATACAAACATATTTCTTGTTACACACTGTATATATTTGGAATGATATACAGGATGTTGTAATAAAAGTAGGCATAGTTTCGTTTTGTATTAACTTTGACCAATATTAATCTATTGTTGTTGTTGGACCCTGTATATAAATAATTTATATATCGAGAGAGAAATATTTATAGCTTTAAATCAAGATGAATAACATTTTAAAAAAACATTATATCGTACTGTTTTATTTTTGTATTTAGTTGATATTTTTTGTGCCTAAAATTTGGAAATCTGAAACGTTTCAAATTTGCTATCATTAAGTTTTAGTTTTGCTATTTTTGTTTTTCTCTGTAATTTAATAAAATTTGTATCTATATCCAGCTGTAAACTCTATGTCCTAGATAATAGTCTTCTTTTGTCAGCAATAGATAACAGACTTAAGTTATCTGTGTTCATAGATTTTAGTTTGTTGAATGTTTTTAACAATTTACAGGTATTTATTTTACAATATTATTTACAGAGGGTTGACGCCATCGCCGCATTGTTCGAATAAGGCATGGAGATTACCTGAGAATGGATGGAGTCAGTCAACTTCTCTCTGGCTGTATACAAGACTGAGGCAGTACTATTCACAGGCAAAAAGGTCAGGACCTCAATGGTACTAACCCATTGCACCATCAGAAGGAAACAAGCCATCAGGTACCTGGGAGTGATGCTGGACCAGTACTATTCACTGGCAAAAAGGTCAGGACCTCAATGGTACTAACCTATCGAGGATGCACCATCAGGAGAAAACCAGCCATCAGGTACTTGGGAGTGATGCTGGACCAGTACTCTTCACAGGCAAAAAGGTCACGACTTCAATGGTACTAACCTATCTATAATGCACCATTAGGAGCAAACCAGCCATCAGGTACCTGGGAGTGATGCTGGACCAGTACTATTCACAGGCAAACAGTTCAGGACTTCAATGGTACTAACCCATCGAGGATGCACCATCAAGAGAAAACCAGCTATCAGGCACCTGGGAGTGATGCTGGACCAGTACTATTCACGGGCAAAAAGGTCAGGACCTCAATGGTACTAACCTAGCGAGGATGCACCATCAGGAGCAAACCAGCCATCAGGTGCCTGAGAGTGATGCTGGACCAGTACTATTCACAGGCAAAAAGGTCAGGACCTCAATGGTACTAACGTCTCGAGGATGTACCATCAGGAGAAAACCAGCCATCGGGTACCTGGGAGTGATGCTGGACCAGTACTATTCACGGGCAAAAAGGTCAGGACCTCAATGGTACTAACCTAGCGAGGATGCACCATCAGGAGCAAACCAGCCATCAGGTGCCTGAGAGTGATGCTGGACCAGTACTATTCACAGACAAAAAGGTCAGAACCTCAATGGTACTAACCTAGCTAGAATGCACCATTAGGAGCAAACCAGCCATCAGGTACCTGGGAATGATGCTGGACCAGATGATGCACCATCAGGAGCAAACCAGCCATCAGATACCTGGGAGTGATGCTGGAGCAGTACTATTCACAAGCAAAAAGGTCAGGACCTCAATGGTACTAACCTATCTAGAATGCACCATTAGGAGCAAACCAGCCATCAGGTACCTGGGAGTGATGCTGGACCAGTACTATTCACAGGCAAAAAGTTCAGGACTTCAATGATACTAACCCATCGAGGATGCACCATCAAGAGAAAACCAGCTATCAGGCACCTGGGAGTGATGCTGGACCAGTACTCTTCACGGGCAAAAAGGTCAGGACCTCAATGGTACTAACCTATCGAGGATGCACCATCAGGAGCAAGCCAGCCTTTAGGTACGTAGGAGTGATGCTGGACCAGTACTATTTATAGGCAAAAAGGTCAGGACCTCAATGGTACTAACCTATCAAGGATGCACCATCAGGAGCAAACTAGCCATCAGGTGCCTGAGAGTGATGCTATACCAGTACTATTCACAGGCAAAAAGGTCAGGACCTCAATGGTACTAACCTCTCGAGGATGTACCATCAGGAGCAAACCAGCCATCAGGTACCTGGGAGTGATGCAGGACCAGTGCTATTCACAGGCAAAAAGGTCAGGACCTCAATGGTACTAACCTATCGAGGATGCACCTTCAAGAGCAAACCAGCCATCAAGTACCTGGGAGTGATGCTGGACCAGTACTATTCACAGGCAAAAAGGTCATGACCTCAATGGTACTAACCTCTCGAGGATGTACCATCAGGAGCAAACCAGCCATCAGGTATCTGATACCATCCTGTACCTGGAATTGATGCTGGACCAAAGGCTGATTTTCAAGGAGCACCTGAGGTACGCAAAGCTGCTACAACTGCCGCAACTATGGCTAGGTTACTGCCCAACATTGGAGGTCCTCGCGGTGCCAGTAGAAGGCTGCTCGCTTGCGTTAGCACCTGGATACTTCCCTATGCGGCGCCGGCATGGGCAGAAATGGCGGAGGTCCTCGCCTACCTAAGGCTGATTGTAAGTTACCTACCTAACGCTGACACAGGATCGCATACGCCTACCGGACTGTGTCCGCAGATGCAACACATTTCATCGCTGGCCTGCCCCCCTTAACCTGTTAGCAATAGAGCACATGCGGCAATATAGAAAGAAGATGTCGGCCCAGGACGATCTCTAACAGATGGGGGGGCGACTATGACGCAGCAGTTAGCGAGAGTGGGATTACATTAACACAGTGCCAGGAACGATGGGATAAATCAAATAATGGTGGTTGGACATACCGCCTAATCCTGACCATCGAGCCGTGGATCTGCAGGATGCTCGGTGAGGTGCACTAGCAACAAAACCTCAGCCAAATACGGGACATTGGAGTTCCCGTGAGTACCTCCACTGAATAGGGGCAGTAGCAACACCCGACTGCCTTCAGTGCCCCGGGATCTCGGAGACGGCAAAACATGTTTTACTGGAATGTTCCAAATTCCAGCGAGGGAGTGCAATACCGGCGCACGCATATCCGCCGTTGGATACGTGGCGCTCGTATACTCGAGGAATCAATGGAATTCTGACTGCGAGCTAGCCGTTAGCATCTTAGAGAAACTACACATCCAGGAGTAGGCGTTGCTGGGCCTAACCGCATCTTCCTGGAGGTGTAGTTTCTCTAAGCGGGGCGAAAAGGAAGGGATGTCTAAATATACAAGACCGAAGTGAACATCGGCAGGGCTAAACGGCTTTTGTGAAACGTCCAAAATTTAATATTTCATTTCTTTATTTTCCAATGAAATTTCTTCGGAATTTTCCAATTTAAATCAACGATTTCAATAATCCCATTCAATGTTTCTTCTAGATTACTCGCTTCGTAACGATCTCGATATAGTTGTTCAAGTATAATCGATAGATTACAATATACGACGATAAGAAAAATAAAGATTTCTTATCTCGTTTCGCCGAGGAATTTCGTTGCAAATAAATTTCTAGTTTTCCCATCGACTATCGACCAACTCGCACCGAATTATCAGCCACAATGTAAGTTGCATTACTAATATCCGCCTCAAATTCAAAGAAACATTACAAAATCCGACCGTACCAAAGTTCCAAAAATAGCCCAAATATGGATCAAATAGTTGGGAAAGTCTGACAAAATTTGATTTGATTAGATTACAGAGAATAAGACTAAAACAGAGCAAAGTAGACAAATTGGACTAGACTAACATTCATGTAGACTAAACAAATGTACTAACTCTACTACTTGAGTGTTAATCTAGTTAACTAGACTAACACTCACGAACTAGACTAACATTTATACACTCGACAAAAGTGTGTACTTGTCTCATACAGGACTCATGTGTTAGGTCAATACTCATGTATTAGACCAATACTTACGTAATAGACTAGCAATCATGTACTAGACCAGGGGTGGGCAAATCTTTTGGCTGTCGGGCCATATTTCGTATGAAAATTTGACGGCGGGCCGCATTAATTTTTGTTAATAGTTCGCCTAGACAGAACAATTTTTTTAGGTTTTCTCATAGTGGACAATATGTACTTCTTGTAGAACGAAATATTTTCAGAGAACACCCGTAATTGATCAGTGTCTGTTGTCTGTGTGTATATAAAATAGTGGCTGTTAGTAAACATCAGTTCTGCTAAAAAAATTTTGTGTGCATGTGTCAATTTCTGCTATATTATACGTCAAAAAATGCCCGAACTTTTTGACGTATAACTAAATATTTGACCGAAACTTTCATATTCCTGCCTTTCAAACTTGGATGCGCATGCGCTTAACTAACCGTAAAAAGGTCTATTAAAGTAATTTATAAAATTCTTCGCGGGCCGCATATAAGGCCGACTCGGGCCTCATTTGGCCCGCGGGCCGCCATTTGCACAGACCTGTACTAGACTCACACTAATGTATAAGATAAACGCTCATATACTAGACTCTAGTACATGGGTGTTAATCTAGCTAACTATACTAATACTCGTATACTAACTCGTAGTTAGATAAAGTCTTTTTCTGTCAGAGTCAGATAAAATCTTTTTCTGTCAGTGTCAGATAAAATCTGTTTCTGTCAGTGTCAGGTAAAGTCTTTTACTGCCGAAACTTTTCCTGTCACCCTGATAATGTCTTCTAAACAAGGTCTTTTTCTGTGAGTGTCCGATAAAGTCATTTTCTGTCCGTGTCAGATAAAGTCTTTTTCTGTCAGTGTCCGATTAAGTATTTTTCTGTCAGTGTCAGATAAAGTCTTTCTGTCAGTGTCAGATAAATTCTTTTTCTGTTAGTGTCAGACAAAGTCTTTTCCTGAAGATAATCTCCACCATATCTCAAATTTATAATACTTTTCTGCCAGAGTCTAGACCTAACTCTAGTTCATGATTATTGATATAGTTAACTAGACTAACACTCGAGTACTAGACTAACATTCATGCACTTCACAGACACGCTTGTACTAGATTAATACTCATGTATTAGATCAATAGTCATGTATTAGACCAATACTCATGTAATAGACTAGCACTCATGTACTAGACTAACACTCATGTATACGATAAACGCTCATGTATTAGACTCTAGTACATGGGTGTTAATCTAGTTAACTAGACTAACAATTGTGTACTAGACTAACACTCATGTACTCGACAAATTCTCGTGTACTAGACTAATACTCATGCAATGGACTAACACTTTTGTACTAGACTAATACTCATGTAGTAAACCATCAGTCATGTGGTAGACGTACTAGACTCATGAACTGCATTAAACTACTCCAAACGTGACTAAGCTAATCTAAGTTTGTTTTGAAAATATATTTTAATCCGCGCATGCGCATCCGCCAAGTTTAAAAGGCGGGAATATGAATATTTCTGGCACATTCACTGGTTACACGTCAAAAAGTTCGGGCACTCTTTGACGTATAACATGGCGGAAATTGACACATGCGCACAAAAAAAGTTCAACTATGAAAAAGTCTATTGGAACGTGCTAGGTAGACATTAAGCAGAAAAAGAACTTTGTGCAGAAAATATTGTGGAATGATAAGATTGTTAAGACTTAGCCCAAACATAAGAAATTGGAGAGAGAAGCCTAGTCCGACAAGATAAGATAGGAATTGTTATGCCGGTTCCACACTCTCGCGGAGTAACTTAACTAACGAACGAACTCGTTTTACTCAGTGCCATGAGTTAGACCGAACAGGTAGTAGCAGCTACAAGGTGATTACTCGGCACGATCACCTTCACACTCTTCGTAAGGCACTTGTGTCGCTTTGTATCGGATACGAAAAACCGCCTTTGGAGGCGAGGCGAGGAAGCACAAGACTTAACTTCTCGACACTCTCGTGCTTCGCTCAACTTCGTGGTACTTCGCGATAGTGTGGAGCAAGCCTTAAACAAAACAAAGGAGAAGATATCAAATGCGATAGACAAGAGTTAGATTAGGCAGCCAAACTAACGAGATAAAACTGGAATCAAAGATTTCGTGTCAATCTTATCTAAATTAGCAGTTGCCTGTTTCCGCTATTTCCAGAATTGATTTATTAATAAATTTGTAGATTCAGATAATAAGAATATTCGATGGCAATCTAAATTGAGAGTAAATTAAGGAGATTTAAACGTTCATTGTTCGTCTTCCCGAACGATTTCAAAACTTTTTCGAACACGGCGAGCGGCAGAAACGTATTATAAATTTGAGATATGGTGGAGATTATCGGCAGGAAAAGACTTTGTCTGACACTAACAGAAAATTTTTTATCTAACAGAAAAATACCTTGTCTAAAGGACATTATCAGAGCGACAGGAAAAGTTTCGGCAGAAAACGACTTTATCTGACACTGACAGAAAAAGAATTTATCTGACACTGACAGAAAAAGACTTTATTTGACACTGATAGAAAAATATTTTATCTGACACTGACATAAAAAGACTTTAGCGGACCCTCACAGAAAAAGACATTGTTTAGAAGACATGGTCAGGGCGACAGGAAAAGTTTCGGCAGTTAAAGACTTTACCCGACACTGACAGAAACAGACTTTACCTGACGCTGACAGAAAATGACTTTATCTGACACTGACAGAAAAGGACCTTATCTAAAAGACATTATCAGAGCGACAGGATAAGTTTCAGCAGGAAAAGACTTTACCTGACACTGACAGAAAAAGATTTTATCTGACACTGACAGAAAAAGACTTTATCGGACCCTCACAGAAAAAGACATTGTTTAGGAGACATTATCAGGGCAACAGGAAAAGTTTCGGCAGTAAAAGACTTTACCTGACACTGACAGAAATTGACTTTATCTAACAATGCCAGAAAAAGATTTTATCTGACACTGACAAAAACAGACTTTATCTGACACTGACAGAAAAAGACTTTTATCTTTCACTGACAGAAAAAGACTTTATCTGACACTGATAAAAAATAGATTTTATAGTACACTGACAGAAAAAGACCTTGTTTAAAAGACATTATCAGGGCGACAGGAAAAGTTTCGGCAGGGAAAGGCTTTATCTGACACTGACAGAAAAAGACTTTATCTGACACTGACAGAAAAAGGCTTTATCTGACAATGACAAAAAAAGACTTTATCGGGCACTGACAGAAACGCCCTTGTTTAAAAGACATTATCAGGGCGACAGGAAAAGTTTCGGCAGTAAAAGACTTTACCTGACACTGACAGAAAAAGACTTTATCTGACACTGACAGAAAAATATTTTACCTGACACAGACAGAAACAGACTTTTTCTGACAGACTTATAGTGACAGAAAAGACTTTACCTGACACTGACAGAAAAAGACTTTATCGGGCACTGACAGAAAAAGACCTTGTTTAAAAGACATTATCAGAGTGATAGGAAAAGTTTCGCCACTTTAACAACTGCTTGAGCAGCTTCCTTAACAGATTTAACATAAAAAACTCTGGAATCGTCAGGAAAACGTGTTATTTTGTCAATCTATCGCCATTTTTATCTGTAAACCTTAGATAGGCAGAATTTGTAAAAATTTATTTTCATTATTTTGTTAACTAGTTAATCTTAATCTGTCACAGATTACATTTGTGTTTTTGATTCATTCTTTCTGTTTTTCTGCGAAATCTCATTTTGATCGTATCCGATAAATTTTCGAATCTCGCGATGTTGTAATTCAAATTTAGTTAAGGTACCTTGTCCACTTCTTCAGTTACAGAGCGTTGACACACGTGCCAAACTAGGCACTGATAGAAACAACAGTTAGACAAAACTTAGACTTGAAACAAACAGTTAGACAAATACTCAGATACTAACTCTAGTACATGAGTGTTAATCTCGTCAAATAGACTAACACTGGTAGGAAGAAATAGTTACTAGAACAAATAGTTACTTAGTTCTTGAGTTACAAAAACGAATGCGAGAAGTCTTCAATGAAACAAGAACAAGCGACTTTATCACTTTTGACTAAGTCTAGATAGAAAGTTCTAGTTTTCGGAACTCTGTAGATAATTTAATTTAGTATTAGTAACTTAAATTTAGTTAAAGTACCTAGTCTACTTCTTCAGTTACAGAACGAATTTGAGATGTCTAGCTAGGAAGAAGACTGTGAGACAAGACATTTTGAGTTTGCGACTTGGTAACTATAGACTAAGCCTTGATACGACGTTGTACTTTTCAAAGCTATAGTAGATAGTATATAAGTAGATAATTTAATTTAGTATTAGCTAGCCAAATTTAGTTACGCTACATAGTCTAGTTCTGGAGTTACAAAGTGAACGCGGGAAGTCTTCAATGAAAGAAGAACTTTGATACTTTGACTTTGTCACTTTGGACTACGTCTAGATAGAAAGTTCTAGTTTTCGGAACTATATAGATAATTTAATTTAGTATTAGTAACTTAAATTTAGTTAAGGTACCTCGTCTACTTCTTCAGTTACAGAGCGAATTCGATAAGTCTAGCTAGAAAAAGACACACAAGACATTTTAAGTTTGCGAACTTATCACAAACACAAGACAACAATCAATACACCTAAATGAATCTAAATCTATTCATAATAACAAGTCTAACTTACTGCAGAAATTTGTTTAAGCATACTTTTTCTTCACTTATATTATAACTTAAGTCTGATAAGTTTAATAACAAGTCTACATAAACGAGAAAATGCCTAAGATTAATCCAGGGATGAAATGTTAATATTTGGCACGCGTGCCAAACTAGGCACTGCTAAAAATAAACAGTTATTAGACAAAATCTCAGGTACTAACTCTAGCACGTGAGTGTTAATCTAGTTAACTAGACTAACACTGGTAGGATGACAAATAGTTACTAGACTAATACTGATGTACATACTCATATACTAAAACACAAGTCTATATAAACGAGGAATTACTTAAGAATAATCCAGGGAAATGTCATATATTTGGCACGCGTGCCAAACTAGGCACTGATAGGAACAAACAGTTACTAGACTAATACTCGTGTACTAATTGTAGTACATAAGTGTTAATCTAGTTAACCAGACTTATGTATTAAACTAACATTCATGCATTCAACAAACACTCATGTATTAGGATATAATCATGCACTAGACTTTAGACAACTCTTGTATCAGACTAATACTCATGTAATAGACTAACATCGTATACTAGACTAATACTCCTATATAAGACTATAATTCATTTATTCGAGAAACACTCATAGTACATGATAATACTCAGGTACTAATACTCAGGCACTAGACTTACAGCAATGTTCTAGACTAACACTTATGCACTAAACTAACACTCATGTACTAGATTAACTCAAAAGTACTAGACGAGCACTCACGTACTAGTCACACTTATTTAAATCTATCAGTGTTATTAGGAAACGTGTCTAACTTATTGGTTAAACAAAAAGCTTGAGTTTAGACGAGGCAAATATTTGGCACGTGTGCCAAACTAGGCACTGATAGAAACAAACAGTTACTAGACTAATATCCATGTACTAACATGCTCAGGTGCTAGCTCTGGTACATTAGCGTTAATCTAGTTAAGTAGACTAACTCTCATGTACTAGACTAAGATTCATGTTCTCGACAAACACTGATGTATATCAACTATTACGCATGTATCACTCATATACGACTACGACTATCATTCATGCATTCGACACTAATGTACTAGACCAGTGGTGGCTAACCTATGGCACGCGTATCTCAGCTGACACGTAGGAAAATTGTATTGGCACGCTATTTCCCTCGCGTGCTTCGTTCTAAATGAAATTTTTGAAAAAGTTTTCCCAATCTGCTTTAGTGCAACATCTAAGGTGTAAATATAATACGTGGTATATTCTCGCTAATACTGATTCCCACAATCAGAAGCGTTTATATATTGCAAAAGTTACCTGGAATGCCAGCATTTAAAAATGGGAACATTTGAAAAAAAATAGCACGCGGCTGGAAAAAGGTTCGCCACCCCTGGTCTATTTCTTTAAAAATCATTAGATGTCTAGATCAGTGGTGGCGAACATATGGCACGCGTGTCACAGCTGACATGTAGGAAAATTGTATTGGCACGCGAACTATTTCTCTTGCTTGCCTCGTTCTAAAAGAAATTTTTGAAAAAGTTTTCTCAATTTGCTCTTGTGCAACATCTAAGGTGTAAAATATAAAACTAAAATTATATTCAGGCTAATACTGATTCCCACAATCAGAAACATTTATTCATTGTAAAAGTTACCTGGAATGCCAGCATTTAAAAATGGGAACATTTGAAAAAAAAATGGCACGCGGCTGGAAAAAGGTTCGCCACCCCTGGTCTATTTCTTTAAAAATCATTAGATATGTCTAGATCAGTTGTGGCGAACATATGGCACGCATGTCACAGATAACACGTAGGAAAATTGTATTGGCACGCGAACTATTTGTCTCGCGTGCCTCGTTCCTAAAGAAATTTTTGAAAAAGTTTTCTCAATTTGCTTTTGTGCAACATCTAAGCAGGTGTAAAATATAAAACTAAAGTTATATTCAGGCTAATAGTATTCCACACAATCAGAAACGTTTATTCATTGTAAAAGTTACCTGGCACGCCGGCATTTCAAAATGGGAACATTTTTGAAAAAAATGGCACGAGGCTGGAAAAAGGTTCGCCGCCCCAGGTCTATTACTTTAAAAATCATTAGATGTGTCTAGATCAGTTGTGGCGAACATATGGCACGCGTGTCACAGATAACCTAGGAAAATTCTGTTGGCACGCGAACTATTTGTCTCGCGTGCCTCTCGTGCTTAACGAAATTTTTTAAAAAGTTATCTCAATCTACTTTTGTGCAACATATAAGGTGTCAAATATAATACGTGTTATATTCAGACTAATACTTATTCCCACAATCAAAAACCACAACTGATCTAGACATATCTAATGATTTTTAAAGTAATAGACCAGGGGTGGCCAACCGTTTTTCCAGCTGCGTGCCATTTTTTTTCAAATGTTCCGATTTTCAAATTCTGGCGTGCCAGGTAACTTTTACAATGAATAAACGTTACTGATTGTGGGAATCAGTATTAGCCTGAATATAACACGTATTATATTTGACACATTATATGTTGCACAAAAGTAGATTGAGATAACTTTTTAAAAAATTTCGTTAAGCACGAGAGGCACGCGAGACAAATAGTTCGCGTGCCAATAGAATTTTCCTAGGTGTTATCTGTGACACGCGTGCCATATGTTCGCCACAACTGATCTAGACACATCTAATGATTTTTAAAGTAATAAACCAGGGGTGGCGAACCTTTTTCCAGCCTCGTGCCATTTTTTGTTCATTGTAAAAGTTACCTGGCACGCCAGCATTTCAAAATGGGAACATTTAAAAAAAATGGCACGCGACTGGAAAAAGGTTCGCCACCCCTGGTCTATTGCTTTAGAAATCATTAGATATGTCAAGATCAGTGGTGACGAACCTATGGCATGCGTGTCACAGATACACGTAGGAACATTGTATTGGCACGCGAACTATTTGTCTCACGTGCCTCGTTCTTTTAAAGAAATTTTTGAAAAAATTAATCATTTTCTCAATCTGCTCTTGTGCATCATCTTAGGTGTAAAATATAATACGTGTTTTATTCAGGCTAGTAATGATTCCCACAATCAGAAACGTTTATTCTTTGTAAAAGTTACCTGGCACGCCAGCATTTCAAAATGGGAACATTTGAAAAAAATTGGCACGCGGCTGGAAAAAGGTTCGCCATCCCTGTACTAGACTAATACTCATGCACTAGACTCATGTACTAGACTAACACTTATGTACTAAACTAACACTCATATACTAGAGTAACTCAAGTACTAGATGACCACTCACTTACTAGACGCATGTACATGTGCATTTTAAACTTAAGGCCTAGGCCGCACTACGGCTAAACCGCCGCGGTTTTTATTCGCGTTATTTTATGACTGAAGTAAGCTAATACAAGCGACCTCTTTTGTTTACTTTTTGTTTCTACTTTATGTTTCACGAGCGGTTTCGCGGTTATAGCGGTTACCGCTCGCTGCAAAATAAGAAAGTGCTGTCTAATAGATTTCGAACAAGAAGTCTGATAAATTTCCACATAAAGTCTACATAAACTAGAAAAGTGAGATTACACCAGGCAAATGAAAAATATTTGGCACGTGTGCCAAACTAGGCACTGATAGAAACAAACAGTTACTAGACTAATGTACCTGTACTAACATGCTCAGGTAATAACTTTGGTACATGAGTGTTAATCTAGTTAACTAGACTAACTCCCATGTACTAGATTAACATTCATGTACTTGACAAACCCTCATGTATACATGTATAGACTAATACATATATATGTAGACTAATACACATGTATTAGACTAATACACATGTATTAGACTAATACTCATATAAAAGACTAAAACTCGTGTACTAGACTAACACTCATGTATAAGACTATCATTCAGTTAATATTCTGTCTCGAGCTTAAGTCTGATAAGATTAATAAGTCTACATAAACCAGGAAATACTTGAGATTAGACCAGATATATGGCAAATATTTGGCACGCGTGCCAAGTTTGGCACTGATAGAAACAACTCCTAGTTAACAACATTTTTTGAAATCACACACACTCACTGGAAAAATATATTAAAAAAAAAACTAGTCTAGTTAGACTTACTAGTCTTACTAGTAAAGTAATATTAGTCTATAACAGTGGTGGCGAACCTTTTTCCAGCCGCGTGCCATATTTTTTCAAATGTTCCCTTTTTGAAATGGCCAGGTAACTTTTACAATGAATAAACGTTTCTGATTGTGGGGATCAGTATTAGCCGGAATATAATTTTAGTTTTATATTCTACACCTTAGATGTTGCACAAAAGCAAATTAAGAAAACTTTTTCAAAAATTTCTTTTAGAACGAGGCACGCAGGAGAAATAGTTCGCGTGGCAATACAATTTTCCTACATGTCAGCTGTGACACGCGTGCCATAGGTTCGCGACCACTAATCTAGACATATCTAATGATTTCTAAAGTAATAGACCAGGGGTGGCGAACCTTTTTCCAGCCGCGTGCCATATTTTTTCAAATGTTCCCATTTTTAAATGCTGGCGTGCCAGGTAACTTTTACAATGAATAAACGTTTCTGATTGTGGGGATCAGTATTAGCCGGAATATAATTTTAGTTTTATATTTTACACCTTACATGTTGCACTAAAGCAAATTAAGAAAACTTTTTCAAAAAATTCTTTTAGAACGAGGCACGCAGGAGAAATAGTTCGCGTGGCAATACAATTTTCCTACATGTCAGCTGTGACACGCGTGCCATAGGTTTGCGACCACTGATCTAGACATATCTAATGATTTCTAAAGTAATAGACCAGGGGTGGCGAACCATTTTCCAGCCGCGTGCCATTTTTTTTCTAATGTTCCCATTTTGAAATGCTGACGTGCCTGGTAACTTTTACAATGAATAAACGTTTCTGATTGCGGGAATCAGTATTAGGCTGAATATAATTTTAGTTTTATATTTTACCCCTTAGATGTTACACAATAGCAAATTGAGAAAACTTTTTCAAAAATTTCTTTTACAAGGAGGCACGCGAGACAAATAGTTCGCGTGCCAATACAATTTTGCTACGAGTCAGCTGTGACACGCGTGCCATAGGTTAGCCACCACTGATCTATAATATATAGTTTAATTACTGCATTAGACTTAATCAACGATATCTAGTTAACAGCTCTATATAGATTAGTGTGGTAGTTTTATTAGTCTAGTTAGACTTATTGGTCTTACTAGTTAAGTAATATTAGTCTATAATATAGAGTCTAGTTCTTGGATTAAACTTAATGAACGATATCTAGTTAACACTTCTATATAGACTAGTGTGCTACTTTTAACTAGTTTTACTAGTCTATAGTCCATTTTTTAAGAATGCAGTAACTAGAAACCTGATTTACACTATGACAAATGTTCAATTGTTACAAAATCTGGCGCTAAATTCAAATATAGTTACTTGAATATAAAATTGGTAGTTTATTAATGGTTTCATTGAATATCTTATTATTATTTTTTGAAATACTCCAAATGGCAACAATAGTAATAAAATACAAACAAATAAATGGAAAAAAACGCAAAAGATCTAAATGATACAAACAGATCAGATGATAATTGTGAATTGACACGGCAGCCATTGACAACTAACAGCTGCAAATGTATGTGAAAAGAAAGAGAGAAAAGAGGATGACATGGAGAATTAAATGTCATCTGTGTGAACTTCTCCTCGATTTAAGCCAATCAGAGAACAAGGTCAAATAAGCCCTATCTTCCTTATACTGCATTCTTAAAAAAAATGGACTATAGTTAGACTTAATAGTCTTACTAGTAAGGTAATTTTAGTATATAATATATAGCCTAATACCTGGATTAGACTGAATCAATCAAATTAGTTAACAAGTCTATGTAAGGTATTGTGCTAGTTTCAAGTTATATTAATTAGTTAAGTGATATTAATCTATGAATCTTTCTTTCAGAATGTGAAAGCATGAAGTGTTTAAATTAAGTGAATGTGGTGAATAAATGTGTGAATTAGTTGTAAAATGGATCCCGAAGAAATTAAGGAGGAGATCCCTCGTCCAAGTTATTCCATCCGGAGAAGGACGACCGAGATTTTGCAGTTCGCAGAAAAAGCCTGGAGGTGGTCGTATTTAAAGGTAACTTATATCTTCTTAGATTTAATAAATCCACGATTTCTAAGTTCTCTGGTGATTTCTTTTTGCACGATTTGACATCATTCAGAAGGTTTGTTCCAACAAAACGGTCAGCAAACTGTTCGACGCATGCGCCTGATTAAATCATTGCCGGTTGTGATATCGCGCATGCGTCGGACAGTTTGCTAACCGTTTTGACTGTTGTTGGAACAAACCTTATGAATAATGAAGGCCGCAAAATACGACTGCTGTTGGAACAAACCTGTATAGTCTTACATTTTCATTCATAACTCCACTAATAAAACAGATAAATAATTGAAAGTTTCTGCAAAGTATAGATAAATAAATTTGTTTTAAACTGCTGCCAATTGCAATAACGTAGCTAAAATATTAACGCCGCAGGAAAGATTTCAAAAATCAAGTCTGTTTTTAGAACACGATGCCAAATATTTATTAATAACTATGTTGGAGTCAACGGTAGATAATTGAGTTGAGTCACAAATTTAGATAACTAAATTATGTAACTATTTCTGATAAATTGGTTGTTCTACCTGCAAAAGCATTCCAACAGGAATTTAGATTAAAAACATTCCATTACAGGGAAATTCAATTTCATCCACAAAACTTGTCTACATTCTATTTACAGTAGGTAGTATATAGTACGCAGAGCTTTCCTGCGATAATCAATAACTCATTCGGAGGTCGGAGCGTCTGCAGGAATCGCGTTTAGTTTTGTTGCGAGCGTCGAACAGGAACATAGTCTGTGTGATACATTTCGTATCTAAACATTGTGAATTAAGTCTGGTTTATATTTAAAACTTGTGGAAATATCAACACGTGTCGCAGCGGGATTACGTTTTATAAATAGCACTGCAAGGTATTTCTAGAATTTCAATTAATTAGCAAAATCCTGTGCTAATTTCACATTAAATTATTTCAACTTTTACGCAGGTGTTTGTTTTAAATTGGTGACACAAAAAAACAATTGTCAAAAGAACAGTTTTACAACAAAGGATTTATTGTATACAAAGTGCTACCGACCACGAGGTCCTTCTGTCCATTTTTGCAATATTTAGCAGGAATATTCGTCTAACCCTGCAATTTACTCAAAAAAACCAAAATTTACCCAAAAAACCCTGCAATTTACCAGAAAATTTAACCGCTAATTTCACATTAAATTATTATAAAGGGTTTTGTTTTAAATTCTTGACACTTCCCTGACACAACTGCCAAAAAAACATTTTTGCAACACTTTGCAGGAAAATTCGTCTAGATTTTGATAACCCATAACTCTGCAAATATTCCATTTACAACCCTCCTGTTTACAAGAAAATTGATCCGCTAATTTCACATTAAATTATTACAAAGCATTTTGTTTTAAATTCTTGACACTTCCCTGACAAAACTCTGACAATTTTCAAAACAACATTTTGCAGGAAAAATCGTCTAGATTTTGATAAGCCATAACTCTGCAAATATACCATCTACAACCCTCCAGTTTACAAGAAAAAAAAAATATATAACGCTAATTTCACATTAAATTATTAAAATGCTTTTTGTTTTAAACTCTTGACACTTCCCTGACAAAATTCTGACAACAACTGTCAAAACAACATTTTTGCAACACTTTGCAGGAAAACTCGTTAAAATTTTGATAAGACACAACTCGGCAAATATTGCACCTACAACCTTCCAGTTTACAAGAAGATTTAGGTAATTTATTCATCAACATTTACACCAAATTTCAAGCTTCTACCTTATCTACGTTCCGATTTATCAATAAAACATTCACTCGAGTTTCGCTAGATCAGCTGTGATTAAGAGTAACAGTTTTGCTGGATATGATTTGCAAATTTTAAAATGTAAATGTCGAGAATATAATTGAAAATTTGATTTAATTAATAAGTTTGTAGCTTTGTTATCAATTAATTCCAAAATTGATTTAAGTGCGATATAATTAATCTTAATCAAACTGCAAAGTTTAAAATGCTTGCTGCAATTGTAATAACTTAGTTGTGTCTAGGGATTGCAATCTGTTGTCATTATCCGGCCGGATCCGGCCGACTTTCCACCGATCCGGCCGGATCCAGCCGGAAATGAAATCTAACATAATAAACTTTATTTGGCAGTGCATAAGGCGCACCCTACTTTATGTGCGTCTATAACGCGAACCTATGTTTTAGAGCTCAACCTCATCTTCATTCCACCGTCCCTGTCTTATTTTTTAAAATAGTAACAAAACGGTTTCAGATTCTCAAATTTTGGTCTTTTTGGAGAAATTCGAGGTTACTAGATTTTCAAAATTCCTTCCAATAGTCTCACAGTAGAGAAAATAGCGAGAGTTAATTTTATCAAATCTTAACCTCGTCTTCATTAATCTGTCGCTGCCTTATTTTTCAAAATATTTATAAAACGGTTTCAAATTTTCAAAATTTGGACTTTCGGAAGAAATTTATGGTTTTTAGACTTCCAAAATTCTTCCAAATAGTCACGCATTGAGGAAAATAGTAGGAGTCTACAAATGTTAATTATGTAAAATCTTAACCTCATATTCATTGATTTGGTACTGCCTTATTTTTCAAAATATTAACAAAACGGTTTCAGATTTTCAAAGTTTTAACTTTTCAGAGAAATTTGTGGTTTTTAGATTTCCAAAATTCCTTCAGATATTCACACAGTAAAGAAACTAGTGAGAGTCTAAAAATGTTAATTTTGTAAAATCTCAACCTCATCTTCATTGATCTGTGGCTGTCTTATTTTTTCAAAATAATAACACAACGGTCTTAGTTTATCAAAATTTAGACTTTTTGGAGTAATTTGTGATTCTTATATTTCCAAATTTCCTTCAAATAGTTGCACTGTTAGGAAAATAGTTAGAGTCTACAAATGTTAATTTTGAAAAATTTCAACCTCATGTTCGTTTATATGTCGTTGCCTTGTTTTTCAAAATATTAACAAATTTGTTTTAGATTTTCAAAATTTGGACTTTTTATGGAAATTTGTGATTTTTATATTTCCAACATTCCTCTAAATATTCACACAGTAAAGAAACTAGTGAGAGTCTACAAATGTTAATTTTGTAAAATTTCAACCTCATCTTCATTGATATGTCGTTGCCTTATTTTTCAAAATATTAACAAAACGGTTTTAGTTTATCAAAATGTGGTCTTTTTGGAGTAATTTGTGATTTTTATTTTACCAAAATACCTTCAAATAGTTGCACAGTCAGGAAAATAGCGAGAGTCTACAAATGTTTTTTTGTAAAATTTCAGCCTCATCTTCAATGATATGTCGTTGCATTGTTTTTAAAAATATTAACAAATTGATTTTAGATTTTCAAAATTTTGACTTTTTTTAGAAATTTGTGGTTTTTAGATTTCCGAAATTCCTCCGAATAGTGGCACAGTGAGGAAAATAGTTAGAGTCTACAAATGTAATTTTTGTAAAAAATCCTGCTGGAATGTTATTGCAGATATAAACCTGAATATAGCAAATAATACTTGTATAATTAATTTATCTAGATTTGTGAGTCATCTCAATTATTTGCCTTTCGTTTCAACATATATATATATATATATATATATATATATATATATATATATATATATATATATATATATAATATATATATATATATATATATGTTCTAAATATAAACTTGATTTTTTATATTTTCCTGCGACGATATTATTTTAGCTACATTATGGCAATTGGCAGGAATTTAAAGCAAATTTATTTATCTACACTTTGCAGAAAGTTTCAATTATCTATCTGTTTTATTAGTCGAGTAATGAATGAAAATGTAAGACGATGTCTAACAAAAACGTGAAAGCGCAAAATCGAATTTAAAAAAAAATCTTGCTGCAATGTTATTGTAGATATAAACATGAATGTTGCAAAAATAGTTGTATAATTTAGTTATCTAGATGTGTGAGTCATATCAATTCCTTGCCTCTCCTTTCAATATAGATAATAACAAAGATGTGATAACGTGTTTTAAATATAAACTCGAATTTTTTATTTTTCCTGCGACGTTATTATTTTAGCTACATTATTGCAATTAGCATGAATTTAGAGCAAATCTATTTATCTACACTTTGCAGAAAGTTTAAATTATCTATCTGTTTTATTAGTCGGGGTATGAATGAAACTGTAAGACTATGCCTAACTGGAACGCGAAAGACCAAAATCGAATTTAAAAAAAAATCTTGCTGCAATGTTATTGTAGATATAAACATGAATGTTGCAAAAATAGTTGTATAATTTAGTTATCTAGATGTGTGAGTCATATCAATTACTTGCCTTTCGTTTCAATGTAGATAATAACAAATATATGATAACGTGTTCTAAACATAAACTCGATATTTGAAATTTTCCTGCACCGTTATTATTTTAGCTACATTATTGCAATTAGCAGGAATTTAAAACAAATTTATTTATCTAAATTTTGCAGAAAGTTTCAATTATCTATCTGTTTTATTAGTCGAGGTATGAATGTAAATGTAAGACGATGTCTAACTGGAATGTGAAAGCCCAAAATCGAAATTCAAAAAAATCTTGCTGGAATGTTATTGCAGATATAAACTTGAATGTAGCAAAAATAGTAGTATAATTTAGTTATCTAGATGTGTGAGTCGTGTCAATAACTTGTAGCCTGTCGTTTCAATATAGATAATAACAAATATGTGATAACGTGTTCTAAACACAAACTCGATTTTTTAAATGTTCCTGCGACGTTATTGTTTTAGCTACATTATTGCATTTAGCAGGAATTTGAAGCAAATTTATTTATCTACACTTTGCAGGAAGTTTCAATTATCTATCTATCTTATTAGTCGAGGTATGAAGGAAAATGTAAGACTATGTCTAACTGGAACATGAAAGCCTAAAATCGAATTTAAAAAAAATCCTGCAGAAATGTTATTGTAGATATAAACTTGAATGTTGCAAAAGTAGTTGTATAATTTAGTTATCTAGATGTGTGAGTGATGTCAATTACTTTCCTTTTGTTTCGATATAGATAATAACAAATATGTGATAACGTGTTCTGAACATAAACTCGATATTTTAAACTTTCCTGCGACTATATTATTTTAGCTACATTATTTCAATTAGCAGGAATTTAAAGCAAATTTATCTATCTACACTTTGCAGCAAGTTTTAATTATCTATCTGTTTTATTAGTCGAGGTATGAATGAAAATGTTAGACTATGTCTAACTGGAACGTGAAAGCCCAAAATCGAGTTTTAAAAAAATCTTGCTGGAATGTTATTGCAGATATAAACTTGAATGTAGCAAAAATAGCAGTATAATTTAGTTATCTAGATGTGTGAGACATATCAATAACTTTCCTGTCGTTTCAATGTAGATAATAACAAATATGTGATAACGTGTTCTAAACAGAAACTCGATTTTTGAAATTTTCCTGCGACGTTATTATTTTAGCTACATTGTTTCAATTAGTAGGAGTTTAAAGCAAATTTATTTATCTACACTTTGCATAAAGTTTCAATTATGTATTTGGTGTATTAGCCGAGCTATGTATGAAAATCTAAGACGGTGTCTAACTGGAACGTGAACCTGAAAAATCGGATTTAAAAAAAATCGTGTTGGAACGTTATTGCACATAGAAACGTGAATTTAGCAAAAATATTTAAATTATATTGTTATCTAAATTTGTGAGTAATCTCAATTGTTTACCTTTCGTTTCAACATAGATACTAACAAATATGTGACAACGCGTTCTAAACACAAACTCGATTTTTTTTAAATTTTCTTGCGACGTTATTATTTTAGCTACATTATTGCAGTTAGCAGGAATTTAAAGCACATTTATTTATCTACATTTTGCTGAAAGTTTCAATTATCTATCTGTTTTATTAGTCGATTTATAAATGTAAATGCAAGATGTCTAATGTCTAAATGACGATGTCTAACTGGAACGTGAAAGCCCAAAATCGAATTTCAAAAAAATCATGCTTTAATGTTATTGCAGATATAAACATGATTGTAGCAAATAATAGCTTTATAATTTAGTTATCTAGATTTGTGAGTCATCTTAATTATTTGCCTTTCGTTTCAAAATAGATAATCACAAATATGTGACAGCGTGTTTTAAACACAAACCCCATTTTTTTTAATTTTCTTGCGACGTTATTATTTTAGCTACATTTTCCAATTAGCAGGAATTTAGAGCAAATTTATTTATCTACACTTTGCAGAAAGTTTCAATTAACTATCTGTTTTATTTGTCGAGGTATGTATGAAAATGTAAGACTATCTAAATGGAACATGAAAGCTCAAAATCGAATTTCAAGAAATTCTTTTGGAATAACAGACAGACGAACATAAATCACACCAACTATTTAAAACTAATTAATTTAGACCAATTTTGGTAATTTCTGCCGAATTTATAATCTGTAAGAACTGTGACGAGCGAATCTCGCGTTCGCGCAAACTTCCAAGATTTCAACTTTGCCGAAACTAAAAGGCAATTTAAAAAAATATCTTCAAATATTTACACTTCACAAATTGTACTCACGCCGACAGATTTCAGCGACTGAGCGTGTGTGTCATCGCCTTCAATACAAATAAAGAAACTTTTTTTACGAAAATATTAAAAAAAAAACCTTAAGCGTTAATCCCGAAAACAATTCAATATCTCCCACTTTCACCGCGTATAATTCACAGATAAGCCTATCCCACATATCGCCGATTCCAACGATGCCTCAAAAGTTTCGCTCAATCTTACTCCTCTCACGACTAACTAAAAATACTCGAAAAATTAGTTTCTAAATGAAATAGTTTAAACTTCTCAACGGCCTAATCCTCGTTATCGTAGTTATTGCTTAAATCTTCTTTTGAACGGACGGATCCTCGTTATGGCATTAAAACAAGAAAAATCAGTTTGTAAGGAGCAAGTTTGTTGTGTGGAAATCTCTTCTCGATGAAGAAAGTGATGGTTTTTGTTGTTTGAACTGGTATTAAGTTCTGTGTTGGAGAAATGAAGATGCTTACGATTAGTTTAATACGAGTAAATATAACTTTTAGTTTGAGCTTATTAGTGAATCTACATTTTGCAAAAAGCTAGACTTTGCAGTTATCTATACGTTGCATAAAGTTTCAATTATCTATTTGGTGTATTAGTCGAGCTATGAATTGAAATCTAAGACGATGTCTAACTGGAACGTAAAACTGAAAAATCGGATTTTAAAAAAAATCGTGTTGGAATGATATTACACAGAGAAACGTGAATTTAGCAAAAATATTTAAATTATTTTGTTATCTAAATTTGTGAGTAATCTGAATTGTTTACCTTTCGTTTCAACACAGATAATAACAAATATGTGACAGCGCGTTCTAAACACAATCTCGATTTTTGAAATCTTCTTGTGACGTTACTGTTTCAACTATATTATTGCAATTAGCAGGAGTTTAAAGCAAATTTATTTATCTAAATTTTGCAGAAAGTTTCAATGATCTATCTCTTTTATTAGTCGAGGTATGAATGAAAATGTAAGACGATGTCAAACTGAAACATGAAAGCCTAAAATCGAATTTCAAAAAAATCCTGCTGGAATGGTATTATAGATATAAACTTGAATGTAGCAAAAATAGTTGTATAATTTCCTTTCATTTCAATAGATAATAACAATAATAATATAGTTAGATAATAACAAATATATGATAACGTGTTTTAAACATTAACTCGATTTTGAAATTTTCCTGCGACGTTTTTATTTTAGCTACATTATTACAATTGGCAGAAATTTAAAGCAAATTTATTTATCTACACTGTGCAGAAAGTTTCAATTATCTATCTGTTTTATTAGTCGAGGTATGAATGAAAATGTAAGACTATGTCTAACTGGAACGTGAAAGCCCAAAACCGAATTTCAAAAAAAATCTTGCTGGAATGTTATTACAGATATAAACGTGAATGTAGCAAATAATGCTTGTATAATTTAGTTATCTAGATTTGTGAGTCATCTCAATTATTTGCCTTTCGTTTCAACATAGATAATAACAAATATGTGACAGCGTGTTCTAAACACAAACTCGATTTTTTAAATTTTCTTGCACTGTTATTATTTTAGCTAAATTATTGGAATTATCATGAATTTAAAGCAAATATTTATTTATCTACACTTTGCAGAAAGTTTCAATTATCTATCTGTTTTATTAGTCGAGGTATGAATGAAAATGTAAGACTATGTCTAACTGGAACTTGAAAGCCCAAAAACGAATACCAAAAAAATCCTGCTGGAATGTTATTGTAGATATAAACGTGAATGTTGCAAAAATAGATTATAATTTAGTTATCTATATGTGTGAGTCATATCAATTACTTGCCTTTCGTTTCAATATAGATAATAACAAATATGTGATAACGTGTTCTAAACACAAACTCGATATTCGCAATTTTCCTGCGATGTTATTATTTTAGCTACATTATTGCAATTAGCAGGAATTTAAAGAAAATTTATTTATCTACACTTTGCAGAAAGTTTCAATCATCTATCTGTTTTATTAGTCGAGCTATGATTGAAAATGTAAGACGATATCTATCTGGAACTTGAAAGCCCAAAATCGAATTTAAAAAAAATCCTACTGGAATTTTATTGCAGATATAAACTTCAATGTAGCAAAAGTAGTTGTATAATTTAGTTATCTAGATGTGTGAGTCATGTCAATTATTTGCTTTTCGTTTCAATATAGATAATAACAAATATGTGATAACGTGTTTAAAACAGAAATTAGGTTTTTAAATTTTCCTGCGACGTTATTATTTTAGCTACATTATTGCAATTAGCAGGAATTTAAAGCAAATTTATGTATCTACAGTTTGCAGAAAGTTTCAATTATCTACCTGTTTCATTAGTCGAGTTATGAATGTAAATGCAAGACGATGTCTAACTGGAACGTTAAAGCTCAAAATCGAATTTGAAAAAAATCTAGCTGGAATGTTATTGTAGATATTAACTTGAATGTAGCAAAAATAGTTGTATAATTTAGTTATCTAGAAGTATGAGTCAAGTTAATTACTTGCCTTTCGTTTGTTAAAAATATGTGTTAACGTGTTCTAAACATGAACTCGATTTTTGAAGCTTTTCTGCGACGTTATTATTTTAGCTACATTAGTGGAATTAGCAGGAATTTAAAGTAAATTTATTTATCTACACTCTGCAGAAAGTTTCAATTATCTATCTCTTTTATTAGTCGAGGTATGAATGAAAATGTAAGACTATGTCTAACTGGAACGTGAAGCCCAAAATCGAATATAAAAAAAATCCTGCTGGAATGTTATTGTAGATATAAACTTGAATGAGTAAAAGTGGTTGTATAATTTAGTTATCTAGATGTGTGAGTCATGTCAATTACTTGCCTTTCGTTTCAATATAGATAATAACAAATATGTGATAACGTGTTCTAAACATAAACTCGATTTTTGAAATCTTCCAGGTACGTTATTATTTTAGCTACAGTATTGCAATCAGCAGGAATTTAAAGCAAATTTATTTATCTACACTCTGCAGAAAGTTCCAATTATCTATCTGTTTTATTAATCGAGGTATGAATGAAAATGTAAGACAATGTCTAAGTGGAACACGAAAGCTCAAAATCGAATTTCAAGAAAATTTTTGGAGTAACAGACTGATGAACATGAAACACACAAACTATTTAAAAGTAATTAATTTAGACCAATTTTGGTAATTTCGGCCGAATTTATAATCAGTAAGAACTGTGACGAGCGAATCTCGCGTTCGCGCAAACTTCCAAGATTTCAACTTTGCCGAAAATAAAAGGCAATTTAAAAAAATTTCTCCAAATATTTACACTCCACAAATTGTACTCACGCCGACAGATTTCAGCGACTGAGCGTGTGTGTCATCGCCTTCAATACAAATAAATAAACTTTTTTTACGAAAATATTAAAAAAAAAACCTTTAGCGTTAATCCCGAAAACAATTCAATTTCTCCCACTTTCACCGCGTATTATTCACAGATAAGCCTATCCCACAAATCGCCGATTTCAACGATGCCTCAAAAGTTTCGCTCAATCTTACTCCTCTCACGACTAACTAAAAATGCTCGAAAAATTAATTTCTAAATGAAATAGTTTAAACTTCTCAACGGCCTAATCCTCGTTATCGTAGTTATTGCTTAAATCTTCTTTTGAACGGACGGATCCTCGTTATGGCATTAAAACAAGAAAAATCAGTTTGTAAGGAGGAAGTTTGTTTTGTGGAAATCTCTTCTCGATGAAGAAAGTGATGGTTTTTGTTGTTTGAACTGCTATTAAGTTCTGTGTTGGAGAAATGAAGAGGCTTACGATTAGTTTAATACGAGTAAATACAACTTTTAGTTTGAGCTTATTAGTGAATCTACATTTTGCAAAAAGCTAGACTTTGCAGTTATCTATACTTTGCATAAAGTTTCAATTATCTATTTGGTGTATTAGTCGAGCTATGAATTAAAATCTAAGACGATGTCTAACTGGAACATGAAACTGAAAAATCGGATTTAAAAAAAAAAACGTGTTGGAATGCTATTGCACATAGAAGCGTGAATTTAGCAAAAATATTTAAAATATTTTGTTATCTAAATTTGTGAGTAATCTCAATTGTTTACCTTTCGTTTCAACATAGATAATAACAAATATGCGACAGCGCGTTCTAAACACAATCTCGATTTTTGAAATCTTCCTGTGGCGTTACTATTTCAACTATATTATTGCAATTAGCAGGAATTTAAAGCAAATTTATTTATCTACACTTTGCAGTAAGTTTTAATTATCTATCAGCTTTATTAGTCGAGGTATGAATGAAAATGTAAGACTATGTCTAGCTGGAACGTGAAAGCCCAAAATCGAATTTAAAAAAAATCTTGCTGGAATGTTATTGCAGATATAAACGTGAATGTAGCAAATAATACTTGTATAATTTAGTTATCTAGATTTGTGAGTCATCTCAATTATTTGCCTTTCGTTTCAACATAGATAATAACAAATATGTGACAGCGTGTTCTAAACACAAACTCGATTTCAAATTTTCGTTATTATTTTAGCTACATTATTGCAATTAGCAGGAATTTAAAGCAAATTTATTTATCTACACTTTGCAGAAAGTTTAAATTATCTATCTGTTTTATTAGTCTAGTAATGGATGAAAATGTAAGACAATGTCTAACAAAAACGTGAAAGCGCAAAATCGAATTTAAAAAAAAATCTTGTTGCAATATTATTGAAGATATAAACATGAATGTGCGAAAATAGTTGTATAATTTAGTTATCTAGATGTATGAGTCATATCAATTACTTGCCTTTCGTTTCAATGTAGGTAATAACAAATATGTGATAACGTGCTATAAACATAAACTCGATTTTTGAAATTTTCCTGCACCGTTATTATTTTAGCTACATTACTGCAATTAGCAGGAGTTTAAAGCAAATTTATGTATCTACAGTATGCAGAAAGTTTCAATTATCTATCTCTTTTATTAGTCGAGTAATGAATGAAAATGTAAGACAATGTCTAACAAAAACGTGAAAACGCAAAATCGAATTTCAAAAAAATCCTACTGGAAAGTTATTGTAGATATAAACGTGAATGTTGTAAAAATAGATGTATAATTTAGTTATCTAGATGTGTGTGTCATGTCAGTTACTTGCCTTTCGTTTCAATATAGATAATAAATAACAAATATGTGATAACGTGTTCTAAACATTATCTCGATTTTTGAAAATTTCCTTCCCCGTTATTATGTTAGCTACATTATTACAAGTAGCAGGCATTTAAAGCAAATTTATTCATCTACACTTTGCAGAAAGTTTTAATTATCTATCTGTTTTATTATTCGAGGTATAAATGAAAATGTAAGACTATGTCTAACTGGAACGTGAAGCCCAAAATCGAATTTCAAAAAAATCCTGCTGGAATGTTATTGTAGATATAAAGTTATAGGTAGCAAAAATATTTGTATAATTTAGTTATCTATATGTGTGAGTCATGTCAACTACTTGCCTTTCGTTTCAATATAGATAATAACAAATATGTGACAGCGTGTTCTAAACACAAACTCGATACTCGCAATGTTCCTGCGATGATATTATTTTAGCTACATTATTGCAATTAGCAGGAATTTAAAGTAAATTTATTTATCTACACCCTGCAGAAAGTTCCAATTATCTATCTGTTTTATTAATCGAGGTATGAATGAAAATGTAAGACTATTTCTAAGTGGAACACGAAAGCTCAAAATCGAATTTCAAGAAAATTTTTGGAGTAACAGACTGATGTACATGAATCACACCAACTATTTAAAAGTAATTAATTTAGACCAATTTTAGTAATTTCGGCCGAATTTATAATCAGTAAGAACTGTGACGAGCGAATCTCGCGTTCGCGCAAACTTCCAAGATTTCAACTTTGCCGAAAATAAAAGGCAATTTAAAAAAATTTCTCCAAATATTTACACTCCACAAATTGTACTCACGCCGACAGATTTCAGCGTGTGACTGAGCGTGTGTGTCATCGCCTTCAATACAAATAAATAAACTTTTTTTACGAAAATTTAAAAAAAAACGTTAAGCGTTAATCCCGAAAACAATTCAATTTCTCCCACTTCCGCCGCGTATTATTCACAGATAAGCCTATCCCACATATCGCCGATTCCAACGATGCCTCAAAAGTTTCGCTCAATCTTACTCTTCTCACGACTAACTAAAAATTTTCCATAAATTAGTTTCAAATAGTTTTAAACTTTTCAACGGGCTAATCCTCGTTTTCTTAGTTATTGTTTAAATCTACTTTTGAACGGACGAATCCTCGTTATGGCATTAAAACAAAAAAAAAACAGTTTGTAAGGAGCAAGTTTGTTGTGTGGAAATCTCTTCTTGATGAAGAAAGTGATGGGTTTTGGTGTTTTAACTGCTATTCAGTTCTGTGTTGGACTGTGGAGAAATGAAGAGGCTAACGATTAGTTTAATACGAGTAAATACAGGTTTTAGTTTAAACATATTAGTGAATCTACATTTTCCAAAAATTAGACTTTGCAGTTATCTATACTTTGCAGAAAGTTTAAATTATCTATTTTGTGAATTAGTCTAGCTATGAATGAAAATCTAAGACGGTGTCTAACTGGAACGTGAAACTGAAATATCGGATTAAAAAAAAAACGTGTTGGCATGCTATTGCACATAGAAGCGTGAATTTAGCAAAAATATTTAAATTATTTTGTTATCTAAATTTGTGAGTAATCTCAAATGTTTACCTTTCGTTTCAACATAGATAATAACAAATATGTGACAGCGCGTTCTAAACACAATCTCGATTTTTGAAATTTTCCTGTGGCGTTACTATTTCAACTATATTATTGCAATTAGCAGGAATTTAAAGCAAATTTATTTATCTATACTTTGAAGAAAGTTTCAATTACCTACATGTTTTATTAGTCGAGGTATGAATGAAAATGTAAGACGATGTCTAACAGGAACGTGAGAGCCCAAAATCGAATTTCAAAAAAATCATGCTGGAATGTTATTGCAGATATAAACTTGAATGTAGCAAAACTAGTTGTATAATTTTGTTTTGTAGATGTGTGAGTCATATCGATTACTTGCCTTTCGTTTCAATGTAGATAATAACAAAGATGTGATAACGTGTTCTAAACACAAACTCGATTTTTGAAATTTTCCTGCGACGTTATTATTATAGCTACTTTATTGTAATTAGCAGGAATTTGAAGAACATTTATTTATCTACATTTTACGGAAAGTTTCAGTTATATATCTGTTTTATTAGTCGAGTAATGAATGAAAATGTAATGCGATGTCTAACAAAAACGTGAAAGCCCAAAATCGAATTTCAAAAAAAAATCTTGCTGGAATGTTATTGTAGATATAAACTTGAGTATAGCAAAAGTAGTTGTATAATTTAGTTATCTAGATGTGTGAGTCATTTCAATTACTTGCCTTTCGTTTCAATATAGATAATACCAAATATGTGATAACGTGTTCTAAACACAAACTCGATTTTTGAAATTTTCCTGCGACGTTTTTATTTTAGCAACATTGTTGCAATTAGCAGGAATTTAAAGCAAATTTATTTATCTACACTTTGCATAAAGTTTCAATCTATCTCTTTTATTAGTCGAGCTATGAATGTAAATGTAAGACGATATCTAACTGGAACGTGAAAGCCCAAAATAGAATTTAAAAAAAATCTTGCTGGAATATTATTGCAGATATAAACGTGAATGTTGCAAATAATAGTTGTATAATTTAGTTGTCTGGATTTGTGAGTCATCTCAATTATTTTCCTCTCGTTTTAACATAGATAATAGCAAATATGTGACAGCGTGCTCTAAACACAAACTCGATTTTTGAAATTTTCCTGCGATGTTATTATTTTAGCTACATTATGGCAATTGGCAGGAATTTAAAACAAATTTATTTATCTACACTTTGCAGAAAGTTTCAATTATACATCTGTTTTATTAGTCAAGGTATGAATGAAAATGTAAGACTATGTCTAACTGGTACGTGAAAGCAAAAAAATCGAATTTCAAAAAAATCCTGCTGGAATGGTATTGCAGATATTAACTTGAATGTAGCAAATAATAGCTTTATAATTTAGTAATCTAGATTTGTGGAGTCATGTCAATTACTTGCCTTTCGTTACAAGTTAATAATTAATAATAAATATGTAATCTTCTTCTTCAAGTGCCGTGTCCTCCCAGAACATTGGTGATCATTCGCTTGATCCTCACTTTGTCCACAGCCGATCTAAAGAGTGTCGTTGTGTTTACTCCATACCATTGCCGGAGATTCTTGAGTTCTTCGGCGCCCAGGACCACGCTTTCCCTCAATTTTTCCTTGAATAATAATGTGGAGCAATTCATATTTCGGATTTCTCATTACGTGGGCAAAGTACTCCAGCTTTCTCCTTTTTATGGTATTAAGTACCTCTCTTTGTTTATTCATATGCTGTAGAACCGCCTCATTCGTCACCCTGTCCATCCACGATATCCTCAGCATTTTTCGGTAAGTCCACATTTCGAAGGCCTCAATCCTTTTGCATATTGTGTCAGTGAGGATCCATGCTTCCATCCCATAGAACAATATGCTAAAGACATAGCAACGTAATAGGCGTATTCTTAAGGGAATTTTTAGAGCTCTGTTGGTAAGCAGTTTTTGCATGCTCCTGAAGGATGTTCGTGCCTGTTCTATTCTGCTTTTGATTTCTTGAGTTAAGTCCCATTTTTCATTCATCCAGCAGCCCAGATATTTATATTTTTGTACTCTCTGCACTATTTCTCCATGTATGCTGATATCTGTTAAGTTGTCGGCCATATTTTTGTTTTTGCTGACAACTATCCATTTGGTCTTCCTTATATTTAATCGTAGACCCATTTGTTGGCTATGTTCTGTAACCGCTGCTAAGAGTGCCTGTAAATCATCTTTATCTGTTGCCAGTAAGACCGTGTCGTCCGCATATCTAGATTGTTGATGACCATTCCATTAGCAATTATACCCTCTGTTCTGTCTTCGACGGCTTGAATGTAATAACGTGAATGTAAAAATATGTAATAACGTGTTCTAAACACACTCGATTTTTGAAATTTTCCTGCACTGTTATTATTTTAGCTACATTATTGCAATTAGCAGGAATTTAAAGCAAGTTTATTTATCTATACTTTGCAGAAAATTTCAATCATCTGTCTGTTTTATTAGTCGAGCTATGAATGAAAATGTAAGACGATGTCTAACTGGAACGTGAAAGCCCAAAATCGAATTTAAAAAAAATCTTGCTGGAATGTTATTGTAGATATAAACTTGAATGTAGCAAAAGTAGTTGTATAATTTAGTTATCTAGATGTGTGAGTCATTTCAATTACTTGCCTTTCGTTTCAATATAGATAATAACAAATATGTGATAACGTGTTCTAAACATAAACTCGATTTTTTTTAATTTTCCTGCACCGTTATTATTTTAGCTACATTATTGCAATTAGCCGGAATTTAACGCAAATTTATTTATCTACACTTTGCAGAAAGTTTCAATTATCTATCTGTTTTATTAGTTGAGTTATGAATGACAATATAAGACTATCTCTAACTGGTACGTTAAAGCCCAAAATCGAATTTAAAAAAAAATCCTGCTTGAATGTTATTGCAGATATAAACGTGAATGTTGCAAATATTAGCTGTATAATTTACTTGTCCAGATTTGTGAGTCATCTGAATTATTTATCTTTCGTTTCAACATGGATTATAAATATTTGGCATGGCGTTCTAAAAACAAACTCGATTTTTGAGATTTTCCTGCAACGTTATTACTTAATCTACAATATTGCAATTAGCAGGAAGTTCAAGCAAATTTATTTATCTATGCCTTGCAGAAAGTTTGAACTATATGGCTCTTTTATTAGGCGAGTTACAAATGAAAATGTAATGTCTAACAAAAACGTGAAAGCTCAAATTCGGATTTCCAAAAAATGCTGTTGGAACGTTATTTTAGATAGAAAAGTGATGTTTGTTAAGTGTTTTATTTTCCGTTTCAGGAACAGTTCAAAGTAGGCGATTTAGATGGGCTCTACGACGTTTACACCGCCAAAATCAGTCATGGATACTTTTCCCTATTCCTAATCTTGCAGATTTGCATCAGTCTATCTCATCTACTAACAGTATTATTTATTAATATGGTGAGTGGACTCATTAATTCATTTGGGAACTACAGACACGAGCAAGCAGACTAAATCTAGACAAACATATACTCGTACCGGCGAGAGAATGCATCTCATCTCGAAGAGTTTAGTATTGTGTTCTGTGTCTTGCGCGGTGTTTAGTTATCCGTGTTTGAAAAACTGACGCATATTTCTGAACTCAAACTAAGCTGCGCGAGCCTCGGCGCGCACCTGGGCGCAGCACAGCTGAATTCTCTCGCCGGTTCGAGTATAGAAACTTTGACCAATTTAGACAAGCTCTATTTGTTTGGAAATTTCAGACCGACAAACAGACTTTGGAAAATCTAGACGAATTTAGAACTGATAGACTAACAAACTAAAGGCGGCTACAAACGATTCGGCAGGCCTGCCATTTCGAACTATACAGTCCGTCTGAAGACCGGTCGCCGGATGGACTGACTTCTTTTTACTCAAAGAAGCGATTGCTAAACCGAAAGCTGACGTAAAGACGTCGTCGTCAATGGAAGCCATGATGATAACTGACACATATTTCAGAATCGCCTAAACGTTTGGAGGGTCAGTCCATCCGGCAACCGACCTTCAGGTTCGACCTGGCATGCCTGCCGGATCGTGTGTACCCGCCTTTAGTTGGTCAGCATTAATTTATAAATATCAGACAGACGAATAGACTTTGGAAAATATAGTCAATCTAGACAAATTTAGAACTGACAGACAGACAAACCTAGTTTGACTAATTTGGACAATCTACATTTGTTTGAAAATAACAGATGAATAGACAAATTTATTAACGACAGACAGACAAACCGACATCGACTCTTTTAATTTTTCCAGGATTCTGAAACTTTGCATATCGTGCTGCCGGACTTGATCCTGTACGCCATAGCGGGAGTGATACCGATCGTCGGCATCTTCCTATCAGAGAGCTACGTGAAACGGCACCCGCACGTCCTGCGGAAAGCCTCGATCTTCGCCTTCGTCCTCCTCTACGCCATCGATCTCGGTCTTCCAATCTACCACAACGTCGCCAACGACGAGCGCATTCGTCCCTCCTACACCACTCATCTCATCCTGGCCTGCCACATCTTCTTCACGGTGCAGAGCCATTTACTAGCCTTGGCCGTGGGGATCTTCGTCACCGTTACCCACTTACTGATACTCGTCTTCTTCACTTACAAGAATTCCACTATTTTAACTCAAAGGGTGAGAACGCTTTGTTTGATTCGATCAAACCCAACAACAAATTTATTGTTCTAGATAGTTTCCGACGTTGTCTATTATCTATGTATAAACGGACTCGGTGCGTATTTCCGCTTCATCAATGAGATGATGAAGAGGAGGGGGTTTCTTGACAGGCAGGATTGCATCCGGTGCAATTTGGATTTGACCAATCAAGAGAGTCAAGAGGTTAATCTCGAATCGCTTTTTAACTTGTGATTGATCTGTGTCGTCTTGCAGGAACAATTAATGTTGAGTCTGATACCAAAGAGTATCTTGGAGAAAGTCCGGCACGACATCGAGAAGTCCTTCAAGAATCATCGGAAGAACGTCAAGGTTTCGCGACGAAGACCATTCGAGTAAACAATTTGATTATATTTTCCAGTGCAATCAATGTTTTGTTTGTCTTTCAGAAATCATTACATCACGGCTTATCAGAATGTGACGATCCTCTACGCCGATATCGTGAACTACACCGAGATGACGAGGAAGCTCTCCGTGACGAAACTGGTGGAGACGTTGAACGATCTGTTCGGAAACTTCGACGACGCCTCGGAGGTAACGGAACTATTATCTCAAGTTCTTGCTAATAGCTACCTTTTCATAGTTGAATTTTTTTATGCGCATGCGTCAATTTCAGCAAAATTTTCGGGCACTTTTTTGACGTATAACAAAATGTGCCCGAAACTTTCATATTCCCGCCTTTTAAACAAGGCGGACGCGCATGCGCTTAACTAATCGTAAAAAGGTCTATTGGCGTTGAATGCAATTTGTGATGCGAATGTTTCTCAGGCGTTGAAGGTGCTTAGGATCAAGTTTCTCGGCGATTGTTACTATTGCGTCGCTGGCCTTCCCCCGGACGATATTCCAGACCATGCGGACGCCTGTGTCGAGTTAGGGCTCAAGATGATTAAGATTATTAAAGATGTTAGGTAAGAGAAATTGAAAAATTTTAATTTTTGAAATTTTGAAACCCGGTTTCAAAATTTCATCCATCGAATCAGTTACCTGGTCCAGGCTCCCTTTTCCGACCCCTATATTTCATACACGCATTGTATTTCCCTTTCAGTTCTAGAGTCATTACCTTCCTAAACTCTCACTCTTTCATCCGCCAGAAGGTCTAGCGGGATGACTCCAGCAATGACCGCCACGTCTTTACCAGAGCTTGCCAGAACTGTATGCTCTGCACACACGCAGCTGCATACCCCTTTGCACTCTCATCAATCTCGCTCTGTAACATTCAATCATGAAGGCATTTATCCATGCCGGCACCCCATACAGCAGAATGGAACGCACGACCGCATTCATAGCCCTTCTCTTGGAGGCCCACCTATGTCGGGCATCAGTCGTCCAAGGGCTCTCACACACACTGTAGCCTTGCTCACCATCCGGTTGACCTGTTCGTCAGTTCACGCGGCTTTCTTCTGCCAATTAGCAGCACCGCTTCGGTTTTGTGGAGAACCTTTCCCCCATTCACCGGTCAATCTCACCAATTGCCTCGTTCATTATCGCTTTCAGCCTTTCTTCCGTTCTTCGCTACAGCGACAACCGCGGAAAATTCATTTGCGTACCCTACGAGTGTAACCCCGTCTGGCAGCCTCAATCTCAAAACCTCATCACAAAATATGTTCCGCAGTATCGGCACAAGAACCGAGCCCTGTGGAACACCCGCACTCATTTTGAAAATTTCATCTTCCACAGACACTATCTGACTTTCATTCAAGTAGCTACCCAGCATATTTCGAAGGCAGAGGATTACCCCCTTCAGTTCTAAAGCCTCCATGATTCCGACCCATGGGACCGAATTGAAAGCATTTTTCACGTCCAGGGTTAGTTAGCATTTTTCACGTCCACAGTATCGGCCCAAGAATCGAGCCCTGTGGAACACCCGCAGGGTGAAAGTGAGGAAGTGTCCTGTGGAACACCCGCACTCATTATGAAAGAATCACCTTCCACATACATTATCTCCCTATCATTCAAGTAGCTGCCCACAATCTTTCGAAGACAGAGGGCTACCCCCTTCAGTGCTAAAGTCACCATGATTTCGACCCATGGGACCAAATTGAAAGCATTTTTCACGTCCAGGGTTAGTTAGCATTTTTCAGGTCCATAGTATTGAGCCAAGAATCGAGCCCTGTGCAACACCCGCACTCATTTTGAAAGTTTCATCTTTCATAGACAATATCTCACTTTCATTCAAGTAGCTGCCCACCATATTCCGAAGGCAGGGGACTACCCTTTCAATTCTAAAGCCTCCATGATTCCGACCCATGGGACCAAATTGAAAGCATTTTTCGCGTCCAGGGCTAGTTAGCAATTTTCACATCCACAGTATCGACCCAAGAATCGAGCCCTGTGGAACACCCGCACTCATTTTGAAAGTTTCATCTTCCGCAGACACTATCTCCCTATCATTTAAGTAGCTGCCCACCATCTTTCGAAGGCATTTCTAAGGCAGGGGGCTACCCCTTTCAGTTCTAAAGTTCCATGATTCCGCCCCTTGTGACTAAATTGAAAGCATTTTTCACGTCCAGGCTTAGTTAGCAGTTTTCTCGTCCACAGTATCGGCCCAAGAACCGTGACCTGTGGAACACCCGCACTCATTTTGAAAGTTTTACCTTCCACAGTCCCATTTTTCACGTCCAGGGTTACAAGCACGCAGTAGCTACGGGCACGTCATGGTCCCGTATTGGCTAACCTTGCTCTCTATATCACTTGCATCATTGAGTTCACCGTAGTGCGGCCGTCTATGAATGAACCCATATTATTCCACTGAAAGACCTTTCGAGATCCTTATTTATCCTAGCTCCGATCATACTCTCAAACATCTTCGCTATCCCATTCAGATTGGCCTGTATTTGACTTCCTCTGCTTCCTATCGCTCTTTTTCAATCATCGCCAGTCTCCCTCTCTTCCACTCCTTGGGGAAACAGCCATTCATCAACAATTCATTCATCATGCTCAAGCACATGCCCTGGCACACATGACCAAACACCATGCACGCTTCGGATGGAACACCGTCTTTTCGCTCCCTCATCCGGCCGGGCTGCAGAGTGCAAAGGGGCGCCTATCTCTATCCCATCAGTTCCAGTCAGTTTACTCGCTCATGTACTGGTAACAGCTTCGTGACTTCATCATTAGGCTATGCCCCCAGAGAGTATCAACCCTTTGTGCAATTTTACTGGTGACGATCTTATAGCCGTCACCCCAGATGTTAAGTTCACCTCTTCGCAGAGCACTCTCCAAGCTTCTTGCTTAGAGTTGACGATGGCTCGGCGAATATACCTCTGCGTTATACCTCCTTCTGCATTCCTCACGCACCTCCTCATTTGCTCGGCTATTATTCTTTACCATACATCTTCTTTCACGCGAACAGGTTTTACGCTCTTCAGTCAGACAAGACTATACTCGTACCGGCGAGAGAATGCATCTCGTCTCGACGAGTTCAGCATTGCGCATAGCCCCACTTTATTTCGAGTGCGCGATGTTTCATCCCTTGCCTCTCATACCTCGGCGCAGTACAGCTGCATTCTCTCGCCGGTTCGAGTATAGATAGACAAGACTACACATTATTGAATTTTCAGAGAAGTTCGCAAATTAGATATAGACATGAGAATAGGAATCCACACAGGCAACATTATGAGTGGAATAATAGGCAAGGCCAAGTGGCAGTTCGACATTTGGTCTAAAGACGTTTACATAGCCAATAAGATTGAGTCTACTGGAACGCCAGGGTAAGTCGGATGAAGTAACTCTTCAGATAATCAATTAGGTTTTAACTTTGTAGTAAAGTACATATCACCAAACAAACCAGGGATCAATTGAAGAAAGCTTATGATATGCAAGAGACTGATAAAGGACGGACGGATCCCATCCTCAGCCAATATAATATTGAGACTTTTCTCATAAGCCCAAAAGTAAGTTGCAATTTTCAGAAACTTCTGTTGATTAGAGATTTTCTAGATAATCTAAACCAAGTCCTCCGACCTTCTATTTCTATTATATCAGAGATTTTCTATTCAATTTTTGTTAGGTTGAACAGAAGCCCGAACCGGCATCTCAATACCCGCCCTTCGATGTGATCACGGAAACCAAACCGACGTCCTTAATTCTCCAGCCGAACAGTTTGGACCTAAAGCCGCGTAGAGCCACCATTCAGCAAAACTTCGCGAGCTACCAGCGACGACCGGACGTGAGGAGAACGTCCGCCAATCACTCAGGTTTCCTGAACCCTGAGAGGAGGTTCAGCGCACGGCCTGGTAACTCGACAGTCGGAAGAAAGGCTGTTAGCGTTACCGAGAGTAAGAAGAATAGTGTTAATGTCGGGGGTGGGAGTGTGGGGAAGAAAAGGACTTCCATGGGCGAGAAGAGGAGGACGGCGTTTATGGACACTAATTTTAAGTTTAAGGAAAGCTTGGATGACACCGCGAAAAAGTTGCAAGAGGCTATTGATGCCATACCGTTTGCCAAATACGAGTGAGTTATTATTTTAAACTACTTTAGATAAAGAAAAACAAGACTAGACAGACAGATCATTATTACTTCCATTGTGTATTTCAGTCAATGGTTGAAGCCATCACACATCAATCCGTTTCTGTTGATCTTCAAGGACTTGGGGAAGGAGGCGCGGTACATAGCCTTGCCTGATCCTTTGTTTCGTTACTACTTAGTCACTGATATTTTCGTGTTGATCTGCGTGCTCTTTATCCAAAACTTCACAGTTCCACAGTAAGTAAACGATGTTTTTTCGAAAATATTTTCGCTTTGAAGAGATATTCGAAAAAGAAGGGTGGTATTGTTAGAAACTAGATTAAATTATCTTTTATTTGATGTATCGTTCGTTGCATTTTATTAAGTGTTTAAAGTAGTATTTGCTTCCTCAATATTGTCCATATAAATTATTTTCTTTGACATATCGCCCGTGTTTTGTCCAAACTTCTCTTCAGGATATTCCATTGAAATAATTGAAATCTTGCAAGAAACTAGATTAAATTATCTTGAATGTGATATATATTTCGTTAAAATCAAAACAGTTTTTAATGACATTTATTCTCTACTATACATTGCTTGGATAAAAAAACTTAATGTTTTGACAAGGCTTTAGTTTTATGTCAATAACTTGATTCATAAATATTATTTCAAAATAAATCACACCCTACAAGAAACTAGAATAAATTATCTTGAATTTGACATATATTTCTTTAAAATCAAAATAGTCTTGATAACATTTATTCTCTATTAAACATTGCTTGCATAAAAAACTTAATGATTTGACATCGCTTCAGTTTTATGTCAATAACTAGATTCGTAGGTATTATTTCAAAATAAATGACACAATACAAGAAACTAGATAAAATTACAAATAATTTAACATATCATTCGTTAAATTTCATTAACGTTTTCGATAAGCAATTTCCAATTATTTATAAACTTCTGCTAAAGAAAACACAAGCGGTTTTTACTCAATATCTCCCGTATCCCAAATAATAAACTCATCAGATTAAATTGCCTACTGCATTTTTTCAGTTGGGATTGGACCACACTTTTGGGCATTTGTACTATAGCCTTCATCGCCGTCGTCCTTTTCCCATTGACTTGGACGAATTACATCTGGTCCAACTTCTACCAGCACTTCATCAGCACCAATTCCATCAACGATTTCCGGAGTGAGATTTCCGGCGAGTTCGAGGAGGAAGAGGAAGCGAAGCCTGGGAATCCGATCGTCTTGTTCTTGTATGAGGTGTCGGACAAGATCGGAAGCAGCGTGTCGTTGCGGACGGGGATTTACATTTTGCTCTGTGTCATTTTCGCCACGTTCGTCTTGACGGATGTTGTAAGTGTTTCTTGGAGTATCTTAGTTGCTGAATTCGGATCCGAAAGAATTTTTGGAATAGCTTCCGTGGTTTTTGAGATATTTGGGTTGGAAGTTGGTGTTTAGTAATTTTTGTAGAGTTCTGGTTTTTGATGTATAACTTGAAGGATTTTTGGTATTTTTCAATCATTTAAACTGAGTTTGGTTCGAAATTTTCTAAAGAATTCAAATTTGTGAGCTACATAGTTCTGCGACTAATAGTTTCTTTATAATCGATAGGTAAAGCTTTTAATAATTTTTCTTAATTTGTATTAAGTATGAATTTGGAAGTCAGAAAGTTCTTGGTCAAAATTGAAGGACCCTGGGAAAAGTTACAAAGTTTTTGTTCAAATTAAAGGATCTTGGTGGAAGTTAGAAGGTTTTTGATCAAAATTTTAAATTTCTGGTCGGAATTAAAAGATCCTTGGTGAAAACTAAAGGAACCTAGTCATATATAGAAGGTTTTTGATTGAAATTAAAGGACCTTGGACCATAGTTTTGGACCATAGACCAGAAGGTCCTTGGTTGGAATTAAAAGATCTTGGTCAAATTTAAAACGCATTTGATTAAAATTAAAGAATCTTGATCTTTGTCAAATTTAGTAATTTCTTGGTCAAAGTTAAAGGATTTTGATCAAAGTTAAAAGCTTTTTGGTCAAATTTAAAGATCCTAATTAAAGTAAGAAGGTCCTTCATCAAAATTAAAGAACCTCATCAAAGGAAGACATCCGAAGACAAGAATTATTTCCAAAAATTGTTCCAGATGTTTAATCAAGGACCTTGGTCATAGTTAGAAGGTCGTTAGTGGGAATTAAAGGATCTTGGTCAGATTTAGAAGGCATTTGGCCAAGATTAGAGGATCTTGTTCTTTGTCAAAGTTAGTAATTTATTGGTCAAAATTAAAGGATTTTGATTAAAGTTAAAAGCTTTTTGGTCACAATTTAAAGATCCTGCTCAAAGTAAGAAGGTCATTGATCAAAGTTTCTGAACGTCTTCAAAGTTGGAAGACATTCGATGACAAAAATTATTTCCAAAAATTGTTCCAGCTTTTTGATCAAGGACCTTGTTCATAGATAGAAAGTCGTTGGTTGGAATTAAAGGATCTTGGTCAAATTTAGAAGGCATTAGGCCAATATTAGAGGATCTTGGTCTTTGTCAAGGGTAGTAATTTCTTGGTCAAAGTTAAAGTATTTTGATCAAAGTTAAAAGGATTTTGGTCAAAATTTAAAGATCATGATCAAAGTAAGAACGTCCTTGATCAAAGTTAAAGAACCTCATCAAAGTTGGAAGACATCTAAAGACCAGAATTATTTGCAAAATTTCTTCCAGTTTTTTGATCAAGGACCTTGGTCATAGTTAGAAGGTCGTTGGTTGCAATTAAAGGATCTTGGTCAAATTTAGAAGGCATTTGGCACAAAGTTCTTGGTCAAAATTAAAGGATCTTGGTGGAAGTTAGAAGGTTTTTGATCAAAATTTAAAATTTATGCTCGGAATTAAAAGATCCTTGGTGAAAACTAAAGAAAGCTGGTCATATATAGAAGGTTTTTGATCGAAATTAAAGGACCTTGGACCATAGTTAGAAAGGTCCTTAGTTGGAATTAAAGGATCTTGGTCAAATTTAGAAGGCATTTGACCAAAATTACAGGATCTTGGTCTTTGTCAAAGGTAGTAATTTCTTGTTCAAAGTTAAAGGGTTTTGATCAAAGTAAAAAGCGTTTTAGTTAAAATCTAAAGATCCTAATCAAAGTAAGAAGGTCCTTGATCAAAGCTAAAAAACTTCATCAAAGTTCGAAGACATCCAAAGACAAGAATTATTTCCAAAAATTGTTCCAGTCTTTTGACTAAGGACCTTGGTCATAGTTAGAAGGTCGTTGGTTGGAATTAACGGATCTTGGTCAAATTTAAAAGGCATTTGGTCAAAATTAGAGGATCTTGGTCTTGGTCAAAGGTTTTAATTTCTTTTTGGCTTTTTGGTCAAAATTTAAAGATCCTGATCAAAGTTAGAAGGTCCTTGATCAAAATTAAAGAACCTCATCAAAGTTGGAAGATATCCAAAGACAAGAATTATTTCCAAAAATTGTTCCAGTTTTTTGACCAAGGACCTTGGTCATAGATAGAAGGTCGTTGGTTGGAATTAAATGATCTTGGTCAAAGTTAGAAGACATTTGGCCAAAATTAGAGGATCTTGGTCTTGATCAAAGGTTGTAATTTCTTGGTCAAAGTTAAAGGATTTTGATCAAAGTTAAAAGCTTTTTGGTCAAAATTTAAAGATCCTGATCAAAGTAAGAAGGTCCTTGATTAAAGTTAATGAACCACATCAAAGTTCATCATCAAAGACATCTAAAGACAAGAATTATTTCCAAAAATTGTTCCAGTTTTTTGACCAAGGCCCTTGGTCATAGTTATAAGGTCGTTGGTTGGCATTAAAGGATCTTGGTCAAATTTAGAAGTCATTTGGTCAAAAATATAGGATCTTGGTCAAAGGTGGTAATTTCTTGGTCAAAGTTAAAGGATTTTGATCAAAGTTAAAAGCTTTTTGGTCAAAATATAAAGATCCTGTTCAAAGTAAGAAGGTCCTTGATCAAAGTTAAAGAACCTCATCAAAGTTGGAAGACAACCGAAGACAAGAATTATTTCCCAAAATTGGTCCAGTTTTTTGACCATGGACCTTGGTCATAGTTAGAAGGTCGTTGGTTGGAATTAAAGGATCTTGGTCAAATTTAGAAGGCATTTGGCCAATATTAGAGGATCTTGGTCTTCGTCAAAGGTAGTAATTTCTTGGTCAAAGTTAAAGGATTTTTATCAAAGTTAAAAGCGTTTTAGTCAAAATTTAAAGATTCTGATCAAAGTAAAAAGGTCCTTGAACATAGTTAAAGAACCTCGTCAAAGTTGGAAGACATCTGAAGACAAGAATTATTTCCAAAAATTGTTCCAGTTTTTTTTCCAAGGAACTTGATCATAGTTAGAAGGTCGTTGGTTTGAATTAAAGGATCTTGGTCAAATTTTGAAGGCAATTGGTCCAAATGAAAGGATCTTGGTCAAAAGTAGTAATTTCTTGGTCAAAAGTAAAGGATTTTGATGAAAGTTAAAAGCTTTTTGGTCAAAATATAAAGATCCTGTTCAAAGTAAGAAGGTCCTTAATCAAAGTTAAAGAACCTCATCAAAGTTGGAAGACATCCAAAGACAAGAATTATTTGCAAAAATTGTTCCAGTTTTTTTTATCAAGGACCTTGGTCATAGTTAGAAGGTAGTTGGTTGGAATTAAAGGATCTTGGTCAAATTTATAAGGCATTTGGCCAAAATTAGAGGATCTTGGTGTTTGTCAAAGGTAGTATTTTCTTGGTCAAAGGATTTTGATCAAAGTCAAAAGCTTTTTGGTCAAAATTTAAAGATCCTGATCAAAGTAAGAAGGTCCTTCATCAAAGTTAAAGAACCTCATCAAAGTTGGAAGTCTTCCGAAGACAAGAATTATTTCCAAAAATTGTTCCAGGTACCCATAAATCAGCTTCTAACAGTTACAAATCAAACCTAAATTGCAATTTAATAGTTTTTGACTTTTTCAATCGATTGATTACGTTTAACCCTTTGATACACGGCGGTATTAAAAATGTCCCACCTTTTGATGCGTAAAGGTGATCATTTTAAAGCCTTTTTGGCAATATAAAGGTGGGATATATTTTGAACCACCTCGAAATATTGTTCAATTCCTTGCCTTAAAGAGTTAAACTGTGCTTTTTGAAGAGTTAAACTGTGACATTTTTACGAAAACCTTTCTAAATCATAGGTCCATTGCAATTTCGACCAGAACCAAAGTCCAAGAACTGGAATGAGACTGTTCACCGTACTATACTACGCCAAAAGCTCCAACATTGAAGAAGACTGCATAATACCTTGGGTAAGCTGATATCAATAATCTCAGCTTTAATTTATTTCCTAAATCGTCGCAGCACATGACGCAGACGTGTGGTTTGGCGATCATCATGAGCTTCCTCTTCTTGAAAATCCACGTTTGGCTTAAATTCCTCTTCGGATTGACCATCACAGTGTTCTACTCCTATTTCCTGTGGAACTACATGGCCGACTACTATCAGGTAAATAAGTATATGGTCTAGTTACTATAGTCCATTTTTTTAAGAATGCAGTAACTAGAAACCTGATTTACACTATGACAAATGTTCAATCTAGTTACAAAATTTGGCGCTAAATTCAAATATAGTTACTTGAATATAAAATTGGTAATTTATTCATGGTTTCATTGAATATCTTATTATTATTGATTAAATCCACCAAATGGCAACAATAGTAATAAAATACAAACAAATAAATGGAGAAAAACGCAAAAAATCTAAATGATACAAACAGATCAGATGATAATTGTGAAGTGACACGGCAGCCATTGACAACTAATAGCTGCAAATGTATGTGAAAAGAGAGAAAAGAGGTTGAGATGGAGATGTAAATATCGTCGGTGTGAACTTCTCCTCGATTTAAGCCAATCAAAGGTCAAATAATCCCCATCTTGCCTGTACTGCATTCTTAAAAAAAATGGACTATAGATAAGATGTTTCAGACTACCCGTGTGCCAAAACATATCACAAAGAGCTCCAACAATATTACGGGTTTTGATAACATTAGGCCATCTTTCTGGCATTCTTGCCGAACGGCTAGTTTGTCACAATAGATCTTTTTACGGTTAGTTAACCGCATGCGCGTCCGCAATGTAATAAAATGCGGGAATATGAAAGTTTTCGGGCACATTTGTTATTTTCACTGGTTATACATCGAAAATTTCGGGCACTTTTTCGACGTACATGGCGAAAATTGACGCATTCGCACAAAATCTATAAATTCAATATTTTTGTTTTAAAAATTCAATTATGAAAAGGTCTAATAAGGGTTTATCTGATGGACATTGTAGTAAAGCAAACCTACCAAAGTCAAACTCTTCATTTATGCGAATTATATTTGTGTTTTTTTTGTAGAACAGTGAGACGTTTAATTATATGATGAAGCCGTCGATAGCTCACATTTTGAGCATTGTCTACCTGACGTTCACACTGCACTTGATCGACAGACAGTCGGATTACATGAATCGGCTGGATCACGAGTGGGGCCAGCAGCTGATCAAGGAGCAGGACAGGATCAACTTCATGCGCACCGTCAACCACCACCTCCTACAGAACATTTTACCCATACACGTCGGTAAGAACCGAACGGAAACTAGTTTGGGCCTTTAATCTCTGTTATCACACATTAGCTAAACGGTATTTGGACAAGGATAGCAGCGGTATTTACTGCAAGAAATACTCAAAGGTCGCGGTGATGTTCGCGTCCATAGTCAACTACGGCCTTGATGAATTCGACGAGCAATACTTCACCAACGTCATGAACAAAATCATCGGCGAATTCGACAAGGTAAATGCACTAACAGTCTAGATTAGATAGGCAAGACTACTTTATCTGTTTTAGTTGTTGATGAGGCATTATAAGGATAAGATAGAGAAGATAAAATTGGCGAATTGGACCTACATGGCGGCGTGTGGACTTTCGCCGGAATCGGACGAGGATGAGGAGGACGACACGAAGAAGATCAACGACGATGTGGTCACGCTAGTCAAGTTCGCCGTCGGCATGAGGAAGATTCTCAATAAAATTAATCACAGGGACAGTTTTCAGGACTACAAATTACGAATTGGTAATTTACAAAAAAAAAACATTTGTATTTGTCTAGTTCAGGGGTGTCCAGCACAAGAAAAGTTCAAATGCGGCCCAACACAAAGCCGACGATATTTTTATATTTCAACGGCATAAATCAATAAGGAACTCTCACATAGCCGTGAATCTTTATACATATTTTATTTTTGAGTGGAAAGGAAATACAGTATAATCTCGATAATCCGACACATATGAGACCAGACAACCGCCGGATTATCAGAAAGAGTGGTGGGAAGGAAAAACGCGAGCGGTCTCGGATTACTGGACCTATCGTCCGATTAACCAACGGCCGAATTATCGAGATTATACTGTATATTCAAATACTTGTAAATGAGCCAATGAGGAAGGAATACTAAATAAAGCTTTTTTCCTCTTAAGCCAGGGTAATATAAACCAAAACCCTGGTCAAAATGAAGTGTCGTCGAAGTGTCATGAAGCATATCAGAGACAAATGCAGTGTTGGGTGGCATAAATGTCATATGTGACATTTCACAATAAAACAGTTCAACGACACTTCATTGATACTTCGATTGCGTGAATTTCAACAATTGCCCGACACTTTACAGAAAATCAGTTCAGCGAAACTCTACATATAGCAGTGTTCCAAAATACACTTCCCTTTGACAACATTTGACACCACTTCGTTGACGCATTACCTACACTTCGTCGACATTTCGTTCAGACACTTCTTCAACGCTTCGTTCAGACACCTCTACGACATTTCATTTTCACTAGGTTCTTCCGTGACTTCTTTCAATGTAGCCCAGAAAAACTAAGAGTTTAGACACTCCTGGTCTAGTTGGACCAAGCGATTTTTGTAGAACAAATTCACTTGCAATTAGATGATCCATAAATTTCTTCTTCCTAGGTATAAGTCATGGAAGATTAACAGCTGGTGTAGTCGGTGCCAAGAAACCCTTATACGATATCTGGGGTAAACCAGTTAATATGGCATCTCGTATGGACACGACCGGAGAACCAGACAAGATCCAAGTCACTGAAAACACATCGATTTTGATCGAAGAACAAGGCTATGAGTGCCAATTCCGAGGTCATATTCAGGTGAGGAACGCTCCGTCTCTTGTGCCAACATACTTTGTAACTCTGGATGAAAAGGGGGATTTGAAGAGGAGAAATGCAGGGGATGAAGGTGTTTCTAGTAGTGATTCCGGGAGTGACTCAGATGAGGAGGATTTCAAGTGAATTTGCGTTTTTATTCGAGTTTTCGGTTGTTTTTGCATGTGAAGATTGATAGCTGTGGAGGGTAGAAACAGTGGTAAATTATTTTTTAGAGTAAAACAATGTTTGTATAATATTTTATTTTTATATGGAGTAAATTATCTTATTATTAAGAACCAGACTTGTTTACTTCTTACATTCGTCGTCATAAAACAACGGTTTTATGGCATCCAACATCACGTAGAAAATATCACAACGAAATAATATCACACTACAAAAATATCACATCCTAAATAATGCCTTGGGACCTTAAGTAACGTTTTTTGCTTAAAATATTTTGAGTTTTCCAAAAGATTTAATTAATAACCTTTATTCCAATTCATCAAATGAATATGAATATATAAATATATTTGTGATATACATCAGTATCCTGTTCAAACAGCGCGCGACTAAACATGTCGAAAATATCACAGCGACATAACAACGCTCTACGAAAACAACACGCTAAGAAAATATCACATCCTAAAATAAGTGTGATGATAATGGTTGGGGTGTGATATTGTCATAGTATAATATTTTCGACGTGTTATTAAGCTGCTGTGATGTTTTTGACGTGTACTTTGCCATCTATAATATTATCTTTGACCGTTTTATTTTAAGATGTGATGTTTTTGTAGCGCGTTGTATTGCTAGTGGAAAATCTGTGAAATTTTCGACACGTTGTTGTCATAGAACCATTCTATCAGATGTTATATGTTACATGTCGCGAGATGTTTTAAGGCCGATTCTCATATACGCGACACTCAGCTACGCGACATCGCCTCTCAAATAATGATTACATTGTTTTAAATGTTGCAAAAAATTGTCCCATTGCTAGTTCTATTTGTCGGTACTAGGTAGCATATTTTTGCGGGACATTTAAAAACGCGCTCAAAAATTTAACAAATGTATACGTTATTCTTATTATTATCACCGAGTGACTACCGGTATATGTGGCCCCCGCTATACCAAGTGCCAACGGCCTCTTTGGAGGGCGGATGAGCGGGTAGAAAGAAGTAAAGGACACCTTCTTGCCCTTGGCGTGGGAAACTGCCCCTAAAGGAGGAAGAGCCACTTGATTGATGACTTGAGCCACGCCGCCAACGGCGTCGGATGGAGAAGGCAACGAGAAACCACTCCATTAAAGATCCATTTGGATATCTCAGGCATCAGCAATTTATTCATGGAGTGCTCTTCAGTGATATCAAGAAATGAAGCGGAAGGCTGAAGACAGAGCAGAGTGGACAATTGCTGCAAACCAATCTTCGGATTGAAGACCATTGATTGAAATGGACACGTTCTCACTATGGCTACGCGACAGCTAAGCAATGTAATCATTATTTGACAGGCGATGTCGCACGACAACGCGTAGCTGAGTGTGGCGCTTATGGGAATCGACCTTTATCCGGACACCAAAACAACAACGCTTTGATAAATGGTGTCTTGAGATTACAACGCGCGACCAAACACGTCGAATATATCACAGCGACATACGTAAACAAAGCGCCGCAAAAGCATCACATCCTAAAATGTGCAGACAATAATGATTAGGATGTAATATTTTCGAGGTATTATTATGCTGCTGTGATATGTTCGACGTGAATTTTGCCGTCAATTATTTTTTTAGTCTTATACGAGTCTATTTAGGATGCGATGTTTTCCTAGAGCGTTGTTATGTCGCTGTGATATTCGCGATGCGTTGATTAGTACACAAATGTAAACACCGCCAGCCCACGCGATTTCTTTTAAAACGCTGTTGCGTGTTGCATCATGACCACTGCTCTGGCGCGATTGGAGGCGAGCAGTCGAAACACCACAATGAGCGTGAGTACACTGCAGTGGACGCAACGATACGACAGTGGGCGTGGCGACACGACGCTCCACGATAGTGTCTAACTATATGAATCCGATATGTTGCTGGTGCGTGATACGACAGTGTGTTTCCAGCCTTACTCTCAAGTCGCGACTAACGAAGTTTTACTTCAAAAATTATAATGAAAAAATAAACAAACGTAAATTACATTTATTACTTGATTGAATCATAAAAACTTATATAAACTCTTCTGGCTCACGAGGGGCATCTAAATCTCTATAATGTACAACTGGCCTATAATCAGTTCCACCACCCCTAAAACAGAAACAATTTTATTAACACAAAGTATCAATTAGCTTTCGGTCCGTCCACATTCATGGCATGGTTTCACTTCGAGAGATTTATCTCTCATCAGTGCAGCTTTGCTTTTATGAATAACAACTTGTAAAAAACTTACCTAGACCTAGGTGGATATCCTCTCGGCCTTTGCGAATATGCATTATATCTAGCAGGAAGTCCAAATCCATAACCACCAAATGAACTTGCATAACTCCTAAAAACAAGAAAACCATAAACACTAAACCAGCCAATAATAGATGCTGCACCAATGTGGACTGTAACACATAATGACTTCTATCATAGGGCAACAAATGTCTTACTGTGGATGAGTATATGCTGGAGTTTCCTCCCGTTTAGGCTGTGGAGCCTCGGCCAACATGGGTCGCTTCGAATCCCTCAGGTAATTGTTAAAAAACTCGACTTCCTTCTTGACCTCCTCAATCTTCTCAGCATGCTTATTAAATATGTGTTTGCGCACAAAGTCTGGCCCCTTGAATTTCTTACCAGACAACGGACACAGCCACTTGTCTTTCGCCAGCTCTCGCGTGTTCGCTTGCACGAACTTGTCAATCTCCATATCGACATCTTTTAGTGAAAGCGACAAAAGTTTAGATTCGTTTTTGAGGACCTCCGCTTTCACTTGCTTCTCTGGGAGGAAATTCGACATTTTCGCCTCGATTGGGGCTCCAATAAATTGAGACACATCAGTCTAAATCAAGAACAATAAATAAATCTATTTCGTATGTTTATTAAAAAACATTACCTTGGCAGTGGGTGGGGCGCCTCGTGCATGTAAAATTCCACACCGGTTGGGCATTTCGTCTTCGTTGGGATACTCACAGTGGTTGTAATAGTCCACTGAGTGGACAATACGTAGGTAGAGGATGATACGGTCCAAAACAGGAATAAGATTGTCGTCACGTTCCACCGTCGTCGTTTGATCCTGTGCGTCCGCTGAAGGCTCAAGCCCCAGCAACTCTTCTTCCTCTGCACTTGCTTCCTCAATAAGATAATCCGTTATATTATGGAGGACTGGATTATTCGACACCAAACCAAATGTCTGAAAGGAATAATTAAGATTGAAGCAATCAGGTTAGTAGGAAGTGAAACTTTTTAAGTTTTTTGATGAAATGCATTTGTTGATTGTAATTGCTCCGTAAATATTAACTAATTATTATTATTAGTATTAAGTAATCATTATTTACTTGTGTTGGTTTGTCTTTTTTCTCGCCCTCGTCGGGCCAAAGACCTGCTTTAGAGTCCATATGTAAAACGACCTTGGCGGAGATCCTGATATCGGATCTGACCACCTGTTTGTGAGCGGTGATGCCGTTGACGGGTCTAATCCGACGACTGAGGTCGCGATTGACGATGGCGCCTAGTTCGCAATCACGCAGTCGAATGTTGTTCAGGTTCCAGCAGATTTCCTTGATGTTGGCGTCTCGCTGGAACGTGACCCAACCCCGACGCAACCAACGACGCTCCGGCTGAGGATCCGCCAATGCCACCCGCAAAAACCCATCATACCTAAAATATAATATTTAGAGATCATCATCAATTAATTCAAATAATCTTATTTATTTTACCTGGAGCACATGGCTTCAACTTCTTGCCTTGTGATGGTCGGTGCAAGATTTCTGAGGAAGATTGAGGTGGTTTTATGGAGGGCTTTTGGTTTTTCCGGCTTCTCCTCAACTTTCTCTTTGACCTCCTCGGCGTCTTCTGTGTCTATTGCGTCTACCTTGGGTTCCTTCTCTTTTTCCTTTTCTTTCTCCTCTTCGCTGTCACTACTACTACTGGATGAACTGCTGCTACTTCCTGAATAAGATCTCTTATGTTTCTTTTCTAATACCAACACAAATAGAAACATTAAATAGAAAGAAGAAAAAAAAAAGATTACAAGAAACAGATGTATTAGTATAAGAAACTAGAAAGAAATACAAATTTTCCTTTTCTCATTTCCGTTTGAAGGGGTGTAAAAAGTGACTATGCGAATTTGGGGCCTGCGGTACGTCCCCGGGGGTGTAATGCGCTGAGAGAGGTGTCGTTCGAAAGTAGACATGTTGGGCTATAATCCCTGGAAACAGCTATTCAATTCTAAAACATTTCACCGAATATGGAAAGTTTCAATTTGTTCAATTTTGAGAAATTCGTTTAAACAACCCATAGATGCGATGGACCAGTGCGTCTTTCCCATCGCCATATAGACTCTTTTATTCTCCATTATCTAGAAGCCATGTCCTTTAATTTAGCGAATCTCGGAGGATTCTCGCGGACTTCTGCAAAACATGTTTTTCTGGTGTCCCGGCTCCATCCGGCACGCAATCGCAGTTAAACTCAAAAACAAACTTAAAGGCACTATGCCGAAGAGATTGGTGCCGGTCCGGTCCCGATCCAACTGTTGGTTATCTCAGGAAAGGGATCCCGCAAATTAGGTGAAAAAAAACGGCTTTTTCCGATTTTTGTGTTAAAATTGACCCAGAGCGGGAATACCATGCCGCAAGTCCCAGATTCTTTCAACGCCCGTTGCGGGTAAACATCTTGCATCGAACGAACCGGTTTGGAGACACCGGCGGGTGAACCGGTGGTCGCGTACTTTTCCTCATGACGTCAAAAGACGTGAAATCGACGCGACAAGAGGACGCAGTAAACAAATCGAGCCGCGGACTAAAATTGCTCCTCTATGGTGCTAGAAATGATTTCCTGTTTTTGGCACCTGGAGGGCGCTGTGTGGGACTTGCGAACGGCAGACCGAAACGGGTTGAAGGCTCGGTCAGTTTTACAACAGAAAATGACAATTTCCCGTTTCGTAGCGCAAGAGGAACGAAGTTTTTGAGGAAAAGGTGAAACATTTCGGTGGGCGAAAGTTTATATAGCTCGTCTAAAAAAAAAACCCCAATTTTTTGCTGAATTCACCGGAAAAAAAGCAAGACGTAAACTGCATTATTGGTAAATTTTTCGTAATTTTCGAAAAATCGTCAGTTTTGTTCCCCTTTTTGTTCAGGGACGGCACCTTACTCGATTAGTACAACGTTTCAAGAAGAAATAGAAGCAAAGGAGGAACAGTGGTTATAAACAATAAAACAGTGGTGTAACTATCAGTGTTCTTTGTGTTTCTTCGAATATGGGCCTGCATGCCAGGGAAGCCCCAAGGCTTGGAGATGGAAGAAAAAAAGTTTAAAAGAAAAAAACGCGCTTTTTTTCATAGACCTTTTCACAATTGATTTTTTTTATGCGCATGCGTCAATTTCCGACATGTTTCGGGCAAAAAATGTCCGAAATTTTTTGACGTATAACCAGTGAAAATATCAAATGTGCCCGAAACTTTAATATTTCCGTCTTTTAAACAAGGCGGACGCGCATGCGCTTAACTAACCGTAAAAAGGTCTATTGAGTATTTCGTATTATCGTCCTATTTGAGTAGTAACGTAGTTACGCCACTGTAATTAATATTATCTTTTCTCTCCTTTATTTATTTTTACCTTTTTCTGGAGCTTTCTTTTCTTCTCCACAATCTTCACCTTCTTCTTTTTTCTCCTCGCCCTCTTCTTCTTTTTCCTCCTCCTCAGCTTTCTTCTCTTCGACGAAATCTTCGTCCTTTTTCTCCTCAGCAGGTTTTTCTTCTACCTTCTCCTCTCTAGTCTCTTCTTCAATCTTTTCCTTCTCTTCATCAGCTGTATCTTCCTCACCTTCCTCCTTGGCGTCTTCGTCAACTGCTTTACTGCCGTTTGTGGTCTTTACTTCCTCAGATTCTTTTTTAGTTTCTTCTGGTTTGTCAGATTCAATCTCACCATCTTCTTGACTAGTGTTATTAGAAGTGGTCGTTACAACTGTTTCTTTCTTCTCCTTCGGTTCATCTTTTTGCATTTGCTGTTGTTCTTGTCGCTTCTTTTCTATTTCTAAAATAAAACGTCATTCTTATCCTAATAGAAATGAGTGAGTCTCGCTAATATACCTGCAAATTCTTGTTCTAAAATAGCAATATCTTCATCCGTGCCCCCCTCAAGTTTAATAACAACAGTGTCAAGCAATTTGACTAAATCATCTGTGTTGGTGGAATCGACACCAATCTTCTCAAACTTCCCAGTGTTTAATAAATCCAGAAATACATCCACCCTTTTCTATAAATAAATCGAGCATCAACAACCGAATCTCTATGTTTAATTTTCTACTTTACCTTTAAAGCTTTCATTTGTTCCTCTTTCCTCTTAACAGAATCTTCTGGATGATATTTTAGACGGAACCTACAAAACAAACAAACGGGTCTATTAAATGAAAAACTTTTCCCAACGGTTGAAACAGAGGAAACTAAAATTAAATTATATTTTTGTTAACCATCTGCACAACTTTCATACCACATAGGCAACAAGAAATACAATATAAAAGAGAATAGTACAAATATGGGATAGTTTAAGAAAAGAGGATTTTTTTTGTTGGATGGAACATTTTTACCAACTTCTATTTTTGACCATTAAATTCTTAAACTAATGCAGGAAGGTCCAGTTTTATGATATTCTGTATTTGGACAAAATATGAAAGGAGTCGTCCATTAATCACGTGATGTTTTTTAGAAACTTTTTAAGCCCCCCGCCTGCCCCTTGGTAGGGGGTATAAGCAGTGACGTTTTAGGTTAACCTCTGCAACCCGTGCAGTATTGTACCCTCTCGAGCCAATGAGCGCTAACTAGTGCGGCAAGTTGTCAATTGCCCACGAGAGCGAAGTTGGGCGCACGAAAGGGGTGAGTGCGCTCATTCGCTCGAGAAGGCAAATGACAATATGCGAGGAGACGTATCTTACAAGTTTGTGGTCCAGGGGCCATCAAAAAAAAGAAGAACCCAAAACGGACATTTTGCTTTTTCAATTATCTCCGGTGGTGTGGATTCGTCATAGGAACATAAGAATCAGTCTGCGGTATCACCATAGAATGTACACTCATTCTAAAACTTATTTAATTTCAATTTCTTAATGAACGTCACTTTCACGGCACTTTTTTAATGTTGATTTTTATTGTTTTTTTTTTTAGTTACCTATCTGCTTTTTATTGAAAATTTGCGTGCGACAAGTATACTAAATAATTGAATTGACAAACAATCATTTGTCGCACTAAAAAACGGGCGCCAAAATAGTACTTATCCCACATGAGTATACTTATCCCACTATTATGCCAATAAAGGTTATTATTATTACTTATCCCACATGAGTAATAAAATATACAATTGTCATGGTATATGAATATTAGGGTGGTCCCTTTTATAGTCCCGATTATTTGGAACCGATTTAGGACTATGTGAAAGAAAATTCGAATACACCCAGAAATTTTCGAATTTTCTTTCACGATAGTCGATAGGGGGGTAACCACATTAAGAGGTTTAAAAAAATCAGTTTTTTTTTATTGCATGAATCGTTAGTTTAACTATCCCAGAATACGCTGTCAAAATTTCAAATCGAAATTCGCATTCGTTTAGATTTTATGAGCATAGAACCGAGTGCGCATCGGGTACAGGCTACAGGCTCGAGCGCAGATGGGGTGGAGCACTACCTCAGGTAGTCTTAACCGGTCAACCTCACAGTCGCTGTGTATACTAACGTATCCTTGACACGGAACGCCGCCTTAATATCTTTCTTTTCAAATAACGGTGTAGAAGGTACTAGAAGCATCATCACAAGGGATTATTTCGGTTATATTACGTTAAAGCGTTGCTGTACTAGGGCTTCACACGAGAGTCTCGTTTCTGATCTCGTTCCGGGCAGCCGTAACATTTTCTTCATAAATTTGTACCCGAGCAACGCAAACTTGCCCGAGCCCAGAACGAGCATAACATTTTCTTCATAAATTTTAACCCGAGCAACGCGAACTTGCCCGAGCTCAGAACGAGCATAACATTTTCTTCATAAACATGAACCCGAGCAACGAGATCAGAAGCGAGACTCTCGTGTGAAGCCCGACGCTGTACCTCACTTGGAGTCAGTTCTGACTACGGGTGGCCTTCTACGAGTGTGTTTGTAATTGGGACTGACTTCTTGTCAGTCCCAATGGGTACTTGGGAATGTCTTCGCATCCAAAAGACGACCATGAGTCTAAAGAATGCCGCAGTAGGCCGCGTAAAATAAAGTTTCACGGGAACCAGCAAGACGTTAAATAGAATGATAACAATGAAGCTCGAAGTGCTAGTGCGAAGAAACTCGACAGTTCTAAGAATGACTGTGAATCCATGCATTTTTATCGGGTCATCGAATATATGTATACTAGTATACTTTGTATACTTTGTACTACTAGTATACTTTGTTTACAGAATTATCGGGCACATTAATTTGTCGAAATTGCAAGCAAAATTTTAAATTTGAAGAAACTGGAATCGGAGGCCTAGGTTTCAAACTCGTTGTCAAGTGTAAGTGCGAATCTACACATATCAATTCAAGTCCTCTAATAAATTCTGGATTCGAGATAAATCGCAGAATAGTGTTTTTTTTCTCTCTCTAACCAATGTGGGTCCAGGGGGATTAGCCCTTAAAACACTGCGGCCCATTGGCCTATTGTATTTCCACAAATTGTTTCGTTCATGCAAATAGATCCAGTCCCTCTATTAGGTCCAGGATTCTATGTGCCATGTTTATCACGGGGACTCTTTCAGCTGTAATATCAAGCTTGTGTCTCCTACGTGCAATTGCTTCACAGTGGAAGATTATATGGGCGGCGGTTTCGTCCTCCTCATAGCATAACCTGCATAAAGGTTCATCTTTCCAGATACCCATTTTATGCAGGTGTTCTCGTAGAGGGCAGTGTCCTGTAAGTAGGCCTACCACAATTGCGATCTGCTTCCTTGGCAGTTGCAGCATTTCAGCAGTTAGAGATGGTTTAGCTACCATTCGTTTGTTGTGTGTCAGACCATTCAAATTGACCCACTGTAGACGGTGCTTAGTTGCTACCCATTTACAGATTTTATTTCAGGTCGTGGTCTTTGTAATGTAGGGTCCGCTTTCAGCAATGATGTTTGCCTTGCAGGCTCCATCTTTTGCTAGCTTATCCGCCATTTCGTTACCTACCAGTCCTGTGTGGCTAGGCACCCAAGTGAGTGTGACCTTGTGTTATGCTTTACCAGGGCTTTTAGGTCCTGAAGACAGTTCCAAACTGTCTTGGATTTGATTTCGTGACACACTAGAGCATTAATCACAGCCTGACTGTCCGTAAAAATGCGGAATAGTGTTAGTCATGGGACTCTTGGGCATTGGTAGATAAGGGTTGAATTTATTCTGGAATTATATGGACATCGGCAGCGGCATATCCGAAGAAACATATAATAGAATTATAAGTCACATCTACGTTGCTGCGAAGACTGTTTTCGATTATTGTTGTAAAAAAGCTGTCGAGTAGAAAAAAGTAAATGAAAAAATAGAAAGACCTATTTTAAGTTTCAAAGTGTCTGGAGACGGTACTTGGAAAAAGAGAGGATTTAAATCTTTGTTTGAAGTAAGGCCCAGACCGCACTACGGCTAAACTGCCGCGGTTTTTAATCGCGTGATTTTGTGACTCAAGTAAACGAATACAATCGGCTTTTTTCCCGCGACTGATTTTTGCCATAGCGTACTGTGTGTTTCTCGAGTGGTTTCGCGGTTATAGCAGTTACCGCTCGCGGTAAAGTCATCGGTCTAAATGTGCGAAGCAGTTACTGTCATGCTTGTGCAAAATGGCAGAATAAATCCAAGAATTCTCCAGAATATTTAGAATGGAAAGAAGCCCAAGACAAGGAAGACTGTGCCAAAAATCATGAAGGATCTGCAGGAAGTATGGAATTGGAGTCTGTAAACAAAAATGTTTTCGAGATCAAAAGAAGTGCATGGCGTAAAGTACGGTTATTATATCGGCGATGGTGATTGTAAGACATTCGCAGCAATTCTCGATTTGAATCCTTAAGGTCGATTCCCATATGCGCGACACTCAGCTACGCGACGTCGTGCGACATCGCCTGTCAAATAATGATTACATTGTTTTAAATGGGCACGTCGCGTTGCCATAGTGAGAACAATGTAAAAACAATGTATTCAAAAGCAAAAGTAAAACAATGTAATCATTATTTGACGGGCGATGTCGCGTGACGTCGCGTGTAGAGAGTGTCGCGTATATGAGAATCGGCCTTTATGGTGATGATCATCAAGTTTTAAAAAGCGGATGTATAGGACACGTCCAGAAGAGAATGGGAACTCGGCTCCGAAACATTCGAAAAACTAAAAAGCTTGGCGGAAAAGGCTAACTCATAGAGTCATTAGTGAAAAAACTCAGCACTTATTATGAACTAGCGATTCGAAGACATATAGATAGTGCGCAAGACATGAAAAAATCAATTATGGCGACTTACTATCATATGATTTCCACGGATGAAAATCCTCGACACGAGTATTGCCCAGAGAAAGGAGAAAGCTGGTGCGAGTGGCAGAAACGAACAGCCCTTGGAATGGAACCTCGACGTACATTGCACCTCGACGTACAGAAGTAAATTGTTCCAATACATGAAGATTTATCAAGGGATGAATTACTGGAGAGATATTTAGGTGTCCACATATTTAGGTGTCCACACACAAAATGTGAATGATAGTTTTAATTCCACTATTTTCCAGTTCCACACAGACCCCCCCCCTCGTAAATTCACGCTAATATGTATTCGGCGTCAAAATCACAGACTTCTACTGGAACTGGCAAGCGGAGTCGGACAGTTATCAGCGAGTCGCGCGCCGCTTTTCGGTTTAAAAATCGCGTTCGACGAAAAAAAAAATACATGTGATATCTCACTATACCCTCCCACCTCCCTCGTGATATTTCGTGATTTTTCACAAAACCACTCCCACCACCCCTATCGAGCCTCACGTGATTAATGGACGATCCCAAATGGGGCCAGTTTGCAGAAGTTGGTGAAAATATAAAGCAGGTTTATTCATTCATTCAAGCTTGCATTTAAGTGAAAACTAAATTGAAACAAAAAACAATGAAAAAAAATGTAAACGTATCTCCTTAAACGTTCATCTCACCTGTTTGATCAAAACCCTAACAAAGCATTCGCGAAAAGCATGTGCATTGCGCGCACAGCTTTATAAACATAACGGACTAAACATTTTGAAATTTGCAATTTTTCATATTTCTCATCCACATTATTTTTACATTTTGTGTGTATATTTTATATTTATACATTTTTCGGATTCTTTGTTATTTCACATTGATTCGCATGATTTGTTTTTAACGCAGAAGACACGCACAGTTTTATAAAAAATAATTCTTATTGTTATTAAATGAGTATTTGTGAAGTTGTCATGAAGGCTCGTAACAATGCTGTAGAGAAAAAGGTATTTAAAACAAATGTATTTAATTCTTTTTGCAAAAAAAGTTATGTCAGGCAGGAGCCCCTTAAAAAACAAAAAAACAACTAAAAAATAATAATAATAAAATAAAAAAAAATAGAGATCAGTATCAATTTCTTCGTTTTTTTGTTTTTCAATTCGAAAACCGGTTCAGTTTTACTTCCAAAACCAAACCTGAAGGCTTTCACATAAAACTCTTTTTTTATATATAACATTAATTTTTATATATAACAAATATATCAAAAATTTTAAATAAAATTGCTCACTTACCATTCATCATCTTTGTGAGCCACAAAGAACTCATTAAGCTGTTGCCGCTGAAATTCCAACTTGTAGTCATTATATTTTTCAATCGCTTCATTATCTGAAATATTGTCATCCTGCGTTGCTAGAAAAGCTTTAAACGACATCATCGGGGGCTGTTGCCCTTCTACCGCACTTGGTGGAGGCTCCCTAACATCAAACCAAACCAATAACAATCAATAGATCTTTTTACGGTTAGTTAAACGCATGCGCATCCGCCAAGTTTGAAAGGCGGGCATATGAAAGTTTCGGGCACATATTTAGTTATACGTCAAAAAGTTCGGGCACTTTTTGACGTATAATATGGCGTAAATCACATGCGCACAAAAAAAATTCAAGTATGAAAAGGTCTATTCAAATTACTATATTCACCTATGTGATTGTTGATGATAATGGTAATGACTATAATAATTATCATTATAATAATCATTCCTCAATCGTTTCGCAGCAGGCTCAAAGCTTGGAGAATATCCTCGGTCTCTTCCCACTCTACCTCCATACTCTCTTGCCCTCGGCCTCGACCAAGCATCCCTACACACAACAAATTTACATGAAAAAGTTTTAAATTACAAGAGAAAGGTGATGTATTCAACCTACACAGAAAAATCAAAGAAATAACAGGACCATGCGAAGGGGGAAAGCCGACATACAGCAGAAATAACCAAAACAAACCAATAACTAATGACATGGATAAATGCTATCTATGGTGGGCATACAACAGAAACGGGTCAGAGGCTAGACCAAGAATGAACAGAAGCTTGCCTGAAATTAAGCAGGAACAAGCTTAGAATTCTGACAAGAGTCCTGACGGGACACTGCAGACTTAGGAAACATCTCAAGGCCCTAGGCCTAGAGGAGGATGACGGATGCAGATTCTGTGGCTCAGCAGAGGAAACCTCTATACATCTGCTCAAAGACTGCGGAGCATTACTCCACAGGAGACAGATGTACCTCAGGGCTCACTGCTTGAACACAGAGGAGCTGCAGGCCTTGAATCCCACCCAGATCCTGAAATTCCTAATGGAATCAGGATTAGAGGAGGCGCTCTAAATGGGTAAGTACGCCAACGCTTGGAGGAGGAGGGTGGGGTATAATAGATCTAAAAAGGTCGCAGTACAAGTCGTCACTACCATATCTACAAGAATGAACTGATTGAAAACAAAAATCATGGTAACTTAAAACAAATGGAACACAGCCTGAATATATAAATATATTCAGCCTTTCCAGAGCTGAAAATTATTGAGTCTTTTTAGGACTAACAATTCTCATGTGAAATTTGTAAGTTATTTTATGTTAATAAAGTTATTTAGAAAGGCTGAATATATTTATATATTCAGGCTGTGTTCCATTTGTATGATTATCTATAATGTAGGATGGATTCACCAATTCTAAAAAGCCGGCATATAATAAATTTATAAGCCAGCATATAATAAATAGGCAGGAGCGTCCATCATGGTAGAGGGGGAAACTACGAGCTACAAAATACCTAGACACACTAGTTCAGCACTTGTTTACAAGAGATCAAGATTAGGGTAGAAGAAGCCAGACAGGCATTCAATAAACTATGTCCCTTTGCTATGCGATAAAAACCTAAATTTAGAAATCAACCACAGTCAAATACTATGTTTGGCCAGTCCTACTGTATGGAGCAAAAACCTGGATGATAAAAGTAGCATCCATTAACTAGATTGAGCCGTTTGAGATGTGAACACTCTCCGAATGTCCATATCCCATGGGTGGACCACATTACGAATGAGGAGGTGCTAAGAAGTTCAGGAGTGAACAGATTGCTATTCAATATCATAAAGTAGTGTAAGATCAGGTATCTGGGTCACATACTAAGGGGGCCAAAATATTGAATTCCCCAGCGCATAATTGAAGGAAAGATAGAAGGCAGAAGGGGCATCAGATGTAAACAGATATCATGGCTTAGAAACAACGTGAACTGGACCGGAATCAAAAAGTTTGGTGATATGTGCCAAGCAGCAATAAACAAAACATTAACAATTATTCACTAAATGATAATTCGCCAATGCACATAGATGTAAGGCAACAAAAGAAGAAGAATTTTAATAAGTAGATGTTTTTACCTTTCGGGCCAATCATCTCTTGCCCTCACAGGTCTCTCGGTTCCTCTGTAGCTGGCTTCGGCTCTTTCACCTCTGAACTTATCGCGTCTTTTCCGATCGTATTCGTCTTCGCTGTCTCCCATCTGAAAAAGAGAAAATTCTAATTAATGGTGCCAGAGATGACGTTATGAATGATTATCTTACTTCCTTATTATAAGTTTAACCTAATTCACAAAAACTTCTTTCACTAAGAAAACTGTTAATCACTCACCTTTGTAAATCTGATAGATTCTAGTTTATTGGAAAGTTTTTTAATCCAGAATTGTTATTAATTCCTTCAAATCTTTGGAAAAGTGGAGAAAGTTAACCAACTGACGCCAACGAACAACACGAAGTTTATAGCAAACAGGGACAGCGTTGTAAAGGTTACCAACATGACTAGGAAAATTTACTAGGAATACTAAAAGTAAGCGTCAATATAACTGGGCTTAAAAACGGAAATTACTAAATCTTTGAATAATAATGACATTATTAGATTTAAACCCAGGTAATTATCCCTTAAACGCACGAAAAAAAAAAAGAAAAATCACAAATTAATTCATAACGTAATTAACGATTATCCAACTTCACTTCAAACACTAACTATATCTACTGGGTGTTACGAAAACCCATTAATAATACAGACATAAATTTATTATTATCAGATATTTTAGGTCTCAAAAATATGAAATCTAAGATTTATATTATACTAAAATTACTAAATACTAATATATACACTAATATTTATACTAATTATACTCAAAACTATTGTAATAGACCTCTTCATAGTTGAAATTTTTTGTGCGCATGTGTCAATTTCCGCCATGTTATACGTCAAAAAGTGACCGAACTTTTTGAGGTATAGCCAGAGACAAGTATCTAAAGAGAGATGCGACACTCACTAAGGAATTTCTGTGACAGATGTTTGCGCTAACTGTGAATGATACTTGGAACTAACTATAGGCGGGTTATATGAATGTTTTATTAAATATATGCGATAATATATTTAAAATTGGGTGAAAATTAAAAACAATTTCTAAATTATGTTTTTTACATATATTAATAAGATACTAAATATGTATTGACATTAAAATAACATATGTATTAACATATAAAAACTTTGTAGAGGGTCATCCTTCATATTACTTTCAAAACCAGGAACAACACATCGGAAATATATGGAATCTATTGTCTGAAAAAAAGGGATATGATGGTAATAAACCAATCATGTTTAATGTAGTAAAAACATGCACACTTACCTTTCAATCTAGATTATAACTAATGTACAGAGAATTACTTTCAAGAGTCTTGCACTAATAATGTCCTGCAGAGATGATATATTCTTCGATGTGGTGGCAGGAAAAGAGAGTCTATTTGTTTTGGGTGAAGAACTTTGTTTTGGGTTTATTACCATCTTATATTGTTAACACATGTTCCAATCCCTCTCATATTGAGACACCCACGCTTTTAGGGTCGGATCTCAAGGGTAGTTTATATTGCTACCCTGGCTGTAAAATTCCTTAACCGCATATATAACACTTCACACAATCGACAAAATATAACGAATGAATATTTGACACATTGGCGACATCATCTTTGAACTGATCGACTTTAGATACTTGTCGCTGGTTGACATTTTGCTAATATAAATGTAAACAACACTAGTTATTTACTAGAGATTTTAGGTGCTCAGTGCCATCTATCAGTTAATTTAAGCGACCAAGCCATCTATAATAAGTACTTCGAATTAAAACTTCTATCACAAATTTTCCCATAAGAGTGCCATACCCCTGGGTATAGCTAAATATGTGTCCGAAATGTGTGTATGTGTCCGAAATTTTATATTTCCGCCTTTCAAACTTGACAGATGCGCATGCGCTTAACTAACCGTAAAAGGTCAATTATTTCATTGTGTGGATTGATTTAGTCTTCAGGACTGCCAACATATATGTAAATGTCAAATCATTTAGAAACAACCTGTAATTTGCGTAAGGAAGAATTTCACGTGTTGAAGCGATTTAAACATGGTTAAGCTTAGGAAACAGCGTAGAAGGAAAACCTACAATTATGCAGTAAATAGAAGACGTTTGAGGAATAAGATCAACAATCAGGGCCCTATATTATGGTAAAAACATCTAAACTATTTTGTTTCCGATGTGTCTATAAATTTTGTTTTAGTAAGGAAATTAAAGATGCTTGGGAGAGTACAAAATCAGTGAAAAGGAATCTTATTGAAATGGGACTGGCTTACAATCCAAACAAGGCTATAAAAATCGACACCTACAAGAAAGAATTGGCTTCAAAGATCTCAAATCTTAGTAACGATTGGCAAGAAGAGTTTTTCAATAGCGAACATGAAATCCATATCAAGGCTACCAAGGGAGATGTTCTGCAGAAGTTAATTGAAGATGCTAGGGCTCCAAGGAGGAGGATGTTTAGGCTGCCCAACTCACAACTTGAATGGTGCACATATTTGTTGGATAAGTATGGGATGGATTATAAAGCTATGGCTAGGGACAAGAAGAATTACAATCAGGAGACATGGAAGCAGATTAGGGCTAAAATTAGGGTGTTTATGAATATTCCTGAACAGTTTTCAGTTTATTTGGAAAAGGCTGGTAAGTCTGTCGAGGATTTTATAGAAAGGGATTGTGATTCCGATTAAAGTTCTTTATGTTATAACTATATTTTGTATTTATTTTTATTACGTCAACTCAGTCAATCAATTGATTAAAATTTTATTGGCTATTATAAATGTGAAAATTGTGAAAATGTGTATCAATCATATCAATGTGAAAGGACAAGGTTCTAATATTGAGGCATCCATAAAATAGTTAATAATTTATTAAATATAGTAATATACAAATTTGTTTAGCAGATTTTTGCAACGTTTTTGTAAAACATTCAAGGATTAATAAAATATATTGCCAAGAAAATGTCCTTTCCTTTAAAAACATTAAATAGATATGTTAATTTAATTTAAAAAAATCATTTAGTTTCAATTAATATTAATGACTATAAGGCAGTATTTACGTTTTAAGGCATCCAAATCTCAACCAATTAACCTCACCCTACTTATACTTCTTGAACAGATTATACAAAATCCGCAACGTTGACTTCAAATCTTGATTTACAATATCTACAACAAAAATTTAAACTCAATCTAGACTAAAACATACAAAATATTTTTATTACCTTCAGGTCTTGCTTTGAGATTGACAAAACCAACTTCTTCCATAAGCTCGAAAGCAAAGGACACATTGTGAACTTTCTGCTCAAAGTCACTTGGAGTCAGGTAGAAGCTGTGCAAAGGCACAAAGAAACCTTCTAGGAGACCCATCAGAAGCGTCAAGTAAACCCCATCGTGGAATTGAGTTTCCAACTCTGTCACTTCCAAATTGATCTTGATGAGATGTTTATTAATAAACGTTACCAAACTCTAAAAAAAACTTAGTTAAATACTACAAGAATAAATTGTTGTTGTTACCTTTTTGACAACTTGTATATTTTCTGGTGCTTGATCAAACAAAGTGTCGAATGCATCCCGTTCACACCGCATACCGACATCATCGTAAGCTGTAGTGATGACTTCATTGACGATTCTGTGATTTAATTGTCCATTGATTTTCTGTACTATGACTACAGGCACATTGACTTGCTCTGTTAGCCTAACGGGCGGCCTAAAGTGCCTAGCCAAAGCGACCAGCAAATGCATGATGGAAACAATGTTTTTCGAATGAATAGCTTCGACATTCCACTTCTTCGATCCAGTCCGGTACAAACCAAGGACGCAGTTGAAGTGTCTTAAGACTGCGTTTAATTTCTGCTTTTGGCCTTCTTCCGATTGGGTCACTTCGCGGACGTCTAGTTTGTCTCCGGTCAGTTTTTCGAGGAGCTTTTGGAGCACTTGGCCATCGTACAAATCCTCGGCAAGGTCTTGGACGATAATACGTTGGGAGGCTAGTTCGTCGTTGATCCAGTCGATTAGGACTTTTATCAGGCGGCAGAATTTTGGATCATCGTACGCTCGAGGTTCAAGCATACAACGTTCCTCATTATCATCTATTGATCGACAACAAAAATTGTCAGATTTGACGTTATTATATTATAAATCAAATTGACACAAGAGCCCAATCAAATATAACAAATTTGAAACTCTGTTTCAATTGACCAAAATATTTTTGTATTAACAAAATAATACATTAATTACCAAGTTCGTATTCTTCTGGTGGTACAATTGGGGCTGTAGGACTTCCAGGTGAGTCGATTGCATGTCTGCCTTCAGCTTGGACTTCTTGAACTACAAAACAAAATCATGGAGTGTGTCAAATAATTCAACAAAATATCAAATCTGGTAGTGCATAAAGTATCTGTTTTATTTTAATTAGGTTTTATTGCTTAACCCTTTGAGGCATGGTGGTACTAAAAGTGTCCCACCTTTTCGAAGCAAAATGTGTTGCTATATTAAAGCCATTTCAGTAATGGTCCAAGCATTATGATGGTGGGATATTTTTGAACCAACTAGAAATATAGTAATAGCTACAAATTTCTGTGCAACATACATAATCTTTTGATTCCATGCTCAAAAGATTCCATGCCTCAAAGGGTTAAATCCAATTTTGTGAGAAGAACCTTGATAGATACAATATCATAGGATAAACCTGTCACCTATACAGGGTATATGTAGGAACCTATGGTGTCTTTTTTACATCACAGTACAAGGGTGAGGAGACCCTTTTGCAATATGAGCATGAACAGCTTCCACAAAAGTATAGATGAAGAAATAAGAGAACAATGCATGAAAACCTGGAAGGAACTTTCACAGCTAAGACAATCCAAAGAAATGCCGGGATCTTTTAACCAGGAAAGAACAAAAGCTTGCCTGAAAATAAACAGGAAGAAGCTTATAATTCTGATAGGGCACTGCAGACTTAGAAAACACCTCAAGGCCCTGGACCTAAAGGAGGATGACAGATGCCCTCTTGGTCAGCTCCCTTAAGGATGCAGAATCTATGTAGAAAACCAGTATGAACCCTTGGGTTCTACTGCCAATACTCCAGTCATCTAAGTTTAAGCCTCTATTTTGGGTCTTAAGTAGAGGGAGTATTTTATCTGGTTCTTTTATTCCTATAGTTCGGTGGGAACCCACCCAAAACCTTTTTTATTTTTTAAAGTTTGGTCCAATGTGGATACCGGGTATTAACCCTTCAAACACTGCGGCCTAGTGGCCTATTATATTTTGCCCACATTTTTCACTTATAGACCCAGAAACCTAGATGTTATTATAAATTGCGCTAATTAATTACACATTTGTCTTCTGATACAAATGCGGCCGACACTGGGGATAGAACTCGGGACCTCCAGACTTGTTAGTTAGCGCTCTAACATGAGACCACGAGTGTCACCACTACACCACTCGTGCCGACTTCAAACCGACCCAAAACCTTGGTCGTACGGACAATGTCTCTACCGATTCCCGCTCTGAGGATTGCCCCCTCCCAAGGTCGAAGTTTGGCCACCCGCTCTAGGAGCCAGTCCTTAGATTCTTCGTCTCCACACGTAACGTAAATTACGCCCTTGTCGACAAAGCTATTTACGAAATGAGGTCCGGTGTGTGGTTCCCAGTTTCAGATCTCCTTCATTAAGTCTTGTTGCAGTAGTTTCCCCTCCTCTTCTGTTACCTTTTTCTCGGGATATTTATGAGGAACGATAGCCATTTTTGTTGCAGAGAGAGCGCCCCTGTAGTTCTGCCTAGTTTCGCTCTGTGAGCTGGTACTGGACATACTGGTCTATAGGCGATCCCCCCGCTTTTGGCCTCTAAGTGTTATGAGGTTGAGCGTAGCTCCGTCTGGGCGACCTCATTCTTTTGTTTGCGACAGTCCCAGACCCCCTTTTGGCATAAGTCCCAGCTGGTACATCTCTCCCTGCCGTTGGCTTCCTGGGCACTTGCGGTTACGGACTTGAGTTTGGTTCTTTCAGTCTCCTTAATCAACTTCCTGCTAAGCGCCCCAGATGCTCTTATACTAGAGGCAGCAAGATATGTGTCATCATCTTCCGTGGGTCTAGTGGATGAACCACTTCCCCACGGAGGTGAAGCACAAGAAGAGGGAGTCACTGTAAACCTCAGCCCTGTCCTTCCTTCCTACAGTCGTCTTGTGAGCCGAAGTCGGGGTAGTTGTCCCTGCTTCTGTTCTAGGATGTTCTAGTAGGTCTACATCCTTAGGATGTTCCCCTGTACAGACTCCTATGTCTGTTCTCTTGTACGTTCGTTCATCTTGTCCAGGAAATTTCTTGTCTGTTCGCTTTCTTGTCTGTCTGTTCTCTTGTCCTTTCGTTTTTCTTGTCCTGGAAATATCTTGTCTGTTCGTTTTCTTGTCTGTCTGTTCTCTTGTCCTTTCGTTTTTCTTGTCCTGGAAATATCTTGTCTGTTTGTTTTCTTGTCTGTCTGTTCTCTTGTCCAGAAAATTTCTTGTCTGTTCATTTTCTTGTCTGTTCGCTTTCTTGCCTGTCTGTTCTCTTGTCCTTTCGTTTTTCTTGTCCAGGAAATTTCTTGTCTGTTCGCTTCCTTGTCTGTCTGTTCTCTTGTCCTTTCGTTTCTCCTGTCCAGTAAATTTCTTGTCTGTTCATTTCTTGTTTTTTCGCTTTCTTGTATGTCTGTTCTCTTGTCCAGTAAATTTCTTGTCTGTTCGCTTTCTTGTCTGTCTGTTCTCTTGTCCTTTCGATTTTCTTGTCCAGGAAATTTCTTGTCTGTTCGTTTTCTTGTCTGTTCGCTTTCTTGTATGTCTGTTCTCTTGTCCAGGAAATTTCTTGTCTGTTCGTTTTCTTGTCTGTTCGCTTTCTTGTATGTCTGTTCAATTGTCCAGAAAATTTCTTGTCTGTTCGTTTTCTTGTCTATTCGCTTTTTGGGTCTGTTCGCTTGTCTAGAAAATTTCTTGTCTGTTCGTTTTCTTGTCTGTCTGTTATCTTGTCCTTTCGTTTTTCTTGTCCAGGAAATTTCTTGTCTGTTCGTTTTTTTGTCTGTTCGCTTTCTTGTATGTCTGTTCTCTTGTCCAGGAAATTTCTTGTCTGTTCGCTTTCTCGTATGTCTGTTCTCCTGTCCAGGAAATTTCTTGTCTGTTCGTGTTCTTGGCTGCTCGCTTTCTTGTCTGTCTGTTCTCTTGTGCTTTCGTTTTTCTTGGCCAAGAAATTTCTTGTCTGTTTGCTTACTTGTCTGTTCAATTCTCTTTTCCAGGAAATTTCTTGTCAGTTCGCTTTCTTGTATGTCTGTTCTCTTGTCCAGGAAATTTCTTGTCTGTTCGTTTTCTTGTTTTTCCGCTTTCTTGTATGTCTGTTCTCTTGTCCAGTAAATTTCTTGTCTGTTCGCTTTCTTGTCTGTCTGTTCTCTTGTCCTTTCGATTTTCTTGTCCAGGAAATTTCTTGTCTGTTCGTTTTCTTGTTTAATCGCTTTCTTGTATGTCTGTTCTCTTGTCCAGGAAATTTCTTGTCTGTTCGCTTTCTCGTATGTCTGTTCTCTTGTCCAGGAAATTTCTTGTCTGTTCGTTTTCTTGTCTGCTCGCTTTCTTGTCTGTCTGTTCTCTTGTCCTTTCGTTTTTCTTGGCCAAGAAATTTCTTGTCTGTTCAATTTCTTGTATATCTATTCTCTTGTCCAGGAAATTTCTTGTCTGTTCGCTTTCTTGTCTGTCTGTTCTCTTGTCCAGGAAATTTCTTGTCTGTTCGCTTTCTTGTATGTCTGTTCTCTTGTCTAGGAAATTTCTTGTCTGTTCGTTTTCTTGTTTTTTCGCATTCTTGTATGTCTGTTCTCTTGTCCTTTCGTTATTCTTGGCCAAGAAATTTCTTGTCAGTTTACTTGTCTGTTCAATTTCTTGTATATCTATTCTCTTGTCCAGGAAATTTCTTGTCTGTTCGCTTTCTTGTCTGTCTGTTCTCTTGTCCAGGAAATTTCTTGTCTGTTCGCTTTCTTGTATGTCTGTTCTCTTGTCTACGAAATTTCTTGTCTGTTCGTTTTCTTGTTTTTTCGCATTCTTGTATGTCTGTTCTCTTGTCCTTTCGTTATTCTTGGCCAAGAAATTTCTTGTCAGTTTACTTGTCTGTTCAATTTCTTGTATATCTATTCTCTTGTCCGGGATATTTCTTGTCTGTTCGCTTTCTTGTATGTGTGTTGTCTTGTCCAGGAAATTTCTTGTCTGTTCGTTTTCTTGTTTTTTCGCTTTCTTGTATGTCTGTTCTCTTGTCCAGTAAATTTCTTGTCTGTTCGTTATTTTATCTGTTCGCTTTCTTGTCTGTCTGTTCTCTTGTCCTTTCGATTTTCTTGTCCAGGAAATTTCTTGTCTGTTCGTTTTCTTGTATGTTCGCTTTCTTGTATGTCTGTTCTCTTGTCCAGGAAATTTCTTGTCTGTTCGCTTTCTTGTATGTCTGTTCTCTTGTCCAGGAAATTTCTTGTCTGTTCGCTTTCTCGTATGTCTGTTCTCTTGTCCAGGAAATGTCTTGTCTGTTCGTTTTCTTGTCTGCTCGCTTTCTTGTCTGTCTGTTCTCTTGTCCTTTCGTTTTTCTTGGCCAAGAAATTTCTTGTCTGTTCAATTTCTTGTATATCTATTCTCTTGTCCAGGAAATTTCTTGTCTGTTCGCTTTCTTGTCTGTCTGTTCTCTTGTCCAGGAAATTTCTTGTCTGTTCGCTTTCTTGTATGTCTGTTCTCTTATCTAGGAAATTTCTTGTCTGTTCGTTTTCTTGTTTTTTCGCATTCTTGTATGTCTGTTCTCTTGTCCTTTCGTTATTATTGGCCAAGAAATTTCTTGTCAGTTTACTTGTCTGTTCAATTTCTTGCATATCTATTCTCTTGTCCAGGAAATTTCTTATCTGTTCGCTTTCTTGTATGTCTGTTCTCTTGTCTAGGAAATTTCTTGTCTGTTCGTTTTCTTGTTTTTTCGCATTCTTGTATGTCTGTTCTCTTGTCCTTTCGTTATTATTGGCCAAGAAATTTCTTGTCAGTTTACTTGTCTGTTCAATTTCTTGCATATCTATTCTCTTGTCCAGGAAATTTCTTGTCTGTTCGCCTTCTTGTATGTGTGTTGTCTTGTCCACGAAATTTCTTGTCTGTTCGTTTTCTTGTTTTTTTGCTTTCTTGTATGTCTGTTCTCTTGTCCAGGAAATTTCTTGTCTGTTCGCTTTCTTGTATGTCTGTTCTCTTGTCCAGTAAATTTCTTGTCTGTTCGTTATTTTATCTGTTCGCTTACTTGTCTGTCTGTTCTCTTGTCCTTTCGATTTTCTTGTCCAGGAAATTTCTTGTCTGTTCGTTTTCTTGTGTGTTCGCTTTCTTGTATGTCTGTTCTCTTGTCCAAGAAATTTCTTGTCTGTTCGCTTTCTTGTATGTCTGTTCTCTTGTCCAGGAAATTTCTTGTCTGTTCGCTTTCTCGTATGTCTGTTTTCTCGTCCAGGAAATTTCTTGTCTGTTCGCTTTCTTGTATGTCTGTTCTCTTGTCCAGGAAATTTCTTGTCTGTTCGCTTTCTTGTATGTCTGTTCTCTTGTCCAGGAAATTTCTTGTCTGTTCGCTTTCTTGTATGTGTGTTGTCTTGTCCAGGAAATTTCTTGTCTGTTCGTTTTCTTGTGTGTTCGCTTTCTTGTATGTCTGTTCTCTTGTCCAGGAAATTTCTTGTCTGTTCGCTTTCTTGTATGTGTGTTGTCTTGTCCAGGAAATTTCTTGTCTGTTCGTTTTCTTTTTTTTTCGCTTTCTTGTATGTCTGTTCTCTTGTCCAGTAAATTTCTTGTCTGTTCGTTTTTTTATCTGTTCGCTTTCTTGTCTGTCTGTTCTCTTGTCCTTTCGATTTTCTTGTCCAGGAAATTTCTTGTCTGTTCGTTTTCTTGTTTAATCGCTTTCTTGTATGTCTGTTCTCTTGTACAGGAAATTTCTTGTCTGTTCGTTTTCTTGTTTAATCGCTTTCTTGTATGTCTGTTCTCTTGTCCAGGAAATTTCTTGTCTGTTCGTTTTCTTGTTTAATCGCTTTCTTGTATGTCTGTTCTCTTGTCCAGGAAATTTCTTGTCTGTTCGTTTTCTTGTTTTTTCGCATTCTTGTATGTCTGTTCTCTTGTCTAGGAAATTTCTTGTCTGTTCGTTTTCTTGTCTGTTCCCTTTCTTGTATGTCTGTTCTCTTGTCCAGAACATTTCTTGTCTGTTCATTTTCTTGTCTGCTCGCTATCTTCTCTGTCTGTTCTCTTGTCCTTTCGATTTTTTTGTCCAGGAAATTTCTTGTCTGTTCGCTTTCTTATATGTCTGTTCTCTTGTCCAGGAAATGTCTTGTCTGTTCATTTTCTTGTCTGTTCGCTTTCTTGTATATCTGTTCTCTTGTACAGGAAATTTCTTGTCTGTTCATTTTCTTGTCTGTTCGCTTTCTTGTCTGTCTGTTTTCTTGTCTGTTTGTTTATATTGTCCAGGAAAGTTCTTGTCTGCACGCATTCTTGTCTGTCTCTTCTCTTGTCCTTTTGTTTTTCTTGTCCAGGAAATTTCTTGTCTGTTCGTTTTCTGTTTGTTCTCTTGTCCATTCGTTTATCTTGTCCATCAAAGTTTTTCTCTGTTTTTCTCGTTTTTTCCGAATATAAATTAAACAGTATAGGTGAAAGTATAAACCCTGTCTAACACCTCTTAATATTTGTATGTTATCTGTTGTTTCATGATCTTTGCGAACTGCAGCAGGTTCCTAGATATTCACATCGTGAGAGAAAACCTCTTAACGCACACTTTTTTTTTGTTATTTGTAACCAATCTGGGTCAAGGGCTGTAAGCCCTAAAAACACTGCAGCCTTGTGACCTATTGTATTTCCCCACAATGTTCTGTTTATGCGTATAGATCCAACCCCTGTGTTAATTCTAGGAATCTATGTGCCATGTTTTTCACACGGATTTCATTTGCTGTAAAAGCTCGTGTCTCCTACCTGCAATTGCTTCACAATGGAAGATTATATGAGAGGCAGTTTCCTCTTCATAACATGCACTCATAGCACACACATAGTGTGCACTCAAACCACACTACTGTGCCATGACACACAGTTTGGCAGACACCAGGGGGTGGGCACTCTTATGGATGACCTTGTGACAGAAGTTCTAATTTAATGATGAAATTATAGATGGCTTGGTTGCTTAAACTAATCGATAGATGAAATCTCAAATAAATAACTGCTGTTTATATCTATATTAGCAAAATGTCACCCAGAGACAAATGTCTAAAGATGATGTCGACAATGTGTCAGATATTCATTCGTTATATTGGATATATAAGTTTTTCATTTTTGTCGATTTGTCACAAGTGTTATTTATGCAGTCAAGGTGTTATTTATGCAGTCATTTCACAACCAAGGCAATTACTAGCAATATAAATTTGACCATTCCTACAACTACCCTTGATATTCGACCCTAAAAGTGCTGCACGGGTGTCTCAATATGAGAGGGATTGGAACAATTTAAGAAGGTATATAAACCCAAAACAAAGGACTCTTTCTTTTCCTGCTACCAGCATCCAAGAATATATATCGTCTCTGCAAGATATTATTAGTGCAAGACTTGAAAATAATTCTCTGTACATTAGTTATAATTTAAATTGAAAAGTAGGTGTTCTTGTTTTTACTATATTAAACATGATTGGTTTATTACCATCATATCCCTTACTTTGAGACAATGGATTCCATATATTTCCGATGTGTTGTTCCTGGTTGTGAAAGTAATATGAAGGATAACCCTCCACAAAGTTTAATATTTTTTTTAATGTAAATACGTATTTAATATATTATTAATACATGTAAATAACATATTTAAGAAATTGTTTTTAATTTTCACCATATTTTAAATAAATTATATTATCGCATATATTTAATAAAACATTCATATAGCCCACGTTTGATTAGTTTCATGATGAGTTCACAGCTGGCGCAAACTTGTGTCACAGAAATTCCTTAGTGAGTGTCGCATCTTTCTTTCGATATTTGTCTCTGGAGTGCTCGGAAATTGACATAAAATCTCCAGTGGCGCGTAAAAAACGCCACCGTAGCTACAGATTTGAACAAAATGGATGGTTAGATTAGGTTAAATTAGGAGCAGATCAATCAAGACCACATATCGCGCGGTAGCGCGACCTCTCGATCCGAAATAAGACAAAAAATTCAATAGTTTTTTTTTAAACAATTTTTTTAATTTTCCCTACCCCCAAGTGTCCTGCATGCGCACAATGTGTACATTGGGTTGCCTGTATCTCTTACCACATTTTTACCGACACTGCGTTCGTTGTTAAATGTAACTGGGAATGCCCAGCATTCTCTAACTCAACCTTCATAATTATCGAGAAACTAATAAACAAAACATGATTGCAACAATCGCAAATTACTAACAATTGTTAAATGATGAAAACACAAAATGCGAATTCCCATGCAATTCGTAGTCTGTTTACATTCCCATTTGTTGCCCAGCCCACAATGTTTAATAACATAACCATATTAGGCATGACGTCATGTTTACTTTATCAGCCAATCGCGGTTTGATAAGATAAGATTGTTACCTTCCTTGATGCGTTTCTTGCGTCCCAACGTGCCGATTTTGTCCCAGATCGATTCCTCCTTATCGTTTCTGCCGCCTGCTATCGGTTTGGGCGACTTCGGTCTCAGCGTAGCCATTTTGCTCCTCTTGCTCTTGGATTTGGCACTGATATCTGCCAGCAATGAATACCAAATTTAAAAAAATTAAATTCAAAATTAATATTTCATTTAAATAAATAGGTTTTAATACTTAGATTGATGCTTTGCAAATCAAATATTTAGTTTTATATCCGTGGCTAAAAAGTTTTCGAAAATTATTCTGTAAAGTTTTTAAATAGTTCATTAATTTTTTTATGAACATGCGTCAATTTTCGCCGTGTTTTCGAGCACTTTTTGGGGTATAACCAATGAAAATAACAAAATGTGCCCGAAACTTCATTATTCCGCCTTTTAAACCAGGCGGACGCGCATGGGTTTAACTTACAGTAAAAAGGTCTATTAAATAGTATTGAAATGCAGTTTCAAAAATTAGTTTAAAAGCCTTAGAATAGTTCCTACTTTTGATAGTTTTTTCTTGATATCTCGAAAAGTAGTTCAACTAAGAAATTGAAACACTAAAAACTGTCTAAATTAGCTATTAGTTACTGAAAACTATATGAACCTAGCTAGAATAAATCGCAAGTTAGAAAATCTTCAATGGACAAGTCTAAATTTGAGACTTGCTAGTATTTTCTTGATATCTCGAAAAGTAGTTCAACTAGGAAATTGAAACTTGAAACACTAAAAACTGGCTAAATTAGCTATCAGTTACTGAAAACTATATGAACCTAGCTAGAATAGATGAAAGCTTAAAATAGACTAGAAGATAGAAATTAGACGCTTCTATTAGTCTATACAAACTGTTAGTGTTTAATTAATCCTGATTTTGTTCCTTTTACCTTGTAACAACCCAACACAATCCTTCTCAGTTCCATCCGGCCTCAGCTCATCCTGCAACATCTTCAACTGGCTCTTATTAACCGTAGGGTAGACATCCGCAGGAAAGTCGTCGCTCTCTTCCTCCTCCGGATTCGAAGGCGTCAAAACCGTTTCTTGTCCACCCACGTCCTCGTCGTCTTCAGCTTGCATCTCCAAGACATTCTGCTTGGGTATGACATCAATGATCCTGGGCACGTCGACGTTGTCGTAGTATTCAGCCATGGTGGACGAGTTCCTGACTAGCTTTGAGTGTATTTGCTGTGTGTTTGCTTATCTTATCTGTGTTATTACAACGGGGGATTTCTCTGTGCAGGAAACCGCCGTTTCCGTTAGTTCGGACAAATGGAAATTGTTTGTTTGAATTTTAAGAGATTAGAGATTTATAAGCATTAATACTATATCGGCGTATTATATATCATTTTAAAGCTAATTTAATCTAGTTTATGGATTTTATTGACTCGTTACAAAATTCCTTGCTTTTTCAAAAATATTGCCATTTTTCTGTAACACTGTTTCAATAGACCTTTTTACGATTAGTTAAGCGCATGCGCGTCGGTCAAGTTTAAAAGGCGGGAATATGAAAGTTTCGGGCACATTTTATTTTCACTGGTTATACGTCAAAAATTGCTCGAAAAACATGGCAGAAATTGACACATGCGCAATTTCAACTATGAAAAGGTCTATTAGTTTTGTTCAGCTTCTATCTCGGTTAATTCCAACTCAATTGTAACGTGTAATAACACATTTTTTGGATGATTTAATCTAGTTTTAAGAAATAATTATTGCTAATTGACAAATTATGACGATTTTAATGTATCGACATTTTATTTTTTGAAGAAATAAACTCGATAAACTGATTATCCAATTTTTCATTTTAAACCCTTTTTACTCATTTTAAGGTTTTTTTATGTTAATGACCAAGTGCCAAGTTTTACCAAGTTTTTAGTGTAACAAGTTTGAATTTCTTAATTAATTACTCTTAGTAATATCACGAAATAGGTCTAGCTAAACAAAATAGATTCAAATATCTTATAAAACATTCACAAAATAAAAAAAATGTTTATTAATATTAATAAATCGATTCAATTAAATCTATTTATGTGTCTGAGGGGAAGCCCCAAACTTTCAAAGTCCCCGCATCCCGCTTCCTATCATAAGAGTCTTTATCGTCACAAGCGTAGGCAAGGAGGTATTGAGATGGATGCCAAGCCACAGTAAACGTAGCAGTATCCACTGAAATATCAGCAATTTTATCCCCAGTTTCAGTGAAACCAATATCAATTATTAAGTCTTCTGAAGCTGAAGCCAACAGTTGACCGTCGTGACTGAAAGATATCGTTCTAACAGGCCAATCCATCCTAAAAAAAAATCATACATTTTTGTGCTTAAATTAAGTTATTAAAATTAAATATTTCACCTTGTGAAAACCTTTTTACAAGCTAACTCGTTGATGTCCCACAAGGAAACTAAAGCGTCTGCACTACCAGTTGCAAAATATTTCCCAGTTGGATCGAATTCAATGCAAATACAAGTTCCTGGATGAGCATTAAGAACATGCTGCAGCTGCAATTCCGGATAACTGAAACACAAACTCATTCAATAAATATAAAAACCAACAACTTTAATTTAAAACAAACAAACAAACCAAACAATAAACAAATAAGGAAAGAAACGAAAATGACACTGTACAAAACAATATACAGACCAATACTACTATATGGGAGTGAAACATGGACTACGAACCAACGAATAAAAAGCAGAATACAAGCAGCGGAAATGAGATACTTGAGAAGAGTAGAAGGGGTTACAAGAGTAGATAGAATAAGAAATGAACATATTAGAACAAGATTGCAAATAGAAAGCATACAAACTACTATAGAGAAAAAACAGTTGGCATGGTTCGGACACCTCACAAGAATGCCAGATGACAGCCAAACAAAAAGAATATGTAACGCAAGAACAACAAAAAAGAAGACAAGAGGAAGACCATAAAAAACATGGGCGAACAACGTATCAGAAATATTAAGTAACAACAACATCAGCTGGCAGGAAGCAGAAAGAACAGCGAAAAGCAGAAAAGAATGGAAAAATATAATAAACAATATCGTATAAATAAGAAGGATATAATCTTGACACCCGAAAGGGTATTCATGAGATTTAAAAGATTATATATATATATATATATATATATATATACAAACAAACCAATGGCACTCCAGCCCTCCTCCCACAGCCTACACTTCTGCTTGGTGTCTTGATCTTAGATACAAGTGTAGGGGAGCCCTTACAGTTTTTAACGTGGATGGCGAGCCACTATTTGTCGGAGTTTCAAGGCAGATTTTACTGTGATGGCTTTGCCAAAGCCATCTACAACAACTTTCATTTACCTTAAAATATGTATGCAACCTTGCCCGTTTGTCAAGAAAAACAAATCACTTGTGTTATTCCAAGAAATCTCGTTAACTTCGAAAGTGTATTGTTCTTCCGTCCGGATTTTATTAGTCTTTGTATCTATAAACGTGACCAAATCTTCTTTGTTACCGACAGCTATTGTCTCTCCGTTTGGTGACCAAGTTATGTTAATATTCTCCCCCTTTGTAGGGATAACAGCCACACATTTTGACTGACGTGTATCCCAAATCCTCACTGTCTTATCCCCACTTGCTGTACTTAACAGATTTGGATTTGTTTGGTGCCAACACAGCTGATCAACAGAGCCCCCGTGCCCTTTAAATACTGTTTCCTTAACCTACCAACGAAATATAGTTTAGAAAGAATAATTGAAGTTTTTGTTTAAGACACTTACTACAGTGTCTCGGTGTAGAGTGTGAATACACACGGATTTATCAAAGGAACCTGAGGCAAGTCGTTTTCCATCGCAACTCCATCCAACTGAATGGACCTTTGAGGAATGACCAGGGTACACTTTATATTCGTTGTGGGTTTTAAAGTACCTTTGAAATTCCTCTATTTTTTCTGTATACATTTTTGTTAGGTTATGTTTTGACAATACAATAATTTGTTGGCAACAATGATTTATTTAATTCAATATCACTTAACTAATATTTTGTTTGATTTACAATTGTTGTTAATAAAATAAACATCATTAATATATTAAGCAAAAATTGGTAAGAATCAATTATTTAGAAGATTTAATAATTAATATTTTATGTACATTAACAGGAATATTTAAATATTTGGTGATTTTTTAATTGAAAAGTTGGTAATGTCATGTGGGTATTTGACACTTCTGTATATTTAAGATTTGACAATTGGATTGTCATTTGATTCAACCCACAAGTTTTCTTGGTTTTGTCCTTATATAGAAGTTCAAATAAGTTACAAAAATGGAGGACATACAAAGAAAGTTGCAAAGCGAAGTGGAAAATATGAAATTATCACAAAAAGGTTTAAAAAGGGCCCCCTCCTATTGCACAGTTTTTATAATCCTAACCTAAAATTTTCAGAATTGGAGAAGCTTATTAGCGCCGGGCAGCAATTAGAGTGTCAGCTAAATGAGAACCAAGCAGTTCAAGACGAGTTGAACATCTTGAAATCAGAAGCCCTAGTTTACAAATCTGTTGGCCCCATATTGGTCAAAACCGAGTTGGTCGAAGCCAAACAGAATGTGACGAAAAGAATCGAATTCATCACCAAGGATTTAAAACGTGTCGATGAGCAAATCCAATCCTGCGAGAAGAAACAAGATTCCTACAGGGAGAATCTGCAAAAACTGCAGCAACAGTATCAACAGGCACAGGTTAAAGCCGCAATGAAAGCTTAAATTATAATCTCATTTATTATTTTTACTAAAAAAATCAATTATTTTATATCACATAATAATGCTACACCACGAAGGGTCCAATGTCTAGGATTGTGATCAGTTTCGAAATCTATTGATCCTACGTATTTTTGATCAGTGCGTTGTGGCTTTCTATAAATAGGACACTCGTATAACTTTGGATCTTTTCCAGCTGTTGTATTGATTGCGAAAATATAAATTACAGGCATTTGTTCATAAAGTACTTTTGCTTTGCTTTCTATCAGTTTGCCCGATCTCCTGTCCAAACTTGCTCCTTCTAAGAAAAGACCGTAGACGTAAACACCTTCAGCTGGGCCATCCCTTATATCTTCTTTGTTGTGCTTCGTTATTTGGTTTTGCAAGACTACGGAATCTAAGGCCCAACCTTTATGAGCCCTAGTGACATCCTGAAAACATTTTTAATTAAATTTGATGAATGATTAATAGACCTTTTTACTTTAAGTTTGAAAGGCAGGAATATGAAAGTTTCGGGCACATACACTGGTTATACGTCAAAAAGTTCGGGCACTTTTTGACGTGTAACATGGCGGAAATTGACATATATGCACAAAAAAATTTCAACTATGAGAAGGTCTATTACAAATGATTTTACTTGTCTCATAGCTGTGAGGAAACCTTGTGGGTTGAAAAAGCCTGTCATCCAGAAGACATTTGGTCTTCCTTTGTTGCACCAATTTCTAAATTGTGTGTCTCTTTCTAATAACTCTGTGTACCAAAAACCTAAAGTTGCCGATTCCCATGAAATCTAAAAAGGAAAACAAGTTTATTATTCTAAAATCAATATTTTTTTATTTACTTTTTGCCATCTGTCTGGAATTCTGGCATCGTACATGGCATTCAATGCCATTCTCAACCCGTGACTCATAACAATCGTCCCATCAATGGCCAACTTTAAGTCACACAAAGTTGAATAAACTTCTTTTATAACTTTTTGTATTCTATCAACTTCTTGTCGCAGAAAAATGTTCATTGGAAGAAGTGGCCCCATCCTCTGCAGTGCCTCCTTAACTTCAAAACTGTTGTACTGATTAGGCAATTTCTCGAGCATGTCTTCTGCCAAAGCGTAGACAACGCTCTCTCGGGTTTCTCCGCCTTGGCTTCCACCCTCTTTCGGCTGCACACTCAAGATAGTATCCAAAATACCTTTTGCTGTGTTAATTTGGTAGGTGATATCGGCATTGGAATGCAGTCCAAACACTTCTGGAGAATCGGTAGCTGGCAAACTATTTATGTACTCCAAATAGCCCTGTAAGTTTCTCGACTGAGGAACTTTGTAGCCTTTGTAAAACTCGAAACCTGGCCGTAAAAGAACATCGCAAAACCAAACCTTAAACAAAAGCAAATTAATGAATAGGATGATTGCGACATGCTAATCCAAACTTACACTGAATTGATAAATTCACTTGACACTTCAGTGAACTTATCAATTCAGTGTAAAAGCAAATAAACCTTTTTATGGTTAGTTATGCGCATCCGCCAAGTTTGAAAGGTGGGATATGAACTACGTCAAAAAAATTCGGGCACTTTTTTACGTATAACATGGCGGAAATAAACCTTTTTACGGTTAGTTAAGCGCATCCGCCAAATTGAAAGGTGGGAATATGAAAGTTTCGGGCAAATAATAAGGTTATACGTCAAAAAGTTCGGGCAATTTTGACGTATAACATAGAAATTGCCACATTGTGCACAAAAAAGAATCAACTATGAAAAGGTCTATTGCCACAAGCGCACAAAAACATTTCAACTTTGAAAAGGTATCAGGTAGGTATAAGCTATTCAGTCTCAAAAATTGTCAAAATGAATGTATGTTTGAAATAAAAAAAATGTCATTTTGACATGTGGTAAATGACGTTTGTGACAAATTACTTGGGTAAAAGTGGTAAGTAGACGTTTATCGAAGTCATCAGTAACTCGCCCTCCATATTGGACTTCTCCGAGCATGTAACACATTGTGGGCCAAGAAACTCCTTTCTTAGGATCCATATCGTCCAGGTGATTTTGTACAAATTGGACACTTGCAGCCAAATCGGCTTGATTGAACTCATATGGAACATTCCATCCTAAATGAAATAAGTTTTATAAACTTGCTTAGTTTAAATATTCGATTTACCGAGTGGTCCAAACTTTCTTCTCTCTTGTATAACAGTATGTAAAAAGGCTAAGGCGTACAATAAAGGGGGCCATTGATACTGAGCAGAATAATCCAAAAAATCTTGTGTGATGTTCTGGTAAGTCCGCTTCATGCTAGCTCGGATTCCTTGTGGAGGTTCATTAGTAAATTTGATTCCCATCTGCAAGAGACTTATAGGGAACTGTTCGTGGACTTCTGTTGTTAACCAAATTCGGAAAGTTTCATTCACATTTTCAGCATCCACCAACATCATCATAACATCAGTAGCGAATGGAAGAGACAAATGGATGTTCTGGAGCAGGACCCAACCTCCGCCTAACATCGAAGATTCTATCATGTCTTTGGCGACGACTTCTTGTCCTTGTCCCATAGACACTGCCTTCAAAGCTAAGAATGATGGAAGTAAAATGATTTTCAAATTGAATGAGTTGTAACTTACGCATGTCTTTGCATTTAGCTAGGGCGGTAATCTGTGGTGAAGGATCTGAACCGATGGATAAAATACAGATTAGAGGCGTTTGTGGTTCGGATTCCAACCAGGTTGCTTCAAGATCGAGGATACACGCTTCACCATATTCGTTTCCCAACGAATCTATGGAGATTATAAATAAAACGTTTGCTTGTATTGAAGAACTATAGTTAATTTTTTTTAAGAATGCAGTACAGGGAGGATAGATAGGGCTTACTTGACCTTGTTCTCTTATTGGCTTAAATCGAGAAGTTCTGCATTCTTAAAAAAAACCGGCCAAGTGCGAGTTGTGACTCGCGCACCGAGGGTTCCTTACAAACTTGTATAGTATAGTATTATTATGTAGATTATCAACATATTATGTAGATTATAAAAAAAAATTAGACGAAATATAATATATACAGGATGTTACAGGACTTGAGTATGTCGCATGTCGGTTATAAACAAGCAAAATGTAGACAATATATACACTGTATATATTATGTATATAGAGCGTACGTGATGAAATGCATAACGAATATAAACAAAGAAAATTCAGAATAAACAGCTTGGCGCCAACACATACTTTTTAACCTTAGGACCTAACCGAATAGGACCTAACTGTATGCAACCCATATGCTTCTGGAGCCTGACAATAGCACTACGACAATATTAGTGAATTTTCTAATAGTAAATTCGCATTTTTCTTGTAATTAAACTACAGATTTGCGGTTTTCAGATTTTTCCCTTGACATGTGCTGTAAGACACTGCTTCTTGCCAAATTTCATGATTCTAGGTCAACGGGAAGTACCCTATAGGTTTTGATTCCCTTGTGAAATCGCAAAATATGCGACATAAACGGTCATATCTTTTGATCGCGTTGACTTACAAGTTTGATTTCCTCACAGCTGAAAGAGACCGCAGACCCGAGTATTTGATACAAATTTCAATTTGTTACCTCTACGCGTTCCTGAGAAAAATGGTCTTGACAGACAGACAGACAGACGGACAACAAAGTGATTCTATAAGGGTTCCGTTTTCGGTACGGAACCCTAAAAATGGACTATAAGTAGTTTGTTTACCCATTATGTAATTGCGGGCTTGGGAAATTGTCCTGTCTGGGCTCCAAGAACGAATTAACAGGAGTTTGCGGTAGACGTCGAGGGATTTTTCGAAGCCACATGGGATCAGTTCCTCCTCAGGACGTTCCTTTTCATACCAAGTTCTCCAATCTCTTTCGTTTTGTTCAATCTGTAATTTATAAATGGAGTAAATTTAGGACTGAAATTATCAAAACATTCGAGGATGGGTTTTCAATAAAAATGCATTTAGTTTAGTAAAATTGTTGTTTAAAACTTACTCACAAGACACTTACGGACAAGAAACATTTCAAACTACCATTTAGCCTTGTCTAATTGGTGCTGGATTATGATTATTAATAGTCAAGTTTATTTAGTCTTGTATCCAGTATTTACGTTCAAGAATGGTGATGTATCACATCTTTTCTAGTTTATGTTAAACTTCGCGAAGCTTCAGTTTCAAGTTCGTCCTATTCCCAGTTTATTCTCTTCAAGTTTAACTTTCTTCGTCTTGCAAACTTCTTTGTAATCTGAATAGGCTGTTAAAGTTTTTTTTTTTTAAAGTTTGGTTCGATGTGATTACCGGGTTTGCCGACCCTTTGAACACTGCGGCCTATTGGTAGCCTATTGTATTCTATCACATTCACTTAGGCCCAGAAAAACCTGTTATAGTAAATTGCGCTAATTACCATTTTTCACATTTGTCTTGGAATAGAACTCGGATCTCTATACTCGTCAGTTAGCGCTCTAACATGAGGCCACGAGCGTCACCACTACGCCACTCGCGCTGGCTGTTAAAGTTCCATTTAGACCATGGTCCATGGTTGCAACCACAGTTGGAACCCCCACCGATAAATATTGACTCGGATCTACATTGAGATCTTCCAGCTCTATCTTCATTCCAGAACTTTCCACTTTTATTTCGGATTCCTCACATATTCCAGGTCTTGAAAAGTAATTATAATTATAAAAAAGTTAAATGTGCGAACTTGAATACCTGTCGGGTGAGGGAAAATCTTCGGGATATTCTTGTTTAATTTTACATTCTTATTTAATTTGTTCTGGAGATAGTGGAATATTAATGACAGTGTGTAATTCCTCAGATGCTTGGCTAGAATTGTTAAAAATATATAAAATTACTGTTGAAGACCCATCTTGAGATATATGTCCACAATTATGGACCAAACTGAAACAGAAGCAGGTTATAAATAAACTCTCCTGTGTACAGAGACAAGCCTGCTAACTACTTACAAGATTGATGAGAACTACATTTCCCTTGCATATTTTCATCACAGGTGAGGTAAGGATTGGAGCTTTCAGATGCAAGTGCAAAAATACATGGCATACCTAAATTACAGATGTAATAAAAGAGCCAATCTTTAAAAAAGAAGGAGACTCGATGAACCTATTAGACAGTCCACAGACTCCAGCCCCAGTTCCACTGTCCTTCTTGAAGCCATCTGTGTACCAGAATAAGTCTCCTTGTCTTTTCTTGTGGTAATTTCCTTCTGTCCACTTTAGTTGTGTTTTGAAGGGTATTTTGAATGAAAGCTTTTGAGGCATCGAGTCTCCTTCCTTGTTAAGGAATGACTCTTTTATTACTTCCCTTATTGTGGTATGCTCTCACTTTACCAGGGTTTGCCATGTATTGTTGCACTTATATGAAAATGTCCATGATTTTGTCGGGCCACGTGTCCTGTCCAACGCCATTTGACTTGAGCAGGGCGTTGTATAACATCTGGGAGGCAGGTTTAACATTGCTTCCAAGGTGCGGTTCTCATCGATCCCGTAATTGTCATCAATCTCAGCTATTTAGTCTCTGTACACTGGAGAGTTTGTTAGGAGGGGTGGACAGGAGATCATTCCAGAGAGCACAGAGAATGAGATTTGCAGAAAGATTATCTGAGACAGTGATGAGCATGGAGTATGAAAAGTCAGAATAATAAGAAACACTTTAACACTAACCCATTGAATAATAAATAAAAAATATTGATTATATTACACTGGCCTACACACATTTTGGTGCCGAAGATTTTAGACCTGATTCTAAGTATGTCTTGTGAGCTGATACAAGAAAACCAGTCAGCTCTAGTTTATAAGATAGAAGAAAAAACACATTTTTACAAAAATATCAATTTATTTTGGAATTATACATCAAGAAATTGTCTTGTAAGTGATTTTTTTGAGTGTAATTGTCTTGGGCAGTCACGCATAAGACCCCAGCAATAATCGGCCATCATATGAATGTCCCATCTGCCTTGGTACCTCTTCTCCATTGTTTTTATATCTTGATGGAAGCGTTCTCCTTGTTCTTCGCTAAGATCTCCTAAATTATGTCGAAAGTGATCTATATGATTATGGAGGTAGTGCACTTTTATGCTCATATTACAGCCTACATTTTTAAAGTTAAGAAGCATATCCTCGACTAACTCTTTATAGTTATCAGTCTTGTAGTTTCCAAGGAAGTTTTGTGCAACCGCTACAAAAGATTTCCACGCAAGTTGTTCTTTTCTAGTCATAGAAGTTTCAAAATGTGTAGAGCATTTAATTAGTTGACATATTTGAGGCCCATCAAAAATTCCTGCTTTTAATTTCTCAGTACTCAATCCAGGAAATTTTTGAGAAATGAACTTAAAACATCGACCATTTTGGTCCAGAGCTTTAACAAATTGCTTCATGAGCCCTAACTTTATGTGCAAAGGTGGAAGAATGATTTTTTCTCGGGAAACCAAAGGCTGATTTATGACATTTCTTTCACCAACGATAAGATCTCTGGCAGGCCAATTTTTTTGGGTCCAATGACTTGATTTAGCTCGACTGTCCCATAAACAAATAAAACAAGGGTATTTTGTATAACCACTCTGTTGACCCAACAAAAAATTAACCATCTTCAAGTCGACACAAATTATCCAATTATGTTCAAAATATTTTATTTTCTGTAAAAGAACTGAAATTACCTCATATTCTTCTTTCATAGATGTAGAATGGGCAAGTGGAATATCAAGACTGATAGACAGACATTGGAGAGAAGAAGCGCTGATTAGATCTCCGCTTCATACATACCAACACGCTTACCAAACAGGAAAGTCATGCGAAACAGCGTTACACCAGTTAGTAAGTAAAATTGAGAAAACTTTGGAGAACAAAGAAGTTGCCCTAGGTGCTTTCTTAGATATAGAAGGAGCCTTCGATAACACATCTTACATCTCAATAGAAAACGCAATGGTCAATCACCACGTAGATAACACTACGACCAGATGGACCATGTCGATGCTTAACAGCAGAACTGTAAAAGTTAAACTACTGGAAGAAGAGATAACCATGTCAACAACAAGAGGTTGCCCCCAAGGCGGCGTACTGTCACCACTTTTGTGGTGCCTAACAGTCGACGAGCTACTAATCACCCTTAACAAAAGAGGGTTCTTCACTCAAGGATATGCCGATGATATCGTCATACTGATTCAAGGTAAACACCAAAGAACGGTTGAAGAAATCATGAAGGCAGCCTTGAATATTACAGAGACCTGGTGTTCGACAGGAGACCTAAGAATCAACCCTGCGAAAGCCACCCTGATCCCTTTCACAAATAGGAAGAAAATCACAAACCAAACCAATATCTCAATATTTGGGAAACCTGTTCAATGGAGCAACGAAGTCAAATACCTAGGACTTACACTAGATTCCAAACTAACATGGAATCCCCACATGAACAAGACAATCTCCAGATGCAAACAAACGCTGATGATAAGTAAACGAGCCATAGGTAGCACATGGGGTCTCAAACCGGAACTGACTCACTGGCTATACAAAACTATAGTTCGACCAATACTAACCTACAGCATAGTAACCTGGTGGCCTAAACTACAACAATCAACTGCTGTTGCAAAATTAAGCAGGATACAACATCTAGCGAATCTATGCACCACAGGAGCCTTTAGAACTACCTCTGGATTAGCATTAGACGTGATACTAGATACACCGCCATTAGACATCTTTCTAAAAGGAGAAGCAAGAATGGCGGCATACCGACTACAATGCGCGGATCAATGGATCGCAGCCAGTAGGATCGGGCATACGAAAATCATGACGGCAGTCAGAATACCGTTGATGGAAATGAGAACCGACAGTACCAACAAGTCATTCCATTTCGAAAAATCATTCACCGTACACATAGATCCAAGCTGGAAACCGGACCAGCTTCCCACCCCTACGAACAAGAACATAATCTTTTACACGGATGGTTCAATGTTTGAAGGAAGGGCCGGATCGGGCCTGTACAGCAAAAATCCCAAAATTAGGGAATCAGCCAGCCTAGGCGAACACTGCACGATATTCCAAGCAGAAGTACACGCATTACTATTGGGTGCTACTGAATGCCACAGACAAAAATATCGGAACAGAAACATTTATTTTATATCTGACAGTCAAGCAGCGCTAAAAGCACTAGAGGCCTGCAGTACAAAATCAAGAATCATAAAAGAATGCAAAGAAATACTACATACACTAGGCCAACAGAACACAGTAAAAATCATCTGGGTTCGCGGGCATAGTGGTATAGAGGGAAACGAACATGCAGACGACCTAGCAAAACAAGGTGCCCGCAAGAAACTAGTTGGTCCCGAACCGAGCATAGGTATAGAAAAAGCCTGCGCCAGAGCATCCATCAATGATTGGATGAAAAATAAACACAAACTCAGATGGAACTCCTATGATAAAGCAACCCATTGCAGGAAGCTAATAGACTCACCTAATCCCAATATAGCAAAGGACCTGTTAAAACTAAACAAAGCTCACACGAAGCAGATAGTTAGTTTACTAACAGGCACTGGCGGATTTAGAGAATTCATGCATAAAGTTAAAATCTACCGAGACGAACCTTTATGTAGACTCTGCGGAGAGGAAGATGAAACAGCAAACCACGTACTCTTCGAATGCCCTGCCCTAGAACGAATGCGACACCAGCTCGACTGGAACCAACAAACCACATGGGAACCCAAACTTGTAGGAAAACTAAGGAAACTAGTCAGTGACACAGACGTCGGACTGCAAGTTTGATATCAACCGACAGCACAATAAGCCTTAACGTCAACCTTAACGTGCGCCAAACCCTTAGAGGAAGTCGGGAATCTAATCTAATCTAATCTAAGTGGAATAGAAGCATTCTTATTGCCATTATGTAAAAGGACTGCTTTGAGACTTCTTTTACTGCTGTCAATAAAGAAACGCCAATCACTTGCATGATAAGTCTTCAAGGCCATGAAAGTCAGCAAGCCATTTACATCATTACAATATACCAAATTTTCATCAGAAGAAAAAAAAAGCAATAAGTTTTGTTCTCTCGTGCGATATGAAGTAATTCATACACCAGACGAAAGGCATTTTTTTTCTTTTAATCTTAATGCTAGCAACTCAGCATGCTCTTTTGAAAGATCTAAGTCTCTGATGAGATCATTCAGCTCACCTTGTGAAAATGTTTTAGGATTTGATGATTCTGCACAGTATTCAAAATCATCATCTTCTTCAGAAACTTCTATTTGATCCTCTTTAGTCCTAAAGTCCTGTACTGCCTGATGAAAAACTGGTATTGGAGCAGTGTCTGAATGAGGAATAGGTCTTATAGCTGAAGAAATATTGGGATACTTCCACTTGTGGCGATTGTTTTTGTTGATGCCCACTACTTTCGTCATACAAAAATAACAGTCGTCATGATGATTTTTTTGTTCACGCCTAATCATTGGTACTCCAAACTTCAAAGATTTTCGCGTTCCTTTTTCCCATTGTCGCAAATGTTCAATACACATTTTACAAACACTATGAGGCACCCACACTTTATCTTGGTTGCGAATTTCAATACCGAAGTAAGCAAAATACAAGCGAATTACAGTGTCAGTAATAGATTTTCGCTGATCTTTCACCACAAATGTAACAAAACATATCAGGATCGTTCGCACAATATCTTAACTTACTTAAAAGAAAAACACGAATATTTTTTGAACCAGATAACTTAGAAGCTTCATTTTTGCTTTCCGACCTTTGCGATCTTTCCGTTAACCCGTGCCAAGGACGATTAATAACAGTTACACCAGGTAAAAAGTCCATAACACTAATTTTCAATAAACCCCTAAACTCCAATTATTACGCCAGTGTTATATTTAATTTTTTATTAATTTTAAATTAATCCCCCGCTATTGGAGGTCTTCCCCGCTATTGGAGGTTACCTTGCCGCGGTCCGGGGGCTTAGTTTCGCGCTGACCCATTGGACGGCTCTGACTCGAAGAGGGGGGGTTAGCCCTTAAAACACTGCGGCCCATTGGCCTATTGTATTTCCCCACATTGTTTTGTTGTATGCAAATAGATCCAGTCCCTCTATTAGGTCCAGGATTCTATGTACCATGTTTATCACGGGGACTCTTTCAGCTGTAATATCAAGCTTGTGTCTCCTACGTGCAATTGGTTCACAGTGGAAGATTATATGGGCGGCGGTTTCGTCCTCCTGATAGCATAACCTGCATAAAGGTTCATCTTTCCAGATACCCATTTTATGCAGGTGTTCTCGTAGAGGGCAGTGTCCTGTAAGTAGGCCTACCACAATTGCGATCTGCTTCCTTGGCAGTTGCAGGATTTCAGCAGTTAGAGTTTCCGATGGTTTAGCTACCATTCGTTTGCTGTGTGTCAGACCATTCAAATTGACCCACTGTAGACGGTGCTTAGTTGCTACCCATTTACAGATTTTATTTCAGGTCGTGGTCTTTGTAATGTAGGGTAATGTTGTAATGTAGGCTTTCAGCAATGATGTTTGCCTTGCAGGCTCCATCTTCTGCTAGCTTATCCGCCATTTCGTTATCCACCAGTCCTGTTTCGCTAGGCACCCAAGCGAGTGTGACCTTGTTATGCTTTGCCAGGGCTTTTAGGTCCTGGAGACAGTTCCAAACTGTCTTGGATTTGATTTCGTGACACGCTAGAGCATTAATCGCAGCCTTACTGTCCGTAAAAATGCGGATGTTTCTACTTTTGTAGTCCATTCTCAAATTTTCACGGGTACAGGCCATGATAGCGTGTATTTCTGCTTGGAATGCTGTGGCATGTGTCCCCAGGGGTACAGATAAGCTGCACCCCAGGGACAGTCCCTAGATTCGTGCACCAGTATCACTGTCCTTGGAGCTGTCTGTATACCAGTCCAGTCCTCCTCGGCAAGTGGTTATTTGATTGCCTTCTGTCCATCGTAGGTGTGTTTCGAAGGGTAGATCGAATGACAGCCTTTTAGGCATCGAATCCCCCTCTATATTGAGGTACGGTTCTGATTTGACATTCGTTATCATGGTGTGTCCTGACCTCGCCAGAGATTCCCATGTGCCATTGCATATGCATCTGAAAGCTCCCATCCTTGCCTCGCCCATGATAAAGATATCCAGGGGAGGAAGGCCTAGGATCACCTCCAGAGTCACAGTTGGGGCGGTTTTCATCGTTCCCGTAATTGCTAAACAGGCCATTCTTTGAACATAGGAGAGTTCTTTGATGGCCTGTTTTTGCTTCACTTTGGTCCACCATACTGTGGAGCCATATGTCAAAATGGGTCTAACTACTATAGTGTATAGCCAGTATATCATGCTTGGTTTCAGTCCGCATGTTTTTCCAAGTGTTCTTTTGGTCATCATAAGTGCCATTTTACACTTGTTGGTAGCTTTCTTTAGGTGTTGATTCCAAGTCAATTTGGCATCCAGGATTACACCTAGATACTTGACTTCATCACTCACCTTTAGATGCTCGTTATAGAAAATTGGGGGTTTTAGCCCATCCATTTTTCTCATTCTAGTGAATGGTACTAGAGTGGATTTTTGGGGATTGACCCGAAGGTCGACCCCCCTGCACCAAATCTCCACCTCGTTCTAGTGTTCTAGTGCTTCTTGCATAAGCGCTGCTATTATAGAGGGAAATTTACCCCTGATGAGAATGACTATGTCATCCGCATAGCCTTGGGTGTAAAATCCTTTATTATTTAGTGACACAAGCAGGCTATCAACAACCATGTCCCAAAGCAGTGGAGATAGGACCCCACCCTGAGGACATCCCTTTGTGTCACCTGCTACTGTAGCCTCAACTTTTATACCCTGTAGCATGGACTTAATCCATCTGATTGATGTTTTATTGGCTGCATAGGCTATACTGTCGAAGGAGGTGTTGTCAAACGCACCTTCGATATCAAGGAAGGCACCAAGCGCCAATTCCTTGTTTTCTAGGGTGTTATATATTCTAACCACTAATTGGTGTAGAGCAGATTCACATGACTTTTCCTGGTTGATAGGCATGCTGATTAGAGTGTAGGGGCCTGTCTAACAGGCAGGTCTCCCTCAGATGCTTTTCAACCAGTTTTTCTAACGTCTTCAATAGAAAGGAGTTTAGACTTATTGGTTTATACGCTTTAGCCTGGGTGTAATCTAGACGCCCGGCTTTTTGTATAAATACCACTTTTACTTGCCTCCAGGGAGTTGGTACATAGCCTGATGCCAGACTTGCCCTGTATAGCTTGATCAGTATTGGCACCAGCGTTTCCCTCCCCTGCCACAGAAGGGCGGGCAAGACACCGTCTGGGCCAGCTGCTTTGTATGGGCCAAAGGTATTTATGGTCCATTCAATTCTTTCATATATGACAACCCTCTTGGACACCTGCCAGTCACACCTCGTCCCTCTTGTTTGAGAGCGTACAGCATGACAGTCAGGATTATCAATTGTTGCGTCGATCACATAGGAACCTGGGAAGTGAGCTTGGAGTAAAACTTCCATAGTTTCTCTCCTCAGAACCGACATTGGGGCCCGAACAACTTCCAAGAAACTTCCAAACCCGAGGGCACAACAGTTTTCTAGCAAAAACGGGATGCCCTAGCTGGTGCTCTGTCGTCTAACTCTTCCTGACTTATGATAGATCTCCACCTATTCTTCTAATTCTATCCTGTCTAGGCCTCACTTGGACTAACTCTTGCTCACTTTAGACCTCACTTTAAACCATTTTTACCTAATTGTAAATTGTTGTAAAGGTTATCTTTATCTGTCTTTTCCGCCTTCAAACCTCCCAATCCAAGCTGTTAGCTACCTTGGTGATGGATAAATGGCACTGGGGTAATTTCAGTGTCGTTAACGGTGCGCGTCCTCTCAGTAACCATAGCCTTATTCCTGCATGTGGGGTCTGCAGGCGTAGATCAACTTATTTCCCTAGCTACTCGTGGGACCAAAAATGGAAACCGATAAAACAATAATAAAAACAAAACCAACTACAGGGGAACATCCTAAGTATGTAGACCTAGTAGAACATCCTAGAGCAGAAGCAGGGACAACTATCCTGACTTCGGCTCACAGGATGACAGCAGGAAGGGCAGACAGCGCTGAGGTTTGCAGCCTCAGTGATAGGACTCCCTCTCCTAGGGCATCTCCTCCGAGGGGAAGTGGTTCATCCACTAGACATACAGAAGATGGTGACACAAATCTTGCTGCCTCTAGTTATCAAAAACAAGTTAACAGATAAGGGCATCTGGGGCGCAATGCAGGAAGTTGATTAAGGAGGCTAAAAGAGCCAAACTTAATCTGCAATCGCAAGTGCCCAGGGAGCCAACAGCAGGGAGTGACGTACCAGCTGGCACTTATGCCAGAAGGGGGTCTGGAACTGCCGCAAACAAAAGAACGAGGTCTGAGGGTAGTACACCGTCGCCCAGACGGAGCTACGCTGAACCTCACAAGACCAAGAGGGGGAAACTACTGCAACAAGACTTAATGAAGGACATCTGGAGATGTGAACCAGGCACAGGACCTCATTTCGTCAATAGCTTTGTCGACAAGGGCGTAGTTTACGTCACGTGTGCCTACGAAGAAGCGAAGGGCTGACTCCTGGAGCGGGTGGCCAAACTTCGACGTTGCTATCCACTTGAGAATTGTCCGTACGTTGTCCAAAGTTCACACTTGCTTGGGCAGGCACAGGAGAATGGTAGGAAACGAAATGGCGGACAAGTTAGCAAAGGATGGTGCTAACAAAGTAAACAGCAGTGCTATCAGGAACTCCAACATTATTCTTCTGGATCTGTAGGCCTCTTCCAGTTCCTTTCATGTCTGTTTGTCCTGCGCAGTTCTTATCCAGTTTCTTCCCGCGGTTTGGACGATGTCGTCTCTCCACCGTTTTAGAGGTCTTCCTGTAGATCTCTTACTTTCTCTGGGTCGTCATTTTATAATTTTGTTGGTCCATCTGGCTGAATTTCCAACGCCATTTGAGTTGAGCAGTGCATTGTATAACATCTGTGACCTGTCGTTTCTTATTTTATCCTTTAAGCTAATACCTAACATTGTTCTTTCCATTGCTCTCTGTGTTGTGCACCAACTCCAACATTACCAAAACAATAGTCCATAATAAAATCTGTAAATGGGTAGCTTCTAAGCACCAAGGTTCTTTCTTCTAAGCAGCAAGGTTACAGTGGGATAAAACAAATGGACAGAAACATAGTAAACGAATGCTAAAAAATTCATCGGTCTCTTTAACTGCTCATCTCCTGCAACTGTAAAGGAAGCCGATCACAATAGATCTTTTAATAGTTGAATTTTTTTTGTGTGCAATTTCGGTCAAGTTTTCGGGCACTTTTTTTGACATATAAAAAGTGAAAATACAAAATGTGCCCGAAACTTTCATATTCCCGCCTTTAAAACATGCAAGACGCGCATGCGCTTAACTAACCGTAAAAAGGTCTATTGTGGCTGGCCTACTTACAGACCACTGTCCTCTACGAGAACATCTGCACAAAATTGGGATCTGGAGAGATGAACCACTGTGCAGACTATGCTATGAAGAGGATGAAACTGCCTCTCATATAATCCATTGGGAAGCAATTGCATGTAGGAGACACGAGCTTAGCATTACAGCAAATGAGATCCCCGTGAAAAATATGGCACATAGATCTCAGAATCTATTTGCATGATCAGAATATTGTGTGGAAATACAATAGGCCACAAGGCCGCAGTGTTTTTAGGGCTTACAACCCTTGACCTTGATTCGTTGTAAAAAAAATCTTAAATAGACCTTTTTTCGTATAGTTAAGTGCATGCGAATCGACCAACTTTGAAAGGCGGGAATATAAAAGTTTCGGGCACATATTTAGTTATACGTCAAAAAGTTCGGGCACTTTATGACGTAAACATGGCGGAAATTGACACATGAGCACAAAATATTTTCAACAATGAAAATGTCTATTTGAATAGAGTTCAGCAGGAATTTTAATTCGTAATATTGACACTAGATGGAACTCGAGACCAATTTGTCTAAATATTAGTTAAAACACTCTAAAAGCTTAAAAACCATAAAAATTTAGTAAATCTTGATGAACGACATGGATTAGAACTAATATTTAATAAGAATATGTTATATAAATGAAATATTTTGTAAATCAAACTTTGTTAACTATGCAACCAAACTATCACCAATTTGAATTCACAGTCAAGTTTACAAAGCTCAAAAAACGAAATCTTTATTTGAAATTAAAATATCTTATTTTCTAAATATTTAAACATTATTTTCGATAATTTGTTTGTTTTTTTTGTATTTAATTAATAATACAAACTATTTAAGAATCTGCACCATATAATTTTCCTGCTCATTCCTGTTACTTCAACCAAGAATTATTTTACTAACCTTTCTGACTGGGTTTTCCATTGGATGTTGTTAAAGGTAATGCGAGGAATAGTAGGAATAGCTTCCTTATCCAAATAAAGTTTCCCTGTTCTTCTTGTAAAATAATCAGTTTTCAAAAAATGATCGGAGCAAATAACAGATCTCGGTGTTGGCACGAAATTCGCACGGGAGCACTTTTACCCAAACATTTTTTAACTCCTCAACTTTTGGAAAACTAAAGAAACAAATTAAATTAGAAGAAATAAACCGTTAAATAATGATATTGATAACTTACCGATTAAACATTGGTTTATTCTCGCCTTTTTGCAAAGTTCTCGCGGTTCTCTGCTCTTTGTTGCACACGCAATACTTTCCCATTTTTCGCGACCCAGCTTATCCGTAAATAACAAAGAACACTTTTGTAAACAAACTTAAAACTTTGCTTACAACTAATTCACTATCCACCTGCTATCCACTGCTTATAAATCAAGGACGCTGATTGGTCGGTGTGATTACTGCAGAGCCAGAACAGTACTCGCCATAATGCCCACTATATTTAGTTTTAAGTCATTCATTAAATGAAAAATAATAAATCTAGCATTATCTTAATATAAAATGCCTGGCTTTGCTTTGTCTTGTCTACTCTTGTCTCGTGTAGTCTGCTCTTATCGCATTATGTCTAGTTGGGTTTTCTCTGGTCTTGTCTATACTCATCACGTCTCGACGAGTTTAGCATTGTTCTGCGCATAACCCCACACTATTCAGAGCGCGCGGTGTTAAGATGTCCGCATGTGTTTGAAATATGTAACTAGCGCATGTTTCTTAACTCAAACTATATAATAATACAAGTGTTTCTGTTTGAAAATAATCTATTTGGTAAGTAAAAAGTAAAAATGTAAGTAGAAATGCAGTCAATAAAGGACTGAATTTGGCGCGCAAAGTTCGGCGCGTCGCTCGTCCCTCATACCCAGGTGCAGTACAACTGCATTCTCTCGCCGGCCCGAGTATAGTCTCATCTATTTTGTCTGGTGTTGCCTTGTCGTGTCATCAGGTGTTGTCTAGTTTGGTCTATACTTCTTTAGTGATGTTCCGTCGTGTTTGTTCTTGCCAGATTTATTCTTGTCTAATCTATAGTCCATTTTTTTAAGAATGCAGTACAGGGAAGATAGGGCTTATTTAACCTTGTTCTCTGATTGGCTTAAATCGAGGAGAAGTTCACACCGACGATATTTACTTCTCCAACTTAACCTATTTTCTCTCTTTCTTTTCAGATACATTTGCAGCTGTTAGTTGTCAATGGCTGCCATGTCAATTCACAATTATCATCTGATCTGTTTGTATCATTTAGATTTTTTGCGTTATTCTCCATTTATTTGTTTGTATTTTATTACCATTGTTGGCATTTGGAGTATTTAATCAATAATAATAAGATATTCAATGAAACCATTAATAAATTACCAATTTAATATTGAAGTAACTATATTTGAATTTAGCGCCAAATTTTGTAACCAGATTGAACATTTGTCATAGTGTAAATCAGGTTTCTAGTTAATGCATTCTTAAAAAAATGGACTATAGTCTTGTCTAGTTTTTGAATAATCTTACTTAGCTTTATCAATAAACTCTTACCTTTATTAAAATCTCTGCAAACGTCTCCAATTTATTAATCTCGACGAGATTGAGCCAAGTGATATCCAGAATCCACTTGAACGGTTTGGGCGTGACGGCGTTCAAGTCCAGCGACGCGCCCCCTTTGATGAACGTCAAAAACTCCTCGTGGCTGATGACGCCCTTCTGCAGGTCGATCTTCATAGCCATCATCAGCGTGAACAGCGCCTTGTGTTTCTCGTACAAGCTCCTCTGCGTGAATTTCCAAACTTCGAAAGTCAAGTACTTCAAGATGATCAGGATTCGCTCGTCGGTGTCTGAAGACTTTGTGGATTTAGTGATGGAGTTGTCGAAGATGGTCAGGAATTGTTTCAACGAGTTTTGGTACATGACGTTGACGTTGCTCATTTCAACGATGAGGAAATACAGGATGGAACCGCGCGAGGCAACCGACCGAAACTCTTCCCGAGCCGTGTTGATTTTCTTCTCGGTGTGAACCGACACAGAAAGCTTCTGGTTCACTTCTTCCGCCGTCGTTTTAGTCACTTGAAGAACGTTTATCAATTCCTCGTCGTCGACCAAAGAGCCTTGAGTCGAGTTCAGGCGACAAAGGAGATTCGTTTCCAAATCTTTCATCCTCCTTTGGTTCTGCATCACGCATTCAAATAAAGCCACGCGTTCTGCTTCCAGGTCTGTCTTCTCCATCAAGATCACTCTACCCAACAATTGATCCTCAAGACCTAATACAAATCAGATCAAAACTTAATCTAAACCAGACCAAAATTATTACCTAACATTGTGACGGTGAAGTCTATGATGGAGGTCTTGGCGCTAATTTCTGGTGAGTAGGGCGGATTAGGCAATTTAGTTGTAATGTATAACATGAAACCTTTCATAACGTCGCATTCCTTGTCGCCGACGACGACTTTCTCGATCGATCCAGACTTGATGAAATTCTTCTCCAAGACGTTGTCTATCACGGGATCTAATTCCACGTCTATGTCTTCAATTAACAACGGCTTACCTATCAAAACAACAATTACATTTAGTTAGGAACACTAAGATTAAACCAATAAGTTTACCTAGTGAAAGACAATCTTCCAAATGCGTCCTGAAATACTTATGATTCAACGACGTAATCTTCAGATTGTTATTAGCCTCCTTGTTCTTGATCCACATCTTGCCCTGGGTTTGGGGATCGATCAGCAGCGGGTACGACCGGGATTTGGTGACGATCAGCGCGTTCTGCACCGAGAGTTCGTCATTGGGGAGGCCTTGCAGCGTCCACTCCGACACCATCGAGTTCTCCACCAGCATGTTGATGATGTTCAGGTTCTTGGTGAAGGGAATTTGGTGATTCTCCAGGATCGTTGACCAAGTTTTCACCAAGTTCGCCCGAAACTCTTGGTTGTATGGACCGCAATAGGAGAGGAAACCAGTGGCGAGAAGAACGTCACCGACTAGACGACCTAGATGAAAAAGCTGTAGAAGAACGAAGCTAAACGTGTTTGATACATACCCAATTGTTCTTTAAATTCTTTGCTTTGCATCGTCCATCTGGCTTTTTCTCCGCCCAAACCGTTGATTAAAGCCGTCGCTGTGTTCATCTTCCTCAAGCAGTTATTGGCAGCGTCTGTCAACGTCTGTTTTTCCATCACAGCTGAATCGTATTGTTCCTTGACTTGCCTCAGCGATTGTTCTCTTTCTTCCAGTTGTTGCTCAGCGCCTGCAAGGTCGTCCATGGCGACCTTAAGTCGGGCTTCTTGCAATTTCAAGTTGGCTTTCAGTGGTAAGACCTCTTTGTTGACGCTGTGGAAGAACGCCATGGCTTTCGTCCAGGAGAGGAGGCCGGCGACATCGCCGCAAACTCGCTTGGCCGTGTCCATGATGTAGTCTTCCATTCCGAAATAAGGTTCCAACAGTTCGACCATTTCGTTGTTGATCATGTCTTTGGGGTAGTTTTGGAGTTGGAGGAGGAACGTTGCCGATGCCATTAACTATAAAACGAAAGCATTCCTCAACAGGTTGTTCCTTTTATAGGTGAAGAGGCTTTTTACCTTTAAGGATTCTGGCCAAGAAGGTTTTGGCGATTGGGCGGCGACGTCACCGACGACAGGTTGAAGTTTCCTTTGGAACAGGATCAAGACGCAGTCCATGATCCGCATGATCAGGTGAGGAGGTCTGCCCAACTTCCTAACAGTTGCTACAAAGATGAAAGGACGTAAGAGAATCTTTTGGTTTGTTGCTCAAAACTTGTTTTACCTATGTGGGCTGGTTTGATGGTGTTCAAGGCGGCTTCGGCTTCTTCCAAGGCGGGTTTTGCGGCCTCCAGCTTGATTTCGGCCAAAGCTTTTTCTTCAGCTATTTGTGAAACCAATTTCTCAGCCTTTTCTTTCACTATTTGGACCTGATTCTTCACGATTTCAGCTTGCATAGCACGTTCTGTCACCTAAACATTATCGAGCAGATTAGTTCCCACAACACACACAAGAATGGAATAGATTGGTCAAGACCCAATTCGGCAATACATATCATAAAGAGCTTTTAAAGATAACATTTTGGGATTTAACAACATTCTGATAGCATACGATATCTTTCTGACATTTATGCCGAACTGTTGAAAAGCAATAATTATTTACTTCCGATAACACTGTTTCCGCTCGTTTGGAGGCGTCTGCCAGTTCCTTTTCCATGGCGGCCAAGTCTTGCTTTAAGATTTCGACGGAACTAGAGGCTTCGGCTAGCTTCTCTAAGCCTGTGTCCATCCGTAAAGCTCCACTGCTTAGTTCCTCCTTCTTGTGTCGGTAAATATTCTTGTAGCCGGCGATGAAGTTCAGGTAAGACTTGGGTGTCACGTGCGTTGCCCTCCTAAACCTAAACAAGAAGAACTAGTTGTACTTGCTGGTCAAGTCAAGTTTACAAAAAGTTATTTGCCTTTGAAAATATTCGGTGGAAGTGAGTGACACGATATCCTGGATAGAGCCCAAGGCGGCGACTAGCTCCTTCTTCACGTCATCCGTGCAAGTAATGGTGAAGTTACAGAGGAAATGATGAGCCACCGACGTCAAGGCGTCCTTGGGCCAAGGCTGGAACCAATCGATCGTGCAGCCCGTTATCAACGCCGGAAAACGCAACGCCCTGTTCCTAAACTTCTCACCAACCTAAACACAACAATGATTTCTTAACACACGCCAAATCTCTTCAGTATATGTCAAAAATATGCCAGCCATATAATAAGTCTCAAGTATACGTCAAGACTGTCAAGTATATGTTAAATCTGGCAAGTATACGTCAGGACTGTCAAGTATATGTCAAGTCTGTCAATTAAACGTCAAGACTGTCAAGTATATGTCAAGTCTGTCAATTAAACGTCAAGACTGTCAAGTATATGTCAAGTATATGTCAAGTATACGTCAAGACTGTCAAGTATATATTAAATCTGTTAAGTATACGTCAAGACTGTCAAGTATATGTCAAGTATGTCAATTAAACGTCAAGACTGTCAAGTATATGTCAAGTATACGTCAAGACTGTCAAGTATATGTTAAATCTGTTAAGTATACGTCAAGACTGTCAAGTATATGTCAAGTATGTCAATTAAACGTCAAAACTGTCAAGTATGTCAATTAAACGTTAAAACTGTCAAGTATATGTCAAGTATATTTCTTGTCTGTCAAGTACATGTTAAGTATTTTATTCAAATAAATACCAAAATTTTGAAGTTTCTACTGAAAATATCTTAAAAAATTCTTTCTATTTAAACATACTGGTGAGAAACAGAAAACCACGTGAAGATTTTGAACGGTTCTGTTCATGAAGTATTCCATCACGACTTCCTGGTTCAAAGTTCTCTTCGGATTTTCCCTCCTCATGACCGGGGTAAGTTCCTGAACGATCTCGGACTGCTCGTCCTTGGTGAATAAGTTGGAAATGACCCCCGACGAGAGGATGTTGTTGAGATACTCCAGGAAACTCTCCTCCTTGATGTCCAAATCGGTGAAGATGAACGTGGTGCCTTTGCCCTGGCACCCGCAGGACCTGTACAAGATCTTCAAATCTTCGAGGAAATTTCCGATGTTGTAGGAACGGGTTAACGAGATTTGGAAGGTTTTGTAGCCGGCGATGAAGGAGGATAATTTGGTTAGGGATTGCTTTCCACTACCACCGACACCTTATAGTATAGAAATAGAAATCATTGTAATTGGAACAAGAGTTTTGGGGTGGTTTTTGACTTGCCTACTAGCATTACATTTCCTCTGGGGTGTCTGATAACTCTTGAGATTTTGACCAGATGGAGCATTGCGTCGGGGAAGAAGACCAAGTCCATTCCTGACCCTCTCACCATTTCGTTGAATTGCGCCAAGAACATTTCCAAACGATCTCGGAGCTCCTTGTCGTTTGATACTGGTTCGTACACCTTTGGTAATTCCATATCAGCGTCTTCGCCTTCTTCTCCAGTTGGTTCCGGTGCATCCCTAGCCAAGAAAGTTAAAATGGATAATGTTTGAGGTTCCAAGTTTGTTTACCTCATGAAATCTACAAAAACTGGAGTCGGTTCGGCTCGAGTCCTATAATCCACACCCAAATCTTCTTCAACCAAGTTTAACAAAGCCTCATCAAACCAAAGTTTATCTTCAATTATCGTGAATCTATCAGAAAAGACTCGTGTGCACTCGTGTTTCCATAAGATCATCAAACAACTCTCGGATTCGATTACCGTTGGCAAAGTTCCAATCTGAATTCATTCCAAAATTAAAAGAAAAATTATCAAATGCGGCAAAATTTTACCATTCCTTGCCACACTCTGGACAGATCTCGCAAACTGAAGACGTAGTGGAATTTTGCCGGAGTCGGCAGCAATTTTGAACGCGTGATTCGCCAAAGAAGACGAGTCAAGGGAATTATCTTCTTGATCAAGTTTCTAACTTCTAGCGAGAATCCGCGCTTGGCGTTATAGTGACCTTGACCAATTACGCTAAATATCTTGTCGATGGATGCGTCTGTTGGCAGGCAGCAGTTGAAGATGGCAAACTGGCGTTTTAGACGAGACGGAATATCGTTACGACCTCCACCTAAACCAATAAGATTAGTTTAACCAATGATTGAAAACTTGATTTATAAATTTGACATTTGTTTTGACAAACCTGGTTGTCCCATGGCTCCAACAAACTGCATGTCCGTAATACTAGTAAACTCCCCAGGTTTCTCCAAATTATAAAACCCACCCATATCGATAGTTTGTCTAACTATCTCATTAGTTATCTAAAATGAAGAAGAACACAAACAATTTGCATCATCAACCAATTACCTCTTCATCTTACTTGGTCTCCCCAACAGCTGATCTCCGGCAAGTTAATATCATCAATGAAAACGATCATTTTCTTCCCACCAGGCGGACCAAAGCTGCTCCCCAGTCTCTTCTCCACATAGCTCTCGATAGTTTTCTGAAACTGGTAGGGCGTCGTAGCGCTGGAGAAGTTGAAACACCGATTCAAATACACGTCCGGGTTGCACTTCTTCATGAAGGACTTCATCATGACCGTTTTTGCCGAGCCTTGTTCCCCGACCAGCAAGACTCCTTTCTCTTGTTTGACGATGGTATCTATGAGGAAATCGATGCGGACGTTGTCGGTGATGGGAACCAGGATGGAAGCGTAGTCTGGGGATGCAAACTCTGGGTAATTGTAGTTTGTTACCCGAGAGCTCCAGAGCTCCCACTCTCCGTTGGCGTCGACCACATAATCAAATACTGTTGCCTAAAAGAAAGAAAGGGAAAAAATCTTGGTTGAAAGATGAAAGATTAAGCTTACTTTTTGGTGTTTGGAATCATTCTTCGGTAATTCGAACTCCTGCAAGGTTTCTTTAAAGAACAGATCGTATTTGGAGCGATCTTCCGTGTCAAGGAAAGCCCCAAATCCCCAAACTAACGAGAAAACGTACAATCTAGAAATATGCTGCGAGGTAAACGCCAAAACTTCTGGCTTCTCTACGTCCTCCTCCAAATCTTCATCAACCTCCGCGTTCTCATCCTCAGCCTCCGTCTCTTCCTTCTCGTCCTGCTGCACGGGTACCAACCCCTCCAGCAACCTCAACACCTGAAGGGTAATGTTACACTGGAGGACCTTCATTACAGTCGTAAGGTTCTGGGTGCAGAAGGCGTAAACCTGCTGGAAGGAGTCATCGAAGAGTTGCCGGAAGAGTTCTTGTTCGCGTTGGCTGCGCTTCTTGAGCCAACCGTCCACCACGGGTTTCCAGTCCAAGCCGGAGGAACTCATGTAGACCATGCCGTTGCGGGAAACCGTCGCTGGGGATGCGTTGTCTATGTTGTGTGGTTCGAACATTATTTTGCAAGTTGGGGCCATGGAAAGTCGGTCTCCGTTGGCGAGGGTTAGCGTCTTGTTATCGTCAAGAACGGAGTTGAGGTTTTCAATCCAGATACTGTCCACAGGACCATCAAGGATCATCCACACATATTCACCTAAGAAAAGGAAGGATTTTAGTAGATCTAGGTCTATTAATTTAAGTTTACCTTGTTTTAGTTTTAAGGTTTTTCTCCACAAGGCGGAGAAGATTCCGTCCGTCCAATCGTTTGTGGCGACGTCGAGTCGGCCAAACATCTGGGAAGCTGTTATGGCTTTCGGGTTCATTCTCATTTCCCTAAATAACCAAGAATTGGATTAAAATTCGGGAACGTGTTTAGCGAATTGTCTCTGACCTGTGGAAAAATCCCATCTGGGTCAACGATCTCATCAGGGTCTGGAGGCAGGTTGTCTTTCCAGCTCCGGTCGGACCCAAGGTCATAATGCCGTGTCTAACTCTCTGGGTCTCGTAAAGCTAGGAAAATATGGTTCATATATAGTATTAGCCTTAAGTGGTGTCTAAGGAATTCTAGGTTCTCAAATATTCTAAATCCAAAACTTGTAAGTCTTAGAAAAAACTCTTGAAGAAATTGAAGAAGTTGGAGAACTTGAAGAACTGGTAGGGCTTGGAAGATATGGTGAAAAATTAGAAAACCTGGAGAACTTTTGAGTCTTGGACAACTATTGGAGATATTGAAAAAGTTGAAGAACTTGGAGAACTGGTAGAACTTGGAGAACTTGTAAGTCTAAGACAACAATTGGAGGTATTGAAAAAGATGGGGAACTTGATTGGGAACTGGTAGAGCTTGAAGAAACTGGTGGGAATTTCGAGAACCTAGAGAACTTGAAATCATTGATATTATTACCTGAATTAATTTTAATACCCAAGGCGGATGATTAATTAATCCAGCTTCCTCCACTTGTTTGTTAATGGCGTCTTCCAACTCTGGATAGGCAGTTTTCTCCAAGACTTGGTTGGGGAACAAATCGGCGACCAAAGAGATGAAGAGTGGTTCATCTTCATCGATCAATTTAGACAAATTCATGTCTCTCAACACCCTCATCACAATCGTGCTTTCGGAATCTTTGTTGTTAACACGCTTTGCAGCTCCCAGACTTCGAAGGACTGACAGAATGTTCCTCAAGCCGAAATCATAGTGAACCTAGTAACAGATGAAATATTTGGCAATTGGGCAGTTTGCAAAGTTACCTGTTTAGTTAATTGTTCTTCGCACAACTTGTACAAGGTGTAAAACTTCCTGGCCAAGGTGATGTTTTCCAAAAATCCGCAACTTGCCAATTTCACGCGAATTATAATTTGTCTGTCCGGCACCATCATCGCGACGGTTCTAAACTGAATCTTCAAATTCTCTGGCAATTCCTTCCTCCCGGCGTACCCAGGATTCTAAAAATTGAGCAAAATTTGATAAATTCCACACAATTCAGAGATTTTACCATTGTGATGAAGATTCCAAACTCTGGACACATTTCGATGATATCGCCGTCGGTGAAGGGAAACGTCTTCTTCTTCTCCTTCTTGGCCGAGAGAACGACGGCCACCTGCTGCGCGGCTACAGACAGCACGGGCAGTTCGATCCGGTTGAACTCGTCGAAGCAGCCCCAAGAACCCGACTGAGCCAAACCTAACCAGAATTGAGCAAACATTAAACTGATCCAAACATTCAAAGCTTTACCTTTGTAGATCCTGCCAAGTCCTCGGTAATCCATCTGATCCGAGCAGTTGAAGACAACGACGTACTTGGCCAAAGTCTTCCCCATGTCTTTCACCGTTTCCGTCTTTCCTGTTCCTGCTGGCCCACAAGGAGCTCCGCCCATACTCATCGCCAACGCTTGAGCCAAAGTTATATAACATCTGAGAAATACAAATTTAAGACATCTAAATCTATTCAAAAAGCGTTTGGAAAAAGTTTGGAACGGCAAGAACATTAAATTAGTTTGCTAACCTGTCTGTTAGTGGGGTGATTACCAGACGGTCGGTGCACCCCAAATACTCATTTTGATAGGAGAAGACGACGTCGGTGATGATTATCAAAGTCTTGTCTTGCTCTTCCTTGAAGTAGAATCTGCATTGCTTCAACCATTCGAAATCGTTGACGTGTCTAATATTTAGACGACACTAAAAACGCCATTTTAAAACTCGTTAGATAATCTATTTGATCAACCAAGTATAGATCAACTAATCTGCTTACTAATATATCGAAGATGTCTCTTTGGTGAACATGGATTGTGATTAGAGTTTCGAACTTGGTGCGTTCAATTTTGAGCAAATCCCTGGTGGTTTGGTCGATTAGTGTGTTGAGTAGTTCTAGGAACTTGTTGTTAGTCTCGGCCATGATCTTCTTATCGGCTCTGGCTTGCATCAGAGCCAACTCTGCGTCTCTGGTCCAAATCATTTGAAGACCCAACAATCCAATCTGTACAAAGTAGATAAACTATATAAGCAGAATATAGACTTTACCTAAACGTTATTTCTGTCAGAAGAATTTTTTTTTATATTTCAAATCTTTTTGAAAGCAGGATTACCTGGGCAGGCATTTTATCCAAGAAAGTCAACAGATGAAAGTTGGGATCGTTGATGTTGGACGAAGCCTGTCTGATGATGGAATGAAGTGAAGCTTGAGACGTGGCCAATAGCTGTGTCAACCAAGTCTCCACGCTCCCTTCCGCTCTTACGGCTTTCTCCAGCAGGATCGTCTCCTTCTCCGAGGAGATGATGGCCGTCATCTTGTTGTACTCGATGTCGTGGAACTTGACCCACCTGGTGTTATCGAAAATCGAGAGCAAGTGGTTTTGGATCGTGTGCGAATCCGAAGCCTGTCCCAAGATCTCCAACAGAGCCGGATCGGAGACGAAGAAGAACCGAGGAAACATCATGCGCTTCTTCTCCAAGTAACCGCTCAGGGATTTCTGGCAGATCTCCAGTTGCTCTTGCAGGTGCGGCAAAAGATTCCTCAACAAATCATCTCCTAAACAAAAATTAATTGATCCAATTGAAAATGCTTCTTGAGCCTGAAATTGGTTATTTACCGACGCAACAGCTCACGACTCCTGGTGTTTCGTGGGCTCTCTGCATGATCTTTTGCCAGGATTTGTCGATTTTCGCGAATCTTTTAGCTTCTTTTGGAAGTTGTTTGGCGATATCGCCGCCTACAAAAACCGCCTCCAGGTACACCCACATATTCTGGACTAACAACCAACGTTCTAGAATTTCGTTGGTATTCGATAAATCAGTCACCCAAATCTGGATTTGCTTCTTGAATGGAGCATTATATCTAAATTAGAAAAACTACATATATAGCTTAGTTTAGACAGATTAGATTAATCGATTTGATATCCAATTTCTATTCCACCATCTATAGTATTTTCATACAAACAGAGAAAAACGTCAAGAATATTATCCTTAAGGTAATGTAATAGGTCCTGTAATAGGTATCACAAGGTAATGTAATAGGTCCTTAAAAATTTGATATTCGTGAACTAGTTACCTATTGGATAGTAGTGATCCGAGGATCATAAGACTATCTTCCAACTGACCAATACTTTCAGCTGTGGTATCACCACGAAGAAGAAGTTCTCCTCGATTGTTGAACGTCATGAAGGTGAGTTCGTGTGTGGACCATTCGTTGGTGACTTGCCGAAGTTTGGCCTCGATGTCCTTCTCTTTCATAGCCGAGATACAAATGTCCTGGAAGAGACGCAAAATTCAAAAGGGTTTCTTTCTTCACAAAGTTCGTTGAAAAAACTGTTACCTCAATATCTTCCTTGTGTTGGAGTAAAGGAGCTTCTAGGATGTTCTTCAAACAAAAGCCGGGGTTTTCCAAGTCAAACACGTGATTCAACGAATCCATAATCCTCGTCCAATGCCTTGACTTCATCGCTCTGTTCGCCATAAGCTCCAACAACGGACACATATCATTAAAGTCGTCGATGGTTTTCTTCAAGGCGAAGAACGCCGGCCACTCCTTTAAACCCTTCGGTAGCTTTCTGCAGCGGTTCTGGAATTCCATCAGCTCGTTGTTGATTTCTTCGATGTTGACTTCGCTCCAGGGAATATCGTAGTAGCTGTTGACTCGGTCGATGACGTCGTTGTAGAGCTTGTAGAGTTTCTGGAGCAGGTTGAGCTCCTTGCGGGTTTGTGCCAGGTCGGGGTAGTCAGTGGTTGGAAGACCGAAAAGTTCCTCGCCGCTTTGGTAGGTTTGAAGCTTTCTCCACATCCCATCGAAACAATTCTAAACGAAAACAACTTGCTTCAATTTGTCGGAAAGATCTAATAAACTCACTTGGAAGAGAATAAGCCTATCAGAAGCTTCCCTAGGACTAAGCCCAGGTTGCATAGGTCCAGCCGTTCTATACTCATTACAATAATCGATCTTGTCCTGCTTAAACTTATCCAAATTGCCCTTCAAGTCTTGCTCAAACTGCGGCTGCATCTTCAGCAAGTTAACGTGAACCTCCAAGGAGTGTTTCAGAAGCTTCGTCCAGGTGTACCTTAGATTATCCACGTGTTCGATGACCTCTGTTTCGATTCTAACATTGTGCCTGGAGAGGACGTTGAAGGCTTCCTCGATGGGTTCAATGCGCAGCTCCATGTCGACCTCTTGGTCACGGATCTTCTTCAGGATGTCCATGATCATGCGGACGTCGTCCAGGTCGCGAATCACCCGGTCCAGCTTACGTTCCATCTCGCCGATCACGGCGTAAACGTATTCCATTTCGCGTTTGTACTTCTTCTTCATCGCCTGACCAATTCTAGATGAAAAAAAATAGATTAGAGAAGGATAAGACAAAGTAATAAGAAGAGATGGTTTTACCTGTGCGTGCAGCTATTAATTTCTGTAATCAATCCGTATTTTAAGTTTTCTGTGGAAATGGCCAAGGCGTTGTGAATGTTGTAGACGTCCGGTTCCGTCGAGAGTTTCAGCTCGAGCTCGTCGTGTTTTTGCAAAGACGATTCGAATTCGGCCAGGCAGTTGTTTTGCAATTCGCGTGCAGATTTCTCGTTCTTCCACAAAACGCTGTACGGTTTCCAACCAGCTATGAAAAGACTGATCTCCTGCGAGGGTAAATAAATTCTTTAGCTTAAGTTAGTCTTAGCCTTTCTCTAGGCTAAGTTCTTATAACCCAAACCATCTTACTTTTTTCATGTCTTTGATGCAGCTGGAGAGAAGCGACAGCGTCTTCAAGACCTCCTTGTTCTCCATGACGTGGTTGTAGAAGTTCCTGTGTTGGAGCGGAAACGCCGGTTTCACCTCGGTCATCAGCCTGTAGAGCCTCCGCCGTCTCACGCGGAAGTCTTCCTCTTTGGCCTTGGCGACGCCCTTGGCGTTCTTCTTCTCCAAGCGAGAATGAGAGACAACGTCCATCAGGGTGTTTGATTGGCCGGCCAAACGCTTCCAACCTGATGTTTTTGGTGTCTGATATCGGGTGTATGTACAAAAGCGGTGTGTGAGTGAACAAGTTTGTGCGTGTTTGAAATGTTTAGAATTTGTCGTGTTGGGGAAGAACAGAGAGAAAATAAACTCGATTATTATGTACAATATGAACAAGTTTCATTTGCTTAAGCTTTTCGGTTTCTTTGTGGTTTTTCTTACCTTTGTCTTTATTTATCGATAGTCAGTTTTGAACACACAACGACACTCTAAATTGTTGTAAACGACTTACCTCGAGGTTCATTTCTTGCTGAACGGGTTCCGAAAATAATTAGAGAGGGTGTATGTACAGTATTTGTTTTGTTGCGAATTAGCAGTAAATAATTTGTGAGGTGGAAGGCGGTAATTTACCTGCGGCTTCCCACCAGTCCACTGGCCCACGCCTTTGGCCACCGCAGTAATTACTCTACCGACAGTTACAAGAATCTCCTGGACCTCGTCCAAGCCCGGATCAATGGACACCTTGGGAATCATCAGTCGCGCCTCGAGAATGAACACTGGAGTCTTTTCACTTTCACCTTCTGCAGAAAAAGGTTCTTAGTAAAAAAAGATCTTTAGTTTAGTCTAAACCCGTTGGGCAAAACAAATCAACAATTGTGATAAGATTACGACATCTTTCTGACGTTCATGCCGAACGGGAATCTTAGTTTACCTGATGGCGTGAATCGTTTCCTTAAGATCTCTAACGATTGCCGAGTGATTTTGACCAAGACGTCGACAATCTTCCTGCTGTAGTACCGCCGCATTTCAGTCACGGCGTTCTTGACCATGTCCTGCATGACCTTGGTCAGACCTTTGCCGAAGAGCTCGTAAGGTTTCTCGAAACATTCGTAGATCGCCGTCCAATCCGACTGTTGACTGCCGCTGCTATTAACATCCTTCTGCTCATCTAAACTCCCAATTAACACAGTGTAAAACAATACCACCTATTTTACCTTCGGTGAAGAACTCTTCCTGGGACGACTCCTCGCACAGTTTAGCTTTTCGCACCAGCTGGAGGATTTCCTCGACGGCTTCTTCCACCATCAAACTCTTGGTGTGCAGCTCGACGGCCGCGGACCTGCAAATGTTCTCGGTGGTCTCGAGGAAATGCTCGATGGTCCAAGGTTTGTGGCGAAACTCCGGCAAGGCGTGCAGAGTTATTCCCTGCATGTGAGACAAAACCTCCAACACGCGATTTTCATAAACGTCGTGAACCCGGTCAACCTACAAGAAACGATTACTAGAAGAAAATTGGAACTCTTCACCAAATCTATCTGATCGTAATTTTGGTTACTTACGAGGGTTTTGAAGTTGTCGATGGCCAAATTGGCTTTGTCTATGAAACTCTTCCAAGTTTGGGAGACCCAGGTCAACTGGGTCAGTCCGGGCTCAATGATCTCGACCAGTTTCTCAAGGTGTGGCAAGAACAAAGGTCTAATCTCCAACTTCACGCTCTTCACAGTCGTATTGAAATCGTTGATCAAAAACTACAACAAACAAACTAAATAGAACCGAGTTAGTCATCTAGATTAGACTAGTAAAGGGGACTAGTTTTTTGGAAGGGGGTGGAATACCTTTACGTACGACCCCCGAGACATAATGCCCCGAGAAGTGTGGGACTCACCCGGCATGATGCCCTACCCACTAAAAACCCCTCCCTTGGAGACCCCTTCCCTTGAGACAGGGCGGAACCGCACCAGCATTACTTCGCCCTGGACAAGACGAAGAAACCTGAAGAAATACCACAGGAAACGAGGAAAGATCCCAAAAGAGTGGAGTTGAAGAAGGATTTTGAGGCTTTGGCCCGAGGCTTCGTCGATTACGAAAAAGCCAATTATTCCGTCAACGAGGAATCGAAGAAAGAAGAAAACGGAAGAAACACCGTCTACATTCCCCTGAATGATTACAGCGAAAATCTGCAAGAGAAGAAATCGGGCGATGAATTCGCGAGAATCGGTGAAGATCAGAAAGAGAATGAGGATCTTCAGAGAAAGAAATTGGAGGATCAGAGGAAGAAAGAAATAGATCGGAATGATGGTGATGAGAAGAAGAGCTTCGGAGATCAGAAGAAGAATATAAATGATCAAAGTGAAGTGAAGGAGTTACTAAGGAGATTGAAGAAGACGCGAAGGATGATGGAGCGATCATTGGAAAGGGGGAAGAAAGAAGGATGGATGAGGAAGAACCGGATGTAAAGGAGGAAGGAAAGATAGGTTATAGGAAGTGAAGAAAGATGGGAAAGAAGAGGAGAGAGTAAAGGAAGATTGGAAGAAGATGGAAGTAAAGGAAGATGAGAAAGAAATAAAGCAAGTTGAGAAGGAGAAGAAGGAAGTAAAGGAAGCTGAGAAGAAACTGTAAGATCTGTTTATATTCCGTTGAGGGATTACTGATTACAGTGAAGATGGAGATGGAGATGGTTCGAAGAAAGCGGTTGAAGATTCCGTCAAGGAGGAAGCGAAGAAAGAAGAAAGCGGAAGAAACTCCGTCTACATTCCCTTGAGTGATTACATCGAAGATCTGCAAGAGAAGAAATCGAGCGAGAAATACGCGAGAATCGGTGAAGTTCAGAAAGAGAATGAGGATGTTCTGAGAAAGAAATTGGAGGATCAAAGGAAGAATGAGATAGATCAGAATGATGGTGGTCAGAAGAAGAGCTTTGAAGGTCAGAAGAAGAGTGATGTGGATCAGAAGAAGAATAAAAATGATCAAAGTGAGAGTGACGGAGTTAGTAAGCTGATTGAAGAAGATGCGAAGGATGATGGAGCGATCATTGGAAAGGGGGAAGAAAGAAGGATGGATGAGGAAGAACCGGATGTAAAAGAGAAAGGAAAATTAGGTTATAGGAAGTGAAGAAAGATGGGTAAGGAGAAGAGAAAATAAAGGAAGATTGGAAGAAGTTGGAAGTAAAGGAAGATAAGGAAGATAAGAAAGATAAGGAAGTAAAGAAAGCTGAGAAGAAATTGTAAGATCTGTTTATATTCCGTTGAGGGATTACTGATTACAGTGAAGATGGAGATGGAGATGGTTCGAAGAAAGCGGTTCAAGATTCCGTCAACGAGGAAGCGAAGAAAGAAGAAAGCGGAAGAAACTCCGTCTACATTCTCTTGAGTGATTACAGCGAAGATCTGCAAGAGAAGAAATCGAGCGAGAAATACGCGAGAATCGGTGAAGTTCAGAAAGAGAATGAGGATGTTCTGAGAAAGAAATTGGAGGATTAAAGGAAGAATGAGATAGATCAGAATGATGGTGGTCAGAAGAAGAGCTTCGAAGATCAGAAGAAGAGTGATGTGGATCAGAAGAAGAATAAAAATGATCAAAGTGAGAGTGAAGGAGTTAGTAAGCGGATTGAAGAAGACGCGAAGGTTGATGGAGCAATCATTGGAAAGGGGGAAGATAGAAGGATCCATGAGGAAGAACCGGATGTAGAGTATGAAGAAAAGATGGGTTATAGGAAGTGAAGAAAGATGGGAAAGAAGAGGAGAAAGTAAAGGAAGTATAGGAAAAAGATGGAAGTGAAGGAAGATGAGAAGGAAGTAAAGCAAGTTGAGAAGGAGAAGAAGAAAGCAAAGGAAGCTGAGAAATAAGAAGAAATTGTAAGATCTGTCTATATTCCGTTGAGGGATTACATTGAAGATGGAGGTGAGATGGTTCGAAGAAAGTTGTTGAAGATTCAGAGTTTGGAGCTGATGTGGTTTCAGGGAAGAAGGATGTGGCTGTTGGGAAGAAACTAGACGGAAATGTTGGGTTGATGAAGGAGGATGAAGAAGAAATGAAGAAGTTGGATGGGGAGCTGGACGGAAATGAAAAGGAAGGCGGGGTTGTATCGAAGCGGAAAGAGGAAATTGTTGAACTGGAGAAGGAAGACGAAAAGATTTTGGAGAAGATCGTGGGAATTGAAGAAATGAAGAAGTTTGAGGAAACAATGGAGAAGATGGTATCCCGGGGCTTTGTCGATTACGAAAAGGCCAATTATTCCGTCAACGAGGAAGCGAAGAAAGAAGAAAGCGGAAGAAACTCCGTTCACTCAGTCCAATCACCAAGAGTGATGTGTATCAGAAGAAGAATAAAAATGATCAAAGTGAGAGTTAAGGAGTTAGTAAGCGGATTGAAGTAGATGCGAAGGTTGATGGAGCGATCATTGGAAAGAGGGAAGAAAGAAGGATGCACGAGGAAGAACCGGATGTAAAGGAGGAAGGAAAGATGGGTTATAGGAAGTGAAGAAAGATGGGAAAGAAGAGGGGAAAGTAAAGGAAGAATTGAAGAAGATGGAAGTAAAGAAAGATGAGAAGGAAGTAATGCAAGTTGAGAAGGAGAAGAAGGAAATAAAGGAAGCTGAGAAGAAAGAAGAAATTATAAGATCTGTTTATATTCCGTTGAGGGATTCCAGTGAAGATGGAGGTGGAGATGGCTCGAAGAAAGCGGAAGAAACTCCGTCTACATTCCCTTGAGTGATTACAGCGAAGATCTGCAAGAGAAGAAATCGGGCAAGGAATACTCGAGAATCAGTGAAGATCAGAAAGAGAATGAAATTGTAGGTTCAAAGGAAGAATGAGATATATCGGAATGATGGTGATCAGAAGAAGAACTTCGAAGATCAGAAGAAGAGTGATGTGGATCAGAAGAAGAATAAAATGATTAAAGTGAGAGTGAAGGAGTTAGTAAGCGGATTGAAGAAGATGCGAAAGTTGATGGAGCGATCATTAGAAAGGCGGTAGGAAGAAGGATGGATGAGGAAGAACCGGATGTAAGTGAGGAAGGAAAGATAGGTTATAGCAAGTGAAGAAAATGGGAAAGAAGAGGAGAAAGTAAAGGAAGATTGGAAGAAGATGGAAGTAAAGAAAGATGAGAAGGAAGTAAAGCAAGTTGAGAAGGAGAAGAAGGTAGTAAAGGAAGCTGAGAAGAAAGAAGATATTGTAAGATCTGTTTATATTCCGTTGAGGGATTGCAATGAAGATGGAGGTGGAGATGGCTCGAAGAAAGCGGTTAAAGATTCCGTCAACGAGGAACTCTGTCTACATTCCCCTGATTGATTACAACGAAGATCTGCAAGAGAAGAAATTGGGCGAGGAATACGCAAGAATCGGTGAAGATCAGAAAGAATATGAGGATGTTCAGAGAAAGAAATTGGAAGACCAGTGGAAGAATGAGATAGATCGGAATGATGGTGATCAGAAGAAAAGCTTCGAAGATCAGAAGAAGAGCGATGTGGATCAGAAGAAGAATAAAAATGAACAAAGTGAGAGTGAAGGAGTTAGTAAGCGGATTGAAGAAGAAGCGAAGGATGATGGAGCGATCATTGAACACGAGGAAGAATGGATGAGGAAGAAACGGATGTAAAGGAGGAAGGAAAGATAGGTGGGGACGAGAAGGAAGTGAAGAAAGATGGGAAAGAAGAGGAGAAAGTAAAGGTAGATTGGAAGAAGATGGAAGTAAAGGAAGAATAGAAAAAGATGGAAGCAAAGGAAGATGAGAAGGAAGTAAAGCAAGTTGAGAAGGAGAAGAAGGAAGTAAAGGAAGCTGAGATGAAATTGTAAGATCTGTTTATATTCCGTTGAGGGATTACAGTGAAGATGGAGGTGGAGATGGTTCGAAGAAAGCGGTTGAAGAGTTTGGTTGAACTGATGGTTGAACTGATGTGGATTAAGGGAAGAAGAATGTGGCTGTAGGGAAGAAACAAGACGGAAATGTTGGGTTGATGAAGGAGGATGAAGAAGAAATGAAGAAGTTGGATGGGAAGCTGGAAGGAAATGGAAAGGAAGACGAAGCTGTATCGAAGAAGAAATTGTTGAATTGGAAAAGGAAGACGAAAAGAATTTGTGGAAGATTGTGGGAGTTGAAGAAATGAAGAAGATGGAGGAAACAATTGAGACGAAAGGTGAAGACAAGAAGGAAGAAGAAAATGTGGATTTGAGGAAGGAAGATTTGAGGAAAATTGTGTAAATTGAAGACGATGTAAAGGAGGTGGAGGCGAAAAATGAAGAAAATGAGAAGAAAAGTGAAGTGGAAGACAGTGAAAGAGTGGAAGACAGTGAGTTTCAAAAGTGAAGAAAGAAGAAAAAGTTGGATTGAAGAAGGAAGATGAAGACTTGAGGGAAATTGAAGAAAATGCGAAGAAAATTGGCAAAGAAACTTTAAGGAAGGAAGAAGACCGTCCAACTTAAGTTGCAACCGATCGCATTGATCCAAACCAAGTTGCAACAACTAAAGCAGGCGAGGACAATGTTGCCAACCCAAAACTTAGTGAGATTGATTCAAGCGACTTTGCCAAAGCAGCGACTGTCGTACAAGCCGCTATACGAGGCCATTTGGCCAAAACACAAACGAAGCTAGGCCACGCAGCCACGCATTCGCTGCCAGTTTTTAAAAACGAAGACAACGAGAAACGTCTGATCGAGCAGTTGGATGCGATCACGGTCCTAGACGAAATCCAGTCCAAAGGCAGATCAAAACGATCTACAGATGAGGAAATCGAAGACGAGAAGAACGCCGGAGATGAGGAAATCGATGGAAATCTTCAAGGCGAAGGGAGGGTTTAGGAGATCGTTGACGAGAACGCAGTTGAATTTTTGGACATAAAAAACCGGAAGTTTCCGCAGACAAGAACGAAGAATCCGTCAAGAAAGAAGGAAGCGAAGAAACCCTTTCCCCATCTCCACCAGAAGAACAGAACCTAACTTAACCTAGCCTAACCCATTGTAACTAAAATAAAGTAAAACTTAACTTAGCCTAGCCTAACATGGTCCTCACTAAAAGCGACCAATTTATTGTTTTATCTCTAGTAGCATCGCACCTCGGCCTAACCTTACCTAACTTAACCTAATATATAAACCTAACCTAACCTACAACATTGTTCATTGATAAACTAGATAAGTTGACGTAGCTACTGGACTAACTAGTCTATGTGGTTTTTACCTGTAAGTTGTCCTTGAGTAGATTGAAGTGATCTTGTTTGGAGAACAAAGTGTGGGCGACTATAGGGACAGGCAAGTCCATCTTCAGCATCAAATCGCATTCACGAATGAGCAGTGGAATTGTCTGGTGCAGATTCACGACTAGTTTGTCTTGTTCCGGACAAATCGCGATTAAATACCTTTTAAGACACTTGTCCACGTCCGAAACCTAGAACAAACAGGTTGCTTGTTTAGGTGAGCTAGGCAATACCTAATAAGACCTTTTTATCAAATTTGTTTCAACTTACATGTTGATTCATCCAAACGGCGATAATATCATCCTGATAATTCCTGAGCATGTGATCAGCATACTTGTACTTCTTGTTCAGCTCCATGGAAGACGCCATGGTCTTCAAGATCTGATGATTGGAGACGCTCTCCAGCAACTCCTCCAGGTGTGAGATCAGCGACTTGGCCCACTTGATCCTACCGGCGATGGGCGGAAAGAGCACGGGAATCGGCGGATCGTCCTTCTGCTTCCTGTACATCTTGATGATCCGCTCCACCTCGCGCTCGCAATACTTCAAGATCCGGTCGTACTTGTTGTCCATCCGTTTCAGCGGGATTATCTCCGCGACCTTCTCGAAGCGCGTGAGGAATCGGATTCCCTGCGGGGTTTCCCACACGCTGTCGAAGTTGTGCTCGATGATGTCGCCGATGGATTCTATCAGCTCGTCGGTTTGCGACAGGAAGGAGTCGAAATCGCGGTCGAATTGAACGTTGCGCTGGTCGAGGTAGTTGTAGGTTTTCTTCATAATGCCCTGTTTGATCTCGTCGAATTTCTTCATCGCTTCTTCTAAATCTACAATGAAGTTATCAGCTTGGTAGATTAGAGAAAGCTGTAGTAAGACTTACTTTCACCAAGTAGTAATCCTTCCATTCTCCGTTGGAACAGACTGTTGTAATCGTCGATGAAATCGAACATGGTAATGATTTTCTTCAAGCGTTCGCAAAACGAGTTGAACTTGCCGAAGACGTAATTCTCGCTGAAACTGAAAGACTCTTGATCGGGCAAAAGCTGTTGATTTTTGACGGTCCGGTACGTCTTCTGATACTCGTTGTTCAGATTGATGCAATGCAGCAGTTTGTCTTTGATCACCGCCCGATCTTGCGACCAGATCGTTTCCTTCTCTCGCGATGTTATGTAACCCTTGCAGGTCTCTATCATTTGATTTGTTATCTGGGAAACATTAACTAGTTAACAGTTGTCTAGTCTTGTCTAGACATTTTACCTTGACCATCAAAGCAGAAGTCCTTTCTGACGTGTTATAATACTGTGAAACACTGTGAATCAATTTAACGGTTTGCAACAATCCCAAGATGGAATCTTTCATTTTCACCTGAAATCGAAAGGAATTAGGAAAAATCAACAGAAACCAAAGAGAGAAGTTTTTACTGGATCATCCAAGTACAACGAGTGGCAGTTCTTCTCCATAACTTGGATGTACTTCGCATTGTCTTTTGCCTCGTTGTAACAGTACGTGATTTTAGTGTCGGTGTCTCTCCATTCCTTCAGAAATTTGGATCTTGCGAACTGCAGACACATTATTGTCCGTTGAACCTCCGGCGCTTGCACGTTTTGCACAATCTGCGAAAACTGTGCGCCGCGTTTCTTCCAATATTCCAATTCATCTTGAGGACCTTGAGAACGCAAATTTCGACAATGTCATAAATTTAATTTATCTACGACCAGTATTATAAATGCCCATTATTGTACAGTTCGTGGACTATGAAAATACTTATGTATCGCGATTGTTACATACGTGTGTGTATATAACACACACGTATGTAACAATCCGCAATTAATGATTTGAAGTTATGATTGATAACACACACGTGCGTTTGGTTTACGATTCGTTGATTGGTTGAGAGCTGCTACTACGTGCTCATACGTTCAGCGCTCCCCGTGTCACAATTCAAACTAACGGAAATTGACATTGCGTACATTGGGTTACCTATATCAATGAACACTCTTATTCGAGTATAACCCAAATAAGTACTAAATAATAAGGTATGTAACCATTAAGAATGAATTTCTATCAAGTTAAATAATGTAACTGTTTGTTTATTATAATATTAAATAATGTACCTAATAAGAAATAAATTTGTTACATCAAACATATTTTTCTTATTAAACAGAATCAAATTAGTGTGGTCGTAGATAAAGTATAGTACATAACTCGAGTTGTGAGGCAATTAATATGCTTCTTACTACTCTCGTTACGTAATATACTATTAAAAAAATCTAAACCACCTAGGCCAGGAGTCGGCAGACTTTCAACCCTCGCTCACCGAGGGTTCCGTACCAACTTGTAAGTAAGGTATCTTTTTTTTATGGAGGACGTAGCAAGCACATTCAGTTAACTTGACAAGTGGCCCTCCTGAAATCACGACCATCTTAGTACCGCTATGCTTGCAGCGGTACTAAGATGGTCAAAAACCTCAAGATGTCGCTGTCGTACGATGGAATTCTACCCTATATTTTATTACCATATATCCCCCATTCACTATGAGTGTTTAAGGATTCTGGAACTTCACTATTTGTTTTTACTGCTCAATTTTGCCTGTATACCTATATACCCTGTATAAAGGTATACAGGGTATTTTTTTTAAATAACGCGAATATTTTTAAACTTATAAAAAGAAAACTTTATTTTAGTATTACACTTATTCACTAACTTATATTAAGATCTAACTATTTCTAGATCTAATATAAACTAATATATTAACTATTTCTAGATCTATTTCGATACTCTTAACATTCAGTTGTTCAATTGACTGCTTTTGGGCAATTGACTACCAAAAAATATAGGGCGTACGTGATTTAAGTATATGTAGATTATAAACAAAAATTAGACGAAATATAATATATACAGGATGTTACGGTACTTGAGTATGTCGCATGTCGGTTATAAACAAGCAAAATTTAGACATAATATATACCCTGTATATATTATGTATATAGAGCGTACGTGATGAAATGCATAACGAATATAAACAAAGAAAATTCAGAATAAACAACTTGGTGCCGACACATACTTTTTAACCTTCGGACCTAATCGAGGAGAACCTAACTGTATGCAACCCATATGCTTCTGGTCCCTGACAATACCACGCAACACATTAGTGTATTTTCATAAGTTTCTAATAGTAAATTCGCGTTTTTATTATAATTAAACTACATATTTACGGTTTTCAGATTTTTCCCTTTACATGTGCTGTAAGACACCGCTTCTTGCCAAATTTCATGATTCTAGGTCAACGGGAAGTACCCTATAGGTTTTGATTCCCCTGTGAAATCGCAAAATATACGACATAAACGGTCATATCTTTTGATCTCGTTGACTTACAAGTTTGATTTTTTCACAGCTGAAAGAGACCGAAGACCCGAGTATTTGATACAAATTTCGACTTGTTACCTCTACGCGTTCCTGAGAAAAATGGTCTTGACAGACAGACAGACGGACAATAAAGTGATCCTATAAGGCTTCCGTTTTCGGTACGGAACCCTAATAACTAAAAAAATCGACTTTTTAATTTTGATTAATCGCTAAAAAGCAACTAGGATTTTTACGAAAACTTGAGGGCTGGGTCCTGCAGCTCCAAACAATCTTCAACAAAACTGGCGCTGCTATTGGCGACGTCGGTCCAAATTAGCAAAGAGCCGCAGTCTGCCGACCCCTGATATATTGTCTACACATTCCATTTAGTTTAACAAATACCTGAAGAATGATTCTCTCTCCTAATCTGCTCGCTCTCCTTCAGCACATCCGCCAATTTCTTGCACCAAGCTTTCGCACGATCCTCCAGCTCCTTCAAAGTCTCAGGATTATTCACCATCTCCTTCATATCTTCTAGTGTGATACTGCTCACGAGACATTTCCCATCATCAAACAAGTTCTCCTGACCACAGACTTCCTCACAAACTAAACCAAAAAATAGGAACGAATGTCTTCATTGCAGGAGGAATTACTTACCTTTAAGCGCGCTGCAAAACGACCTTAATCCAGGCAATAGTTGGTTTTTGACCATTGGACAAGAAGCCGCGTCGTCCTCGGAATCCGGACTGGGATGAGCCAAAGCCTCCATGAAGACATGCTCGATAATCCGCTCAATGGCCGTCACTAATCCAATACGTTTCGCATCGATAATCCCACAAAACAAATCCTAATCCACAATTAATCTAATTATACCAACACGACTAGCAGAAAGCAGCAAACTAAATCGACTATAGTCCTTTTTTTAGAATGCAGTAACTAGAAACCTGATTTACACTATGACAAATGTTCAGTCTAGTTACAAAATGTGGCGCTAAATTCAAATATAGTTACTTGCATATAAAATTGGTAATTTATTTATTGAATATCTTATTATTATTGTTTAAATACTCCAAATGGTAACAATAGTAATAAAATACAAACAAATAAATGGAGAAAAACGCAAAAAATCTAAATGATACAAATAGATCAGATGACAATTATTGTGAATTGACACGGCAGCCATTGACAACTAACAGCTGCAAATGTATGTGAAAAGAAAGAGAGAAGAGAGGTTGAGATGGAGAAGTAAATATATTCGGTGTGAACTTCTCGATTAAAGCCAATCAGAGAACAAGGTCAAATAAGCCCTATCTTCCCTGTACTGCATTCTTTAAAAAAATGGACTATAGTGAGATAAGACCACAGAGTAGATATACTTCAACCGCGAGTGATTTATTTTTTAATTTACCTTGTGGAAGCCTTCTTCTGGTAGTTGTTTGTTGGTGTTGGTTCTGAAGATGTAGATGCAGATTCCGGTGAGGGGAACATCCCAGCCGTCGGTTAGGAACAGTTTTTTCTTGATGACGCGTTGGTTGTGGATTTGTGTGCGGCTGGTGGATGGTTGTAGGGGGCGGATGGGGTTGGGGAGTTTGAGGTCGGATTGCGGCGGCGGTTCCGATTCTTCCATCTCTTGGTAGAACCACATGAGTTTGGAGCGCATGTGGGGAAGGAAGAGCTGGTTGATTTCGTCGAGCTGAAAGCGGGCATTAGAAAATCTCCAGAAAAGTTTAAATTATTAGAAAAGCACAAATTTGAGATTTGAGATTGGAAATATCGTTTTGTATTTCGAGCTGTAATTTACAAAATGTTCTAAAACTGACCATATCTCCTTCAAACACATGATTCATGATCTCGTGCCGAGTCAATCCCGTGGCATCAATCAACAGCTGAAACGCAAACTCCAACCTTGGATCCATCTCACCCCTTCTCGCCTTCCTCTCGCATTCCTCCCTCCGCCGCTGAAACAACACACAAACTTTGTCCAATAGCCTACAAGTCCACTTTAACAAGTGCAAACGAAACGCATTTGCCAACAATCTAAACTAGTACAAACAGGAATTGTTTGATCTTAATACTAATTTAAGCAGACTTAATTCCATTGTTTGTTGATCGAGCAATAGCGAATATCCATTCATATTTTTATATGCAAAATTCACTTCGTCTTAACATAGTAAAAGATATAAATGCTGTTTAAAACGTTTCAATTAATAATAAAATTAATATATAAAATACCGATTAAATTTGAACGGTCCCATTTTTCGCGCGCTTTGGATGACGTCGCATACCACTTGACATTCAGTGTTGCATAACCTATTTCCATAGACAGTTAAGGGTTTTCAGTTTAAATTTGCTATTTCTATAATGGAAAAAGCTAAAAAACCATTTTATAGATATTCTATAATACCGGAATGCAAAAACTGTTTGATAAAGTCCCAATTGAGGTGTATAGTCCACCCTACCTACATCGACGCCGATAAAGTCACATACCATATCGACCAATGGTGATGCGTCTCGCATATTTGAATTTCGCTCGCGTATTTTGGACTTTTTGTTAAGTTTTATGGCATTAAATGCAAACTAAACGAGGAAATAATGCTATAGGTGTAACGTCAAGATCATAAATTATCGGGGATAAAAAAATCAAGCAAATTTACATCACTTTCATATTCCCTATTATGACTATAAAGTCTTACTAGTCTATAAAGCAGGGGTGGCCAACCTTTTTGAAAGCAAGGCTGACGGACCATTCTTGTTATTACTATTAATTGATATGTAATTGCTGTAGTGTACCGAAAAATGTAATGATCGAACTTATGTTCTTCTCCAGAGTGCACAGAGTCATTAGTTGTAAGAGTCTAGTCAGCTGGGCACAGACAAGACTTCGATCCCTCTGCTCCCAGCCATCAAGGCATCAAGACGTCCTATTCACAAGTCTATCCATCCATCCAATGGCGCAACAGCCCAAATCGGGACCTCCTCTATTTTCTTCCTCCAGGCATCCCTGTCCTCCGCCGCCTTTCTCCAGTTTGGAGTTTCGAGCATGGATCGAACGTCGATTTACAAGTCTATAGCCAGTTTTAATATACGCTGTTCACAGATAACAGTTATTATTTAAATACCTCACCAATGGTCACGCACTTGTCCACCCTAATTGCAGGAAGATTTTGTTTAAACGCTGGATCATGAAATGGTTTTGAAATGAGATATTTTAATTTATCGGGAATCGTGTCGTGGGCGCATAAAAATCGCTTTACGGGGTTGGCCACCCCCGCTATAAAGTTTGTACTAGTTTAAAACATTAAATAAAATGCTGATCCAAGAACACTATTGACTAAATCCATCAACCTTGAATTAAACTCTATGAAATCTAATACTATTCCAGCAGGCTATCGACCAAATCCACGATCAATTTATTCCAAAAAGATTTTGTTTAATTTTGAAGGGGGTTTTGGCCGATAGTTCCTTTACAAATCCATGAAGCACTCATCCTAGTACAAGTTCAAACACACAAAGTAGTTTAAACAAATCGATTTCAAAACTTGTGTAGAGATTAGGTTACCATGAGTAAAACTTCTGGATCGGCGTCACTGTCTGTTTCAGGTTCATCTTGAGATTCGTCTTGTATAATATGAGGTCCATAAACAAACATTTTTGGTTTTGGTTTCTTGTAAAGTTTAGTTTTGTTGAAACTTTCGCGACTGTTGCAGGTTCGAGAGTGCAATGGGTTGGCTCGCGTCGGACGGCTCGACTGGGTGCGAGTTCGCATTTTCGCGGACTCGCACGCGATGTCACATCACACGGAGATACTTTTATCCTCAAGTGTTACGTATTCGGGTAAACTGGGATATTCTTGCGACCGGTACCGGATGCCGCATTAACGAATTAGTGTCTGCTTGCGGCCTTTTATTTCATTCTTGATTTAGACGATAGCTTGACGAATAATTAGATAATGTTATTTCAGGACAAGACTAGACAGACAAGATTAGACAGACAAGATTAGACAGACAAGACTAGGCAGACAAAACTAGATGGACAACACTAAACAGACAAGACTAGACAGACACGACTAGACAGACAAGACTAGACAGACAAGACTAGACAGACAAGACTAGACAGACAAGACTAGACAGACAAGACTAGACAGACAAGATTAGACAGACAAGACTAGACAGACAAGACTAGACAGACAAGACTAGACAGACAAGACTAGACAGACAAGACTAGACAGACAAGACTAGACAGACAAGACTAGACAGACAAGACTAGACAGACAAGACTAGACAGACAAGACTAGACAGACAAGACTAGACAGACAAGACTAGACAGACAAGACTAGACAGACAAGACTAGACAGACAAGACTAGACAGACAAGACTAGACAGACAAGACTAGACAGACAAGACTAGACAGACAAGACTAGACAGACAAGACTAGACAGACAAGACTAGACAGACAAGACTAGACAGACAAGACTAGACAGACAAGACTAGACAGACAAGACTAGACAGACAAGACTAGACAGACAAGACTAGACAGACAAGACTAGACAGACAAGACTAGACAGACAAGACTAGACAGACAAGACTAGACAGACAAGACTGGCCATACAAGATTGGACAGACAAGACTGGACAGACAAGACTGGAAAGATAAGACTGGACAGACAAAACTGAACAGAAAGGACTGGACAGACAAGACTGGACAGACAAGAGTGGACAGACAAGACTGGACAGACAAGATTGGACAGACAAGACTGGACAGACAACACTGGATAGACAATATTGAACAGACAAGACTGGACAGACAAGACTGGACAGACAAGACTGGACAGACAAGACTGGACAGACAATATTGGACAGACAAGACTGGACAGACAAGACTGGAAAGATAAGACTGGACAGACAAAACTGAACAGAAAGGACTGGACAGACAAGACTGGACAGACAAGAGTGGACAGACAAGACTGGACAGACAAGATTGGACAGACAAGACTGGACAGACAACACTGGATAGACAATATTGAACAGACAAGACTGGACAGACAAGACTGGACAGACAAGACTGGACAGACAAGACTGGACAGACAATATTGGACAGACAATACTGGACAGACAAGACTGGATAGACAATATTGGACAGACAAGACTGGACAAACAAGACTGGACAGACAAGACTGGACAGACAAGACTGGCCAGACAAGACTGGATAGACAATATTGGACAGACAAGACTGGATAGACAATATTGGAGACTCAAGACTGAATAGACAATATTGGACAGACAAGACTGGCCAGACAAGACTGGATAGACAATATTGGACAGACAAGACTCGCCAGACAAGACTGGATAGAGAATATTGGACAGACAAGACTGGCCAGACAAGACTGGATAGACAATATTGGACAGACAAGACTGGACAGACAAGACTGGACAGACAAGACTGGCCAGACAAGACTGTATAGATAATATTGGACAGACAAGACTCGCCAGACAAGACTTCATAGAGAATATTGGACTGACAAGACTGGCCAGACAAGACTGGATAGACAATAATGGACAGACAAGACTGGACAGACAAGACTGGACAGACAAGACTAGACAGACAAGACTGGACAGACAAGACTGGACAGACAAGACTAGGTGGACAAGACTGGACAGACAAGATTGGGAAGACAAGACTGGATCGACAAGACTGGACAGACAAGACTGGACAGAGAAGACTGGACAGACAAGACTGGACAGACAAGACTGGACAGACAAGACTGGACAGACAAGACTGGACAGACAAGACTGGACACACAAGACTGGACAGACAAGACTGTACAGACAAGACTGGACAGACAAGACTGGACAAACCAGACTGGACAGACAAGACTGGAAAGACAAGACTGGACAGACAAGTCTAGACAGACAAAACTAAGCAGACAAGATTAGACAGACAAGACTAGACAGACTAGAGCTTGTCTCCCCAGTGGAAAAGTACCGGTGTTCGAGACGTCGGACGTCAAGTGCCTGAACGACAGCAACGGCATCATCTACTACGTCTACTACCAGCAGCTGCGCGGCGCCTCCGACTTCGAGAGGTCGTCCAAGGAAGCGGCTTCGCCGACAACGCCGTGCTACCCGTCGCCTGTGTCTGGCTCTTCCCCGTCTTAGGCATCATGCCATACCACAAACAAAGTTTTGAGAAGGCGGGAAGGAGAACACGAGGGCGGTGCTGCAGGGACTGAACCAGCAACTGGCCACCAGAACGTTCCTGGTCGGCGAGCGGTCACGCTGGCCGACATCAACATGACCTGCACCCTGCTCAATCTGTACATGAAGACGATGGACCCCGAGTACCGCAGGGCGTTCCCGCACGCGAACCACTGGTTCTTCACCGTCGTTCAACCAGCCGCAGTTCGTCGCCGTCGCCGGCTCCACCCGTCTCTGCGACAAGGCCGCCGAGGTCAACCCCAAAAAATACCATCAGCAACAAGGTAAGGGCGGTAAGGAGGGCAAGAAGGAGCATGGGAAGAAGGAGCAGGGGAAGAAGGAGAAGCCGATGAAGGAGCCAGAGGAGCTGGGTTTGGGCGACGCCGCAGAGCCGAAGAGCAAGGAAACCTTCGACGCGATGCCCTCAAGGATGACTTCAAGCGGTGCTATTCCAACGAGGATGAGGCAAAGAGCATTCCGTATTTCTGTAAGAAGTTCGATCCCGAAAACTATTCCATCTGGTTTGGGGAGTACGAATACAGCGAGGAGTTGCCGAAGGTGTTTATGAGTTTTAATCTGATCACCGGGATGTTCCAGCGGTTGGATACTATGAGGAAGCAGACGTTTGCTTCCGTTTGATTGTTTGGAGAGGATAACAACTCGAAGATTTCTGGGATTTGGGTGTGGAGGGGGCAGGACCTAGCGTTCACGCTGAGTCCCGATTGGCAGGTTGATTATGAAGTTTACGATTGGAAGAAACTGGACGAGGAACGAAGAAGCTGATGCAGCAGAACTTCGCCTGGAGCGGCGCAGACCAGCAGGGCCGACATCAAGGTGGCCTACACCTTGCTCAACCTGTACACGAACACGATGGACTCTGAGTTCCGCAGGGCGTTCCCGCACGCACCGCTAGTTCCTCAGCCGCAGTTCGTCGCCGTCGCCGGCCCCACCCGTCTCTGCGACAAGGTCGCCGAGGTTGACCTCAAAAAATACCATCAGCAACAAGAAGTAGCAGCCGAAGGAGGAGGAGAAAAAAGGAGCAGGTGAAGAAGTAGAAGCCGAAGAAGAGGGAGCCGGAAGAGGAGCTGGATTTGGCCGACGTCGCGTTAGCCCCAGAGCAAGGATCCATTCGACGCGATGCCCAAGGGCACGTTCAACATGGATAACTTCAAGCGATGCTATTCCAACGAGAATGAGGCGGAGAAGTTCGATCCCGAAAACTATTCCATCTGGTATGGGGAGTACAAGTACAGCGAGGAGTTGGCGAAGGTGTTTATGAATTGTAATCTGTTCGCCGGGATGTTCCAGCGGTCGGATAAGATGAGGAAGCTGGCGTTTGCTTCCGTTTGCCTGTTTGGAGAGGATAACAACTCGACGATTTCTGGGATTTGGGTGAGGACGGGCAGCAACTAGCGTTCCCGCTGTGTCCGGATTGGCAGGTTGATTATGAGGTTTACGATTGAAAGAAGCTGGATGCCAAGGATGAGGAAACGAAGAAGCTGGTGCAGTAGTACTTCGCCTGGACCGACGCCGACAAGGAAGTTCAACCAAGGCAAAATAATAGTTGTTTTTTTTGTTGTTGAAATCGTCCGAGAATATGCCTGAGATTTGGAACAACGCGTTCTTTGTAAAAACAAAAGACTACTGAAAAGTACTTTTTCGGTTTCTTTTTTGGTTTTGCCTAAAATATGTTGTTTTCTTGACAGACCGAAGAAGAAGACTGAAGGAGCCGGAGGAGATAGGTTTGGCCTACGTCTCGTTAGCCGCAGAGCCGAAGAGCAAGGATCCGTTCGACGCGATGCCCAAGGGCACGTTCAACAAGGATAACTTCAAGCGGTGCTATTCCGCTTGATGCTATTCCGCTAAGACTAGACCAGGGGTCGGCAAACTCTAATCAAGAGCTCGGATCAAGAGCCACGTATATATTTTTTTCCATAAAGTCATATTTTTTAATTTTCTTCATAATCGGCGATGATTATTCGCCTTTGCAATAATATTATTGGTGGCTTTGACTACCAAATGCGTAATTTTGTCCATATCTTCTGGAAGTGTTTGAAATGGAAAGGTAACACGTCATGATCATTTTTTTCTTTTAAAATTGTGACAATAGTATATTATGCAACTAGGGCAGTAACTTGTCAATTGCTCACGAGAGCAAAATTGGATGCACGAACGAAGTGAGAAGTCATTCGCTGGAGAGGTTTTTTACGCTTTTCGCTTCGTTTTATTCGCTTTTTCAATTGTCTCTGGTGGTGTAGATTCGTCATAAGAACTCTCTCCGGTATCACCATTTACACTCATTTTTAAATGTTTTCTTTAATTTCTATTTTTATTTTGTAATGAAAAAAATCTTTCAAGTCACTTTCTTAATATTGAGGTTTTGATTGTGTTTATTTTATTTATTCAATTGTTTTTTTTGATGTAACTTAGCGATTTTTATTGAATATTGCGTGCGTTATCCAAGTTAGGTGGTACTACAAAAACAAAAAAACAAATTTTTCGTACATTTCCGTACATTCATCGTAGTCATTTATCGCACTAAAAAACGGGCGCCATGATAGTACTTATCCTGCATAAGTAATAAAAATTCTCTTTTATTACCTAACATTTTAAGTTTGGTGGATCCAATGTACCGATCCATTTTGTCTACATTTTTCTTTTATAGGCCCAAAAACCTAGATGTTTTTATAAATCCGCGCTAATTCGCGGAATAGAACTCGGGACCTCCAGATTTGTTAGTTAGCGCTCTAACCCTAGACCACGAGAGCCGACCCATGATAATCTAAAGCTCTATCTGTTGCAATTGACACTATTTTAGTAAGTGGGATGTGAGTTTTATTCAGACATTCGGTCACTGCATTTTCAACATCTTCTCCTCGTGTTTGAGCAATAATCGCAGGAGTTCTTCTTTGGGACCATCTGATGAAATATAGCGAGCAAAGAGGACAACTTGCGCAGTATCCGTATGTCACAAGACTCATCGACCGCTATTGATATGGCTGATGCCAATTTAACGTCCTCAACTCGTTGGCAAGAATCAAATTTTCCAGAAGATTTAGCGATATTTTTTTGTCCTGTCTGTTACAGTTTTGTCAGACAATGGTAAACTTTTGATTTTATTCATAAAATCTTTATTGTTAAAAGTGTGTCAGCCACATTTTTTTCACAATTTTTATGTATTCACCATCAGTGAATGGTTTTTCGTTTTTGACGATTTGGTGACTGACCACAAAATTTGCCAAGTTAGCATTATTTGCAGACTGCATCCAACAGTTAAAAGAGGAACAACAGAAAAAGAGGTCTTTTTAAAAATTTTCTGAAGATCTTCAATAGACCTTTTCATAGTTGAATTTTTTTTTGTGCGCATGCGTCGATTTCCGCCATGTTATACGTCAAATTGCCCGAACTTTTTGACGTATAACTATATATATGAGCCCGAAACTTTCATATGCCCGCCTTCAAACTTGGTGGATGCGCATGCGCTTAACTAACCATAAAATGTTCTATTGCTCTCTTTCTTACATCACCGAAGTGTTTATTTTCGACTCTTTGGTCTTTGCTAGTTTTTCATGGCAAATAAGACAAGTTACAAGTACAAACCCGAACGATTCAGTTATCCATTATGTTTTGAATTGACGATGTTTTTGAGTTATGTCCAAAAAAGCACAATTTTGAACTATGCACTGATTTGACTAAAATAAACAACCGAGATTCGCGCTGTGAATGTGAGTTATGAACTTGGCGGCAGCGGTTGTAAGTAGGGAATGCAATCTCGTTCTCGCGAGATCTCGTCCATATTTTGCGAGACTGAGTCTCGTTCAATTTTTGTACGAGATCTCGCGAGATTGCGAGATTGAGCGGTGCAGCAAAATCGGTGTGTGTATCGTAGCGCGGTTGCGCGCGAACTGCTCTGCGCATGCTGTAGGCACTACTCGTGGCGCAGCGCAGGGGCAGTAGGGGGCGCGGGACTTGCGGGGGACGAGGCCCGGCTCACTCACTGTCATCACTTTGCCGGCACGCGTGCGTTTGTTTATGTAATTATCTAGTTTTTGTTGAATTTAAGGGATTTTTGTGATTAACTGGTTATTTTAGTGTAACATTTAATGTAATTTGGCATCGAACTATGTCGACAAACTCAAAAATAGTGTACAGTGAATACGGAAGTTCATTAGAAGTTTGTAAATATTGCTTAAGAGCCAATGATGGACTCAGTGCAAAGTGCAAGGTGTGTGGGAAGATTTTGAAAGCTAAAGACCGTTCTCCAAAAGGCTTACACACACACTTGAAGTCTATACATAACATTGATTCGAAAAAAAAGGTTGAGGATGTTCAGGTTGAGAAAAATGTAGAAACTTCAATGAGGACTCCGGTTGCCAGGCCAGCGGCGCCAGAGCCAGCAGCTTCTTCAGATAGTACTCTTCAGCAATCAAAATCATCAACTGTACCTAAAAAGCGAAAAATTACGGACCATTTCCACAACGAAGATACTTCGAAGGAAATTATGGTTTCAAGAATGGTGGCTAAAGACGGTTTACCTTTTCGTGTATTTTGCACCTCAAAAGACATGAGAGACCTTTTTTTTTCTAAGGGACACAAATTACCGTCATCTCCTAATTCAATTAAACTTATGGTAATTAATTACGGAATGACCTTAAAAATAAAACTTAAACAAGAACTTTTTCAGCTAAAGGAAGATAACTAAAGATTTACATTAACCTTCGATGAGTGGACTTCCTCTAGAAATAGACGTTACATGAACGTGAATGTCCACACATGCAAAGAAAATGAAGCCATATTTTGGAATTTAGGCTTGATCAGAATATACGGCAGTATGCCTGCCGAAACTGCAGTGGATCTTTTGAAGAACAGACTTTCAGAATTTGAATTGTCTCTTGACGATGATGTAGTCAACATTACAACAGATGGGGCCAAGGTTATGATCAAATTAGGACGTTTGATTAATCCTCTACATCAGCTCTGCTATGCCCACGGCATTCAGTTGTCTATCATGGACGTTCTGTACAAAAAACAAGATTTATCTATGTCTGAGGGCAATGACATTGATGAGATACGTGACGTATCAGGAGAAGAAACCGAAATAAACTCCGATGACAAAGATGACGTTTTTTACTCTTTTTCCCAACAAGAGAGGTAGATCTGGATACAGAGTACGCGAGTATCATAGAAATGGTCAGAAAACTGGTCAGGCTTTTTAAGAAATCGCCAACAAAAAACGATCTCCTCCAAGTTTACATTAACCAAGAATTTGGCGAAAACTTACAGCTACAATTAGATTGCAAAACACGCTGGTCAAGCCTTGTTGATATGATATCGATATTTAATAAAGTTAAACTGTGTGTCGGCAAAGCATTGATCGATTTAGGTCTTGACACTAATTCGGATTACTCTTTGAGTGCAGAAGAGTATACAGTTTTGACAAACTTAGACAGAGTATTTCAGCCTGTCAAACTCGCTGTGGAGGTCTTATACCGTCGAGATTCTGACCTGGTTACTGCCGAAACGACTTTAAGATTTATGATACGCAAACTTGAAGAACTGACGACAACATTGGCAAGAAAACTAGCAGAGTCATTGAGAAACCGCATAGCTGAGCGCCGAACTTGCTTGACTTCAGTATTGATATGTTTGAGAGATTATGTCAAATATGAGGAAGATTTGGAAGAGTATGCGCGAGACGAAACGTTCAAAATGTCACAGAAAGTCAGTATCCGAAAAGAAATTAAAAAACTTATAGAGAGATTGTACTGCAAGACGCAATACTACTATCATACACAGGAAAGCTCATCTGTTACAGAGTCACTCCCTTCAACATCAGCAGCTGCTTGTAATGATGTTGTACTTGACGAAAGCGAAGACGCTAATGATGATGTGCCCCTTTCTGTTCTGTCCACGGCTGGAAAAAGTATTTCCCTTCAAGAGGAGCTACAAGAATCGTTGACAGCATTGAAAAAGCCCAATCGTTCAACAAATTCTGCAAATTCATTGGAGATACTCATTAAAAAAGAGATGAATTTGTATGAAGCTGGAGGGGTTAAAGGTGAACTCCTTCAGTTTGTACACAACTGTTTGTCGACTGTGGTTCCGACTAGTGTAGAGGCAGAAAGAGCATTTTCGGCCGCGGGTACTTGGCCTGTAAAATCAGGAGTCGTCTATCAGATGAAACCCTTGATATGCTGTGTTTTTTGAGAAGCCACTTTCAAAAATAACTTATCCTTTTAATAACACTGTCTAATAATACTTACATATCCTTAAAAATCACAAATGCTGCAGAAGGCTGAATAAGTGTTACATTTCGAATTATTTCGAAGTGTTTTTTTGTTTTGGTTTGAGTTTTTTGTTCATAATACTGCAGAAGGCTGATTTAGTGTTATATTTCGAAGTTTTTTTAATTTTTATTTTAAGTTTTTTGTTCTTAATACTGCAGATGCAGAAGGCTGACAATATTACGTTATAATATAATATTCGTCAGTCTTATTATATAAACTGAAATTATATAATAAGACTGACGAATATTATATTATAACGTAATATTGTGTTTTATTTTAAAATAAATGATTTTAATATGCCAATTACATGTATTTTTTATTTTTATCTTATGTATTGAAAATCAATAAACGGAATTAATAGTATTAGCGAATGTTTTTAATAAAAATACCCAATTGGGCGAGATCTCGGAAATCTCGTAATGACCGTAAAGCCAGTCTCGCGAGATCTCGGCTAGGTCTAAAATCTCGCGAGATTGCATTCCCTAGTTGTAAGACTTCCGAAAAGTAGTTCCCAAAAAGTTCTGTTTCTTTTTTTGTATTTTTTTTAATGTTTCAATATACTTCTGAAGAGCCATAAGCCCACACCAAAAGAGCCACATGTGGCTCGCGAGCCACACTTTGGGGACCCCTGGACTAGACAGACGCGTGGCACGCGTGTTACAGCTGACACGTAGAAAAAGATTATTGGCATGCCAGAAAAATATTTACATTTCTAAAGAATTTGTAAGTTTTCTCAATCTAGTTTCGTGAAACATCAAAAGTGTTAAATATGAGAAGTGTTCAGACTAATACAATAACTCATACTCACAATAATACATGTTTTTATTCGCTGCAAAAGTTACCTGGCACGTGAGTATATTAAAATGTGAGAAATTAGAAATAAATGGCACGCGAATTTAAAAAGGTTCACCAACCCTGGACTAGACAGACTTCAATTTAAATAACATTGTAGTATTAATCTTAGAAAACGAACAAATTTTATATGATTTTGGGAGATATATTTCAGTGAATTTTTAGCTGTAGCTTTAAAAATTTCCCAAATTTTGAACTGAAAAACTTATAAGAAAAAGTTAAAACTAATTAATTCTAATTTATAACCCATTTCATTAAATCAGAAAAGAATTAAGGAAACAATGTTCTTTAATTCACAAATTGACTAATAACATGAATAAAATATAATTTACATTTAATTGAAAAAAATTTAAATTGAATGTAGGTAAGTATGAATTACCACGTAGTAACTGTCGCAACCATCCTATTCATAAAATATAATTATCTGTACGATGTGGCTCTTGCATTTTACTGCTAAGAGAGACCAGGAGGTCACAAGGGAATGTCATAACTAGATAAATAATTATGAACCATCCATAGACGCGTTTCTGCCTTTTTTACCTTTCATTACGCTCATGTTCTCACTTAATTCTAATTTACTTACGCAAATCTCACTTTCGGATCGACTGGGCATCGCGAGCTTCCTCACCCCGCCCAGCATTGCAAGTTTATGACTCAATTTCTTCCTAGCCGACATTCTCGCAACAAAACTGCAAATCTCTCAGAAACCTCTTACACAATGCTCTTTTTTCACATATAGATTAATACCATATCGGAAACTTCTCCTAGCAACTAAAGCTTGATCAATTCCCCACACACACACTTATTCACATAATCTATTACATCTAGTTTAACTGTCCACTTTGAATTCAACAATAAAGAAAAGACTAGTCAGATAAAATTAGACAGATTCGACTAGACAGACAAGACTAGACAGACAAGACTAGACAAACAAAACTAGACAGACAAGACTAGACAGACAAGACTAGACAGACAAGACTAGACAGACAAGACTAGACAGACAAGACTAGACAGACAAGACTAGACAGACAAGACTAGACAGACAAGACTAGACAGACAAGACTAGACAGACAAGACTAGACAGACAAGACTAGACAGACAAGACTAGACAGACAAGACTAGACAGACAAGACTAGACAGACAAGACTAGACAGACAAGACTAGACAGACAAGACTAGACAGACAAGACTAGACAGACAAGACTAGACAGACAAGACTAGACAGACAAGACTAGACAGACAAGACTAGACAGACAAGACTAGACAGACAAGACTAGACAGACAAGACTAGACAGACAAGACTAGACAGACAAGACTAGACAGACAAGACTAGACAGACAAGACTAGACAGACAAGACTAGACAGACAAGACTAGACAGACAAGACTAGACAGACAAGACTAGACAGACAAGACTAGACAGACAAGACTAGACAGACAAGACTAGACAGACAAGACTAGACAGACAAGACTAGACAGACAAGACTAGACAGACAAGACTAGACAGACAAGACTAGACAGACAAGACTAGACAGACAAGACTAGACAGACAAGACTAGACAGACAAGACTAGACAGACAAGACTAGACAGACAAGACTAGACAGACAAGACTAGACAGACAAGACTAGACAGACAAGACTAGACAGACAAGACTAGACAGACAAGACTAGACAGACAAGACTAGACAGACAAGACTAGACAGACAAGACTAGACAGACAAGACTAGACAGACAAGACTAGACAGACAAGACTAGACAGACAAGACTAGACAGACAAGACTAGACAGACAAGACTAGACAGACAAGACTAGACAGACAAGACTAGACAGACAAGACTAGACAGACAAGACTAGACAGACAAGACTAGACAGACAAGACTAGACAGACAAGACTAGACAGACAAGACTAGACAGACAAGACTAGACAGACAAGACTAGACAGACAAGACTAGACAGACAAGACTAGACAGACAAGACTAGACAGACAAGACTAGACAGACAAGACTAGACAGACAAGACTAGACAGACAAGACTAGACAGACAAGACTAGACAGACAAGACTAGACAGACAAGACTAGACAGACAAGACTAGACAGACAAGACTAGACAGACAAGACTAGACAGACAAGACTAGACAGACAAGACTAGACAGACAAGACTAGACAGACAAGACTAGACAGACAAGACTAGACAGACAAGACTAGACAGACAAGACTAGACAGACAAGACTAGACAGACAAGACTAGACAGACAAGACTAGACAGACAAGACTAGACAGACAAGACTAGACAGACAAGACTAGACAGACAAGACTAGACAGACAAGACTAGACAGACAAGACTAGACAGACAAGACTAGACAGACAAGACTAGACAGACAAGACTAGACAGACAAGACTAGACAGACAAGACTAGACAGACAAGACTAGACAGACAAGACTAGACAGACAAGACTAGACAGACAAGACTAGACAGACAAGACTAGACAGACAAGACTAGACAGACAAGACTAGACAGACAAGACTAGACAGACAAGACTAGACAGACAAGACTAGACAGACAAGACTAGACAGACAAGACTAGACAGACAAGACTAGACAGACAAGACTAGACAGACAAGACTAGACAGACAAGACTAGACAGACAAGACTAGACAGACAAGACTAGACAGACAAGACTAGACAGACAAGACTAGACAGACAAGACTAGACAGACAAGACTAGACAGACAAGACTAGACAGACAAGACTAGACAGACAAGACTAGACAGACAAGACTAGACAGACAAGACTAGACAGACAAGACTAGACAGACAAGACTAGACAGACAAGACTAGACAGACAAGACTAGACAGACAAGACTAGACAGACAAGACTAGACAGACAAGACTAGACAGACAAGACTAGACAGACAAGACTAGACAGACAAGACTAGACAGACAAGACTAGACAGACAAGACTAGACAGACAAGACTAGACAGACAAGACTAGACAGACAAGACTAGACAGACAAGACTAGACAGACAAGACTAGACAGACAAGACTAGACAGACAAGACTAGACAGACAAGACTAGACAGACAAGACTAGACAGACAAGACTAGACAGACAAGACTAGACAGACAAGACTAGACAGACAAGACTAGACAGACAAGACTAGACAGACAAGACTAGACAGACAAGACTAGACAGACAAGACTAGACAGACAAGACTAGACAGACAAGACTAGACAGACAAGACTAGACAGACAAGACTAGACAGACAAGACTAGACAGACAAGACTAGACAGACAAGACTAGACAGACAAGACTAGACAGACAAGACTAGACAGACAAGACTAGACAGACAAGACTAGACAGACAAGACTAGACAGACAAGACTAGACAGACAAGACTAGACAGACAAGACTAGACAGACAAGACTAGACAGACAAGACTAGACAGACAAGACTAGACAGACAAGACTAGACAGACAAGACTAGACAGACAAGACTAGACAGACAAGACTAGACAGACAAGACTAGACAGACAAGACTAGACAGACAAGACTAGACAGACAAGACTAGACAGACAAGACTAGACAGACAAGACTAGACAGACAAGACTAGACAGACAAGACTAGACAGACAAGACTAGACAGACAAGACTGGACAGACAAGACTAGACAGACTAGACTAGACAGACAAGACTAGACAGACAAGACTAGACAGACAAGACTAGACAGACAAGACTAGACAGACAAGACTAGACAGACAAGACTAGACAGACAAGACTAGACAGACAAGACTAGACAGACAAGACTAAACAGACAAGACTAGACAGACAAGACTAGACAGACAAGACTAGACAGACAAGACTAGACAGACAAGGCTAGACAGACAAGACTAGACAGACAAGACTAGACAGACAAGACTAGACAGACAAGACTAGACAGACAAGACTAGACAGACAAGACTAGACAGAGAAGACTAGACAGACAAGACTAGACAGACAAGACTAGACAGACAAGACTAGACAGACAAGACTAGACAGACAAGACTAGACAGACAAGACTAGACAGACAAGACTAGACAGACAAGACTAGACAGACAAGACTAGACAGACAAGACTAGACAGACAAGACTAGACAGACAAGACTGGACAGACAAGACTAGACAGACTAGACTAGACAGACAAGGCTAGACAGACAAGACTAGACAGACAAGACTAGACAGACAAGACTAGACAGACAAGACTAGACAGACAAGACTAGACAGACAAGACTAGACAGACAAGACTAAACAGACAAGACTAGACAGACAAGACTAGACAGACAAGACTAGACAGACAAGACTAGACAGACAAGACTAGACAGACAAGACTAGACAGACAAGACTAGACAGACAAGACTAGACAGACAAGACTAGACAGACAAGACTAGACAGACAAGACTAGACAGAGAAGACTAGACAGACAAGACTAGACAGACAAGACTAGACAGACAAGACTAGACAGACAAGACTAGACAGACAAGACTAGACAGACAAGACTAGACAGACAAGACTAGACAGACAAGACTAGACAGACAAGACTAGACAGACAAGACTAGACAGACAAGACTAGACAGACAAGACTAGACAGACAAGACTAGACAGACAAGACTAGACAGACAAGACTAGACAGACAAGACTAGACAGACAAGACTAGACAGACAAGACTAGATAGACAAGAATAGACAGACACACAAGACTTATATTTTATTGTGGCTGAGGGAAGCTGTACCAGCCCGAGTGCGGAGCTCTCATCAGCTAAACCCCTAGTCCACTTGACGACATTGTTATTCCACCCCGGAATCATTATTATCTTCAGGTTATATCGCCCGGAGGAACTTTTTTCTCTCCCCCTAGGTATTAAGCCCTGAGATCTTCCCGGCAGTTCTTGCTTCCGCTTCCATTACTGTCTTTATATAGTTATGTATGCGCGTCCATTCCTCTTCACTGTTCAACATCTTCTCGATGGTGTTTTCTATAATCAACTCTCCCACCTCATTATGTAGCTCACTTCTGTTAGACCCATCTTGTGCACCTGTAAAATGTGTGCTCTACTGTTACAGTGGGGGCAGAGGTCATCGTTGATAATCTTAAAATGCTTAAGATAAGCTTTGAAGCTAAGTAAGCACGGTAATGTCGACTACCATCTCAATTCATAAGCGAACACGGGGCTTATGAATTAAGATGGTAGTCGACATTACCGTTCTTCCTGGTGGTCCATTTGCCAAAGTCTCCAATGAGTTTTTTGGTCCAGGCTGCCTTCCCCGTGTCTTGCATCTATTTACTTTGCCATTTCTGCATTGCGTCCACTTTGATGCCTCTTTTTCTTTTTCCTGGATGCGCTTCTCTTTTCTTCGTTTGGTTCAAATATTTTTTTTCGAATCTTTATTGACCGGACATTTGAATTAAACCATTATTTTTGTAATTAATATCTTTTTAAATACTTAAAATTAATGAATAAAAGTGCAGATTAAGCGAGGGAAATTCAAATTTGTAAAACGCAACACCATTGGCTAGAACGAAAGTGACGACTTATGGTTAGAAAACAAACGTCAAAAACGTCAAGTTAAAAATGAAAACAGCTGTAGTAAACAATAGACTGAACTGTCAGTGGTAATTGTCGTCATCAACAGACAGCGCGAAAATGGCGTCGTTTAAACAGCTCAAAATTTTTCTATATTCTAAATATTTTTTTAAACTTAATTAAAGCATTTTTAAACAGTATTTATATATTTTACTATATTATAACGGTGTAAACAGTGAATTAAAAATATAAAAAAGCATAGACCCTATTCCTATACCCATTGTTCATTGTAGCACTTCCTGCAGGTTTCTGTAGATTTTATGACAAAGGGTATCATCGCCCTTTTCTTGATTAAGGGCATCCCATTTTTTTAAATTTTCCTTTTGAAAAGACAGACGGCCCCTTAATTTATGGCATCAGTTTGGTTAGTGCCGTAATTGATTTTTCGGCTTTTATTGCTGCGACACGCTCCACCATCCTCATATTATCGTCGAACCATACCCCTAGGTAATTAGGGCCGCATTAGTCTTGATTACTGTGTTTCCGATTCTCATTAATGTGTTCCGTCTTGTTCTCCTCAACCTTTAACTTCATTTTCGTGATCGTGTTGATAATGAGTCTAGCAGCACGGTTTATCAGTGCTATCAGTTCTGCGTCCTTTTTAGCCCACGCTACTATTGCCGGATCATCCGATAGAAACAGCCAATATATACAGTTCCACAGTAATGGTCCGAGTATTGATCCCTGCGGTACCTCACAGGACAACATTAATTCTACTATTCAGACATTCTCTGTCTAGTCTTGTCTGTTTAGTCTTTTCTGTCTAGACTTGTTTGTCCAGTCCAGTTTGTCTAGTCTTATCTGTCTAGTATTGTCTGTCTAGTCTTGTCTGTCTAGTCTTCTCTGTCTTGTCTTGTCTGTCTAGTCTTGTCTGTCTAGTCTTGTCTGTCTAGTCTTGTCTGTCTAGTCTTGTCTGTCTAGTCTTGTCTGTCTAGTCTTGTCTGTCTAGTCTTGTCTGTCTAGTCTTGTCTGTCTAGTCTTGTCTGTCTAGTCTTGTCTGTCTAGTCTTGTCTGTCTAGTCTTGTCTGTCTAGTCTTGTCTGTCTAGTCTTGTCTGTCTAGTCTTGTCTGTCTAGTCTTGTCTGTCTAGTCTTGTCTGTCTAGTCTTGTCTGTCTAGTCTTGTCTGTCTAGTCTTGTCTGTCTAGTCTTGTCTGTCTAGTCTTGTCTGTCTAGTCTTGTCTGTCTAGTCTTGTCTGTCTAGTCTTGTCTGTCTAGTCTTGTCTGTCTAGTCTTGTCTGTCTAGTCTTGTCTGTCTAGTCTTGTCTGTCTAGTCTTGTCTGTCTAGTCTTGTCTGTCTAGTCTTGTCTGTCTAGTCTTGTCTGTCTAGTCTTGTCTGTCTAGTCTTGTCTGTCTAGTCTTGTCTGTCTAGTCTTGTCTGTCTAGTCTTGTCTGTCTAGTCTTGTCTGTCTAGTCTTGTCTGTCTAGTCTTGTCTGTCTAGTCTTGTCTGTCTAGTCTTGTCTATCTAGTCTTGTCTGTCGTCTTGTCTGTCTAGTCTTGCTGTCTAGACTTGTATGTCTAGTCTTGTCTGTCTAGTCTTGTCGGTTTAGTATTGTCTGTCTAGTCTTGTCTGTCTAGTCTTCTCTGTCTACGCGTGTCTGTCTAGTCTTGTCTGCCTAGTCATGTCTGTCTTGTCTTATCTGTCTAGTCTTGTCTATCTAGTCTTGTCTGTCGTCTTGTCTGTCTAGTCTTGCTGTCTAGACTTGTATGTCTAGTCTTGTCTGTCTAGTCTTGTCGGTTTAGTATTGTCTGTCTAGTCTTGTCTGTCTAGTCTTCTCTGTCTACGCGTGTCTGTCTAGTCTTGTCTGCCTAGTCTTGTCTGTCTTGTCTTATCTGTCTAGTCTTGTCCTTCTAGTCTTGTCTGTCTAGTCTTGTCTGTCCAGTCTTGTCTGTCTATACATAATATGTGGGTAGCGGGTAGTTTATAAACGACGTGTAAATTACTCTCTCTCGGCTCACCATAGCCGAGCTCGGCTCTGCCTCGGCTGTACCTCGACTGAAGTTTGAAAAATGGTTTAGTCTAGTCCGTCTAGTCTTGTCTGTCTAGTCTTGTCTGTCTAGTCTTGTCTGTCTAGTCTTGTCTGTCTAGTCTTGTCTGTCTAGTCTTGTCTGTCTAGTCTTGTCTGTCTAGTCTTGTCTGTCTAGTCTTGTCTGTCTAGTCTTGTCTGTCTAGTCTTGTCTGTCTAGTCTTGTCTGTCTAGTCTTGTCTGTCTAGTCTTGTCTGTCTAGTCTTGTCTGTCTAGTCTTGTCTGTCTAGTCTTGTCTGTCTAGTCTTGTCTGTCTAGTCTTGTCTGTCTAGTCTTGTCTGTCTAGTCTTGTCTGTCTAGTCTTGTCTGTCTAGTCTTGTCTGTCTAGTCTTGTCTGTCTAGTCTTGTCTGTCTAGTCTTGTCTGTCTAGTCTTGTCTGTCTAGTCTTGTCTGTCTAGTCTTGTCTGTCTAGTCTTGTCTGTCTAGTCTTGTCTGTCTAGTCTTGTCTGTCTAGTCTTGTCTGTCTAGTCTTGTCTGTCTAGTCTTGTCTGTCTAGTCTTGTCTGTCTAGTCTTGTCTGTCTAGTCTTGTCTGTCTAGTCTTGTCTGTCTAGTCTTGTCTGTCTAGTCTTGTCTGTCTAGTCTTGTCTGTCTAGTCTTGTCTGTCTAGTCTTGTCTGTCTAGTCTTGTCTGTCTAGTCTTGTCTGTCTAGTCTTGTCTGTCTAGTCTTGTCTGTCTAGTCTTGTCTGTCTACTCTTGTCTATCTAGTCTTGTCTGTCGTCTTGTCTGTCTAGTCTTGCTGTCTAGACTTGTATGTCTAGTCTTGTCTGTCTAGTCTTGTCGGTTTAGTATTGTCTGTCTAGTCTTGTCTGTCTAGTCTTCTCTGTCTACGCGTGTCTGTCTAGTCTTGTCTGCCTAGTCTTGTCTGTCTTGTCTTATCTGTCTAGTCTTGTCCTTCTAGTCTTGTCTGTCTAGTCTTGTCTGTCCAGTCTTGTCTGTCTATACATAATATGTGGGTAGCGGGTAGTTTATAAACGACGTGTAAATTACTCTCTCTCGGCTCACCATAGCCGAGCTCGGCTCTGCCTCGGCTGTACCTCGACTGAAGTTTGAAAAATGGTTTAGTCTAGTCCGTCTAGTCTTGTCTGTCTAGTCTTGTCTGTCTAGTCTTGTCTGTCTAGTCTTGTCTGTCTAGTCTTGTCTGTCTAGTCTTGTCTGTCTAGTCTTGTCTGTCTAGTCTTGTCTGTCTAGTCTTGTCTGTCTAGTCTTGTCTGTCTAGTCTTGTCTGTCTAGTCTTGTCTGTCTAGTCTTGTCTGTCTAGTCTTGTCTGTCTAGTCTTGTCTGTCTAGTCTTGTCTGTCTAGTCTTGTCTGTCTAGTCTTGTCTGTCTAGTCTTGTCTGTCTAGTCTTGTCTGTCTAGTCTTGTCTGTCTAGTCTTGTCTGTCTAGTCTTGTCTGTCTAGTCTTGTCTGTCTAGTCTTGTCTGTCTAGTCTTGTCTGTCTAGTCTTGTCTGTCTAGTCTTGTCTGTCTAGTCTTGTCTGTCTAGTCTTGTCTGTCTAGTCTTGTCTGTCTAGTCTTGTCTGTCTAGTCTTGTCTGTCTAGTCTTGTCTGTCTAGTCTTGTCTGTCTAGTCTTGTCTGTCTAGTCTTGTCTGTCTAGTCTTGTCTGTCTAGTCTTGTCTGTCTAGTCTTGTCTGTCTAGTCTTGTCTGTCTAGTCTTGTCTGTCTAGTCTTGTCTGTCTAGTCTTGTCTGTATTCTCTTGTCTATCTAGTCTTGTCTATCTAGTCTTATCTGTCTAGTCTTGTCTGTCTAGTCTTGTCTGTCTAGTCTTGTCTGTCTAGTCTTGTCTGTCTAGTCTTGTCTGTCTAGTCTTGTCTGTCTAGTCTTGTCTGTCTAGTCTTGTCTGTCTAGTCTTGTCTGTCTAGTCTTGTCTGTCTAGTCTTGTCTGTCTAGTCTTGTCTGTCTAGTCTTGTCTGTCTAGTCTTGTCTGTCTAGTCTTGTCTGTCTAGTCTTGTCTGTCTAGTCTTGTCTGTCTAGTCTTGTCTATCTAGTCTTATCTGTCTAGTCTTGTCTGTCTAGTCTTGTCTGTCTAGTCTTGTCTGTCTAGTCTTGTCTGTCTAGTCTTGTCTGTCTAGTCTTGTCTGTCTAGTCTTGTCTGTCTAGTCTTGTCTGTCTAGTCTTGTCTGTCTAGTCTTGTCTGTCTAGTCTTGTCTGTCTAGTCTTGTCTCTCTAGTCTTGTCTATCTAGTCTTATCTGTCTAGTCTTGTCTGTCTAGTCTTGTCTGTCTAGTCTTGTCTGTCTAGTCTTGTCTGTCTAGTCTTGTCTGTCTAGTCTTGTCTATCTAGTCTTATCTGTCTAGTCTTGTCTGTCTAGTCTTGTCTGTCTAGTCTTGTCTGTCTAGTCTTGTCTGTCTAGTCTTGTCTGTCTAGTCTTGTCTGTCTAGTCTTGTCTGTCTAGTCTTGTCTGTCTAGTCTTGTCTGTCTAGTCTTGTCTATCTAGTCTTATCTGTCTAGTCTTGTCTGTCTAGTCTTGTCTGTCTAGTCTTGTCTGTCTAGTCTTGTCTGTCTAGTCTTGTCTGTCTAGTCTTGTCTGTCTAGTCTTGTCTGTCTAGTCTTGTCTGTCTAGTCTTGTCTGTCTAGTCTTGTCTGTCTAGTCTTGTCTGTCTAGTCTTGTCTGTCTAGTCTTGTCTATCTAGTCTTCTCTGTCTAGTCTTGTCTGTCTAGTCTTGTCTGTCTAGTCTTGTCTGTCTAGTCTTGTCTGTCTAGTCTTGTCTGTCTAGTCTTGTCTGTCTAGTCTTGTCTGTCTAGTCTTGTCTGTCTAGTCTTGTCTGTCTAGTCTTGTCTGTCTAGTCTTGTCTGTCTAGTCTTGTCTGTCTAGTCTTGTCTGTCTAGTCTTGTCTGTCTAGTCTTGTCTGTCTAGTCTTGTCTGTCTAGTCTTGTCTGTCTAGTCTTGTCTGTCTAGTCTTGTCTGTCTAGTCTTGTCTGTCTAGTCTTGTCTGTCTAGTCTTGTCTGTCTAGTCTTGTCTATCTAGTCTTGTCTATCTAGTCTTATCTGTCTAGTCTTGTCTGTCTAGTCTTGTCTGTCTAGTCTTGTCTGTCTAGTCTTGTCTGTCTAGTCTTGTCTGTCTAGTCTTGTCTGTCTAGTCTTGTCTGTCTAGTCTTGTCTGTCTAGTCTTGTCTGTCTAGTCTTGTCTGTCTAGTCTTGTCTGTCTAGTCTTGTCTGTCTAGTCTTGTCTGTCTAGTCTTGTCTGTCTAGTCTTGTCTGTCTAGTCTTGTCTGTCTAGTCTTGTCTGTCTAGTCTTGTCTATCTAGTCTTATCTGTCTAGTCTTGTCTGTCTAGTCTTGTCTGTCTAGTCTTGTCTGTCTAGTCTTGTCTGTCTAGTCTTGTCTGTCTAGTCTTGTCTGTCTAGTCTTGTCTGTCTAGTCTTGTCTGTCTAGTCTTGTCTGTCTAGTCTTGTCTGTCTAGTCTTGTCTGTCTAGTCTTGTCTGTCTAGTCTTGTCTGTCTAGTCTTGTCTGTCTAGTCTTGTCTGTCTAGTCTTGTCTGTCTAGTCTTGTCTGTCTAGTCTTGTCTGTCTAGTCTTGTCTGTCTAGTCTTGTCTGTCTAGTCTTGTCTGTCTAGTCTTGTCTGTCTAGTCTTGTCTGTCTAGTCTTGTCTGTCTAGTCTTGTCTGTCTAGTCTTGTCTGTCTAGTCTTGTCTGTCTAGTCTTGTCTGTCTAGTCTTGTCTGTCTAGTCTTGTCTGTCTAGTCTTGTCTGTCTAGTCTTGTCTGTCTAGTCTTGTCTGTCTAGTCTTGTCTGTCTAGTCTTGTCTATCTAGTCTTGTCTATCTAGTCTTATCTGTCTAGTCTTGTCTGTCTAGTCTTGTCTGTCTAGTCTTGTCTGTCTAGTCTTGTCTGTCTAGTCTTGTCTGTCTAGTCTTGTCTGTCTAGTCTTGTCTGTCTAGTCTTGTCTGTCTAGTCTTGTCTGTCTAGTCTTGTCTGTCTAGTCTTGTCTGTCTAGTCTTGTCTGTCTAGTCTTGTCTGTCTAGTCTTGTCTGTCTAGTCTTGTCTGTCTAGTCTTGTCTGTCTAGTCTTGTCTGTCTAGTCTTGTCTATCTAGTCTTATCTGTCTAGTCTTGTCTGTCTAGTCTTGTCTGTCTAGTCTTGTCTGTCTAGTCTTGTCTGTCTAGTCTTGTCTGTCTAGTCTTGTCTGTCTAGTCTTGTCTGTCTAGTCTTGTCTGTCTAGTCTTGTCTGTCTAGTCTTGTCTGTCTAGTCTTGTCTGTCTAGTCTTGTCTGTCTAGTCTGTCTAGTCTTGTCTGTCTAGTCTTGTCTATCTAGTCTTATCTGTCTAGTCTTGTCTGTCTAGTCTTGTCTGTCTAGCCTTGTCTGTCTAATCTTGTCGGTCTAGTCTTGTCTGTCTAGTCTTCAGTTTTGCGATTGAAAATATTCTAAAAATAAGATTCGTGTTTCTAGTCTAAATGCACCGACTTTTAACAATCGATTAAGTGCACGACTTGTTTAAAATCCGAATTATAGTATAAAACAAATTCCATTTCAACTATTCTACTAAAAGCTAAGAACAACTAAGACGCATTTAGACATCGATTAAGTCGAAAATAAACGGGCAGAAATTAGCATAAATCCAAGCCTGTGCAATTTACCTTGTTCAAATCCTCGTCTGTCGCCATAATTTTATTAGACCGCGGATAATTAGTGTTTGATTGGTGCGCTCCCCGCGAGTTTCGGTTGTCAGTTCGTCTCGGCCCGGACTAGATTGACAAACTAGCGACGAGATTGGGTTTTAATGGAATTCTGCATGGCCGTATCCGCAACGACTGAATAATAATTGGTCACGATAATGTTATTAATTTATTCGACGATGGCACGGCAGATGGATCGCACACGATACGAATTAATACACAATCTAATGCACAAAGAAACTAACGAATTCCAATATTATAAGCCCAAAGTTAATAGAAAGATTAAATATAGCTACTAGTTGCACAAAATTTAGTTTACTGGATTAAGATTTGCCAAATAAGATTAAATAACTATATAAACAAGATTTATTGGACTAAACTAGTTAGATAATAAATGTTAAAACTACACTTTAATCTAAATTGTTACGGAATGTTAAACTAGCCTGTAGTCTGTAAAATATAGAGGCAGAGAAGACTAAACAAGCAGATTAGACAGACAAGACTAGACAGACAAGAATAGACAGATAAGACTAGACAGACAAGACTACACAGACAAGACTAAACAGGCAAGACTAGACAGACAAGATTAGAGAGACAAGATTAGACAAACAATTTTAGACAGACAAGATTAAACAGGCAAGATTGGACAGACAAGACTAGACAGACACCATTAGAAAGACTAGAGTTTAGTATTTCTAGTCCTATCTGTCTACTCTTAGTCGTTCTAGTCTTGTCTGTCTAGTCTTGTCTGTCTAGTCTTGTCTGTCTAGTCTTGTCTGTCTAGTCTTGTCTGTCTAGTCTTGTCTGTCTAGTCTTGTCTGTCTAGTCTTGTCTGTCTAGTCTTGTCTGTCTAGTCTTGTCTGTCTAGTCTTGTCTGTCTAGTCTTGTCTGTCTAGTCTTGTCTGTCTAGTCTTGTCTGTCTAGTCTTGTCTGTCTAGTCTTGTCTGTCTAGTCTTGTCTGTCTAGTCTTGTCTGTCTAGTCTTGTCTGTCTAGTCTTGTCTGTCTAGTCTTGTCTGTCTAGTCTTGTCTGTCTAGTCTTGTCTGTCTAGTCTTGTCTGTCTAGTCTTGTCTGTCTAGTCTTGTCTGTCTAGTCTTGTCTGTCTAGTCTTGTCTGTCTAGTCTTGTCTGTCTAGTCTTGTCTGTCTAGTCTTGTCTGTCTAGTCTTGTCTGTCTAGTCTTGTCTGTCTAGTCTTGTCTGTCTAGTCTTGTCTGTCTAGTCTTGTCTGTCTAGTCTTGTCTGTCTAGTCTTGTCTGTCTAGTCTTGTCTGTCTAGTCTTGTCTGTCTAGTCTTGTCTGTCTAGTCTTGTCTGTCTAGTCTTGTCTGTCTAGTCTTGTCTGTCTAGTCTTGTCTGTCTAGTCTTGTCTGTCTAGTCTTGTCTGTCTAGTCTTGTCTGTCTAGTCTTGTCTGTCTAGTCTTGTCTGTCTAGTCTTGTCTGTCTAGTCTTGTCTGTCTAGTCTTGTCTGTCTAGTCTTGTCTGTCTAGTCTTGTCTGTCTAGTCTTGTCAGTCTAGTCTTGTCTGTCTTGTCTTGTCTGTCTAGTCTTGTCTGTCTAGTCTTGTCTGTCTAGTCTTGTCTGTCTAGTCTTCTGTCTAGTCCAGATAGAAAACTTACAGCATCTGCATATAGAGTGCAAAACCTTCCTCAGATATATTCCACTAACTCAGCCATGTATAATATGAAGAGCGCTTGTGCTAGTACAATTCCTTGAGGCACACCTGCTTTCACCGCTGTTTCTGATGACAGGCTTTTCTTGGTATTGTAAAGTTTTTGGACAAATTGCGTACGATCATTTAAGAATGATTGCACCCAATTCCCCGCTTTTCCCCTTATAACATAATTATATATTTTGTTAATTAGTATGCTATGATCTTTAGCTTAGGCTTTCTGCCATTATCTACATCAAGTAATATTTTATTGTAGAGCTGTAGAATAGCAGTATTGATGGATTTATCTCTTTGGAAACCATGTTGTTTAGGAGGAACTATGTTATACTTCGCCATGAATGGTAGAAGCCTATGCAGAAAGGCGTACTCGAGAGTACCAAAACTAATGCTATTGGCTTATAAATGTTTAAAGCGGTCTTCTCTCCTTTTAAGGGTTCCGTACCGAAAACGGAACCCTTATAGGAACGCTTTGTTGTCCGTCTGTCTGTCTGTCTGTCAAGACCATTTTTCTCAGGAACGCGTACAGGTAACAAGTTGAAATTTGTATCAAATACTCGGGTCTGCGGTCTCTTTCAGCTGTGAAAAAATAAAACTTGTAAGTCAACGCGATCAATAGATATGACCGTTTATGTCGCATATTTTGCGATTTCACAAGGGAATCAAAACCTATAGGGTACTTCCCGTTGACCTAGAATCATGAAATTTGGCAAGAAGCGGTGTCTTACAGCACATGTAAAGGGAAAAATCTGAAAACCGTTAATATGTAGTTTAATTACAAGAAAAATATAGAGTATTATATATTAATAATATAGAGTATATATATATATATATTTATATATATATATATATATATATATATATATATATATATATATATATATATATATATGTATATATATATATATAATATAGAGTATATATATATATATATAGTATATAGAGTATTATATATATATATATATATATATATATATATATATATTAAGAGTAGTTTAATTACAAGAAAATATATATATCAATAAGAAAAATGCGAATTTACTATTAGAAACTTATGAAAATACACTAATGTTGTCGTAGTGGTATTGTCAGGCTCCGGAAGCATATGGGTTGCATACAGTTAGGTCCTACTCGGTTAGGTCCGAAGATTAAAAAGTATGTGTTGGCACCAAGCTGTTTATTCTGAATTTTCTTTGTTTATATTCGCTATGCATTTCATCACGTACGCTCTATATACATAATATATACAGGGTATATATTATGTCTAAATTTTGCTTGTTTATAACCGACATGCAACATACTCAAGTCCCGTAACATCCTGTATATATTATATTTCGTCTAATTTTTCTTTATAATCTACATATACTTAAATCACGTACGGCCTATATTTTTTGGTAGTCAATTGCCCAAAAAGCAGTCAATTGAACAACTGAATGTTAAGAGTATCGAAATAGATCTAGAAATAGTTAATATATTAGTTTATATTAGATCTAGAAATAGTTAGATCTTAATATAAGTTAGTGAATAAGTGTAATACTAAAATAAAGTTTTCTTTTTATAAGTTTAAAAATATTCGCGTTATTTAAAAACAAAATACCCTGTATACCTTTATACGGGGTATATAAGTATACAGGCAAAATTGAGCAGTAAAAACAAATAGTGAAGTTCCAGAACCCCTAAACAAAATAGTGAATGGGGGATGTGTGGTAATAAAATATAGGGTGGAATTCCATCGTACGACAGCGACATCTTGAGGTTATGCTTGCAGCGGTACTAAGATGGTCGTGATTTCAGGAGGGCCACTTGTCAAGTTAACTGAATGTGCTTGCTACGTCCTCCACAAAAAAAAAGATACCTTACTTTCAAGTTTGTACGGAACCCTCGGTGCGCGAGTCACAACTCGCACTTGGCCGGTTTTTTTTGTAGATTGGTATAATGGTAGCTACTTTTAGAATTTTCTGGAATACTTCGGTTTCGAAGGAACAATTTATTATACTCTGTAACGATTTACACAGATGTTGCACATCCGGGCCGTGCGAATTTTTGGTTTTTAACTTGTTCTTGAGAAGATCTAGTAGTTCCATTTCACTGTATTCGTCCAAATAGATAGGTTTCTGCTATAAATGGCATGCGATTGTTTGATATACAAGGTGGGCCTTTGAAAACGAAACAGAGGGATTTTCGGATAGTTAAAGATTGTTTCTCAAAAAACGCTCGGATACGTCAATTTTGTTTGTGAGGGGGACACCTTTTACAAGAAAATTTGTAGCTAAATCACTTAACCCTGTCGCGCTGGGACCAAGCCCCTAAAATTTTAAATGGCACGGTGGGGTAAGTTGTACCTCAATTGAAAGCGCTGAATACTAAACGGCTAACATTTTCTAAATCTATCGATTTGTTTTCGAGATTATTTAATTTCAAGTTATGAACGCGTTTTTCGTTTATGTCGTTGAAAGAAAATGGTGATCGTAAATTAGAAGAACATTTGACTTTTCAACAAGATGGAGCGCCACCACATTATACGCAGGCTGTTAGGGAGTTTCTGGACAGTTTTCCGGGGACAATGCAATGACCGGCCCGCTCACCTGATTTAAGCCCTCTGGACTTTGTCTTCTGGGGTCATCTAAAGAGTAGAATTTATGCAAAAGAACCACAGTCTCTGGAAGAGTTACGTCGAGGCATTATTGAAGTAAAATTGCCGTCAAATTACGTCACAGATCCTCCAAAATGTAAGAGAACGTATTGAGTGGAATTTGTATTTTTGTGTGGAATTTGGTGGCGCAGAATTTCAGCATTTGTTAAACTAAAAATAAGAATCTTTTCTGACTTTGAATTGTGTTTTATTTCCTTCACTGCGGTTTTTGTAAGGACAGATTGAACAATTGGACTTCCTTTAAACGAAGGACGCGTTCACTTGAAATTAAACAACAAATGGATCAATTCGGAAAATGTTAACCGTTTAGTATTCAGGGCAAAAAGGGCTTTCAAATAAGGTATCACTTACCCCACTGTGCCGTTTAAAATTATAGGGGTTGTGGTCCCAGCGCGAAGGGGTTAAGTGATTTGAAATTTTCTTGTAAAAGGTGTCCCCCTCACAAACAAAGTTGACGTGTCCGAGCGTTTTTTGAAAATTAATCTTTAACTATCCGAAAATCCCTCTGTTTCGTTTTCAATGGCCCACCTAGTATTAGTGGGAATAATGTTGTTAATGATTTCCTCTGGAGCTTTGAAAAAAAGTCGTTGAACAAACCAGCGATCTGATCAGGATCCTCAATTATATAGTTAACGACTTCTATTTAAATTTGCCCAAGTCTTTTATTTTTATTAGTTTCTTCATTGATTATTTCCCAGGTTCCTTTTTGTTTATTATCGGCTTTAGCAATTATGTTTCTAAGAAACATAACTTTTCACGATTGTGAAGAAACTGTCAAACTGCTGTTATAATATTTGACATATCTGTAAACTAGATGTGACACCGAATAACATGATATATGATACGTGTTAAAATGTCAAACAAAAACGTCACAGCGACAGTTCCAAAAAAGGTTATTTGTAAATTTGCTTTTTCACGATTGTGAAGAAACTGTAAAAGTGACGTTATAATATTTGACATTTCTGTAAACTAGATGTCACACTGAATAACATGATACGTGATACGTGTCAAGATATCAAATAATAACGTCACAATGGTATAAATTAAAATTCAATCATAGTCAATTTTCAAATGTCGATTGTGACCTAAGTATTAACACTACATAGACGTATTATATGTCATTTTAAAGCTAATTTAATGTTATATACCTATGTCAAGAATCCTTACACTTCCCCTAATATTAATAATTTCCCAACCATCCTAGCTCATTTTCTTGCGTAAATTTTCGTACATTTAATTGTGTCGTTGCTCAGCAGAATTAATCTATAGTAGGAGAAAGTGCAGTCCTGCACTACAGTAAACAACTTGTGTATAGAATTTCCGAAAATGTAATGTAGTAATTCTGGTAGGCTTGTAAGCAGCCCCTCTAAGCCATTAGAAGCCAACACATTTTTCAGATTTACTACCTCCCTAGGTTATCCCTTACATTTTCGAGTATTTCTACAAATATTTCAACGGAGCCTGTGGGAGGCCGGTATAAATTCAATATTGCAATATTACGTTCACTCTTCCTCCACATGACCGTACAAAATTCAATATGCTCTAGTTTTTGGGCAGAATTGGAGGCCAAATCGCCAGACACCGTTACTCAGGTAATCCAGCATCCTTTGGAATGTGTACTACAAAAATAATAAATTAACTTATAATTGGTAATACTTATGAGATGCAGCCTATCGACTGTTAACCAAGTTTCTGTTAGGCAAATAAACAGAGGCTTTGTTTCCTCCAAATAAAATTCCAATTGTAAAATTTTGCTATGCAAAGAGATTGAATATTGAGGTAGAATAAGATATTATTTTCTCTACTTCTTCCGTGGAGTTGTATCATCTAATTAGTTTGTTTCCGACTTGTGAAAAATCGATTTAAACATGTATTTCTAGGCCATAAATCAGGTTTCATAACATCTAGTCGATCTTCTTCTGCAATAGAAACTTTAAATGAAGAATATTCGTGTTTCGAGATGAGCTTCTTGCATGAGACTGATCTGAAATTCTTTTTGTGAAGATAATTGATAATATCCTCCTCTGTAAGCGCCGGATCTAGTTTAAACATGGGCATATCTAATTGCAGCTTTAATCTCGGACTCCTCCGAATTTACGATAAGCGATAAGATAATATTGGATCTTCTATTTTTTTATTTTTGATTGTTCCGCTATCATTAATGCGGACCTGCGGATTAATGCGGATTAATGCGGTCTTTTTATTATTAGCAGATTTCATTTTGACGGCCTCGGTACCTTCGTAGGTAGAGATGAGCATGGGACGAGTTTCTCGTTCCAGATCCCATCCCGTGGGACGGATCCCTGTCACTGTCCCATCCCATCACATTTTCGTCCCACTGTCCCATCCCACAAACCTAAAATTTTCCTCCCATCCCATTCATCCTATCCCATCCCGGTCGCGTGGTCCGTCCCATTCATCCCATTTTTCCCATACAACAGACCTGACAGTGAGTAAACCTTTTTCGATGCAAACGGATTGTAAGACTTTATCGTCAGGAACTACATCGTTATCACATAAATCTCCTGGGCTGGACATATTATGGAAAATGTGCGTATTGGCACAATAAGCAATTAATTATGCACGAACTAGATTTACTAGATTATTAAAACTCGTCCCACTCTGTCCCATTCAAATTTGTTGTCCCATCCGATCCCATCCCACACAACGTTCATACCATTCGTCCCATCCCATGGCACGTTGAGATGGGATGGGACGTTGGGATCCCATGCTCATCTCTATTCGCAGGTACCTCGCTGTGGATTTGAACTGTTTGCGATTGTTTTTCCGGGTAAATTCTCCACGGGCACTGCTGGAATTTCATCGGTGTTTTGTCGTTTCTATATCGGATTTTCATTTTGTTTATCAGCCTCTTCTATTTTGTTTAAATTAATAGAATTAATGACAGATTCATAGTTGTACTTCATTATTCTGACTTCATCGCAGAGATCGTTAACCAGGTTTTTAAGTGGCTCTATTTCTTTTCTAATAATATCAGCCATTATCTCAATGAAAATTGGGCTGGAGAAAAATTTATTAATGTCATCGCCAGTTTTATTCAGTGTGGCTTTAGATCCCAAATCACGTTGCATGTTTAAATCGATATACACGCTTAAATATACAATTAATATTTAAGCAATTGCTTTAGCAACACTCTCGCGACGTCTGTACTCGTAGAACGCCGAGACTCAACTGTCTTGTCTTGTCTGTCTAGTTTTGTCTGTCTAGTCTTGTCTGTTTAGTCTTGTCTCTCTAGTCTTGTCTGTCTAGTCTTGTCTGTCTAGTCAAATCAAATCAAATCAAAACCATTTATTTCAATATTTAAGTCACCTTTTACAGGAAAAACTAATTGAAATTTGTCAAAAATCCCAAAATAACAAAAGGGCAATACACGAATCAACAGTGCTTGTGTATAAAATATACAAAAATTTCTACAAAATAAAAAATACAAAAAATAACTATATATTTAGATATGTTTTGCTTGAACATAAAATTCTTCCAAGCGGTACGGTTCAATGTTGATTAAGAGGTCGAAAAGTGCCTGCTTAAAACTTTTCAAATTGTCCATTTTTCTTATGGCCATTGGGGGGTTATTGTATAGTTTCATGTTACTATAGGGAGGAAGTCGCTCCGTCATCGTCATATTGTGCCTGGGCAGCTCATAGGATAATTTATTAAATCTGGTATCCCTTTGGTTGGGTTTTGTATATTGGTTAAACAAAGGTTTATGTTTGACTAAGAACAATATGCTCTCATATATGTATAAACCCGTTGTTGTAAGAATCCTTGCCTTTTTAAAAAGTCCTCTACATGATTCTCTAAAACAGTGTTTCTCAAACTTATTTGTCTTATCGCCCACCTGTGATATGCTAAAGTTAATAACGCCCCCCCAAATCACGAAATTTTACTATAAAACAACGAAAATTTGAAAAACGCAAAGTTGAAAATAAAATTTCTTGTAACATCATCACTGAAAATCAATTAAAAAATATATAATGCGAAATAAATTGTAAGTTTAGGTCTGACAATCTATTTAGATTAATAATAAATGAATTCTTAAATAATTAGCAACAATAATTGTGATTAGCAATATTTCAAATAAAAATTGATATGCGGGGATCCCCGTAGAAAGAAAAATTCGTGAAAAGAAAGTATAAGTAGAAAGCATTCCAATATTCCAATTCACATTTCCAATAATTTTTACAGAAATAAAATAATATTTTTTTTTTTTTTCAGAAACTTGAATAGTTTCAAGGTAGATATTTTTTCAGGGTAGTGGATTTGGGCCTGACACTAAAAGGTGGTAGATCTACCGAAAAGTTGGTAGAGTTATTAACGCTGGCTGTGTGTGTTAGAGATGAGCATGGGATCCCATCGACCCATCCCATCTCATTGTCCCATGGGATGAGATGAGTGGTATGAACATTGCGTGTGATGGGATGGGATGGAACGACAAATTTCTATGGGACGAAGTGGGACAAGTTTTGATAATCTAGTAAATCTGGTTCGTGCATAATTAATTGCTTATCGTGCCAATACGCATATTTTCCATAATATATACAGCCCAGGAAATTTCTGTGATAACAAGGTAGTTCCGTCTTACGATCCGTTTGCGACGAAAAAGGATTACGAAAAGGATATTCACTGTCAGCCAAAGTAATTACGCAAAATATAAATTTTAACGAATTATCGTTAAGAAAGTTTGAACCGAAAAGAAAGTCTTTATGGGAAAAAAATGGGATAAATGGGACGGGCCACGCAACCGGGATGGGATGGGATGGGACGAAAATTTTAGGTTTGTGGGGTGGGACAGTGAAACGAAAATGTCTTGGGATGGGACAGTGACAGGAATCCGTCCCATGGGATGGGATCTGCAACGAGAAACTCGTCCCATGCTCATCTCTAGTGTATCTGTGCGTGCGATTATCGATACTCGACCAGCAGCGAATAGCAGACGAGCGTGGCCGGTTGTATAATACCGAGAGGTCATCCACTCGCCGAAATATTGCATATGTTTTCGCAATTATCCTGATTTTTTGGTAATTCAAGGTACTCGAGAAAATTACTAGCGTAATGCGTAATAATGTCACTTATTTATCCTAATTCTTTAGTAATGCGAAGTACTGGAAGAAATCACAAGCGTAATGCGTAATAATGTCAGATATTTTTTGAAATTCTTAGGTACTGCAAAGTAATGTCACGTAAAGGATGGGAATTGGAAATAATTTCTTCTAATGCCCTGAACGTTAAGCTACGTACACACGGTATATAAAACTAGCGTATAGTCCTGCTATAGTTTAACAATAACTGTGTGACAGTTTCGCGTAGTCCAAAACTATTCATATAGTTGAACTATACGAAGCAGCCACACAGCTATAGTCAAACTATAGCAGGACTATACGTTTATTTTCTATACCGTGTGTTGTTACTACCTATAAAGATAAAAGTGCTAGTAATAAGACATCATGTTCGTGGCATCCAGATTAAATATTGTCTATAGTGTCTTTTGTCTATTGCGTTTTCTAATTCACTGTCACTTTTATTCGTATAACTGTCTTCAGAAGTACAAATTGCTTCTGGATCATAATTCACCTTTTCATTTTCTTTCAGAGATCTAATTCCTTTTACCCGATGAATTCTATCTGATGATAGTCTGCCAGATTTAGCACTGAAAAACCAACTTATTAGGATTGATTTAAGGATTGATTTTGAAAAATTGCCCATAGTTCTGCATAAATTGTATAAGTTCATATTTGCCATCAAAGTTTCATATGCCAATTGTCCAGCAGTAATGAAATGGTGCAAAGTAGAAATGAGCATGGGACAAGTTTCTCGTTCGAATTCCCAGCTCGTGGGACGGATTCCTGTGACTGTCCCATCCTATCACATTTTCGTCCCACTGTCCCATCCCATAAACTTAAAATTTTCGTCCCGTCTCATCCAATCCCGGTCGCGGGGCCCTTCCCATTCATCCCATTTTCCCATGCCTACAGCGAACTTTCTCTTCGGTTCAGACTCTCTTAATTCGTTCGAATTTAATGTTTCCCTAATTTCTTTATCTGAGAATGAGTAATCCTTTTTCGTCACAATCGGATCGTCGTGAAAGACTTTTCAGGAACAACATCGTTATCACAGAAATCTCCTGGGCTGGACATATTATGGAAGATTTGCGTATTGGCACGATAAGCAATTAATTATGCACGTAAACTCGATTTACTAGATTATCAAAGCTCGTCCCACTCCGTACCATACAAAACTGTCGTCCATCCCATCACATCCCACGTGACGTTCATACCACTCATGCCATCCCACGGGACATCCACATGGGATCGGATAAGTCGATGTGATCCCATGCTCATCTCTAGTACAAAGCAATTTTTTTTCAGTTGATCCTGATATCGATTTTCTGCTTTTGATTTTTCCGTTCAGTTTCTTGTGGCGGAGTGCTTCAACATTTCAAAAAATCCTGTGATATTTTCTTTGCTAAGTGATTTGAATATTTGTGTGTCACCAACGATATTTAGATTAGCTGAAATTCTGCAAGGTCTAAGGTTTTTTTTTTAATTGCGCTTTGTACTGTTTCACAAGTTTGAAAAAGTAAGTTATTTTATATTGCGTAACGTCAACATTATTTATTACTTTACATCGTTTCCTGTTTCTGAAGAAATATTTTTTTTGCGGCAGAATTACCATTGTCTTTAAGAGCTTCCTCGGGAGCTTCTCTCAGAGCTTCCCCAGTAAGAGTTTAGTATAAGCTCACTGTCACTGTTACTGTAGTGAAGACGTAATACGGACGTAATGCGAATATATTGTGAACGTAATTCAGGGAATGCAACGGTAATTCAAGGAATCCAAGAGTACTTTGTGTAATGTAGTGTAATACTTACGTACTGCCAAGGCATGCAAGTAATGTGCAGTAATGCATCTAAATATTAACATGTATTGCAAGAGTGGATGACCCCCTCGTATAATACTGAACAAGGAACAATTTTGTCGAACGTTTTTGTTTGTTTTAAATAAACAGAAATACATTGTATAGCTCGTGATACCTACCACCCCCTATATCGCCCCCTGGCTACCTACCGCCCCCTGGTTACCTAGCGACCCCCAAATGACGTCATCGCCCACTGGGGGGCGATATCGCCCACTTTGAGAAACGCTGCTCTAAAAGGTAGATGGAGGAGAATCCGCAACACTTGCTTTTTCACTCTGAAAACATTATTTATATGAATTCCATTCCCCCAGAAAATAATTCCGAACTTAATGTGGGGATGAAACTTGATTTTCAAAGTTTTTTTATCTACATATCGACTAAGAGTTCTAATTGCGTATACTTGAGTATTGAGTTTCATTATAACTCTGCTAATATGCGATATCCAGTCTTAAGTGTTATCGATATGTAGACCCAAAAGTCTGTTCCAATTGTATGGTTTCATCGCCAACTACTATTTCTTCCGGGTAGATAGCTGTGGATCTTTTCGTTTGAAAAATTATCGATTTTGTCTTTATTTTGTTCAATATTAATCTACTTTCACCGAACCACGATAGTATATACGACATCGCAAGGTTGGCATTGGACGTAATCTCTTCGATGGATTTATGCATTAGCAGCAGCGTTGTATCGTCGGCGTAATTCACCATCGTATGTCGGGGTATTATTGGTCTTTGTGGTAAGTCATTTATGTAAAGTGAGAATAATAATGGGCCAATGGTGCTGCCTTGCGGGGATCCCCATATTAACCATTCTTGGCATGGATTTCACAATTTCATTCGGGGTAACTAGCTTCGTGATATGGGTTCTGTTAGATAAATAAGATTTTATCCACTTTAATATCACACCTCTAAGTCCATAACTGTGCAGTTTTTTCAAAAGTATAGCATGGTCTACCAAGTCGTAAGCTTTTGTTAGGTCAACTAGCAGTCCATGGGGTATATTTTTTTGTTCCAAGTTCTCCATGATGTGTATTATAAACTGAAAGCATGCGGTATCTATGCTTCTACCTTTTAGGAAACCATGCTGTTGTGGGCTTAGTCTTGTCTGTCTAGTATTGTTTGTCTAGTCTTGTCTGTCTAGTCTTGTCTGTCTAGTCTTGTCTGTATAGTCTTGTCTGTCTAGTCTTGTCTGTCTAGTCTTGTCTGTCTAGTCTTGTCTGTCTAGTCTTGTCTGTCTAGTCTTGTCTGTCTAGTCTTGTCTGTATAGTCTTGTCTGTCTAGTCTTGTCTGTCTAGTCTTGTCTGTCTAGTCTTGTCTGTCTAGTCTTGTCTGTCTAGTCTTGTCTGTCTAGTCTTGTATGTCTAGTCTTGTCTGTCTAGTCTTGTCTGTCTAGTCTTGTCTGTCTAGTCTTGTCTGTCTAGTCTTGTCTGTCTAGTCTTGTCTGTCTAGTCTTGTCTGTCTAGTCTTGTCTGTCTAGTCTTGTCTGTCTAGTCTTGTCTGTCTAGTCTTGTCTGTCTAGTCTTGTCTGTCTAGTCTTGTCTGTCTAGTCTTGTCTGTCTAGTCTTGTCTGTCTAGTCTTGTCTGTCTAGTCTTGTCTGTCTAGTCTTGTCTGTCTAGTCTTGTCTGTCTAGTCTTGTCTGTCTAGTCTTGTCTGTCTAGTCTTGTCTGTCTAGTCTTGTCTGTCTAGTCTTGTCTGTCTAGTCTTGTCTGTCTAGTCTTGTCTGTCTAGTCTTGTCTGTCTAGTCTTGTCTGTCTAGTCTTGTCTGTCTAGTCTTGTCTGTCTAGTCTTGTCTGTCTAGTCTTGTCTGTCTAGTCTTGTCTGTCTAGTCTTGTCTGTCTAGTCTTGTCTGTCTAGTCTTGTCTGTCTAGTCTTGTCTGTCTAGTCTTGTCTGTCTAGTCTTGTCTGTCTAGTCTTGTCTGTCTAGTCTTGTCTGTCTAGTCTTGTCTGTCTAGTCTTGTCTGTCTAGTCTTGTCTGTCTAGTCTTGTCTGTCTAGTCTTGTCTGTCTAGTCTTGTCTGTCTAGTCTTGTCTGTTTAATCTTGTCTGTCTAGTCTTGTCTGTCTAGTCTTGTCTGTCTAGTTTTGTTTGTCTGTCCTCCTCGGTGGTGTAGTTGACAACATACCCGCCTTTCAATGCGGGAGACCCGGGTTCAAATCCTCGGGGAGACAACAACTAGGGCGGTTTTCATTAACCGTCCGGGCTGCCCGCCCTGAATGAATGCAGAATATGCGATACCGGGGTGGCGCATACTAAAAGCCAAGGTGGAATAGGGGGTTTAGTGAGAGCTTCCCCCGAACCACTTTTAAAAAAAGTCTTGTTTGTCTAGTCTTGTCTGTCTAGTCTTGTATGTCTAGTCTTGTCTGTCTAGACTATTTGGATTAGACTAATTAGGTAAACTACGTTATACTAGACTAAGCAAGTAATGTTTGATTGATAGGACCAAGATAAAATTGGATTAGATTTGATTAAGTTGGGTTAAATTGTTTAAGATTTAATGGACAAGACTGTTGCGAGCATCTAATGAACGAAACAAGGACAAGTATGATCGGGATTAGACAGACTAGTTAGGTGAGACAAGCTGTTATTATAATTAGAGAAGACGAATACTAAAGTAATTAGATATGATGGGTGAGGCTAGATAGACGAGATTTGTCGAATACGAGTAGGTGAGCGAGATTGAAAGAACAAATTCCATTTATTTTCAAATTGGAAATTTTTCGTCTACAATGTTCATACTTTGCAAAAATTTAGAAAGTTTCGCAATATTCTGTTATTTTACAAAAAAGTTACAAATAATTTTTGTTTTTTTAAATGCAAATTTTAATTTTATAAAATTTGCAATTATTTGTCGCGAAAATTGAAAATTTGTACGAATATTAAACTTAAAATAATCTTTTTTTGAAAAATTATTTGTCAAATTTCTGTTTCCAATTTTTGAAATTTCAATTTTCATTACTTTTCCATCTTATAGAAGAAGAAATATTTATTGAAAACCAAAAGTCAACAAAAGGATATCGTCCACTAGGAATAATCTTGATTTTCAAACAAGTTACAAATCAGCAACGCATTTTCCGACATTCTAGGATTTGCCTAGATATCAATCTTACATTGATTTGCGCGACATTTCGCCCACACATAGTTTGCATAAACTCAAGATTTAAACGCAAATTGCTAAAAAAGGAAAAAAACTTACATGGAAATTCTAGTTCGCAGCCCCGTCTTTCACACCCGAAAAACAAGTAATAGCCCTAATTTCTAACACTAAAACTTAAACTGGAAGGGAATAATCGTAACTTCGAAACAATCCCATCAAAAACCATAGAAGTAAATAAAACCAAACGAATGAGAGTAGAGACGAAAGTTGAACTTCGTCCATTTCCAAAAGACTAATAAATTTCGACCAAAACTTTCGGCAAAAATCTTTAAATTTACAACAAATTTTCGATTGCTTTTGTAAATTATTGGACGTTTTAAAGAGAAATTGATAAAATTCTCTACGTGGTTTGTGAATTCGATGGGCGAGCGAAATTAACAATTCTCTACACCTTTCGATCTGGTAACTGGCACCACCTAAATAAAAGGTGCGAGATAGTCACGCCAACTTAGCTCACACCGTACGAAAAAAACGGCCAAGTAATAGCCAATTGTATCGAACCTATTATGCGAAAGAAAAAAGTTTGATTCAATGAAAAATTTATTTCAAAGCCTTTTTTAAGTCCAATGTGTATAGCGGGTTATTAACCCTTCAAACACTGCGGCCAAATGGCCTATTGTATCTTGCCCACAGTTTTCGTATAATAGAAAAATGAAGAGAACCTAGGTTTGGCGTTATTTTTTTCCCCAGAAACCTAGGTTTGGCGTTAATTTATTACACTAACAACTCGCTATCGGGACCTCCAGATTTGTTACTTAACGCTCTAACTCTGGTGACTACGAAGCCGACTTTCCAAAGTCTTGCTTCATAACTAAATCGAGAGAAATCGGGTTTTATTGAGCGCAGCCTATTCCTTCATATGTCATCGATATCTCTGTTTATTGGTAGTTGTGGGTTTTGAAGAACCTTGTTGTACTCTCTGACAAGTGCAGCGGATCTCCTTATCGCTGGAGGTGGAATATGGCTTAGTACTGGTAGCCAGTGACTTGGTGTAGATCTAATTGTGCCCGAGATTAAACGCATCGCATAGTGCAGTTGAACGTCGACCATTTTAACGTGTGGGCTGTCTAGCCAGGTCGTAGCACAGTATTTCGCCGTAGAGTAAACGAGCCCTAAGGCGGAACAACGAAGCGTGGTAGAGGAGGATCCCAACGAAGTGCCGCATAGTTTTTGTATGATGTTATTTCTTGTTTTGAGTCTTAGTTAGGTGTTGTTTGAAGGATAAAGTTCTGTCAAGAGTTACTTCCAGGTATTTAGGATACTGGTTGTGGTGCAGTGGTCTTTTACCGAAGTTCACACTGAGTTCTCTATTGGCCATGCGGTTGTTTAGATGAAAGTATGCGACCTCCGCCCAGCTTGCACTGGATAAGAGTCTCCAGGAAGTATTTCCGAAGAGTGTTCAAGTCATATGTAAGCGTTTCTTCCATTGAAATGGTTCTGCTTGCTATTGCCCAGTGATCAGCATAGCCGAATTTTCTGGATCTTGTTGTGGGCATATCAGTAATGTAACAGCTGAACTGGAGTGGGGCCAGAAGCCTTGAGGTAGGAGTTTTTTCCAGTCGCTCAGTGAGTTTCCCATGGAAACACGAAATAATATATTGCTCACCTCAGGGTATTTGGCGAAGGAGATTGAGCAGTCCTTGTTTCCAGAGAGTGTCATATGCTGCTGTTAGGTCTATGAATGCGACAGATGTTTTTTGCTGCTTCTGGTACCCGGTCTCAACACGTACTACACCAACGCAATTATCCAGCGGTCTACACTGGCGACTTGAACAGCCAGCACCAGATATGGAAGTATCAAAGCAACGACATGAATGGCGAGCTTCTAAGCAGCTGGGCCGAAAATCACAATTTACATTTAGTATTCGATGCGAGATCGAAGAACCTCTAATTCTGCTGCTTGGCAAAGGGAGTACAACCCTGACCTCTGTTTTGGTTCGAAAGACAAAAATAATCTCCCCCTAGCGACTTCACGAAAAGTGCTTCCTGACTTTCCACATAGCCAGTACCGACCCGTTCTCATGGAGATTAGTATTACTCAAGTCCTCCTTGTGTCATGTGTTCCCCAACCACGTTGGAACTGTGACAAAGCAAATTGGCCCGCTTTCACCACGAAGCTTAAAAATTGCCTCAGATTTATACCATCGACGAGCGCAAGCTACGAACGTTTTGTCGACTTGGTAATAAGCGCAGCCAAAAAGATCGTCCCTAGTGGCTATCGAAAGGAATATATATATATATATATATATATATATATATATATATATATATATATATATATAATATATCCCTGGCTGAAAAAATACAAGCGAAACCCTATACAGTATACTCTTGATAATCCAGCGGTTGGTAAATTCGACACGTTTCGTAATCCGGCGCTCTGAGGAAACACGTGTCTTTTCTTAACCCTGCCCCGCGCCGTTAAAGTCAAAAACAACAGCATACAATGTTCTTGGAAAAAGGTCTGTGCAACACACCCTGCTTTTAACTCTGAAAACTTGATTGACGATTTTGATCAAACTCCACTCTACAATATAATTGTCTTACTATCTGTTCTAAGTTTGTACATATTTTTTGTACGTACACGTTTACCTATATAGATACATTGATACAAGACCTACATAGATACAAGATTTTATTCTTTCTGACATACAATTGTACATAAATTATGTAAAATTGTTATTGTTTTCGTTGAATCCTGATAATCCATTTTTTCGATAATCCGGCGGTTGTCGGGTCCCATATGTGTCGGATTATCAAGATTATACTGTACCAAGAATTTCTTGATATTGGTGAACAGGAAATAGTGGATGAGCTTTGAGATTTTCCATAGCCTACACGCTGCTCGCAGACAAAAGTGGTCCGAAACTGTTGAGGCCATGAACTTCAAACAATCCAGCAGGAAGGCGTGGTCCCTCCTACGAAGACTAGGAAGCGGAAACGTGCCGATCCGTGCCAACCTTGCCGTAACACTAAATGCTGTCGCCTCACATATTGTCTCTACTTCTAGAGCACCCGGAGATCGAGAACACACTACCCCAAGTTAAACGCCCAAAAGTCGCCACCGACCTGCAATCAGAATACTCTCGGCCCTTCACCCATGAAGACATTACAAAGGTACTACAGGATGTCAAGCCAGGAAAAGCTCCAGGGCTCGATGGTATACATCCGGAGTTTCTAATAAATCTAGGAAAAAATGCGCGTTTCTGGTTGGCTAAGCTCCTCACTAACATTCTAAATACAGGAACTATTCCCTCGCCTATTCAAACAAACAAAGATAATAGCGATCCTAAGCTACAAACTATTAGAGCGGCTTCTGTAAAACAGAATAAGCTCAAAGATCCTAGAAAGCATACCAGTTGAGCAGTCTGGATTCAGGCCAAAGCGAAGCTGCGCCGCCCAAGTCTTGTCACTTACGACTTATCTAAACGTGTTCTCTAGTAACTCTATAGTAACACTTCCAAAGACATGTTGGATACACGAGGCCTTGCACTATCTTGCTGATACCAAATATCGTTTATTGGTAAACGGAGTTGAGCAATGGCATCCATTAAGAACCTTTGAGCATCTCCACATCTCTCTCTCTCAGTTCCTGTTTCCCCCAGTGGGGCATAGGGCTTCTACCAATTGTCGCCATCTGACTCTATTTCGAGCCACGACCTTCAACTCCTTCCACGATTTGCCGGTGGAGGTGATTTCGGCTTCAATTGTGCGTCGCCATGTTGTTTTTGGCCTTCCTCTCTTTCGCTTACTGCCTTGGGGATGCCAGTCCAATGCTTGTTTTGCAATGTTTTGTGGATTGCGCCGTAGGGTGTGTCCAATCCAGTTCCACTTTCTTCTCTTTATTTGAACGTCTACTGGAAGTTGGCTTGTAGAACGAAGCAGATCGTGGTTCGATATCACTTCAGGCCATCGGATTCTAAGGATCCGTCTCAAACACCAGTTTGCGAAAACTTGCAGTTTTTTTGTGCTGCTTTTAGTTACTTTCCACGTCTCACTGCCGTAGAACAGGATGGATTTCACGTTACTATTATATAGTTTGAGTTTCGTTTTACGGGAAAGTATTGAAGAGCTCCAAACGTTATTCAGTTGGGTTAGGTTAGCATCTCCACACAACGTTCACAATTGACAATGATTTCTCATTTCATCTTTAAAAAATACTGTCCTAATATCCCAGTTTACCATTTGAGAATGCAGATCTTCTTTGAATATAACTTGGGGGTTTGCAGCAGACTAGTAACGCAAATTTTGTTTGTTCCTCTCCCCATGCAATAGATAGTGCTGCGTCACTCATAATTATTTTGTTGGCAAAATTATTCCTTTTGCCCGAAACCCATCGACTGAATTCAAAACGTGAATTTCGGTCTTTTGGAAGAAGTTTTTGGGCTTCTTGTCATTAGTAAGGGCAAAAGAGTAAATCTTTCGGAGCTTATAAAGAATATGGCAAACTCCAAAAATCGGGTTTCTCGTTTTTTTACCTGTTTTAATTGTTGCAATTCATCTTACACGGTGCTTTAGTAAGCGCAGAAAAGTAAAATGAAGCTTCTAAGTCGTCCGGTTCAAGAAATATTTAGATTTTTGTAATAAAAAAATTGACATTTTCAACACAATAATTGATGTGTATTACTGGTCACATAATTAAAAATATGTCCACGTAGCTGTACTGGCGTTGCCAATTTTAACACTTTTAAAGAAAAATTTAGAAAATGTTATTTTAGCAAAATATTACAAAAAAAGAGGTTTTGCAAAAAGTGTAACAAATGTAATTAGAGTATTTTAAAATTTACTGGGTAAATTTTACGTAAAGGTAACCCAGTGTGTAGTAAATCGGAACTATTTTTCGCGCATGCGCATTGACATAATCTTGATATGAAAAACATAGTCGTAGTGAAAATAAATTTTCTGGTGGGATATTTTACCAATTGTATTTCTTTCAGCAATACATATACTAAAATTGAATATTTATTAAAAAAACATTATCCTATATTGGATCGAGAATGCGCGCGTATGTGGTCTTGATTTATCTGCCCGCTTCGCGGTGGGCAACCTAATCTAACCTGGGTTAAACCAATGGCCCTTGCCACATTGTCCTATATTGGAACGAGAGTAGCCGCGCGTACGTGGTCTTGATTTATCTGCCCGCTTCGCGGTGGGCAACCTATTCTAACCTGGGTTAAACCAATGGTCCTTGCCACATTGTCCCATATTGGATCGAGAGTTCGCGCTGCCGCGCGAATGTGGTCTTGATTTATCTGCCCGCTTCGCGGTGGGCAACCTAGTCTAACCTCCGCCACTGGAGGTTTTCTGTCAGTGCCAGTCTTAAAATATTCTGAATATCCAGAATGGACAAATAATTTCTGGAAGCCATTTGTGTATATACTTTACGCAAACATGTGATGCAGAAAAATTTAAAAAATGTATACATTATTGCACTTTCTTAGTTATGTGACCAGTCATACACGTCAGTTATTGTGTTGAAAATGTCAATTTTTTTATTACAAAACCCAAATATTTCTTAAACCGGACGAGTTAGAAGCTTCATTTTACTTTTCCGCGCTTTAAATTAGGTAAAAAAACGAGAAATCCGATTTTCGGAGCTTACCATGTTCTTAATTATGACCAATCTTTCTTTAAGATTGTTCTCACCGACTCACGTGAAATTCCTACTTGCTGTGTATTCACGGGTTGATTGCAATTTTCTTCAATTCTGTTCATAACTTGCAAAGTATTCACTTCTGTGCTAGCAGTTTTTGTCCTCTCTGCAAGTTTAGTATCCTTAAGAGAAACGATATTTTTCGAAGCATCTTGCAATTGTCCTGCAATTTGTCGCCGCTGGAAAATGAAACTTTTGTCGAAACCACCTCAGAGTTTAAACGAATAAAATGCTATATACAAGCAATCCTTTGTCCAATCCACCGCTCTATTTTTCCTCCATTTTTCTCCATTTTTAAAGAAACTTGAAGGTTGATTTGAAGGTACACTGAATTGACAGTTACAATTATGACAAATAAGTCATTACATCTTTTTGTTTTTTTTTAATTAAATATAACCAGGACACTCTTAATTAGTCAGCCTTTTGTTTAAAAACCTGTGAACAAATCTCAAAACGTATATAATGTGTAGGTTGCACTTAATTCACAAAATAAATTACAATTTTTATAAAATTTAATGAAACATACGCATGAATATGTATAACGTGAATAATCCTTGTATATTACACCACAGAAAGACGATTCCGTAACAAACAAACTAATCTTTGTACAACCTAAATATACAATTTACACTGAATCTTACTTACCCTAATTTATTGTCAACTTTTAACTTCATTCTCGCATTTTTTAAAACTTAAACATTATTAAGACCTCTCGTTTGCATATTGACTGTACGGTTTCTTACCGAGACGAAATGAACAATTATTTTAAATAGGTCACGACTAGAGACTCTTCGTTCTTGTCTCTGGTCGCCTGATAAGCCTCCCTCTCCACATCAGGGAATTTCGTTGGAACAATGGGAGAACGAAGATTTACTTTTGCAGGAAATCTAGAATTTGGGCAAATTATCAATAGTTCCCTTTAAATGATTTGGAAATCCTTATCCCAATCCTTATAAATTGGCAATTTACCTGATTCCAGCAATATCAACTTCGTAGTCACCTGATAATATGTACTCATTAGTGACTCGTTGCCTGTTTCCTTTCCCATCGTAATTTTCGACGAATCCCAGACAAACCTGCGAATATTTATAAAATCAAACAAACCTTTCGTAAATTTCATTTTAATCTTTGCCTGTTTTTTGAACGTGAAGCCGTAACCGGTGGTGGTGCACATCCCCACGTATTTCCCATTCCGGTAAATTGGTTCCCCACCCCAAGGCCAAAGATCCGTCTCGAGATTATGATCCTCCAGCAAGAGTTGGACGTACATTCGCTTCACCCCCTCATCTCTTTGCCTCAACAAAGCATCCCTTCCAATAAAATCAACACCTTTCTATAAAAATTCAAAACAATATGAGTGTGTAACATTCACGCACATTTTAAGCAGACTATAAACTTTACCAAATGCTATTTCGGTCAGAAAAATAGAGTTACTTTAAAGCTACGTACTATAACTATAGTTAACTATAACTAACTATAGTTGTCTGACCGCTTCGTATAATTCAACTATTCCCAGACCGGCGAGAGAATGCATCTCGTCTCGACGAGTTTAGCATTATTCTGCGCATACCCCCACATTATTCCGAGGGCACGGTTTTTAGTTGTCCGTGTTTGAAAAAGTGACGCATATAGGTCGATTCTCATATACGCGACACTCAGCTACGCGACGTCACGCGACATCGCCTGTCAAATAATGATTAAATTGTTTTAAATGGGCACGTTCTCACTATGGCTACGCGACAGCTAAGCGACGTGCCCAATTCAAACAATGTAACCATTATTTGACAGACGATGTCGCACGACGTCGCGTAGCTGTGTGTCGCGCATATGGGAATCGACCTTATTTCTTAACTCAAACTATCCTGCTCGTACCTCGACGCGTCCCTCGCCCCTCATACTTCGACGCGATAGTACAGCTGTATTCTCTCGCCGGCCCGAGTATATACTATACTATGCGGTCACACAGCTATAGTCAAACTACAGAGTGTGTATATTCTATACCGTGTGTACTGTGTATTCTATACCGTGTGTTAAGTCGCGCATAAAGTTTTAGTTTTTACCTAGGCGCGTCCCTCGCCTCTCATACCTCGGCGCAGAACAGCTGCATTCTCTCGCCGGTCTGAATATATACTATACTATACGAAGCGGTCACACAGCTATAGTCAAACCACAGCGTGTGTACATTCTATACCGTGTGTACGTAGCTTAAGTCGCGCATAAAATTTTAGTCTTACTTAAAAAAATCACATTTGAAAACACATCTATATTTTTAAATTCAATTTCTTTAAGATTTATCTTAGGTTTATACTGACATCGAATTTGACGCGCCAGACGCGTCCGCATTCCAACGGAGTCGTCTTAGTGTCCAAATCTTGGCCCCAAAACGCGTAGAATTTCTCGACACGCAACGCCCTAGTCGCGTAATATCCGGCGTGTTTCATCCCGTATTGCCCCCCGGCTTCCACTAAACGAGAGTAGACATGTAGAGCAAACTGAAAACATAAATAATATCAATAGACCTTTCCATAATTGATTTTTTTTTGTGCGAATGTTATACGTCAAAAAATGCCCGAACTTTTTGACGTATAACTAAATGTGTGCCCGAAACTTTTATATTCCCGCCTTTCAAACTTGGCGGATGCGCATGCGCTTGACTAACCGTAAAAAGGTCTATTCAGAGCTATAAACAGCAAAACAGCTCGCATTTACGACACGGGTCGGCAGACTTAAGTGAGAAGAGCTAAGTTGTCAAAGTAACAAAATTACAAAAGTTTCAATATTGTCGAAAATATTGCCATTTTTCTGAGACGCTTAAGGTAGACTTCCGAGCAAAGCGGTTCTGGCGTCACTAACGCAGCGATACTGACACAGCGGAAGTATTATACACCATGAACATGTATGAGGCGCCATTCGAGCGCAGCGACACTGACGCCCTGATGCTGAGCGCGTCAGTGTCGCTGCGCTCGAATGATGCCTCATACATTTCCATAGTGCATAATACTATCGCTATCGCTGAGCGCGTCAGTGTCGCTGCGCTCGAATGGCGCCTCATACTTTTCCATAGTGCATAATACTATTGCTATGTCGCGGCGGCTTTGACGCTGCGTTAGTGACGCCAGAGCCGCTTTGCTAGTCTACGTTTAGTGTTCTTCTTCGTGTTGCATTTACAGCCCGTTTAGGGCTTTGGCATTCATCTCAATGATTGATGGTTGCCCATCTACTTCAGTTTCTAACAAAGACTTTCCAATTTGCCGTCCCGATTGCTATCGCGTCTTCCTCCACGCTGTTCAGGCACATTGTCCTAGGTCTGCCACGCGGCCTGCACCTTCCTATAGTGACTTCCAGTTTCTGTTTCTTCTTCTTCTGGTACCATGACCGTTCAACGATCGTTGGTTATCGTGTTGGCTACCATGTTGCCGATGATTGTTTTGTTGACAGCGGCCCGGAAAAGCTGAACCGTAGACTTCCTATACCACTGCCTCAAGTTCTTTAACCACGATGTTCTCCTGTTTGGAGGGCACCATTCTGTTCATGTGTCCTGCATATCGTAACCTACCGCATTTAATTGTCCCTACCATATCTGGCTCGTTGATAATAATTTTATTGCTCGTCTTAACTCTCAGCAAGTGTTTTCTGTTTTCTTCTTGGCCCTATCTTGATCTTCTGGCTGTGAGCTTGCATCATCTCATACGTCCATTTAGATCTGGTAGTGCCTGTACACTTCTTGCTTGTGAGAGACAGTGGGAAGACTCCTACAGGTTGGCCTGTCCGTATTGAGTTTGGTTCTCGGTTATCTGTAATGGGATCTGCAGTTCCTCTAAGAGGTAAACCACTTGGCTTTGGACGCCTTTCCCCTACTTGTCACTGTGAGGAACCTCTTGGTGAGTCTGCAGTGATTCAAGTGGGTCATGTGCCTATATAAGGTCAGTTATCTTACGTCTTAACTCTCAGCAAGGGTCTTCTGTTTTTTTCTTGGCCCAGTATGCCTTCATCTTCTGGCTGTGAGCTTGCTTCCTCTGATCCGTCCATTTAGGTCTGGTAGTGCATGTGCACTTCTTGCTTGTGAAAGACTGTGGGAAAACTCTCTGCATGTTGGTCTGTCGGTATTGAGTCCAATTCTCAGTTATCTGTAATGGGATCTGCAGTTCCTCTAAGAGGTAAACCACTTGGCTTTGGACGCCTTTCCCCTACTCGTCACTGTGAGAATCCTCTTGGTGAGTCTGCAGTGATTCAAGCGGGTCATGTGCCCATAGAAGGTCAGTCATCTTACATCTTAACTCTCAGCAAGGGTCTTCTGTTGTTTTTCTTGGCCCAGTATGCCTCATATTCTGGCTGTGAGCTTGCTTCTTCTCATCCGTTCATTTAGGTCTAGTAGTGCCTGTACACTTCTTGCTTGTGAGAGACAGTGGGAAGACTCCAAACAAGTTGGCCCGTCGGTATTGAGTTCGGTTCTCGGTTTTCTGTAATGGAATCTGCAGTTCCTCTAAGAGGTAAACCACTTGGCTTTGGACGCCTTTCCCCTACTCGTCACTTTGAGGATCCTCTTGGTGAGCCTGGAGTGATTCAAGCGGGTCATGTGCCCATAGAAGGTCAGTCATCTTACGTCTTAACTCTCAGCAAGGGTCTTCTGTTGTTTTTCTTGGCCCAGTATGCCTCATATTCTGCCTGTGAGGTTGCTTCCTCTCAGCCGTACATTTAGGTCTGGTACTGCCGGTACAATTCCTACTTGTGAGAGACAGTGGGTAGACTCCCTGCAGGTTGGCCTGTTGGTATTGAGTTCGGTTCTCGGTTGTCTGTAATGGGATCTGCAGTTCCTCTAAGAGGTGAACCACTTGGCTTTGGACGCCTTTCCCCTACTTGTCACTGTGAGGAACCTCTTGATGAGCCTGGAGTGAATCAGAAGGTCAGTTGTCTTTTCCTCATACATGTGACTATATCTTCCTGATGTTCGTAGAGCTCGATATTGTGCCTGATTCTGTAGGTACCGTCCTCCTCTCTTATGGGTCCTAGTATTCTCCTCAGGATCTTCCTCTCTTTAAGTTTTTTTTTTTTCCTCTCTAACCAATGTGGGTCCAGGGGGGTTAGCCCTTAAAACACTGCGGCCCATTGGCCTATTGTATTTCCCCACATTGTTTTGTTCATGCAAATAGATCCAGTCCCTCTATTAGGTCCAGGATTCTATGTGCCATGTTTTTCACAGGGACTCTCTCAGCTGTAATATCAAGCTTGTGTCTCCTACGTGCAATTGCTTCACAGTGGAAGATTATATGGGCGGCGGTTTCGTCCTCCTCATAGCATAACCTGCATAAAGGTTCATCCTTCCAGATACCCATTTTATGTAGGTGTTCTCGTAGAGGGCAGTGTCCTGTAAGTAGGCCTACCACAATTGCGATCTGCTTCCTTGGCAGTTGCAGGATTTCAGCATTTAGAGTTGTTTAGCTTTCAATCATTTGCTGTGTGTCAGACCATTCAAATTGACGCACTGTAGACAGTGCTTTAGATTCTATTTTCTTGAGTGGATCCTTTGGATTCATCAAGAGGCACTCAGAGGCATAGAGTGCAGAGGGTCTTACTACTGAGTTGTATGTACTTGGAGGTATAGATGCTTTTACAGGAATGATATGTCCTCCTTAACTTGGTGCACCTGGCGTCTATGGCCAAGGTTCCACTCTCGCTTGCTGAGATCCATTCTCCCAAGCACTAGGCTGCAGGAACTTTAAAGATATTGTCGTTTCATAGTGGGATTGTAGAAGAAGCCTGATTGATAGTGGTGATGAACTCTATCTTCTGTATGTTGACCCTCAAGTCGTTTTTTGCCGCAACATTGTAGAAGCTCTATAGTTGAGCCTCCTCCATGCTTGGCCAATAGGGTGAGATCATCGGCAAAGGCTAGACAGAGTACATTGAGGTTGTTGTACCTAAGCTTCAGTCCTGCTTCTGGTGACTATATGGAAGTCCATTCTCTGATGATTTTCTCCAGAAAACAGCTGAAGAGGATGTATGAGAGGCTATCCCTCTGCCTGACTCCTGTCTGGATGGGAAAGCTCTAGGAGAGTTCACCCCCGAACTTGAATTTGGAGGTGGAGTTCTTCAGGGTAGCTTGGACCAGTCTGGTAGTCTTCTTATCTAGGGCCTAGTTCCCACAAGGCAGATAAGAGGATCTGTCAATCTATTGAGTTGTATGCCTTTAGGAAGTCTACCATAAAGGGTCGTCCCCCTTGGCTCTTATATGAGAGGATTGTCTTGAGGTTTTGAATCTGTCCTGTGCAGGACCTACTACAACGGAAACCTAAGTGGTTCGGGGGAAGCTCTCACTAAACCCCCTATTCCACCTTGGCTTTAGTATGCGCCACCCTGGTATCGCATATTTTGCATTCATTCAGGGTGGGCAGCCCGGACGGTCTACTGAAAAACCGCCCTAGTTGTTGTCTCCCCGACCAGGAATCAAACCCAGGTCTCCCGCATTAAAAGGCGGGTATGTTGTCAACTACACCACCGAGGAGGCTACAACGGAAACCAGCCTGGTATTCACCTAGTTCAGAGTTTAGCTGTTTGGTGACTCTAGTTTGTAGTGTTTTAGAGAAGATCTCGTAGGTCATAAGCAACAAGGAGATGCCTCTGTAGTTGTTGAGGTCGGTCTTACTTCCTTTCTTGTGTTGTGGATGGATCAAGGCAGAGGTCCATCCCTCTGACTTTAGTTTGTAGGGCTTTCGGGAAGATCAGTAGGTTATAAGCAACAAGGAGATGCCTCTGTAGTTGAGTTGAGGTTGGTTTTACATCCTTTGTTGTGTAGTAGATGGATCAAGGCAGAGGTACATCCCTCTGACTTTAGTTTGTAGGGCGTTAGGGACGATCTTGTAGGTTATAAGCAACAAGGAGATGCTTCTGTTGTTGTTGAGGTCAGTCTTACTTCCTTTCTTGTGTATTGGATGGATCAAGGCAGAGGTGCATCCCTCTGAATTTAGTTTGTAGGGCTTTAGGGAAGATCTTGTAGGTTATAAGAAACAAGGAGATGCCTCTGAAGTTGTTGAGGTCAATCTTACTTCCTTTCTTGTGTAGTGAATGAATCAAGGATTAGGTCCATCCCTCCAGCGAAACCTCTTTTCTCCAAAGGTCCTGAATGATCTGGGTGATGCTCTGCAGGGGCTGGTCATCTATGTGCTTCCACATTTCTGTAACTATATCATCTTCACCTGGGGCCTTGTTGTTCTTAAGGTATTTGATGATCTTCTCTATTTCTTCCCTGTTGGGTGGTACAGAGTCCTGGTTCCTGACTGCGGGCTTGGCGAAAGCAAGTCTCCCGTGTTTCTTCTGTATTGAGGAGTTTCTGAAAGCATTCTGCAAAGGTGTTTCTGCAGTCTGTTATTTATTTGGAGCTTCCCATCTGGCCCTCTGAGATGTAGGGTTGGGGCTGTGTATGAAGCAGTCTTATCTTAGTTAGATTGAGTTTCTTGAAGTCTTCTTCTGCCTGTAGTATTTGAGACCTGTTGTAGTTCCTCTTGGTTTTGCGGATGATATCGTTTTTCTTTGCGCCATGAATGCCTAATGGTTGGCCTCATCTTTGAGCTGATTCCACTTGATCCAGGCTCTGCGCCTTTCCTCTATAGCTTGATCACATTCTGGGGTCCACCAAAGGTGCTTGCCTTTGATCGATGATGCAGGTATAGTTTCATGATCGGCATCCAGCAGAGAATTTTGAAGAGTAGGCCACCCTTGTTTCTGTGTGATCTCTCGAGGGTGGTCAGGAATCCCTATCGCTCAGTTTTTGGGTGTTAAACATCGGTATTCTCGAGACCTTTGGGGTATTGTGTGCTCTTCTCGAGGGTTGTAGGTTGGTCTTAAATTGATTATACTACTAGTATATTATATTGACTATATTATTTGAAGAACCATAAATGCCTAGCAAATGGCGCCTGGGGTATAACACTTTACTGGCAACCACCACCCCGACACCACCCAAAAAGCACATTTAGTAATATGTTTCCCATGAAGACAATTTGGCGCCCCTCTGATGCCCGCCATATACGCTACAGTCTATCGGAGAGGTTACCTGTGCAGGTTTGCCTGCGCAGGCCAACCGTACGTCGGTACGGTTGACAAAAACTGCACAGGTCCATTCCCACACACGCTCCGGTCTACCTGCGCAGGCAAACCTGCACAGGCAGACCTCTCCGGTGGACCATTGTGTGTATGGCGGGCATAAGGGTGATGATTTGGGCATAATACAGGGTGCGGCAGTCAAACCTGCCTTTTTGAAATATCTGTAAGAAATAAACGGTTGTGCGGGGCGAGTTGGCAACATTGTCGTTGCGGTCCTCCCTTCAAAGCGTTTCTGTAGCCAAGGAGCACTGGTTCAAGCAAGAACGGTCGTTAGTCGTAAAAGCATTTTATCAAAACGGTTGTTATGCAGCTGCGCAACGCCGTTTGCGGACTCATTTCCAGATTAATCGTAATCGACCGGTGCTTTCTGTTAACTCAATAAAGTTATGAGTACGAAATTTTGAAAACATCGGTGAAACGAGAAACTGAAGAGGTGGCAGTGCGAATTCGCGCGAATGTTGAACGCGTAAGAATCGCTGTGACAAGAAGCCCTCGGAGGTCAACACGTCGAGTGCTGCGCTAGGAATTTCAGACAGGATTGTCCGAAGGGTATTGAGATTGGATTTACACTATCATCCCAAATTCGGGTGGTTAAGGCTATGAAAACGTTTTCGCTGCTCGACGGCGGTTTTGTGAGACGTTTTCGGAACGGATTGAAGAAAACCAGGAACTTCTCTACTTGCTCTGGATGAGCGCGAGGCGCAATTTCATTTTTACGGCTATGTGAACAAACAGAATGTTAGGTGCTGGAGTGATGAAAATCCTCAACAACTCCATCAAAAACCTCACCATTCGGCCAAGGTAACAGTTTGAAGCGCAATGTCTTCAACGGGAATCAAGGGCCCATTTTTTGTTGGAAATAAAAGGGAGCAAGCTGTTACCGTGAATGCGAAGCGCTACTCGGAAATGTTAAGAACATTCTTCATTCCTTGCGTTCGTCAACATGGACTGACTGGTAACACCTTATTTGAAGAAGAGCCACAAGGCCCATATGAGCATGAATCTCCTCAATGAAGTTTTCCCAAATCGGGTGATATCCCGAAACGGTGCGATTCCTTGGCCCCATCTAATCGCATGCGATTTTTTCTTCTGGCGTTACCTAAATAGCAAAGTTTTCCAAGAACGGCCTCGTACTCCTCGTACTTGAAGAACTGAAGGCCAGAATCCGTCAGGAAATCGGAAATCGTCAGGATGATCTTAGACATCGCCTGCAAGAAAGCATCGATCGAGATGGACGACACCTTAATAATGTTACTTTTAACAAATGATTAATGTTTCTTAAATGCTTTTTAACGTTTTAACGTAGATCAACATGACATCAATGAGATTTAAAAAAACGCAACCTTTTCTTTCTTTCAGTTATTTCAAAAATGCAGGCTTGGCTGCCGCGCCCTGTATATCCCCTTGACCTCGTTTCGCTACGCTATAAAAGAGCCGCAGTCTGCCGACCCCTGGTTTAGGGCATTGATTAACACAATGTTGATTAACACTAATGCTGCCCGCATTCAAAGCATAATTAAGTAACATTTACTTCATTTGGAATGTATAAAACGTATCCCAGTTCGCCGGTGTGCGTCAAGTTGAAGGCCCTAATCCCGTTCGCTAATCCGATGTCCAGCTTTTTGTAGGTGAAGAAGGGGAAGTTTTTGGGGTTCAGATCTTCGTCCGTGTGCTCCGACAGCAGCGTCCTGGTCAAGGGACCCATTAGACACAGGGAGGTGAACATGCTGGTCACGTCCGAGATCACCACCGTCGACGGCAAATGCTTTTGCAGCCAGACTTTGCAACGGGTTTGCTGGATCGTCGGCGCAATCATCATATAACTACAAATAGAAGACATTAGACAGACTGATTAGACTTATTTTTGCAGTAATAGCTTCTAATAGAGCCAATAGATGAATTTTTGTTGTGCGCATGCGTCAATTTTTCGTCATGTACGTCAAAAAAGTGCCCGAAATTTTTTGACGCATAACCATTGAAAATAACAAAATGTGCCCGAAACTTTCCTGATTTTTAAACATTGCCGACGCACATGCGCTTAACCCCTTGACATACAATGACGCCTCTAAGACGCCATGTATATGCGATAAGAGATATACAATATACATAGATATCACATGTATATGGGCACGTCAACGCGCATTTTATTCGTATGTCAAGGGGTTAACTAACCGTAAAAAGATCTATTTAGAGTTCCCAAAATGATAACTAGAACATTTATCTGTACCAATTAGACGAATCAGACAAGACAAACTAAATCGACTTACTGGTTTTCCGAAATCCTAGCTAATGAGCAATCGTTCTCGTACCCTCCGTACTTGTTCTGCATCCCCGTGTGGATGACACTACCCACAGCAACGTCGACATCGTTCGAACAAACAAACTGCAGAGCCTTGACCACATCATCCCCTTTCGACTAGAAATTAAAAAAAACGGTTTTAATCCGCATTTAAGATTACACTGAAATCTGCCCAATCAAAACACATTATCCGCTGGTAAGTAAAGTTTCCAATCGTATTGGACACCCTAGTGAAAATGAAATGTCGTCGAAGTGCCGAACGAAGTGTCGGTAATGCATCAAGGAAGTGTCAGTGAAGTGTTTTTTGAAACTCTCAAGTTTGAACGGAGAAGCTTAGTTGTGACTTTTTGATTGTGAAGTGTTTATTTTATATTTACTTTCATCCACTATTATTAATATCCTGGTAGGTCTGCAGCTGCCGCATCAGCTTCGTCAGGTGGGCTCCCACCTTGAGATCCCGCGCGTTTCACGGACTGCTCATCGCCTCGCTCCTCCTCAGGTTCAAGTAGTAATTCTGCTTCTGTTGTTCCACCATCAGCGACGCCATGCTCGCCCTCTCCCTCAACGCCTTTACCTGCTGCTTCAGATGCGCCACCTCGTTGTACAACGACATCACCATTTGGATCTCCTCCTCCTTATCGTTCAACTTCTTCTCCAACAGCTCCAAATCCTTCAAGTGCTCCGCATCGAACTCATGATCCAAATCCACGTCTTTCGTCAGCTCGTCATACTTATCGGAAAGTTGCGCAAATTCCGCGTCGAGATTCACCAACACACCCTTCAACACCTTTTCTTTGGTGTCCATCCACCTTGGTGTCCATCAAAGATTGGATCGGAGAATCTTTCTTTCTTCTACCGTCGTTGTATTGCGCATAAACCGACTTGATGTGCTTATATTTCTGGTTACTCCTCGCCATAATCTTCTGCGAGTACTGGCTTTGACATCCTGAGAATGGAGTGCCCACGCACTTGTGCTCCGACTGACGATACTTGTTGAGAATCTGTTGAAACCCGACGCCTTGTTTCGCGACGCAGTGCAATGCATCTATATCGGATCGACGCCCCAAACCGTTTCCGTTTGATCCTTCTCCGGTTCGACGTTCTCCACTCGCACCTGTCTGTCCTCCAGTTCCCCTTCTACCTCCTCCGGAATCTCCGAAATATCTTTAGCCATCTCTTGCAAGTGCTGGAAATTCATGTTGTTCCGCAACATCGGACAGGGATAACCATAGCCGTACCCCATTCTCGTTCCCAAAGAAGAAACTATTGCGGACAAAGATTGGTTGTTCAATCGTTCTGCGGCTATTACAATGTTGTGCGCGAGCGTCGGTGAAATCCCCTTGATAGGTTGTCGAGTTTTGATGATGTTCATCACCTGTTGGATATTGATGCCGATGTTGTGACTGGGCGTCGTCGATTTCGCGGCGCAAAACGGAATCGTCTTCGAGTGGAAGTGTCTGAAGTAATTCCTTGCGACCTGTTTCATCCTGCTGGCGATGGTCGGCGCCTCGTAACTGTGCGTGAAGTTGGTGTAATCAGGCATCATTTGATCGTAATACATCTGCTGTTTTTGCTGGTGTTCTGTCGGTGAGAGCATTTGGTTCCGGGACTTGGCGAAACTGCTGTAGCTGGCGCTCTCGTTTCGCATCTCGCTGGGGATGGAGATCGGCGGCAGCACTTCAACGTTCTTCTTCAGCTTCGGCTTGATCTCGATGTGCGAAACTCGGTTCAAATTGTTTTCGTTGCTCTCGCCCTGAGACAAGTCCGACTCGCTCCCCTTCGCCGCTTTATTGTGGTAAATCTCCACCAGGTTGTTCGGGCAGCGCCCTGGTGTTCCGCTTCACCGCCACCACGGACATCTTGGAGCTCTTTAGCCGCTTGATGCTCTTCCTCTGCTTCTTCGACGCGTTCACCACTTCCTTGTTCTCGTCGCGCGAGACGCTCCGCGGCCTGAATGCCTTCGTCTTCGATTTCAACTGAGTTAAAGAGCCGGAGGAATGCTCGTAGCTGTTGACCGATAGCTTCTTCGCCCGGCGTTTAGTGTTCACCTTCTTGTGCTTCAACGTAATGGAATGATTGATTGGGCGGTAATTCTGCGAGTAATGGCCTTGATCCCCGGTGCTTTCACGCGAACGAATCTCAATCGAACTCACGTTCTGTGAGTTATCCGCTCGGGAATTCGAATTCGAGCGAAGATCCTCGGTTTTAAAGACTTTTTGTTTCGACAATGGCCTGCTATCGGTCTCCATGAAGCTGTGCAGCTCGGGTAATCGATTGATCGAGTTCGTGATATCGCTCAGGATGTTATTGATTGTGACCACGGCGGCGCCGCTGTTGTCCGTGCCGATCGCTCCGGAGTTTTCGGAGTGAATAATGTTGCCAATTGTGCTGTGCGACACTTTATTTGTCTCAGAAACTCTTCGTTGCACTTTGGAGACACTTCATTGTACCTTGATGATACCTCATAAGACACTTTATTTTCACCAATTTTGTTTTGGGTTGTAGTTATTTTTTGGGTGCGGGGAGTTTCCGGACTTACCCACAAATCGATTTTGGTGAACGAAGAATAATCGCAGATGCCCACGGTCTCGCGACATGCTTCATATTCTTCGGCCACAAAGTCGAACCATGGGGGTTTGCCGAACGTGTTTGTGTAGCCTATGCGGAATGGCGAGTACAGGCCCGACCCCGAAGCCGACCAATCCCAATTGTCCAATTCTAAAATTTCAAACGTCACACATTGTCAGTGTCCAATCGAAACGGTCGAAATAGACTTTTTACGGTTAGTTAAGCGCATGCGTGTTTAAAAGGCGGGTTTTTAAAAGGCGAGATTCGGGCACATTTGTTATTTTCACTAGTTATACGTCAAAAAGTGCCCGAAAAACATAGCGGAAATTGACACATGCACACAAAAAAATTGATGAATGTAAAGGTCTATTAGTTTGTCGGACGGAAATTCGAATCAATGCATTGTTAGGAAGCTCATGATAAATTCGTGAAAATGATTTTCACAAAAGACAACAAAACTTATTGAATGAACAACTTGCTTGGTATTATTTACTTGTCTGGTCTTATTTGAAACTATAGTCCATTTTTTTAAGAATGCAGTAACTAGAAACCTGATTTACACTATGACAAATGTTCAATCTAGTTACAAAATTTGGCGCTAAATTTAAATATAGTTACTTGAATATAAAAGAAAAATACAGATTAAATACACCAAATGGCAACAATAGTAATAAAATACAAACAAATAAATGGAGAAAAACGCAAAATATCTAAATGATACAAACAGATCACATGACAATTGTGAATTGACACGGCAGCCATTGACAACTAACAGCTGCAAATGTATGTGAAAAGAAAGAGATAAAAGAGTTTGAGATGGAGAAGTAAATATCGTCGGTGTGAACTCCTCCTCGATTTAAGCCAATCAGAGAACAAGGTCAAATAAGCCCTATCTTCCCTGTACTGCATTCTTAAAAAAAATGGACTATAGTCAGTTCTTGTTTTCAACTTGTCTGGGGTTGGCTGGAAGTCTTGTTTTAAGGGGCCCTCACACTGTCAATACAACTTGCTCCAATATTTAAGAACAAATAAAACTATAGCTTCGAGCTTATTAGATGTGTGATGTGAAATAAAAACCCAAACCGTCCTCAATCCTTTTACCTTCCTTCTTTTTGGTTTCAAACCAAGTGGGCCTCTCGTACCCCATGACCTGTCCGAAAACAGCGCCGGCCTCCCGCAGCTTGGGGTAGACTGGCGACAACCTCAAGTTCCTCCCTGTGTGGAACTCGTTCATGGGGTAAATCAGACCATAGTGGAGCCCAGGAACCTCCGTGACGCGGTCCCGCAAGAACCTCCGATTATTGTGAAGGCCCAGGAAACGAGAAACTTCCAGTTCGTACATGTCGAAGGAAGTCTCTCCTTTAACCATGAGTTCGGCGGTGGCGAGCCCCACACCACCAGCCGCCGAAATCCCCACGGTTTTCATCCCAGCCGCCACTAAATATTTTCTAATCTAGAATAATTAGTTCAATTGAAATAAAAACGATTACAGTTTCAATTTGATACCTCTGGTGCTTCTCCGACAATCCATTTACAATCCGGACTGAAGGCTTCTGGACCATTGCAGAGTCTATCTAAGACAGCACTGCGCATTAATGGAACTCGGTGCATCAATTGCTCCAGCAAAATATGGAAGTGGTCCCAGTCTTCAGGCAGATAACGCTCCCTACCGCTATCTACAAAATCTAGATAATGAATGGTGTATACAGTTAATTAAATCAATTTTACATGGAATTATGCCATCCTCAAATGCTGGTTTAGCTACAGGTTCAAAGCCCCCGGCCAACAACCTTCCATTGTTTTCCCTGATATAGATATGACCATCTTGGTCCCTAATTACTGACAGAAAAAGAAAACTGAATAAATTTTATCTTGCATTTCTCATCTTCAATTGCAACACCTCTGGCGAATGTTTGGAACAAGTCGTGATTTAAACTCGATTTCAGTAAAAGTAAATTTGTATTTTACCTGGTGTGTTAGGATCAAGTCCGGGGATAGGCTTAGTGTGCAAATAATAGTGTTCAGCGGGGTGCAAAGGAACTTTGACTTTGGGCTCAGACAGCTGCCCGATACCCCTGGCCCAAAACCCGGCACAGTTGACGAAATATTCGCATTCGATATTCCCCAGCGCCGTTTCCACGCTCGAAACGAATCCATCAGTTTGATTCACTTTCTTCAACATGCAATTCTGAATAACCTTTACACCTAAATATGAAAAGATTTAATGGAGCTGGTTTTATTTAGGGAATGTTATTACCCATTTTCCTCGCTTCTGATAAAATAGACAAGCACGTTTCGTAAGGATCACCGACTCCATCTCCAGGAATCCACAAGCCCCCATAAATATCTTCGATGTTGATTAAGGCACAGCGTTCGCGACACTGCTCTGGAGTAAGCAAATCACATTGAATATCCCAGGATCTAAAACACGAAGTGAAATTAAATTTGAATGAGGATTCGATTTGTGGGCAACGTACACAGATTGTGCTTTCATTCTGCGAAAGATAGTCATTCGGTCTCTGGTACGAGCTAGGTTTAAACTTCCGCATTGTTTCCAGCCAGTGTTTAAGCCTTTACGTTCCAATTCATTATAGAGATCTATGCTGGATTGAGTTATTTTCACTTGCGCTAAACTAGGTTTGAAGACTCCTATTAAACCAGAAGAATGCCACGTTGCGCCTGCACCTATTCTAAAGAAAGGTTTGAGTATCAATTATCGATTGTAAAATGATTATAGTTACCTGTTTTGTTCGATGACGACGGTTTCAGGTCCCCATCCGAGTTTAGCTAGATGATAAGCTACAGATACACCCATAACCCCAGCCCCACAAATCACGACTCTGGCTTCAGTGGGTGGAGTGGTTTCTTCCAAATCAAGTGAGAAATCTTTATCGGAATGTAAATCCGTGTGGAAATTTGATATGTTTCGGGGAAGGGGCTTGCCCTTGATATGTATGAAGTGTCTGGAGCATCTTGACAACATCTTGTGTGATGGGGAAGTTTCTCAGCTAGCAATTAATTGTGGGCTTTGTAGGGCTTCGCACATGATTGGATTGTTGCTGGCTGAGTTGGGAATTCGTGCTCTATACAGTTTGGCTTGGCTTCTGGTCGGGTTCACATCGAATTGGAAGATCTCTTCCTGACAAATTAATTGTAAACAGTTTCTACTTTCCTTTTTTGGGGTTATGTTTTTTATTGGAAACTGTCAAAATTGTAAAAAGTTATTTTGGCAAAAAGCAAAATTACATAATTCTGCCTTGATCAGTGTTAATTCATTAATAATTGGCATTTAATTAGCATCCAGATTGATAATAATTTTAGATTAATTTCTATAAATTAACTCCGTCTGTCTAGTCTTGTCTGTCTAGTCTTGTCTGTCTAGTCTTGTCTGTCTAGTCTTGTCTGTTTAGTCTTGTCTGTCTAGTCTTGTCTGTCTAGTCTTGTCTGTCAAGTCTTGTCTGTCAAGTCTTGTCTGTCTAGTCTTGTCTGTCTAGTCTTGTCTGTCTAGTCTTGTCTGTTTAGTCTTGGCTGTCTAGTCTTGTCTGTCTAGTCTTGTCTGTCTAGTCTTGTCTGTCTAGTCTTGTCTGTTTAGTCCATTTCAATTTATTAATTACTTTGATTTAGTAATAATCAATTCCCCTTCATTGCTTCTACTGTTTATGAATTATTCAAATTCCTGAGAAAATACCATTTGTGACTTTTCCAATAACTTATCTGCAATCCCTTCCATTACTATCCATGGAGACATGTTCCCCGTATTTTTGTACATGTAATTGTTCTTGATTTTCTTGTGGAACTGGAGTTTGTAATGGATGAGGTCGACGATCGTTTTTTTGGGCAGCATCTCTAGTAGTCGCAGGTTTTGTTTGGATTTCTGAACGAGCATCAGTTTGCCCTTGCAGGGTACCTTGTCCTCGATGGACTTTTTAGATTCTTTGTGGGTTAAATCGCGTGTGCTGTTCTTTTTCGCATCGTCTTCGTTCAAAAGAAGTTTCGTAGCTCTTCAAACCAGTTACGGAAATGGTCTGTCTTCGTTCCTCAATGCCAGTTCCCGATTTGGAGCTGAATTAGCATCGCCGATGACCCTGCTCTTTCCATCTTCTGTTCCGACGGTTTTCTGTTCTCGTCGCCGTTCAAGCACTCGATCAGCTTGTCGGTGAACTCCTTGCACTCCATCTTCTCGATCCGCTTGCCCAGCCGCTCTTCAAGCAACTGCTGCACCTCGTCCTCCATGTGCACCCCCGTCTTCGTATCCGTCTTATCACCTTTCACCATCGAGATGAAATGTTCCAATATACATCTTCTCCATCGGCTTGTCCACCCGCTTATCAAGCAACTGTTGCACTTCGTCCTCCATGTGCACCGTCGTCTTCGTATCCGTCTTATCGCGTTTCACCATCGAGATGAAATGTTCCAATATACATCTACTCGATCGGCTTGACCAGCCGCTCCTCAAGCAACTGTTGCACCTCGTCCTCCATGTGCACCTTCGTCTTCGTATCCGTCTTATCACCTTTCACCATCAAGATGAAATGTTCTAATATACATCTTCTTGATCGGCTTGTTCACCCGCTCATCAAGCAACTGTTCGTCACAGCACTTCGTCCTCCATGTGCACCCCCGTCTTCGTATCCGTCTTATCGCGTTCCACCATCGAGATGAAATGTTCCAATATACATCTACTCGATCGGCTTGCCCAGCCGCTCCTCAAGCAACTCTTGCACTTCGTCCTCCATGTGCACCCCGTCTTCTTATCCGTCTTATCGCGTTTCACCATCGAGATGAAATGTTCCAATATACATCCTCTCCATCGGCTTGCCCAGCCGCTCCTTAAGCAACTATTACACCTCGTCCTCCATGTGTACCCCCGTCTTCGAATCTGTCTTATCGCGTTTCACCATCGAGATGAAATGTTCCAATATACATCTTCTCCATCGGCTTGACCAGCCGCTCCTCAAGCAACTGTTGCACCTCGTCCTCCATGTGCACCCCCGTCTTCGTATCCGTCTTATTACCTTTCACCATCGAGATGAAATGTTCTAATATACATCTTCTTGATCGGCTTGTTCACCCGCTCATCAAGCAACTGTTGCACTTCGTCCTCCATGTGCACCCCGTCTTCTTATCCGTCTTATCGCGTTTCACCATCGAGATGAAATGTTCCAATATACATCCTCTCCATCGGCTTGCCCAGCCGCTCCTTAAGCAACTATAACACCTCGTCCTCCATGTGTACCCCCGTCTTCGAATCTGTCTTATCGCGTTTCACCATCGAGATGAAATGTTCCAATATACATCTACTCGATCGGCTTGCCCAGCCGCTCCTCAAGCAACTGTTGCACCTCGTCCTCCATGTGCACCCCATCTTCGTATCCGTCTTATCGCGTTTCACCATCGAAATGAAATGTTCCAATATACATCTTCTCCATCGGCTTGCCCAGCCGCTCCTCAAGCAACTCTTGCACTTCGTCCTCCATGTGCACCCCGTCTTCTTATCCGTCTTATCGCGTTTCACCATCGAGATGAAATGTTCCAATATACATCCTCTCCATCGGCTTGCCCAGCCGCTCCTTAAGCAACTATTACACCTCGTCCTCCATGTGTACCCCCGTCTTCGAATCTGTCTTATCGCGTTTCACCATCGTGATGAAATGTTCCAATATACATCTTCTCCATCGGCTTGACCAGCCGCTCCTCAAGCAACTGTTGCACCTCGTCCTTCATGTGCACCCCCGTCTTCGTATCCGTCTTATTACCTTTCACCATCGAGATGAAATGTTCTAATATACATCTTCTTGATCGGCTTGTTCACCCGCTCATCAAGCAACTGTTGCACTTCGTCCTCCATGTGCACCCCGTCTTCTTATCCGTCTTGTCGCGTTTCACCATCGAGATGAAATGTTCCAATATACATCCTCTCCATCGGCTTGCCCAGCCGCTCCTTAAGCAACTATTACACCTCGTCCTCCATGTGTACCCCCGTCTTCGAATCTGTCTTATCGCGTTTCACCATCGAGATGAAATGTTCCAATATACATCTACTCGATCGGCTTGCCCAGCCGCTCCTCAAGCAACTGTTGCACCTCGTCCTCCATGTGCACCCCATCTTCGTATCCGTCTTATCGCGTTTCACCATCGAAATGAAATGTTCCAATATACATCTTCTCCATCGGCTTGCCCAGCCGCTCCTCAAGCAACTCTTGCACTTCGTCCTCCATGTGCACCCCGTCTTCTTATCCGTCTTATCGCGTTTCACCATCGAGATGAAATGTTCCAATATACATCCTCTCCATCGGCTTGCCCAGCCGCTCCTTAAGCAACTATTACACCTCGTCCTCCATGTGTACCCCCGTCTTCGAATCTGTCTTATCGCGTTTCACCCTCGAGATGAAATGTTCCAATATACATCTACTCGATCGGCTTGCCCAGCCGCTCCTCAAGCAACTGTTGCACCTCGTCCTCCATGTGCACCCCATCTTCGTATCCGTCTTATCGCGTTTCACCATCGAAATGAAATGTTCCAATATACATCTTCTCCATCGGCTTGACCAGCCGCTCCTCAAGCAACTGTTGCACCTCGTCCTCCATGTGCACCCCGTCTTCGTATCCGTCTTATCGCGTTTCACCATCGAGATGAAATGTTCCAATATACATCTACTCGATCGGCTTGACCAGCCGCTCCTCAAGCAACTGTTGCACCTCGTCCTCCATGTACACCCCGTCTTCGTATCCCTTTTATCACGTTTCACCATCGAGATGAAATGTTCCAATATACATCTTCTCCATCGGCTTGCCCAGCCGCTCCTCAAGCAACTATTACACCTCATCCTCCATGTGTACCCCCGTCTTCGTATCCGTCTTATCGCGTTTCACCATCGAGATGAAATGTTCTAATATACATCTTCTTGATCGGCTTGTTCACCCGCTCATCAAGCAACTGTTGCACTTCGTCCTCCATGTGCACCCCGTCTTCGTATCCCTTTTATCACGTTTTACCATCGAGATGAAATGTTCCAATATACATCTTATCGATCGGCTTGTCCACCCGCTCATCAATCAACTGTTGCACCTCGTCCTCTATGTGCACCCCCGTCTTCTTATCCGTCTTATCGCGTTTCACCATCAAGATGAATTGTTCCAATATACATTCGTATTCCTTCTGAGACATTGTTTGTTCTTTGCCGATCTTTTCGAAAAATTCCTGAGCAATGTTCCACATGACGTGATCGCAGCCACGGATCTGGGGGGGGGGGGCAAGCCGGGGCCCATGCCCCGGGCGGCAAATTCAGAGGGCGGCAAATTCAAACTTGGCAGACAAATACAATGTTTTCCCTACGCATACATACGCATTTGTCTCGATAACTTAAGCCAATAGTTTTCGAGATATTTAAATTAAACATCTTATTTTTTTATAAAAAAAAAATTATTTCAGACCCTATTCTGTGCTACCTTAAATAATATATATGTCCTACACGTCCATGCCCTTACGTATATTTGTAAATATATTGGCCTAACACAGAATAAGTGAAGCTAGATAGGTTTTTTGTGGCGTTGTTTCCAGGAGGCCTATGTCCATCAGTGGGCGTCTGATGGCTGAAATGATGATGTTGAACGGTAAAAATTAGGCCGGACGGGGTGTGCGGTCCGCCGGACGGCGGTTTTTGCTCCACCTCGAAAAAATTTAAGATACGGGGCTGCGTGATCGTTGCCGATGCTGAGCTTCTCGGCGTAGTCATCATCCTGCAGCTGATTATCCACGTTCCTGTACATGTCGTTGATAGTTTTGCTGGCCGATTTCTTCCTCGGCTCACACTTGGCGCTCTTGAAGACTTATTGACTCGGAAACGGGCGCTGTTGCTGGACCGGCTGCGGTCTGTGCTTGTAAGTGGCAGCAACGGCCTTCCTCCAGTAAGGGTCCTTTGGAATGCTTTCATACATCGAATATCGACTTTCTCTAGACTTTACCTTAAGCGTTTTGTTGTAACAATTTTCGGTTAAAGATATCTTCGAATCGCCGTTCTTCAAAAATGGCGTGGGCATTAAACGCCTCTCCTGCATGTCATCGTACAAGACATTACATTTTATTTCTTGTAGATCAATGATACACTGTTCGCCTTTCAAACACGGATTTTCATCGTAATATTGCTCAGGATGTCGCAGAGCGAGCTGGAGTACTTCAACAATTCACCGAACTTATCACGAATGCCAATCAACTCCGTTGAGGGTAAATGCTTTTTGTACGCTTGATGACGCAAGATGATATGTTCTGGACCCTCCTCACTCCTTGCCCAAGTGGGAAGTGGAAAAGTGTGACATTAACAGTGATTTATGAAATTAACATTACTTCTTATGTAAAACACACACAAACTTTTTCTCAACTCAAGCTTCAAACTAATTTTGTGTTGGTACTGAAACTTGTAAACGGGCGCGAGAACGGAATGTATAATTGAATGTAATAATTGTGAAATAGTTGATAAGAACCGTCGAGTCTGCATTTTCGTATTTCAACTTGTTTGATTTTATCGCTATACATTCAGATGTTCGGACGTGTTGTTTACAATAAATTTACTAACACACGCCTCGAGTGCGGGCGGATGTTTAGCATTTTGTAGCTATTCGGAACGCGATTGATATTTAAGCCTGAGCTCTAAATTCAACAATTAAAACTGTATCCCTGCGACCAATGTGTAAAAGTTCTCGCGAGCAAGGATAATCTTGGTAGCCATAAGGAAGTATGTAATGATAATCAAAAAATGTACTACAAATGCACCGTTTGCAATTCAACCTTCAGAAGAGAAGATAGCGACATATAAGACAATATTATAAAATCAATAATGATGTTGGGAAGAAGAGGAGTCTAAGTACTGAATGTTCACCGTACACCTCCAAGAAGATAAAGTTGTAGCCGCAGACAGTCGAATAATTTATGGAAAATATGCAATTAACAATTCCCAACAAGGCTAAAATATGCAGGAGATATACGCTCACAGAAATACCTCTACGTAACTGTGAAGCCGGTCCAGCAGAACATCTTCCAAGCTTGTGTCACCTATAGAATTGATGGTTCACGGGATTGATGTAGATAGCTTTGTTAGTAAATTGATCAGCCGTTCTACGAGAATCCGCACAACCCTTCACATGGAATCTTTCGATTCCTGATCTTTTATATGAAATCTAAATTCATCAAAATGAGGTCAAACTCTTAAATCCATCCACTTTCCGTCCACTGCATCCACTTTCCATCCACTTTAATCAGCTTTAATCAGACTGAAGCGCGCTTCATTTCTAATCTCCCGGGACTTAGCCCATCTAATCTAATGCTAACCTACCCTAATGCTAACCCAACTAACCTAACCCGTTGAGATTAAAGCAGTTTAAAGGCTAATTAAAGCCGATTAATGCTGATTAAAAGCTGTTTAAAAGCTAATTAAAGTGGATGGAAAGTGGATGAAGTGGACGGAAAAGTGGATGGATTTAAGAGTTTGACATCGTTTTGATTGGTCATTGAACCTGTACAACTATGGAATCGTGCGAGGAGTGAGGAGGGTCCAGAACATATCATCTTTCTTTACTTGAGCGGCGTAAAATCTTTGATTGAGGTCTAGGTTGTTGAGACCGCCGTGTCTGTCTGTCTAGTCTTGTTGTCTGTTTACTGTTGTCTGTCTAGTCTTGTTTGCCTTGTCTTGTTCGTCTAGTCTTGACTGCCTAGTATTGTCTGCCTAGTCTTGTCTGCCTTGTCTTGTCAGTCTGACCTTGTCTGTTTATTCATATCTAATGTAGGTTTATCTGTGAGGATTAGTAAGATAATATTAGAAAGTCTAAAACTAGATAGGACTCTTGTTGTTTTCGTTTTTTTTTTTATCAATAAATCACTGTAACTTTATTATTGTCGATAAAAATAAAACAGTTAATTTCGCTATGTGTTTGCAAAAGTGAAAATGTATGCAAAGCTCTGCAAAATTAGCATAAGTGATCGAAATATTTCAATTACTTTCATTGTTTTGCAATATCGTTTATCTACTCACACACCAAAATTAACACATTAATAAATACATTATTGTATGTGAAGGATGCCATTATTATAATCGTGCGTAAAAGTCCAATGTAAATGAAATGCAGTTTCATTATTAAACGATTTCTGTTTGCTGTTACTATGGCAACCTAACCATAATCTAATCTAGATTAAATCTAGGTTAACCTAGGCTTACATAGAAGTATTGAAAGATGGTTCCTTCTAGACCCACCACCTCCACTGACCTTGACACTTCCAGTTTCGACTTCTGTTTCCGGTTTCCCACTTCCGGTTTTTCAGACATGAGAGTGTGGTCTATGTAGTCCCACTTGCGAGGTCTATGTAACCCCACGCTGGATGTGAGGTCTATGTATTCCCACGTGTGAGGTCTATGTATTCCCACGTGTGAGGTCTATGTAACCCCACGCTAGGTGCGAGGTCTGGTTTCGACTTCCGTTTATGGTTTCGACTTCCGGTTTCGACGTCTGTTTCAGGTTTCCCACTTCCGGTTTCACATTTCCTGTTTGGTGCGGGCGGGACAATTCAAAATCGAAACCGGAATTCGAAACTGGAAGTGTCAAGGGTCAGTGGAGGTGGAGGGCCTAGAAGGAAAAATCTTTCGCTACTCATCGACAACGACCAAATAGTGTTCACGTTACTGTGCGTTTTTAATAGTTAGCAATTTATTCGACGGAGGCGCTGAACGTTCTAAACTTATTGTGTCAGTGATTTGAAGTATGCTGTCTGTCAAAATTACAATTTTTACAATATCATCGGTAAGAAACAAGATTTTTTTTGTAGATTCAACAGTATTTTAACATGGTTAGTAGATAAAATAATGTATGACACACGTGTGTGAAAGGCTTTTGTGCAATCATTGCGATTAAACCATTTGCCTTCGGCTCGTGCTTTAAACTTCGCAACTCATGCACAAAAGCCCTTCGTCACCCACTTTTATCATAAACTACTATTTTGCATTGAATATAAAGTGACCACACGTCCCGATTTTGGCGGGACAGTCCCGCTTTTTGCAGGACAGTCCCGCGTCCCGCCGATTTTAAAAAATGTCCCGCTTTTTAGAAAATATCTGCATTTTTAATTTTAAAATGTATGTAAATACATTTTTGTATATTTATTGACAAGTATATGGATGTATACAATAACAGTAGTTTATGACACAAGTGTGTGAAGAAGGGCTATTGTGCATGAGTTGCGATGAGTTTAAAGCACGAGCCGAAGGCGAGTGGTTTAAGGGATTAGGAGTAGATTAGGTTATGGTTAGGTTAAGTTAAATTAGAGCCAGATAAAACCAGATTGATAGGTTTTTCGTCTTCTTGATTCAAAATAAGAAAAAATAATTCAATTCTAATATATGTCAGAAAATTTATTTTAACTAAGTCGATGACTTGTTTAGTGACGCAAGTTGTTGCCATGGTAACAACAAACAGAAATCGTTTAATAATGAAATTTCATTTGATTTACATTATATTTTTACGCACGGTTTGGATACTTTTACACACGATTATAATAATGGCATCCTTTACATACAATAATGTATTTATGAATGTGTTCATTTTGGTGAGTGAGTAGATAAAATATATTTTTTTGAATAATTGGTCTACTTTCATAACTAAATTATAATTCTCATTTCGTCCTATTTGTCCCGCTTTGTCTCAATGAAAATGTGGTCTCAATGAAAAGTTAGACGTCTAAATTTGTTTTGTCTTTGTAAAGTTTGTAATAATAAGTAGTAAAAATAAAATTGTGATAATGCTTGAACACCTGGCAGAAACTACTAATTTATCGCGTTTATTTAATATGTTTTGTGGTAAAAATGTGTTGATAATGTTTAAAATTAAATTTTATGTTTAGATCAAATCTTCGTCAGAATTTATCACCGTGCTTTAATTGCGTAGGATTCGTGTGGATTTGTATGCAAAAAATCCATGCAAATTTTAATGATTTCTTGGTAAAAGATCGCGGTTTTGCATTTGTGCGTTAATTGCTATTGAAAATGAATAAAAGATTTATGCGGAATATTCAATTTTTTATGGAAATATCGTTTTTTTTTTGTTTGTTTGTCAAATATCGACTGGGACACTAGGAAGACTTCGGTCCGAAATCTGTCAACTTTATTACCGACAATAAATTAAAACGTTGTTAATATTTCCTAGTGTTAATCATATATTTACGAATGTTTTATTTGAAATTCAAACACTTAAATCTCTCAATGTACTAAAAAGTGAACTTTGCCTGTGACATTTGACGGGTGGATTGAGTAGCCTGTTGAGTGTCGTTGTCGGTCACAAGCCCGGGTAAAAGAGGAGGGTTGGCCGAACGGGTTAGTAGCCTACCCGCCGGAAAATTAATTGTAAGCTCCACACGGAAAAAAGTACACTCAAAAATTACAGTTTATATAGTAGCAGCGGCCTTACGAATACAAATTTGAAAAGATTGCAGTCGCATACTGTAATTTTTAAAACTTATTTACTAATAATACCAGAAACTGTAATTAAAAAAAAGCAATAGTTAGTTTCTCCGTTTCAAATTCGTAAGGCCGATGCTACTATTTAAACTGTAATTTTTAGAGTGTACTCTTTTCCGTGCAGACTCTAGAGAACAGAACTAGAGAACAGCCTCTGAATCGGACGGATTGGATAACGACGAAAACTGCGCGAAAACGGAAAAAGCAAGAATGGAGAAAAAAAGTGATCAGGATAGGATGCTGGAATCCTACGACGCTGGAACAAGAAACAACAGGAAGTGATGTTGGAGTTGGATAGAAACAATATAGATATATGTTGTTTTTCGGGGACAAAAAGGAAAGGCAAAGGAGTAATACCATATGAAGACTACACCTTAATCTACTGCGGTGTAGGAAACGAAGAAAGAGGAAAAGAAGGAGTTGGGGTTTTAATTAAAAGAAAATACGAATCAGCAATTGACGATGTTGTATATGTATCCGAAAGAATATTAGGAGTGACCCTAAAAATGAATAACGGCATATTGCATGTAATCCAGCGGACTCAAAACCCAAGTAGGAAGATTTCTACGAAAAATTGCAGGAATAAATGAATTTAATACCAAACGAACAATCGGTCTTATTGGTGGGTGAACAAGACGCGAGGATAGGAAATGATATAATTCAGGGAGTAAAACAGCGATTCAACTAGGAAACAAGAAACAACAACGGCGATTGCTTAATTAACTTATGCACGGATAACAATCTGAGAATCAACTATACATATTTTAACCACCAAATTAAATACAAGTAATACATTAGAATAGACCTTTTCATAGTTGAATTTTTTTTGTGCGTCAATTTCCGACATGTTATACGTCAAAAAGTGCCCGAACTTTGTGACGTAAACTAAATATTTGTCTGAAACTTTTCTATTCCCGCCTTTCAAACTTGGTGGATGCGCAACAAAACTGTAGAGGGAGTAAGTCAATTATTGTTGACATAATTTCAAATCAACACATACATCCATCCCCAATACGGGATGTCAGAACATTAAATGCAGCAGAAATAGATAGTGACCATAAGTTAGTGTTAGCTAAAATACGATTAGAAATACAGGAAGCTAAAAGGAAAACGCCCGAATACGTAGAGAAGCTCAAAATACAGCTACTAGAGGACCCAAGCGTACAGGGCTTATATCAGAGACGACCAAGAGCGTACCCAGGATATGGACTAGGGGGGGGCAGCTCATATTTGTTTCAAAGATTATGAAATGAATTATGCACTATGAAATGAAGTATCCATCTGTCGTACAATTTCAGAACAGCTTCGCCATGCTCTTTGCACCCGAAGACGTTAGGGTGAGGTTTATAGAAATTGTTTAGGGTGAGGTTATTTTAATAATGTTATAGATATTTCTGTGCGGATATGTGGCTTCTGGAGCTGCTCCCCCACTGCCCCTCGCTGGGTACGCCCCCCTGGAGACGACTACAGCAACATATACGTACTACAGAACACGATACAGAAAGAGGACGAAGTAGAAGAAGCGTGGAATAAATTAAGGAAGCATTAGGTTTCAAAAGAACCAATAATGACAAACAATCCAAAGTCGAAATACCATGGTATTGCAAAGAAGTTAAATAATTAGCGGAAAAGAAAAGAACAGCATAAAGAAATTATAAGTCAACACAGACGGATGAAGAATATATCTCAAAATATCATCCCATAAATGTTCTATTAGTCTAGTCATCTTATTCAAAAAAGTGGTCAATCTGGGAATCTAACGGAAGAAGCTGAATTTTTATATAGACCTTTATTTTAACATTACAAATGTTGTCTCAAAAGTCACATATGCCAACATGTGAGCGTCCTTAGATATTCAAGGTATAAGGTCGCAAAAATCAGTTTTTTTATTATATCTAGTTTTCTCTGCCTCCTATAGTATTTGCATTTATTATGAAAGTTGTAGAGAATAAAATTCTCCTCAATTTTCATCTCAAACGTTTTCTTATATGTCGATCTGTTTTTGAGATAGAGGGAGCGTGGGAGTATGGGAGTGTAGAGGGCTGGTGAGCAGCCATACGTACCTTCTTCTTCTTCTTATAGTGCATCTCCTATCGGAGGTTTGCTATCATCACAGCAATCCGGACCTTGTTGACTGCAGCTCTGAATAGCTTAAATTTGCTACAATTAAACCAATCCCTTAGGTTCTTCAGCCAGGATACACGGCGTCTGTCAATGTTCCGCTTTCCACTAATCTATACCTGGACTATCAGTTGGAGAAGTGTGTATTTCTGTCCTCTCATTATTTGACCCAGAAATTGTAGCTTTCTCTTTTTTATGGTGTTAACTATTGTGCATCAAGTTCAGCACTTCGGCATTAGTAACTCTATCGGTCCAGGAAATCCGCCACATTATTCGGTCGCACCACATTTCGAAAGCTTGTAGTTTGTCCATGTGGTTTTTCTTGAGGGTCCACGCCTGAACTCCATACAAAAGGGTGCAAAAAATATAACAACGAAGCATCACCATAAGTTCCATGTTAATATCCCGACTCGTAAATAATTTTTTTATTTTATTAAATATTGACCTGGCTATCTCTATCCATGTTCCTATCTCTCCTGTTTGATCACCCGTTTGTTCTATCCAAGTTCCTAGATATTTATATGTCGGCACATTCTCTATCGTCGTGTTTGCCACCGTCAGGTTCACAAGGTTCAGATTCTGCGGGAACTTTGTAACTACCATTAACTTGGTTTTCTTAAAGTTAATCTTTAGTCCGTATTAATTACATCGCTCATCTAATTTTTCCTAAAGGTGCTGTGTTCACTTCTCCATTTATAACTATTCCCACTGACTCAACTTCTAAGGTTTCCCTAAAAATAGCATCGCTATATAGATTAAACAAAAGCGGGGGTAGGATGCAACCTTGTCTCACACCACGACGAATCTCCATTTCTTCTGTTGGTTGGTTTTCTACCATTGTATTAGCTTTTTGGCCCCAATATAGGTTACTAAGTATTCTAACGTCTTCCGAGTCAATGTTTTTGCTGACGAGTAGCTGATGTAATTTGTCATGTTTCACTTTGTCAAAGGCTTTTTCAAAATCGATGTAACATGCATACACCTCTAAAAGAACCTTAATCCCGAAAAGCGCCTCCAAGTCCTTCGCAGAATCCAAACTGTGTGTTGCTTATGTCTTCCTCTAGTCTTCTGTAAATTGTTTTGTGAACGATTTTTAAGAACACCTTCAACGTGTGGCGTATAAGTGCGATGGTTCGATAATCCGTTCATTCTCTTGGATTTGGTTTTTTGGGCATGAGCACAAAAGTGGATGATAACCATTGATTAGGAATTTCTCCCTTATCATAAATGCGGTTAAAAAGGTCCAGCAGAATATCAATCACATCATCAACAAAGAGTTTTATACTAGCAGATTTAGGACCAGCAGCTTTACCAGGTTTCATAGTTTCCAGGGCATATATTATTTCTGATCTTAATATTTTTAAGTGCACATTATTTGATTCTAAAACCGGATTTGGAGGTCTTTCATCATCAAAGAGTTCAGACAGGTATGCTTTCCACCTTTTAAGTTTTTCTTCCACGTCAGTTATTATACGTCCATTTGTATCCTTGATAATATAACTAGCTGCCTTGACCCCATTGCATCCAGCTATTTCCTTTATCTTTTTGTGCATGTGAAAGCCATCAAATTTCTTTTCCAGTACTTCTATTTCCTCGCATTGAGCCACTAGGTATTCTTCCTTTGCTTCCTTAATTTTTCTCTGTATTGTCCTATGTAGTGTTCTGTATTCATCTTTTCTGCCTTTAGTCTTTCTCCTTTCCTCGATAAGATCTAGAATTTCTGATGTTATCCAGGCCTTTTCGTTGTTAGACGTTTTTTAGCTAATGTTTCTAACCCTGTTTGTATTTGTTTCCACCTTTCATCCACACTGACTTCATTCGATATGGATTTCAGAATTCTTAAGGAGTCTTCGGTCTGTATAGTTGTTGAGACGTTTTGTAATCTTTTTCATCTTTATATTAAGTTTAGTAATAACTGGTTTGTGGTCGGAATTAATGTCAGCCCCTGGATATCTTTTTGCAGCTTTGAGTTCTTATAGCGGTTGCTAATGAGGATGTAGTCTATTTGGTTTCTAACTGTATTTCCAGGGTTGTCCGTATAGGGGATTTCCAGGTTTACAATCTACGATCTGGTAATTTGAAGAAGGTATTTGTTATCATTAGATCTCTAGCTTGACAGAACTCTATCAGTCGCTATTATTCCTTTCTCCCAGGCCAAAACTTCCAGTGTATCCTTCAACCCTGACTTTGCCTACTTTGGCGTTGAAATCTCCAGTAACTTCTGTGATATTATTACTCTTTATGCTTCTAAAGATAGCGCCAATTTCAGTAAAAAAATCCTCAACATCATCGTCCTCTTTATCTGCTGTTGGTGCATATGCCTGTATTATGTTCACATGTCCTGTGTATGTGTTTTAAGTTGAAGCATCATGACTCTGTCTTAGTAAGGTATAAAATTTAGAAGCGAACCGGCGAAATTTTAGTTTAAAATCACTCCAACTCCATACAAATGCTTCGGGTCACTATTCCCCGAATAATAGAATGTGCCGTTACTTGTTGCGTAGCTGGACATCTCACATCGCCAACTCCCAAAATATCCACATTTAGTCTTAACATTTCCTTAACAATGTTGTCCAGTTTACCCGATGCAAAGACACCTCTAGCATTCCACGTTCCGATCTTAAATATGTTTATTGATGCTTTCATAAACTTGTTCATCACTGTTCCCCCCGGAGATCCGATTGGGGAACTATAAACTCCGGAGTATTTCGTTTTGAACACTGTCATGGTTGCTGTGAACGATTGTACTAAGGATACTCTTACAGTCTTTAATGCAGTGACATCGAGACGCCGTTGATAATTTTACTTTGATTCATCCGCCTTTAGCTATGATTTCTCATCCCTAGGGCAAGTGAGTGCCCTACTCTTACCAGCTCATCCACCCGGAGCTGTTGGCCAGCAAGAGGGATCTGCTTATAGGGGCAGATACTCGGTCGACAGAGCCTCGTTAGTTATCTAGCAGGGTGCACCACGAGCAGGTGAGGTTGTCTTTTCAGTTTGGTTTGCTTACCAAACCCCTTACACCCCTTATAATACGTACCTTAGCGCAAGGTAAATCCTGAATCCCAATGTGTTATACCGTTTTTTTTACATAATTATTTTATTTATTAAAAATTACTTAAATAATACCTACTTATATTGTAATGCTATTCTAATTCAACCCCATGAATCGGGTTAGGTACTGAAAAATGAAACCCTAACGCCGGTTACAACACTTTTACCACCTGCACCAGATGAACTACTCACTTCAATATTCTGCAATTGCAAGAATGGTTGTGGTTTGCGTTATGGATGCAATATTCTTTAGCTTGTGGTCAATGCAATGTAAAAAACGGTATAATACTTTGGCATTTAGGATTTACCTTGCGCTAACGTACGTATGGCTGAGCGCTTCACACTGCGGCCTCTATCTCAAAAACAGTTCGACGAATAGAAAAAGGTCTCAGATGAAATTTGTAGAGAAATTTATTCTCTACAACTTATATAATAAATGCAAATACGGTAGGAGGCAGAAAAAACGAGATATTATAAAACAAACTGATTTTTGCGACCTTTGACCTTGAAAATCTAAGGACGCTCACATGTTGGCATATGTGACTTTTGAAACAACATTTGTAATGTCAAATAAAGGTCTATACAAAAATTCAGCTTCTTCCGTTGGATTCCGGAGTGATATGCTAAACTGACTGGGCTAAATCGGATTTAGTTCGGGACTGTAAGCTGGCCACTCTATAACCCGAAAACCCATTTCTGTAATGTAATATTGCACGATTGTTGCGGTGTGCGGCTTCGCATTGTCATGCGTAAAGATAAAATCTTCTCCAATTTAGTCGAAGTAAGGAACCACATGAACTGCTAAAATCTCTTTGATGTACTTAGCATCCGTTAAACCTCCTCTCCCGTGCCCACTGGCGCTCATAATGATGAAAGCAGGGTCGGCTCATGCTCCCATAGAAATTGCACCCAAGATCATGCAGGAACCACCTCCATAAAAGCAGTACGCTCTTCAATGGCGCATTCTGAAAATCGCTCTCTTGGTCTCCGGTACAATTTTCAACTTCGGTCGCTACCATAGAGGCATATTCTGGTCTCATCTGAGAGCAGAACAGACCCTCATTGTTCTAACGTCCAATTTAAATGATCCCTTGCAAAACGCAGGCGTGCTGGACAATGAGCTGGGGTAAGTTTTTGACAAACTGCAGGTGTCTTAGGGGTCAAGTTACTTTCCTGCAGTCTTCGTCTTAGAGTCCACTGACTAATAGCCACTCTTCGTACTTCACGGAGCTGTTGTTGCAATTTAACTGAATTACGGTGATGATTTCTTAATGATGTTGACACAATAGACCGGTCATCCCGAGCCGTTGTAAATCTCCGTCTGCCTGTACCAGGTCGTCTATGAAAGGTTCCAGTCTCCCCATAACGTTGGAACACTCTTCGAACTGCGGCGCCTGTCATATCCAGTTGTCCAGCAATAGCTCGCTGGTTAAGTCCATTTTCGATTTGAACAGAAACTTGGGCGGTTTTCTGCGGTGTAGTATTCATTAAACTAACAGTCTTGAAAACAAATCAAATTATGAAAAACGAATAATGTGCAAATTTCAATTGCAATAATTACAATCTCTCACAAGTTTGTTATTCTCGTTATAACTACCACATAAATAAGTTCGTTTTTGTTTATCGGTTGCTACGCTTATAAACGATAAGCATTCTTAATAAATTAAAACTCCTATTAAATTGTCAAACGACAAATATCTTAATTTCATCTCATAAATATTTTCAAGTCAAAAGTTTACAGTGGGCCGATTTCTATGCACGCAAGTTTATAATTCTTCGAATTTGTAATAATAGATTTAGTTGAAACGAATAGAGATGTTCGCATTGCAGGGTTTTTATCATTTACCCGATCAAAATAACAATAGGAATTATACACATGTGATGCATTCAATAGACGTTTTTATGGTCTGTTAAGCGCATGCGCATCCGCCTTGTTTAAAAGGAGGGAATTTGAAAGTTTCGGGCACATTTTGTTATTTTCACTGGTTATACGTGAAAAAAGTGCCCGAAAACATGGCAAAAATTGACGCTTGTGCATAAAAAAAATTCAACTATGAAAAGGTCTATTAACGAGCTTCATCGAATCAATTTTTTAAAAAATCTTTACAACCTCATTTATACAAATCAATAATATAAGAAATCCTAATTTTGTATCAACTTGAGGTCAAAATCCTTATTGTAACGGTTTCCAAATCATTTATAATTACAGTTTTAACATTTTGTCACAAAGAAAAAATTCTACGAAAATCAGTGGCGTAATAACGCTCAATATTCCACGTTACGCCTTTATCTGAAACTTGAACGTAATTAACATCAAATCGATAAATTTAGAAAAATGAAATTCTATTTTTGTGTGTCAGTCAATGCTGCTACATAAATAATGCACTCGAACTATACACCAGTTGCAGATAACAGGACAATCGTAACTTCGAACATTCCGAATAGAAATTCTCGTTATCTGAATACAGTAACAACAAAATGCTTGGAGAGATTGATTACTTCAATTACAAAAAAAACACATTTTTTATCTTTGTGGTTTCTATGCTATCGATAAGAAATCAATCGTCAAATTACTTGGTTTTTTAATTTATGATAATAGGTAATTAATGGATTCAAACTATTCCAACATTATATATCATGAATAAAACATATATATCTTGAAATAGATAATTGAAATACAAAAACGGTCATCAGGTGGTGTTAACATATCTTGATAAGATTAGATTGAAATATCTGATAAAACAAACAATGTATTAAATAATACACTTGACTAGATCAACGTGGTCAATACTTTGATAGAAAGGCCTAAACTCAACAAATCCACAAGTCCACTATTTCTATCTAGTCATACAAATCTATCTAGTTTTGAATGATGTTCCTTATCTCCTAGTCTTGCCTTCTTAGCCTTGTCTGTCTAATCCTATCCTGTAGGAGTGTATAACCTGTTTAGTCTTGTCTATCTAGTCTCGCCTGTCAATCCTTGTCTGTCTAGATTAGACCGATCTAACATTCTCTAAGTAGTCTAGTCTGTCTAGTCTTGTCTGTTTAGTCTTGTCTTTCTAGTCCATGTTTAACCAATATGAACCAATGTATATATTTCTGCATAAATTAACGAGTTTTGTGCGAATTTCTACTTGGTAGAAGCGCGAGTACTTTTGCTCCACGCATAAACCCTGCGTAATTCTTGCGCCGCATGGACTTGGCAGTAGCCTGCTGGACGAAACATTGCCATTCATTCTTCTCGCAGAAGGCTATGGCGTCCTTTATGGTGGAAAACTAAACGGACAGCGGATCCCCAGAAGAAGTCTATCCCATACATGGATTCTCCCAACGTTCCCTGTTATCGAACTCTATCTCCAAATGGGCTAGATTGTCCGTGCCGCTTTGCATGGCGTTCATGGGAGGAAAATCCAGCACTTTCTGCACTTGATATGCTCCTCGGGAATACCAGTGATTGGACTGATATCCGAGGGTCCTTCGATGGTGATGTAGCTTTGCAGCCTTGTACAATTGTCTGCTTCCTCTGGTTAGAGCAAGGCGTCGCCTTTTGATTGGGGCATCTTTTACAGTGAAAACACTTTTGGCCAATAAACAATTCGCACTGGCGTTCTTCCATTTCTCCTCCTCCTTTTTCTTACCTGGCGTTCTTCCAGGGAAGAAAAAGCTTCACTACATGGTTTATGAATTACAGGGTTTGACCTTCCCCTGAACAAGGTTTTGATTGGAAGCATCCTTTCTACATTGGCCTTCTTCATGAAGCGATTTTCTACCTCATTAGCCTCAATATCTACCATTTTTACCTGCAACTCTATTCGAGATGTTTTCTAGGGTGACTTGCTTATCCCAAGGTAGGACGCACCAAGAAAAAGATCCACCGCCAGGATCGAAGAATTAGCACTAGCGTTACTCGCTTAAGATCGCAATTTCAACAACAACGAAGCCATATCTAGCTCTGAAATATTCGCAGAAATATTTGCAGCAATTTTTTGACATTTGAATCAACTGTCAAACTTCAACTCTATCTCTATTTCTCTAGTCAAAACCATCCACTCGTCCACTATTTTTATAGCTTCATTTGTTTTAGACTCTAACTCGTTTTCCCTTTGCTCACAAACCACGAGCGCAAGGTCGTCCGCGAAACCGACAATCAATACCCCTTCCGTGAGTTTAAGGCCAAGCACTGCATCATATACAATGTTCCACATTGCAGGGCCCCTCACTGAGCCCTGTGGAACACCGCTGTAGACCTGATGCTCCACTGATTTATTGTCTTCTTCCATAATAAATTTCACCTCAGACAGGTAGCTGCGTATCATATGTAATAGGTATGGGGGAAACCTCGTGATGTCTCGTCGAGAATGTTTTGCCAACAAGCCGAATTGCGTTGCGTAAGTCAAGTATTACCAGGGCACATATTTTTCTGTTTCTACGTGTGCCAGCCCTAGCTTCCTCTGCAGTTTCAATCGGTAGTGGATTTTCCTTCTCTGAATCCATATTGCTTTTCAGGGAGATCAGTCCCAGTTCTAAGCGCTCTTTTGACCCGGTCTACTAGAAGTTGCTTAAGCAGTTTACCTGCGACGTCTAGTAGATATAGTGACCTTTACGAAGAAGTTTAATTAAGGGGCTTATCTCCTTTTCTCAGGAGGACTAGTTTAGCCTTTTACCCATTGTGCTGGAAAGTTGCCTTCTTTTAGTAGGTTGTTCATTACTACAAGTACATACTCGGGAGCATTTCTCTTACACCAACTCTTCTATTATTTTCAGGAGTATTTTCGTAATTGGGTGTCTGCTTTTCAGGTTTCTAGTGGCTATTAGATAAGCATCGCCAAGGTGTCGTCGTCAATTTTACTGCACAATGCTTCCCAGTGTTTCCTTTCGCTTTGTTTATTGCTCTGTTGAGAACTTTTTTAGATTGAGAATATGCACCTGTGAGCTGTTCTTTGGTGCATGCATCTTTTTCTTGCCTTTACTTTGGAGTTGCCGTCTCGTACATTTCCTTAGACACATTTCCTTTAACACATACATTTCCTTAGGTTGGCAATATCTTCAATCCACCAATATACTTGTCGTTTCCTGGTAGCATTTCTTGTTGTTGGTAGCGTCGCATTATACACTCTAGTGATCATAGATACCATTTCCTTTGCTGTGTTTTCAGACGTTTTTGCTACTTCCATTTTTAATTGACGGATAAACGTAAACCTACAAACGACATATAAGGGATGGTCAACTAAAGCCTTGAAGGACGATAAGCTAATCCTCCTTCAAGGATTTAGTTGACCATCCCTTATATGTCGTTTGTAGGTTTACGCAGTTTTTACTTTGGCTCTGCAGGTTATAGAAGATGTATCTATGATCACTAAGTGTTTCTCCTCCATCCAGTACTTGCCAGTTGTAAACCTTGTCAATTAGTTTTTTAAATTTCATTTTTGGTACTCGGGCTGGCTTTAACCAGTGTCCTCAACTCTTGTACTCTTGCAATCACTTTGCGAGTTATTATTTCTATCTGCTTATTTCTTTCTACTGGTAGCTCATGACAACTTGTGCCTCGTCTCCTTTTTCTTACCTGGCGTTCTTCCACGGAAGAAAAAGCTTCGCTACATCAATTGCAGAGTTTGACCTTCCCCTGAACAAGGTTTTGATTGGAAGCATCCTATGTACATCGGCCTTCTTCAAGAAGCGATTTTCAACCTCATTCTCGACCATTTTCACCTGCAACTCTATTCCATATGTTCTCTAGGGTGACTTGCTTATCCCAAGGTAGGACGCACCAAGAAAAAGATCCACCGCCAGGATCGAAGAGTTAGTTTTGAACACAAATTAAATCTCGAGAGGTTCCACCTCACAAACGAAAACAATATTTAAATATAACGGATATAATATTTCACTAACGCTCTCGCACCAGGCGAACGGGACGTCGCAGGACGGCGAGCGAGGGCTCTAAAAACGTGGCGCGGCGGCGGCTAGAGGATCCGGGAAAAAAAATTTGAGATCCGGGAAAAAATGCGCCTCAAAAGTAAAATATCGTGATTTCAGTATTCGGTCTGGTGCGTCCGAACCTGGGGGAGTTGAGTGGCGAAAATGGCACCGCTCGACGGGGATCTCGATTCTACACCAGCAAAATGTAGAATCCCGTTTTGCGCCGCCGCCGCCGCTTCCGTCGGGCCGATTCGGCAAAAAACGTCGATTTTCGGGTGGGTATTGGACCCCCGGGGGGGCGCGGCAAGGCGGAGGACGAAACTTGACATCGACATCCTCAGTTAAACCATCGAAGACGCGCGGTTAAAATACCCAAGATCTACCGCCTCCGGCGGAATAAAAAAACCAAATTTGAACTTTTTAAAATTCACGTAATGCGGCCCCCCAGGTGAAATTCGGGAAATGCCACACGTCAGTCATCTCAGAATTGATCGAAATTAGCGATTCCGTCGCGACCGGGCGATTCAGAGCGTACGCTTCGCCACACGGACCCCAAAATTTTGCATTAAGAGATTGACCTTTTTACGGAGGATGCGGAGAAGATGCCCCGGGAAAAATTAAATTCACGCAAGGATTCCGGTAGAAAACTTCGAGGCGCGTCATCAGGCACAACTCTCGTCGCTGCGCGACGTTCATCGGCGACGTTATTCACATTTTTCTGCGAATCCAGGTCCCCCGACTAAAAGGCCGCCACCGGCGGCCGCGTAGGTCCGGGAGCGTCGGTGCATCAGATTCTTGTAGCCAAAGAACAGACGAACGATCCCACGTACGGCGATTTTCGATGAGACTTGCGGATCGCGTCATTTAGGCGTCGAAAAATGACGAAATTTTTGCGAGAAAATGATGAGTTTTTGGCACTTGCTGCAAAAATTAAGCAAAAATGTCGAAAAGTGAGGTGACCGTCGGACGTGTGGCGACGTTCCGAACACGCTGGTGCCAGATCCGTGCGACGAAAACTGTCCGAGTTGTGGGTGAAAATGTAAAAAAATTGTAAAAATCGGTACAGCCGCCCCCGGAGACGGTAGATTCTTGAAATTATTTTTAGAAAATGGCTAAATCTATTATAAATTTTTTGTGCAAAATTTCGAGAATATTTTAATTTTTTAAAGTTGATTTATATATTTATTAGTTTATATATTTTATATATAGTTTATATATTTCGAAAAATGTATGTTTTTTTTGCCCCCTTTTTTGTACAGGGACGGCTCGTTTTGTACAGGGACGGCACTCTTTTAGTATAATGAAAGTCTATAATAATATAAGAAAAAGTCTGGGACGTGTGTCAAAAATATCTCGGGAACCACAAAAATTAGGGCACAAGGAGTCCTATCTCGCACAAAATGAATCCAGGTCTCCCGACTAAAAGGCCGCCTCCGGTGGCCGCCTATGTCCGAGAGCGTCGGTGCATCAGATTCTTGTAGCCAAAGAACAGACGAACGATCCCACGTACGGCGATTTTCGATGAGACTTGCGGATCGCGTCATTTAGGCGTCGAAAAATGACGAAATTTTTGCGAGAAAATGATGAAAATGTTCAGTATGTACATATGAAAATGTTCACTAAGGCTTGTTATACAAGAAGGTATAAACTATATCCACTGTGGGTGACCGAATTCCTCTGGTCGATCACGTCGGGATCACCAATTTGTGGTGTGTGAGACGCCGTGGAATAGTATATCATTCACGGTTTGCGGAGGAATTTATTTACGTGGACGATATATATCCAAATGTACAAGAGATACAAACACTTGTGAGGGAATGAGTGGAGCTGGACTCTCTGAACTGAACTGATCTGGTTGAACTGGCTGGACTGAACTGAACTAGTGCTGAACTGCACTTGCTTGACTGTCTGAACTTCTAGCTGAGTCTGGTTGACAGAGTCCACTGGCCCGGTGTGAATGGGTCCACTGGCTGGACTGAACTGCACTCGTGGGTTGGTTGGACGATTTGCGCCCGCCTGTCTGGACGGAACTGGAGGCGGCTTGCTGACTGAGTCCACTGGTTAAACTGTCTGGATCAATCTTCCAGCTGAGTCTGTTTAGTTGATCGAACTGTTCGAACTGTTGACTGATTGCGCCTGACTGTGTTTATTGAACTGTCTGGATCGAACTGTCTAGTTTATTCGGGGGTCCAGGTATTTATATTATCTCCAGGTATACTGGTCCCTCATCTGGGGGTGATTGTTTTTCTATTTTCGGCTATTTGTCGCTCTGGTGATTACCGATTCTCGGGAAAAACATCTTCTCGTAATTTGAGATCACACCATTGCACCATTGACCCTAATAAAATATTTTCGGAAATTCTTTTCAAAATATTTGGGTAATCACCGTAATGCTCTCGTAAAACTAAAAGTACAAATATTTCTTAATCTGCTCGAGGATTACATTACCGACCCATATCAAATATTTTCGGAAATTGTTCGAAAATATTTGGGTAATGCCCTCGTAAACTAGGCGGACTGCTAGAGAGCTTCTACTAAGTCGATGACAGATGACAGTCATGTCTGTCTAGTCTTATATGTCTAGTCTTGTCTGTCTAGTCTTGTCTGTCTAGTCTTGTCTGTCTAGTCTTGTCTGTCTAGTCTTGTCCGTCTAGTCTTGTCCATCTAGTCTTGTCTGTCTAGTCTTGTCTGTCTAGTCTTGTCTGTCTAGTCTTGTCTGTCTAGTCTTGTCTGTCTAGTCTTGTCTGTCTAGTCTTGTCTGTCTAGTCTTGTCTGTCTAGTCTTGTCTGTCTAGTCTTGTCTGTCTAGTCTTGTCTGTCTAGTCTTGTCTGTCTAGTCTTGTCTGTCTAGTCTTGTCTGTCTAGTCTTGTCTGTCTAGTCTTGTCTGTCTAGTCTTGTCTGTCTAGTCTTGTCTGTCTAGTCTTGTCTGTCTAGTCTTGTCTGTCTAGTCTTGTCTGTCTAGTCTTGTCTGTCTAGTCTTGTCTGTCTAGTCTTGTCTGTCTAGTCTTGTCTGTCTAGTCTTGTCTGTCTAGTCTTGTCTGTCTAGTCTTGTCTGTCTAGTCTTGTCTGTCTAGTCTTGTCTGTCTAGTCTTGTCTGTCTAGTCTTGTCTGTCTAGTCTTGTCTGTCTAGTCTTGTCTGTCTAGTCTTGTCTGTCTAGTCTTGTCTGTCTAGTCTTGTCTGTCTAGTCTTGTCTGTCTAGTCTTGTCTGTCTAGTCTTGTCTGTCTAGTCTTGTCTGTCTAGTCTTGTCTGTCTAGTCTTGTCTGTCTAGTCTTGTCTGTCTAGTCTTGTCTGTCTAGTCTTGTCTGTCTAGTCTTGTCTGTCTAGTCTTGTCTGTCTAGTCTTGTCTGTCTAGTCTTGTCTGTCTAGTCTTGTCTGTCTAGTCTTGTCTGTCTAGTCTTGTCTGTCTAGTCTTGTCTGTCTAGTCTTGTCTGTCTAGTCTTGTCTGTCTAGTCTTGTCTGTCTAGTCTTGTCTGTCTAGTCTTGTCTGTCTAGTCTTGTCTGTCTAGTCTTGTCTGTCTAGTCTTGTCTGTCTAGTCTTGTCTGTCTAGTCTTGTCTGTCTAGTCTTGTCTGTCTAGTCTTGTCTGTCTAGTCTTGTCTGTCTAGTCTTGTCTGTCTAGTCTTGTCTGTCTAGTCTTGTCTGTCTAGTCTTGTCTGTCTAGTCTTGTCTGTCTAGTCTTGTCTGTCTAGTCTTGTCTGTCTAGTCTTGTCTGTCTAGTCTTGTCTGTCTAGTCTTGTCTGTCTAGTCTTGTCTGTCTAGTCTTGTCTGTCTAGTCTTGTCTGTCTAGTCTTGTCTGTCTAGTCTTGTCTGTATAGTCTTGTCTGTCTAGTCTTGTCTGTCTGGTCTTGTCTGGTCTTGTCTGTCTAGTCTTGTCTGTCTAGTCTTGTCTGTCTAGTCTTGTCTGTCTAGTCTTGTCTGTCTAGTCTTGTCTGTCTAGTCTTGTATGTCTAGTCTTGTCTGTCTAGTCTTGTCTGTCTAGTCTTGTCTGTCCAGTCTTGTCTGTCCAGTCTTGTCTGTCCAAACTTGCTTGTCTAACCTAACCTAATCTCTTTAAGGTTTATATGCATTTGCTTTAATTACGCAAAAACGTTTAAATATCAACAATTTTCGCAGCGGGAACGAAAATTAGTAAACACAATAAAATGATTGAAATACGACGAGAGATTACCATTCAAAACACATCAAACACGCTCAGGGGAATCTGCAAAAGTTCCTTGCCATCGACCGTTTGCATACATTAACATCCCCGCCGCCACCAGCAATCCATAAAGTTCTGCTGTGACAAAGAAAAAAAGCATTTAACAATTTGTAAACATCCACTTCCATTTCTCGCGCCGCGACCTCATATAAGTGAACGTTCACCTTTTTACCTCTAGCAGTCATGCTAGCACTCACTGTCTTCGCCGCAACTTTGGCAATTGCCAGCTGCAAGATCTACGACAGGTGCGAGTTGGCGCGCGAGCTCAGAGATGTTCACGAGATCCCCGACAAGCAACTCGCCACCTGGGTTTGCATAGCTCGATACGAGTCCGAGTTTAACACGGCGGCGATTAATAAGGCTAGTGGCGACCATGGTTTATTTCAAGTAAGTTTGTGTAGTAAGTTCTGTTCTAAATAACACATAGAATGATTCATTTCTAGATTAGTCAATTGTTCTGGTGTTCTCCAAACGGTCACGCGTGCGGAGTTTCCTGTAAGGATTTGCGCGACGACGACATAGAAGACGACGTGATTTGCGCCCGGAGGATCTACAGGGAGCACAAGCGGCTGTCGGGCGACGGTTTCAACGCCTGGGTGGTTTACCAACAGCGTTGTCGCGATCAAAACCACGCGGGAAAGTTCATCGAGGGATGTTTCGACTCGAATAGAAGGATTAGCAAAGTAGAGCGTACTACTACTACTGCGTATTATGAGCGTACTACTACTGCTAGTCCAGATCGGTTGGGTACCAAGCCTGGTTATAGTACTAGGAGGAGCTTCGAGTCTTCTGCTACGCTAAAACCGTTCAAGACTGAGGCGACAACGGCTAAGTTTATTAGTAAGAATGATCCCAACTACACTTATTCGATCAGCAAAACTGGGTTTAAGATAACTAAGACTAATCCTTGATGGGTAATCTAAGTTTAACTGTGCTCTCAAAAGTTGCTGTCGTGAATAAATTTTCTAAAACTTTGTTTACTTTACCTTATAGCCCGCAGCTTCATTCGCGTGGATCTATCTTTTTAATTCAGGTCAGCAATAAGCTTTGTTCCAAGAGCAGTCATTACGGTCATAAAAAAAATCACGAATATTTTCGTAAAATAGATTCTTTTGTTTTCTTCCACATTTCGTAAGAAATTCGAAATGCACCTGTGCTTCGTTGATTGGTTTTCAAGATATTTAATAAAAAACGTAGAAAACAAATGACGCGTTTGAACTATATACTTGAACTATTTAAGTCGTCCACAGATAATTAGAGATTTACTGATAGCTCGAATCATGCAACTTGAACTATCAGTATATCTAGTCATATCAAGATCCCATTTTTCGATTAAATTACAAATTGTAATTCTGACTACGCAATAAAATTCAAGTTTATTAACACATTTTAAATTACTTAGTTGATTTAATGAAGTCAGGTCTAGTCTTGATTTGGCTAATTTTGTTTCATTAATCCTTAATACCAAGCCTTGTGCATTCATATTTTTCAACCATCCTTTTTTTCAAAGAAGTTTGCAAGGTTTGTCCATTCAAATCAACTAAAAATAAAAAATGTTGCTTCGAATACAGATTTTGGTTCTTGAAAATTTGTCAATATTTGCCAATTATTTTGACATCTTCGTCCAATTTTGACACAAGACAAATGAATTTTGCAAAGTTTGTCCACTCAAATCAACAAAAATAAAAACAAAATTTGCTTCAAATAGAGATTTTGGTTTTTGAAAATCTGGCAATTTCTGTAAATTATCTTGACTTTTTCGTCCAATTTTCACACAAAATAAAAGAATTTTGCAAAGTGTGCCTACTGAAATCAACAAAAACACAGAATTTGCTTCGAATAGAGATTTTGGTTTTAGAAAATCTGGCAAATTTTGCAAATTATTTTGACATTTTCGTCCAATTTAGACATAAAATAAATGAATTTTGCAAAGTTTGTCCATTCCAACAAAAAAAAAAAAATTTGCTTCGAATAGAGATTTTGGTTCTTGAAAATCTGGCAATTCTTGTAAATTATTTTGACCTTTCCGTCCAATTTTGACATAAAACAAAAGAATTTTGCAAGTTTTGTCCATTCAAATTAAAAATAATAATTGTTTTTGTTAAATGTACAAATTAACAAAAAAACAAATTTTGTTTCGTTTAAAGATTTTCGTTTTTTCGTCGGTTTCGTTGGTTTTTGAAAATTCGGCAATTTTGCAAATTATTTTGTCATTTTCGTTCAATTTTGAAATAAAACAAAAGAATTTTGCGAAGTGTGTCAACTCAAATAAACAAAAAAACAGAATTTGCTTCGAATAGAGATTTTGGTTTTAGAAAATTTTTCAATGTTTGCAAATTATTTTGATGTTTTCGTCCAATTTTGGCACAAAACAAAATAATTTTGCAAGGTTGGTCCATTCAAATCAACAAAAAATATAAAATATTGTTTAGAATAGACATTTTGGTTTTAGAAAATTTGGCAATTTTTGCAAATTATTTTGATGTTTTCGCATTTTCGCACAAAACAAAAGAATTTTGCAAAGTTTGTCCATGCAAATTAACAAAAATAAAACAAATTTTGTTTCGTATAAAGATTTTGGTTTTTGAAAAAATTGGCAATATTTGCCATTTATTTTGACATTTTCGTCCAATTTGGTTAAATCAGCTGATATAATATCTGTGTTTTTATTGTTCTGTTGCACTGTTATCAGTCTCGTACAAAAGTCCATTGAATCGGCGTTGGAAGAAATTGCGCTTAATTCATTTTTTAGATAAAGAGGATAAGTAGCGAGCGAATAAACCCCCCCATAAAAGTTTACAGTACAAATTACAATTGCTTGCTATTATTTTATAAAATGCTCCTGACTGCAAATCAAAATTACAATAGAACACTACAATCGCTAATAGAAATTTTCATAGTTTTGTTTTTTTTTGTGGGCATGTGTTAATTTCCGCCATGTTATACGTCAAAAAGTGCCCGAATTTTTTGACGTATAACTAAATATGTGCCTGAAAGTTTTATATTACCGCCTTTCAAACTTGGTGGATGCGCATGCGCTTAACTAACCGTAAAAAGGTCTATTAGAATCGCTTCCAGATTGGCGCAGCGTATAGCATGGCCGATTCTACAACTGAGCACAAAGAGCCTTCGTTTGGTGCTCTTAGGGCCATAAACCTACAATTGGCATAAGTTTTCCAAGTGCTGCCATGGTTTTTAGTGCCTTCCCAGCAGCAAGAACAATGTGCTGTCGGAAGGAAAGATTTTTGTCTATGGTTTCGCCTAAGTATTTAATGGCCCCCTTTGTTATTAGTGTTTCGCTTTTTATTTTAAATGTGACTGGTCTTACCTTCATTCTTCCTGTCAATAAAACCGCTTTCGTCTTTTCTGACGGCGAGCTTTAGCTGTTTTTTCTCCATCCAGTTGTCTATTAGTGCTATGGCTTTGTTCGCCCTTTTGATAACACAGTTTTCTGTTAATCCGGTGACGATTAGAGCCAAATCGTCGGCTAAACCGACAACTTCCACGTCCTCAGGTAGCCTCAGTCTAAGGACTCCATCATACAAAATGTTCTACAAAGTTGGTCCCATTACTGAGCCTTGTGGAACACCGCTGTAGATATGCGCTTTCACCATCTGCGTCTACAATAATTTTTCGGTTGCAGAGGTAGCTGCTTACGAGCTTCAGGAGAAGTCATGAAGACTAAGACTAAGACAAGACTAAGTAAGAAGTAAGACTAAGCCAAGAAGATAAAGAGAAGTCTCTTGCTATTAGCTTTTTAACAATATTTGTCCAAGCAACAGTGTTGAAGGGGTTTCTAACGTCTAAAGTTATGAGTGCGCAAATTCTTCTTTTCCCCCGCATTCATTCTGCAGCCAATTCTGCCACCTTTAGTACTCTCATTATTGCGTCTATAGTTGAGGATACCTCCCTGAAGCCGAATAGCTTTCTGGATAGATCTTTACCTTTCCTAAGCTCCTGTTTTATCCTCCCTACTACCATTTGTTCTAGCAACATCCCTGTCACATCTAGCACGAAAATTGGCCGGTAAGATGATGGATCCTGTAAAGGTTTATTCCCTTTTCTTAACAGCACCAGCCTTGAATTCTTCCATATTTCAGGGAAGTTACCGTTTTTTAGTATAGCGTTGGGGAGCACGGAAGGAGCCTCCACGCGTGCATTTTCTCCTGTACCTATATGCAGAACGTGCTGGCGCTCCCACCTTCTTCTTCTTATGATGCCCTCTCCTTTCGAAAATTGGCGATCCACATAGCTAACATTGTTCTGGACACAGCAGCTCAGAAAGATTTCAATGGAAGTGCACCCAAACCATCTTCTGAGGTCTTTCAACCAGGAGTTCTGACGTCTACCAACAGATCTTTTCCCTTGAATCTTTCCTTCAATTATTAGTCTCAGCAGTTCATACTTATTGCCTCTCATAATGTGGCCTATGTATGTAGTTTTTCTTTCTTTAATGAGGGCCATTAGTTCTTTCGGCTTCTTCATTCGTCTAAGCACTTCTTCGTTCGTAATTTCGTAATTCGTTATGTCAGCATACGGCGATATAAGTACATTTCGTACGCCTCAATTTTCTTTTCAGTTGCAGGGTCCAGTGTCCAGCATTCACATCCGTACAGCAACACACTTGAGACATAACATCTAATCATGCGAACCCTGAGCTCCAAACTCAGATCAGGACTAGTCAAAAATCTTCTCATGTTTATGAATGTTTTCCTGGCTTGTTCGATTCTGGAACGGATCTCTCGTTTCGGATCGCATCACGCGTTGACTATGGTATCCAGATATTTAAAACACGAGACTTGTTCAATCTGATTGGGGTTAATCAAAATTGTTTCAGCAGTGGGTCTCTTGGAGAAGACTAGCAGTTTGGTCTTTGATATATTAATGTCCAATCCATGATGCTCATTATATTCAGTTTTTATATTCATCATATTTTGTAGGTCTGATATGTTATCGGCAAGGACTACGGTGTCGTCTGCGTATCTGATATTTTGATACCTCCCATGTCTTCCGCTAAAGCTTCTTTGAAAATTGCCTCTGAATAGATGTTGAATAGGAGTGGTGACAATATAGATCCCTGTCGTAGGCCTCTTCGGATTGACACCGTGTCAGATGTTCCTCCGTCTATTCTTACTTCGGCAATCTGGTTCCAGTAGAGATTCGTTATCACTGTAATATCTCTTTTGTCAATCCCGGTTACGGATAATATTTCCACCATCTTTTGATACTTGACACGGTCGAATGCCTTTCGATAGTCAATAAAGCAAGCGTAGACAACTATGTTCATATCTCTGCACCTCTGTGCTAAAACACTTAAGGAAAAGAGGGCTTCTCAAGTGTCTAGTCCGTTCTGGAATCCAAATTGAGTGTCGCTTATTGGTTCTTCGCATTTCTTGTATATTCGAGTGTGGATTATTCTCAGAAAAACTTTAAGGATATGTGGCATTAGACTAATCATGCGATAGTAGTCGCATTGTGATGCGTTTGTTTTCTTCGGAATCGTTGCAAAGGTAGACTTGAGCCAGCTGGGAGGGATCTTTCCAGTTCTGTATATGGTATTGAATAGTTCTAGCATAAGATCCAGTCCTTTGCCTTCTCGGCTAGCAATGGTTTTAAGTACTTCCATATGTACCTTATCTGCTCCCGTAGCCTTTCTGTTTTTCTGAGCCATTAACGCGTGGGTGACTTCATTCTTTGTAATAGCTGGTCCATCTTCTCCATGTTCAATTACTACCCTTGGAATCGCATGTCTGTCATCAACAAAAAGCTCTTCCACGTAGCTCTTCCGTCTTTTTAGTTTCTCTTCGACACCAGTTATGATTTCATTATTAGTTTCTCTGAGAGTTCCAATTTGGCGTTTTCTTCCTACTTCAGCTACCTCCCTAACTTTCTTATGTACATTAAACGATGTTCATGTTGTAGTTCTTCGATCTCTGTACATTTCTCGGCCAGCCAATTTTCGTCTGCCTCTCTGCACTTCTTCCTTACAGCTTTATTGAGTTCTTTATATTTTAACGGTGTGGATTTGGCCACCCTTCTCCGTGTCATAAGTTCTAAGATTTCATCCGTCATCAATTCCTTCTTCTTAATATTTTCGTTAAAACCGATCTCCTGTTCTTGAATCTTTATTAGTGCGTCTTTCATCTGCCCCCATATAGGTTTCTGTGCCCAGTTGCATTTTTGAGTCTATCTCCTTCAGTTCTTTTTCCAGTTTCAGCCCTATTTCTTCATGAATTTCCGAGTTTTTTAATATCTACTTGTTTATTTGAGGTTTCGCGTTTCACTTCCTTGAAACGCTTCATTCTGAAATCCATGACTACCGGATTATGGTCCGGTATATGTTTTTACCGATTTTACATACTTTTTCAGTTCGAGACGCATCATTATATAATCTATTTGTTTCCTTACTATTCTGCTTTGATTGTCTACAGGCGAGACCCATGTATACAATCGTCTAGGATGTTGCTTGAAGAAGGTGTTGGATACGAAGGGATTATTTTCATTACAGAACTGTACAAGCCTATCACCTCCAGAATTTCTCTCACCAAGACCATTTGCTCCAACAGACTCGCCTTCCGCGCATGTTTCAATTTTGGCATTTAAATCTCCCATAACAATTGTGATCTCACCCTTCCTAGACAGTTTCATTAGTTCATCTTCTTCTTCTTCTGACTCTACAGCCCAGGGTGAGCTTTGGCCTCCTTAACAATCCCCTTCCACCTTTGACGGTCTTCAGCGACACGTGTCCAGTTTCCTACTTGTAGAGTTTCTACATCTTCCTCTACCTTATCTTTCCACCTGGTGCTGGGTCTACCTCTGCTTCTTGAGGTGTTAGGTTGCGCTTTATGGATGGATCTGGGTGCTCTCGCACTCAGCATTCTAATCATGTGGCCCGCCCATCGAAGTCTCTGTGCCTTAATGAATCTTACTATGTCTTCACCTTCTATTAGTTCTTGAAGTTCGTAGTTCATGCGAATTCTGTATCCTTCTTCCTCTCTCACTGGTCCAAAGATCTTCCGTAAAATCCGTCTTTCAAAAATACGAAGAGAGTTTTTGTCTGCTTCCGACATACTCCAGGATTCAGCTCCATAAGTTAGCACGGGTCTGATCAGGGTTTTATATATTCGCAGTTTTGCTTTACGTGAGATGATTTTTGATTTGAAGAGCTTCAGATGTGAATAATAGCATCGATTCGCAGCTTGGATTCTGTCATTAGTTCATCTACTTTGTTATAAAATTCTTCTAGATTAGATTCCTTTTATTGGCATAAACAACTACAGTTTTACATATAACAGTGCTACCATCTATGTTAACCAAATAATTACACACACGCTCCAACCTAAGACAGAACAAAAAATAATAAATAACTAAAAGAAAACAAACAAAAAGACAACAAAAAAATAGAATCCTCTCAAAAACAACATTTCCTCTCAAGTTTTATTCTTTTTTAACTCCACCACTCTTTTCATCAAGGGCCATCCCGCTCCGCCCTCCCTCATACACGAGCCCCAGTCTTCTACTACCACACTCTCCTCTCTGCTCCACTGACATCCTGCACAGCTTTGAGCCCAATGCGCCCACACGTCACTAGCTTCCCTACATATCTCACATCGTTTAAAACGGGAGCGCATCCAGTATCTCCTGCCCTTTTCCTCAGACCCGCATCTGTGCCGCGCTATCAATGTTTGAGGAAGTCTATCTCTTGTAAGGTACAACGGGAGCCTTTGGAACACTTGCACGCTCATATATTCAGGTAGAAAATTACTCCCCTCGATCATCCTCTGACGACTCTGCAGCTCCACCTCGGTTAACCTTTCATATACCAGTTCTTCCACCTTCCTTCCACTCACAAACATTCTCGCAATTTCTCCGTATCCCCACCCGCAGCTTTCATACAACTTCTTCCTTTCACTCCCCCATTTTGTCACCTTATGAATACCCAAACCTTCCATTCTTACAACTCTCAGTACTTCTTTTACAATTCGTTCATTGCCCATTCCATACACTTTCCTTTCAAACTTGACGACCCTCCAAGCTGCTTGCGAAAACACTTTCACCATATTTGTTTCTTGCAGCACAATGTATGTCGGCGTGGACCTGTCTAGTTTGAGGGCCATTTTTAGAAACTGCAGCTGCACTCTCTCAATTCTCTCCTCCTCTCTCACTCCCCACACTTCCGCTCCATACAAAAGAATACTTCTCACACATGCCTTCCACACTACAATTTTCGCTGCAAAGTTATTGTTCAAGCACTCCTTCCATACATTCCATAGCCCGTTTGCCACCCACGCCTTTTTACAAATATATTTCACATGGTCTTTAGCGGACCCATCCTGCCCAAACATAAACCCAAGGTATTTGAAGCTGCTAACTTGCTCAATTATGCTGCTTCCCCACTTAAACGATTCACTCCTATTACCCGCTTTCTTTCGAAACACCATCCATTTAGTCTTTTTCACATTCACTACCCGTTTCCTCTTTTCAAAAAATCCTTTCACCCGATCGATCATCTCTGACATTTCTCCTTTCGTACTAGCTAAGATCACAACGTCGTCCGCGTAAGCCAAACTTTCCTATTACCAATTACTACCTCCAGCTTGACCTTTGCTCAGTACACTCTCTAAATCAGCCGTGTACAGGTTAAATAATATTGGACTCAACGGACAACCCTGCCTTAGCCCCATTCTAACCTCAAAACTTTCTGAAACTTCCGCTCCTACTTTCACTCTGCAACAGGTATGCTGATATAAATCTCTGATTCTCTCGATTAACTGCCGCGCTATACCTTTTATTCTCAGACATTACCACATTCTCTCCCTCCCCACAGTGTCGTAAGCTGCCTTCAAATCTATAAACAGGGCGTAAAGCTTCCCTTGTTTCTTAACCAATTCCTTCTCCACAATATATTTCAATGTCACCAAGTGCTCCACCGTACTATAATGTTTTCTAAATCCAGCTTGCACATCTGGGATTAGGCCTTTACCTTCCTCCTCACATAAAAGCTTTTGCTCCAACAGCTTTGCATAGATTTTATAAGACGAGTCCATAACCGTTATTCCTCGGTAGTTAGCTAAGTCTTCCCTATCTCCACTTTTATATATTGGTACAATTAAGCCTTCCTTCCAGCTCTCCGGCACCCTTTTACAACCTCTGTACATCTTGTTTAGCTCTTTGAAAAGCTCTTGCTGGATGAGTATCGGCACATGCTTCCACGCTTCATTCGGGATACTGTCCAAGCCCACTGCTTTTTTTTTCGGAAGCCTATCCACAACACTTGTAAATTCTTCCCACGTAAATTCATCACTGCCAATTACTGCCCCATTAACCCCTCCTGTATCGTCGCCGAACTGTTCGGGCACACCACTGGTTAGCAGCTCTTTAAAGTAGGTTCTCCACAGGTCCAGCGGCTTGTCACAACACCCTTGTTTTCGTCTATAAACTGACACCATTTTCCAAATATCCGTTTAATTGTGGATCTCCTTTAACTTCTCGAACTGCGCGACTTCCCTCTCCTTCTTCTTTTGGAGTTCCAGCTGCTTCAGCTGCTTACGGCACCTATTGTATTCCTCCATCGAGTCCTGGCCCTCCTTCCACCTTTTGAACTTCTTCCTCACAGACCTCTTAAGTTCCTTGACTTCATCGTCAACCATATATGTTTCTTTAGCCCCTCCACATTTGATCTTGACCCGAACCATGGCCTCTCGAACCACTTCCATTAAATGCTGCAAACTACCGACTCCCGGAGTTATTATTTCCAAATTGCTTTGGAACTTAACAATGGCTATATCGTTCCAAACCGAGACTATTTTAGCATAACTATTCTCTTGGGAGTTAGTCGGTTGAAGCGAAGTGCGACAGACGTGTTATACCAAGTTAGTTAGAGTGTGTCCCGGTGTTTGGTCGCTAGCGTCGAATTCCTACCGGAGGCCTAGAGCCTATAAAGTAAATCTTTGCAAGCGATTGAGTAAACAAATAAGGGGGCCCTGTGTATCAAATTATTAAGCCAGCGCGGGTATTAGGAGTGCAGAACAGTGAAGAGTGAGCGGAAGTGCGCGCGGAGGATTCTGCGAAGCGCGCGATGGCCGGCAGCGGGGAAAGAGGCAGCATCTCGGAGAGCGATAGAGAGGAATTCGCGCCGTTTAGAAGAAGTAGGCGGTTAGATCGAACTCCAGAAGCTTCTCATAAAAAGAAGAAGAAGGAGAAGGAAAGTCCAGCCGGAGAAGTAGACCCTATATCGATGGAAATATTGTTAAAGGAGATGGTTGAGGTGAAAGATCAGATAGTAAGTCTAATAAGAAAAATGACTATGGAGAAGGAAGAGGACAAAGTGTGGAAAGCTGGGCTGATGGAGCAGCTGAAATCTATTAGTGCGGACAACAAGGAGACCAGGGAAAGAGTGGCCAACCTGGAAAAGGAACTTAAAGCAGTTAAGGTTAAAAATGAGGTGCTAGAAATAGAACTAGGAAAAAAAAACGAACTGGTAGGAAGAAGATTGGATGAACTTTTCAAGTTAGAAGAAGAAAATGACAAGCAGAATAGGAAATGTAACATAGTTATAAATGATATTAAAGAGGCGGAGAATTGGAAAGCGGAAGTGAAGAAGGTATTTTCGAATACACTCATGTTGGAGCCCGCAATCCTGGAGATGTATAAAGTGGGAAAAGCAAGCGGAAGTGGCGTTTCACCCATAGTAGTTAAACTAAGTAAATGGGAAGAGAAAATGGATGTGATGAGAAATAAAAATAAATTAGCCGGAAGTAATATTTATATAGATGAAGACTTAACCCTTAGGCAGAGGAAAATTCAACAGGAACGTAGAAAGAAGGCAAGAGTGGCAAAGTTGGAAGGGAAAGAAGTGAAACTAGCGCATCAGAAGTTGAAGATAGATAATGAATGGTTCATTTTAAATGAAGTGACATTATCTTTGGAGAAAAAGGTTTTTCAGTGAGTGGGGGCGGTGGCGGTTGGGGGCGGAGTGGAGGTTTGGGGGAGGGTCTAGAACAAATTAAAATATTGGTATGGAATATAGCTGGTCTTAAAAAAAAAGTCGGAGGGGCGAGGAAGTCGGACTTATGTGATTATTTGAAAAGTTTTCACATAATAGGTTTGGTGGAAACGTGGGTGGAAGAAAAAGACTGGCCGGATGTTAAATCTAAGTTACCTAGGGGATTTAGATGGGGGTGTCAAGGTGCCCTGAAGGAACAGGTCAAAGGTAGAGCGAGGGGAGGAATAATAACAGGGGTGCAAGTAAATATTGTCAAGAGAGAACTATCAGGAGGAATTTGAAGGTATTCAAGAGAGGGCCCTGGAAATCAATGGGGAGGTGTTAAGATTGTTCATAATCTATAACAACCAAAATTTGGAGCTGTTTATGAAAGAAATTAACAGAAGAGCTAGCGACGTGTCAGGAGAAAGAATTGTCTTGGCAGGAGATTGGAACGTAAGGATAGGTGAACTCCAAACAGGAAATATATTTTGGAGGAAATATATACGGAGGGTTCGAAGATAACGAGAAGATCGAGGGATAAGTTACTTACCAAAGAAGGCAGAAAATGGTTGGAATGGGTGGAAGATAAGGAATGGAATGTAATTAACGGGTGTGTTGAAGGAGACTGGAGCGGGGAATTCACTTATGCTGGTGGGAGAGGGGCATCGGTAATTGATTATGTAGTAGTCACTGAGGGAGCAAGAATGCGCATAATGAACATGCAAATAGGCGAGAGAGATGAGTCTGATCATTTTCCATTGGAAATAACGTGGGAAGGTAAAGTCAGGACAGTGCCAAAAATTCTTCTATTTCTGCCTCTGGTTTGTCATTGGGTGCATATACTTGTAGAATGTTCATTATGCGGTGAGCCGTTTGAAGTTTCAATAACATGACCCGGTCACTAAGAGGTACGTAGCCCAGGACAGCTTTCTCGATTTCGTCTGTGACAAGAATCGCAGTACCATATCTATAGTTATTATCAGTCCCTCCAGAATAGTAAATATATCCGCCGCTAGTTTTTATTTTGCCCGTTCCAGGCCATCTGACCTCACTGAGACCCAGGATATCTATGTTGAGTCTACTCATCTCTCTTTCAACTTTTGCAAGTTTCCCTGTCATGTATAAGCTGCGTACGTTCCATGTTGCAATGCGTACTATTTTGTTGTATAGTTTAATCTTGTCATGATTGTCATTTTGTGTAGACGGGGGGATTCTTAGCACCCTCTCCCCGTTTAAGGGGTGCCCCGGACTGAGGGCCTTTTGTCTGTTTTTTGTCAGCCATGAAGATAATTTGGAAGAAAATAGTACAATAAGAGTCCCGTTTCTTTTTAGTACCGCAGTGTGGAGAGCATTCTGCTACTATAGCCCCGTTATATACACTTTTCTCGTGCCAAGACTCTGATTTTGATGAAACTGCTGCCTTTCACCAGTTTGGCGTTGGATTTTGGTCCGCCCCGACTATTTGATTTCGTCGGTACCACCCATATATGGGAGGCATTCCCCTATCCGCCACGTGGGGAGGCGCCCGATGGAGGATCCAACTAACCCCACACGGGACAGACAGTGGCAAATCCTTCCACCACCGGAAAAAACCGGACACGAAAAAGTAAAGTAAGTATAGCGTTGAAGATGTCTATCAAGAAGTCTGGGGAACTGTTTGCGGCAATCTGAATTGCTTTGGCTGGTATCCCGAGCCTTATTGTTTCGAAGGCGCATACTTGCTCTTTTCAATTCTCCTAAGGAAAGTTTTTCATTTACCATTTCTTCGGGAAAATCCCACCTGGGGGCCTCGTGAATTGGAAACAGAGCATCTACTGCTTCTTGCAATCTTTTCATGGGCAGATTGGAATTTGGGTGCCTTACCTTGAGATCCCGGGTAGCGATTTCGTATGCGTTTCACAAGACGTTTTGATCTAGCTTGTGAGTTCAAGCCAGACAAGACTAGACAGACAAGATTAAAAATCCCCAAAAATGGACAAACGTGGTGATATGCTAATGGACTTAGCCGAACTCGACCTGCGTGTATGCAATGTGGGTGATAAACCAACCTTTGAACATGGTAAGGCCTGTTCCATACTGGACGTGACGTTTGCCTCTGAAAAAGTCGCGGGAATGATCATAGAGTGGCAAGTCCTGAAGAGGGAGTCACTTCTTCTTCTTTCAGGTGCCTTGTCCGGTCTCCCCGACGTTGGCGATCACCATGGCAATAGCTGTACGGTCCTCCGCCAACCGAAAAAATTCACCAGCCCTTCACCAGTCCCGAATATTTCTGCGCCACGACTGTTGCTTTCTTCCAACTCCACGTCGTCCCTCAATCTTGCCCTTTAGTATGAGCTGTAATAGATGATATTTATCACCTCTCAAAATATGTCCAAGATATGATGTCTTTCGGCATTTTACGGTCGTCAAAAGTTCCATCCATCCATGGCTCTACAACCCGGAGTGGGTCTTGGCCGCCTCAACAATTCTCCTCCATTCTCTCCGATCCTGAGTGGCTTCTTCCCAGTTGAGCCCCCCAGGGTTTGAAGTCCTTGCGGATATTATCTCGCCATCGAAGCTTTGGGCGCCCCAGTGGTCTTTTGTTGTTAGGGGTTTTTTCCCAGACCATTTTAACTAGCCTTGAGTCACTAGAGTCAAATGCCTTGAGTCAAAAGTTGCCTTTGGATATTTGCTCTTCGTAGAACATTCTCGTTTGCAACATGTTGTGTCCACGGAATACGAAGCATTTTCTGTGAAGCCACATTTCGATGAACCAGTTGGTCATCACCAGTTGAAGATCGTCCTGATCTTCAGAGTCCATGTCTCTACTCCGTACTGCAATACCGACCATACGTAGCATTCAACCATGCATTGTCTTAGCTTCAGATTCAGGTAGGGAGTCACTAAGTAACCACAATTACCTTACTACCGTTTAGAACAAGCCCCACCTAATCTTCCCCGTTACAGCAATTGCAGCATGGGGTGGTCTACTTCTTCTTCTTCGTGGCGCTACAGTCCCATTTGGATCTGGGCCTCCCGTATTTTCTGCCTCCAGTCGTCTCGTTGCCTTGCTGTTGTTTTCCAATTATGAACTTTTAATATTTGTTTGGCGTTTCTTCAATGTTGTTTATCCATCTCTATATGGTCGTCCTCTTCCAGCTTGCACCCTCCATCCGCCCATTATATACTTTCTTTGGTATTCAGTTCTCACCCATTCTCTCCAAGTGTCCCGCCCATTTTAATCTTTGTAATATTATAAATTCGACAATATCTGGTTGGTTATATTTCTGTTTTAATTCGAAATTATATCGGATTCTCCATTCCCCATTCTCTACTACTGGTCCATATATTTTCCTTAGGATTCGTCGTTCCCATCTTGCTAATATTTCCTCCAAGTACTTGGTGATTGTCCATGTCTCACTTCCATATGTCACTACTGGCCTTATAATGGATTTGTTTTTCTTGAGACTGATGGGGTGGTCTACGAGAAGGATAAATCAGGAAGACTTCGGAAACGCCATGGAGAATGTTTCTAAGATCAAAAATCCCGAAACAGCTGAGCATATGGTTGCTGCGCTCACACAGACATGTAACGAAATCCTACCACCCAAGGAAATAATTGTCAGACAAAAACGATACTACTGGTGGAACGACGAAGTCGCGAGGCTGCGGTCGTCTTGCCATTCCTTAAGACGCATCTACCAGAGGATGTGTAAGAAATATGTAAACATTGAAAAGACATTGAAACCACCCTAAAAATGGCACATACCAACGAAAATGATAATGACGCGAAGAAACCAAACTCTGCCAGAAGCTAAATGATAACGTCTGGGGGAAGCTTACGCTATTGCCATTCGACACCTCAAGCAATGATTCTCGTATCGACACATCCCAATGCAGAAGGCACATGAGTTGGTTGACGTACTATTCCCCAAACATGAGGAAATGAAATGGCAACAACCACCAGTAAATTAGGTTGAAGAATTCGTGGCAGAAGAACTCGCCAGAGCCAGTAACCGACTGCGTAATGACAAAGATCGTATCGGCTACCACCTGAGGTCATAGAAATAGCAGTATCCAGATACCCACAACGTATACTAAAAGTAATGAATAACATAATGATCAACGGAAACTTCCCAAATGTGTGGAAGAGGGCAAAATTAGTACTGTTGAAGAATGGAGACAAGTCAATGAAAGACCTCTCATCCTACAGCACTGCAGACGCCGACGGCAAGCTGCTGCAGCAACTCCTTCTACCGAGAGGCTTAAATCTGTCAGAAAAGCAGTTTGGATTCAAGGAAGGAAGGATGACAGTTGATACCATAATTGCCATAATGAGAGCGTTGGAACTGGCAAAGCAAGTTACACGTCACGTAGGACTAGAAACATTGGAATTTTAATCACTTCAGATATGAACAATGCGTTCAACTCTCGACATGGGAAGGTTTCATGCAAGAAGTAACGAAGAGAGGCTTCTCTCATATATAATGAGACTAATGCACAGTTATTTGCAATGCCAAAGATCTGTTTAGAAGCAGATGAATAGACGACGGTACGAGAGAGCGGTGTCCCACAGGGATCCATAATGGGACCTACCCTGTGGAACATCGTGGACGATGGAGTTCTGAGACTGAAACTGCCCCACGGAACGGTTATTTGCAATTCCGAAGGATCTGCATAGAAGTGGATGAACAGACGGCGGAACGAGAGAGGGGTGTCCCACATGGCTCCATAATGGGACCTACCTTGTAGAACATCGTGTACGATGGAGTTCTGAGACTGAAACTGCCCCACGGAGCGGTTATTTGCAATGCCGAAGGATCTGTATTCGCTCAGAGCGCAACAGCACTAGCGCCAATGGTGACACTTTTAAGAACTTCATGTCTTCACCACTTCCGGTGGTGAACTCTGAATAATGACGGAACTTCACCAGTTCCGTCATAATTCAGCATTTATTTCTATATATTGACATATATTCAGAATTCAGAATTTCGCAATAAAAAATTGAATCTTTCCAAACAATTTATACATCGATTTTCTCTTTTTGTCGTCTAGTTTCAGTGTGCCGAAAATGATTTCGTTGGGATTTGTTGTTTCCGAAAGGATCGTAGGGAACCGAAAATGCAAAATGTTTTTTTTCTGATGGACTTTTCTGGCGATTTTTTCAGAAAATTTGAAGGTCTTTTTTTTCATTTTATCTGAAGGAAACGGAACGATTTTTCCAGTTTATTCGGTTCAAATGCTCAAAATACCCAATATAAAGGCTACAACTTGTTTATTTAGAACTGTAGAGCAAAATAAACTAGATAATCGTGTTCAGCACTTCGATTTCATTCGGGTAACCAAAGAAAAATCACAAAAAAATTTCAAAAAAAATTTCAACAAAAATTTTCCATCATTTCGTTCGAAAAATATGTGCATTTTCGGTATTTTTCGATTTTCTCGAGAACGGTAAAAAGTAGCGAAATCATTTTCGACACACAGAAACTACACGAAAAGACGAACAAGTCGATGTGTAAATTGTCCGCAAAGATTCAATAATACGTCGTGAAACTTCAAACTAAAATTCACCCGAATCTCGATTTTCTAAGTAGATATCTCGGAAACTGTTGCAGATAATCAAAAACGGATTGCGGCATCATTTTCAGAAGATCATTTTCCCATTAATACACTAAGATTGTGCGCTGGAATATCACGACTTTCGGAGATCTCTACTCGAGCGCCGAAATTTCTTAAAAATTTCTTCAATTCTTGCAGGGGAAAGTGAACCGAAAGAGCTAGCGAAATATAATTTGCATATCTGTAATCAGCAGCTAAAATGCTTTCAGAAACGTTTAAATTTTGATGTAACCCTTTTTGATGTAAAATGTTTTGAAAGTTAATGTTAAAAAAATAACGATTTTGGCAAAATCGATTTTCTCGCATTTTACCGTTTCCGCAATCTTGACTTCACGTTTCGAAAGTATTTCCTAATTAAAAATCTCCTGCGAATATGTAATATGTTTTCTGGCTAATTTTGGGACGCTGAATCGATTGGTGAAAACTAGAACTCTCTGTGGCAAGCCGTTCAAAGGTTATGGCATAGTTAAATCTTCGAAAAATGCGAGAAAATGTATTTTCCTGAAAAACATTATTTATCAAGTGAATGGAAAATTTCTGGAAGTGTTTTCCCTACTGGTTTCAAATATACTAATTGCATTTTTCTAGCCGCTTGTGTTCGCGAGATATGACCTTACATAATTGGCAAACATTTTCGCTGTTAAATATTGTATATTTTATTAAATTAATTATTTTTTGCCTGTTATTTTTACACACTATTGTTGGAGACGAAGTTGTCGTTTTGGCCACGGGTAGCGCTAAGCGCGATTATGCACGGAGCGAATAGAAGCGGATGAACAGACGGCGGAACGAGATCCTGTGGAACATCGTGTGCGATGGAGTTCTGAGACTGAAACTGCCCCACGGAGCGGAAATCATTGGCTTCGCTGATGATTTTACTCTGGTGGTGGCGGGAACAACCGAACAGGACCTAATGAGGCGAATACGGCTATCGCTAACGTCTGAAGAAGCCTGGTTGGCAACGGATACCATGCCAAGGGCCATATTAAAAGCACGGAAGAAGACGAACGGATGATACAGACTTACAAATAGAAGCTCCCTAACACCTAATCGCCCTGTATTAAAGGGAGATGTAAGGCAATATAATTACGAAACAATATAATGAGAGACGCGATAGTTTTAATAAATCTGGTGTATAAATATTCTCTATGTATATACAGAATAAAGATTACGAAGATAATTAAAGAATGCGTGCAAACATTCAAAACTACTGGAAACCCTGGAAAGCATGCGACATACTGTGCGTCATTTTAAACTTTGAAACGAATTGTTTAATTTTTCCAACCTGAACAAAATAAAAATGATCGACAATAGTAAACTAATATCTCAACGTAGATAAAAAAGAGATAAATTATCCGATCAAAAATCTATAAAGGCTTCAGGCGATAATCCACTTCATCATTACCGACCCGACAAGGACCACAACACGATGAAAGCGCGCAAAGCTTGCTTCCTCGGCTCCGTTATCATCGGAGTCGTTTTGACCATCATCGGCTTCGTCATCTCCTTCGTGGTGCTGCCGGACATCATCGACACCCGCGTCGCGGACGTAAGCTGCAAACGCGGAAAACTTGCGGGCGATTATTAAATCCGATTTGTTCTTGTAGAGTGTCAAGTTGGAGGTCTCCGATCAGTATCAGAGATTTCAGAAGCTGCCGTTCGGTCTGGATTTCAAGATTTATTTCTGGAACGTTAAGAATTCACTGCAAGTCATGAAGGGGGAGAAGCCGATCGTCGAAGAGGTTGGACCCTTGTGGTACACGTAAGGCACAAACGAAATTATTCATTTTCCTCTACGGTTTTAGGTTTAATATTCATTTTGAGTTATTAATTCGCGTTACTTTACCACTAAATAACTTTTAATCCAGTGCAGTTGGTGCAATATAATTTAAATTGTTGTTTGAAGCAATCTTTCGAGATTCTTAAACTGCAAACCACGTTGGCTAAGTTCATATAGTTTGTCCATTAATTGAGTTTTAGTGAGAATACCCATTTCAAATTTAATCTTCACTTTGTCTCACTTTCCTCTCTGGTTTTCGGTTAATACTCATTTTGAGTTATTAGTTCGCGTTAATTTACCATTAAATAACTTCTAATCTAGTCTAGTTGGTGTAATATATTTTAAATTGTTGTTTGAGGCAATTTATCAAGATTCTTAAACTGTAATCCACGTTGTGTTTTGTCCATTAATTGAGTTTTAGTAAGAATACCCACTTCAAACTTAATCTTTACTTTGTCTCACTTTCATCTCTGGTTTTCGGTTAATACTCATTTTGAGTTGTTAGTTCGCATGTTGTTACAAAAAATACAGGTCCGGAAAATTGATAGTGAAAAATTGATCGTAGGAAAATTTATCGCAGACAAATTTGTTTAGACACTCAAGATTAGTCTAAAGCTGTATTAGTTGCTTTAACACTAAATAACTTAGAATCCAGTCTACTTGGAGCGATATAGTCTAAAATGTTGTTGTCTAACTCCATCTAGTTGGTCTAATATTTGAGTTTTCGTGAGACCACTCATAAATAGCCACTTCAAATTTAATCTCCACTTTGTCTCCTCATATCTTAAGAACCAGTCTAACTAGATCGATATAATCAACTTTTATCTACTCCCACACCAACATATTAATAAATACGTTATTGTATGTGAAGGGTGCCATTATTATCATCGTGTATAAAAGTATCCAAATCGTGCGTAAAAGTCCAATATAAATGAAATTTATAACTCACACTCACAGCCCGGATCTCGATTGTTTCTTTTAGTTATTGCCTTGCAGTCAAGTCAGTGCACAGTTCAACATTGTACTTTGGACATAATTCAGAAACTCTAAATTCCTCTCAAAATGCTTTCATTATTAAACGATTTCTGTTTGTTGTTACTATGGCAACCTAACCATAATCTAATCTAGATTAAATCAAGGTTAACCTAGATTACATCGAAGAAGGGAAAGATTGTTCCCTTCTAGGCCCTCCACCTCCATTGACCTTGACACTTCCGGGCCCGACTTCAGGTTTCGACTTCCGTTTCCGGTTTTCCACTTCCGGTTTTTCACACATAAGAGTGTGAAGTCTAAGTAGCTCCACGTGCGAGGTCTATGTAACCCCACGCCGGGTGTGAGGTCTATGTAGTCCCACGTGTGAGGTCTATGTAACCCCACGCTGGGTGTGAGGTCTGGTTTCGACATACGTTTTCGGTTTCGACATACGATTTCGACTTCCATTTCCGATTTCCCTCATCCATCAAACCATTACCGGTTTCCCGCATCCGGCCGCCCCATTTTCGGTTCGTGAACTGTGATCGAAAACAGAAGTCGAAATGCTTTTTTGCATGAGTTGCGAAGTTTAAAGCACGAGCCGAAGGCGAGTGGTTCCTTCAACTGGTTCCTTCTAGGCCTTCCATCTCCACTGACCTTGACACTTCCGGTTACAACTTCCGGTTTCGACTTCCGTTTCGGGTTTCGACTTCCGTTTCCGGTTTCCCACTTCCTGTTTCTCACACATGATAGTGTCAGGTCTATGTAGCCCCACGTGCGAGGTCTATGTAACCCCACGCTGGGTGTGAGGTCTATGTAGTCCCTCGTGTGAGGTCTATGTAACCCCACTATAGTTTCGACTTCCGTTTCCGCTTTCCCTCATCCGGTGTTTCCCATTACCGGTTTCCCACATCCGGCCGCCCCATTTTCGGTTCATGCACTGTGATCGAAAACAGAAGTCGAAAACAGAAGTCGAAATGCTTTCGTGTCGAGTTGCGAAGTTTAAAGCACGAGCCGAAGGCGTGTGGTTCCTTCAACTGGTTCCTTCTAGGCCTTCCACCTCCATTGACCTAGACACTTCCGGTTGCAACTTACGGTTTCGACCTCCGGTTTCGACTTTTGTTTCTGGTTTCGACTTCCGTTTTCGGTTTCCCACTTCCTGTTTTTCACACATGAGAGTGTGAGGTCTATGTAGTCCCACGTGCGAGGTCTATGTAACCCCACGCTAGGCGTAAGGTCTATGTAGTCTCTTGTGTGAGGTCTATGTAACTCCACTATGGTTTCGACTTCCGTTTCCGCTTTCCCTCATCCGGTGTCCCATTACCGGTTTCCCACATCCGGCCGCCCCATTTTCGGTTCATGCACTGTGATCGAAAACAGAAGTCGAAAACAGAAGTCGAAATGCTTTCGTGTCGAGTTGCGAAGTTTAAAGCACGAGCCGAAGGCGTGTGGTTCCTTCAACTGGTTCCTTCTAGGCCTTCCACCTCCATTGACCTAGACACTTCCGGTTGCAACTTGCGGTTTCGACCTCCGGTTTCGACTTTTGTTTCTGGTTTCGACTTCCGTTTTCGGTTTCCCACTTCCTGTTTTTCACACATGAGAGTGTGAGGTCTATGTAGTCCCACGTGCGAGGTCTATGTAACCCCACGCTGGGCGTAAGGTCTATGTAGTCTCTTGTGTGAGGTCTATGTAACTCCACTATGGTTTCGACTTCCGTTTCCGCTTTCCCTCATCCGGTTTCACATTACCGGTTTCCCACATCCGGCCTCCCCATTTCCAGTTCCTGCACTGTGCGCGGGAAAATTCAAAATTCGGCGCAGGCGGCAAAATTTAAAATTGAAACCGGAAGTCGAAATGCTTTTGTGCAAGAGTTGAGAAGTTGAGCACGAGCTGAAGGCGAGGTCTATGAGGTCTATGTCTGTGAGGTTTATGTAGTCACACGTGTGAGGTCTATGTAGTCCCACGTGTGAGGTCTATGTAACCCCACTCTGGTTGTGAGGTCTGGTTTCGACTTCCGTTTCCGGTTTCGACTTCCGTTTCCGCTTTATCTCATCCGATCCTATTACCGGTTTCCCAAATCCGGCCGCCCCATTTCCGGTTCATGCACTGTGATCGAAAACAGAAGTCGAAATGCTTTTGTACATGAGTTGTGAAGTTTAAAGCACTAGCCGAAGGCGAGTGGTTTCCTCGAGTGGTTTTTTCTAGGCCTTCCACCTTCATTGACCTTGATACTTCCGGTTGCAACTTCCGGTTTCGACTTCCGTTTCTGGATTCGACTTCCGTTTTAGGTTTCCCACTTCCTATTTTTCATACATGAGAGTGTGAGGTCTATGTAGCCCCACGTGCGAGGTCTATGTAACCCCACGCTGGGCGTGAGGTCTATGTAGTCCCTCGTGTGAGGTATATGTAACACCACCATAGTTTCGACTTCCGTTTCCGGTTTCGACTTCCGTTTCCGCTTTCCCTCATCCGGTTTCCCATTACTGGTTTCCCACATCCGGCCGCCCCGTTTCCGGTTCCTGCACTGTGCGCGTGAATATTCGGCGCAGGCGGAAAAATTTAAAATCGAAACCGGAAATCGAAATGCTTTTGTGCATGAGTTGCGTAGTTTAATGCACGAGCCGAATGCGAGTGGTCATCTCATTTATTGTTAGTTTATTTCGAAAAACTAATCTCATTTACAAGGGGGCCCTGTCAACTCGTCATCACCGGCCAAAATGGCCTGGCCCAAATTTACAGTATATGTAGGGCTTGACTATAAATGAAAGTGACGCAAGCGGGAGGGCCAGATGGCCAAGCGTTATAAAACTCATAAGCAACGACAACGCATAAGCCCGCTATGTTAGCATAAATTTCAATGACCGGTCAGCGCAGCGGTAAGAGCTCGGGTTCATAGTACGTGGATCGCTGGTTCGATTCCCCGTGGGACGCTTTTTTTTTAGTTAGTTTGTTTAATATTTGAGTTTTAATGAGACTAGTCCAAAATGTCGTTGTCTAAGTTTGACTGCTTTTGTGCATGAGTTCCGAAGTTCCTTCTAGGCCTTCCACCTACATTGGCCTTGACACTTCTGGTTGCAACTTCCGGTTTCGACTTCCGTTTCTGGTTTCGACTTCCGTATCCGGTTTCCAACTTCCTGTTTTTCACACATGAGAGTGTGAGGTCTATGTAGCCCCACGTGCGAGGTCCATGTAACCCCACGCTGGGCGTGAGGTCTATGTAGTCCCTCGTGTGAGGTCTATGTCACCCCACTATGGTTTCGACTTCCGTTTCCACTTCCCTCATCCGGTTTCCCATTACCGGTTTACCACTTCCGGCCGCCCCGTTTCCGGTTCCAGGTGGCAAAATTCAAAATTCGGCGCAGGCGGCAAAATTCAAAATCGAAACCGGAAAACGAAACCGGAAGTCGAATGCCTTTGTGCATGAGTTTAAAGCACGAGCCGAAGGCGAGTGGTTTAAACTTTGGTTAGTCTTCTTTAAACACTTGTGTTATAAACTATCTTATTATCTTCCCTGTTCTTTCAAAATTCAAACTAAATAAATTTTATTGTCCAGACCTAGTCTAATATTTAACTTATAGTACAAAGTCTAACTTTGAACTAGTACAAACTCTAACTAGTACAAAGTCTAACTTTGACTGCCTATATCTACTAAACTAAGTAAGATGTTAACTCCGATTGCACCTTCTTTGTCTAAGTTTCAAGGTGCATATAAACTATATGCACCTTATGTGCATATATAAACTTACTTACCTATATAAACTTACTTAGTTTAATCTACATAGTTTGTCTAAAATAGACGAATACAGGCAAATAAATTGAGACTGACCAGAAACAAGTTTAGGGATTATCTCCGACTAGTCCAAATCAGCTCGTCTGACTTTTACTGTCCATAACTCATAACTTGGACTAGTTAGACAAGATTAGTCTATATCAATTTATTAGGCAATCTTTCAAAAAATCACTAGTACTAACTATGTTGTCAAATCTCTTTTAGTTTGTTTAATATTTGAGTTTTAATCGGACTAGTCCAGAATGTCGTTGTCTAACTTTGACTGTCTATATCTACTAAACAAAATTAGACAAAAACAAGATTCATGTTGCAACTTATTTGCCTAAGTTTCAAGATGTAGTTTGTATAGATTAATGTAGTCTAATACAATTGGTTTGTCTAAAATAGACGAATACATTGAGAACGAGCTGAAAGTAGTTTTGGTATTTTCTCAGACTAGTCCAAATCATCGCGTCTGACTTTTACTGTCCATAACTCATAACTTGGATTAGCTAGACAAGATTAGTCTATATCAATTTCTTAGGCAATCTTTAAAAAAATCACTAGTACTAACTATATTGTTTAATCTCATTTAGTTTGTTTAATATTGGAGTTTTAATCGGACTAGTCCAAAATGTTGTTGTCTAACTTTGACTATCTATATCTACTAAACCAAATTAGACAAAAATGCGATTTTTGTTGCAACTTATTTGCGTAAGTTTCAAGATGTAGTTTGTATAGATTCATGTAGTCTAATGCACTTGGCTTGTCTAAAATGGACGAATACAGTGAGACCGAGCAAAAACTAGTTTTGGTATTTTCTCCAATTAGTCCAAATCATCGCGTCTGACTTTAACAGTCTATAACTTATAAGTTGGACTAGTTAGACAAGATTAGTTTACATAAATTTCTTAGACAATCTTTTAAAAAACAACTAGTAGTAACTATGTTGTCTAATCTCAGTTAGTTTGTTTAATATTTGAGTTTTAATCGGACTAGTCCAAAATGTCGTTGTCTAACTTTGACTGTCTACATCTACTAAACAAAATTAGACAAAAACAAGATTTATATTGCAATTTATTTGCCTAGGTTTCAAAATGTAGTTTGTATAGATTAATGTAGTCTAATACACTTGGTTTGTCTAAAATAGACCAATACATTGAGACCGAGCAGAAACTAGTTTTGGTATTTTCTCGGACTTGTCCAAATCATCGCGTCTGATTTTAACAGTCTATAACTTTTAAGATGGACTAGTTAGACAAGATTAGTCTACATTAATTTCTTATACAATCATTTAAAAATTCACTAGTAGTAACTAAGTTGTCTAATCTCATTTAATTTCTTTAATATTTGAGTTTTAATCGGACTAGTCCAAAATATTGTTGTCTAATTTTGACTGTCTATATCTACTAAAGAAAATTAGACAAAAACAAGATTCATGTTGCAACTTATTTGCCTAAGTTTGAAGATTTCGTTTGTGTAGATTACTTTAGTCTAATACAGTTGGTTTGTCTAAAATAGAGGAATACATTGAGACCGACCAGAAACTCGTTTTGGTATTTTCTCGACTAGTCCAAATCATCGCGTCTAAATTTAACAGCCTATGACTTATAAGTTGGACTAGTTAGACAAGATTAGTCTACATTAATTTCTTAGACAATCTTTTAGAAATTTACTATTAGTAACTACGTTGTCTAATATCATTTAGTTTGTTTAATATTTAAGTTTTAATCGGACTAGTCCAAAATGTCGTTATCTAACTTTGACTATCTATATCTACTAAACCAAATTAGACAAAAACAAAATTCTTGTTGCAACTTATTTGCGTAAGTTTCAAGATGTAGTTTGTCTAGATTAATCTAGTCTAATACACTTGGTTTGTCTAAAATAGACGAACACATTGAGACCGAACAGAAACTAGTTTTGGTATTTTCTCCGACTAGTCCAAATCATCGCGTTTGACTTTAACAGTCTACAACTTATAAGCTGGACTAACTAGACAAGATTAGTCTACATTAGTTTCTTAGACAATCTTTTAAAAATGCACCAGTAGTAACTAAGTTGTCTAATCTCATTTAGTTTGTTTAATATTCGAGTTTTATTCGGACTAGTCCAAAATGTTGTTGTCTAACTTTGACTATCTATATTTACTAAACCAAATTAGACGAAAACAAAATTCTTATTGCAGCTTATTTGCGTAAGTGTCAAGATGTAGTTTGTATAGACTAACTTAGTCTAATCCATCTGGTTTGTCTAAACTAGGCGAATACATTGAGACCGAGCGGAAACTAGTTTAGGGATTTTCTCCAATAAGTCAAAATCATCTTGTCCAACTTTGTCAGTTTATAATTTATAAGTTGGACTAGTTGGATAAGATTAGTCTACACCACGTTCTTAGATAATCTTTTATGGATCTACTAGTAGTAACTACGTTGCCTTATCTCACCTATACTTGGGCCGGCGAGAGAATGAATGACTCGTCTCGACGAGTTTAACATTGTTTTGCGGATACCCCCCACTTTATATCGAGTGCGCGGTGTTTAGTTGTCCGTATTTGAAAAACTGATGCATATTTCTTAACTCAAACTAATCTGCGCGAACCTCGGCACGTCCCTTGCCTAAATGCAGTACATCTGCATTCTCTCGCCGACCCAAGTATAGTTTGCGCTAGACTAGATTAAAAGTAGACTTGGTTTTCTAAGAAAATTGAACTGAAGTTTAAAGGTCGATTCCCATATGCGCGGCACTCAGCTACGCGACATCGTGCGACATCGTCTGTCAAATAATGATTATATTGCACGTCGCGTAGCCATAGTGAGAACGTGCCCGTTTAAAACAATGTAATCATTATTTGACAGGCGATGTCGCGTAGCTGAGTGTCGCGTATATGAGAATCGGCCTTAATTCAATTTGTACTTTTATTTTTTTAGAAAAACTCCTGAGAAACGTAAAATAATCCACGACGGAGAAACCATCACGTACGAACAAATAAAAGTCCACGAATTCGACAAGGCCAGATCCGAGATTCAACTCGATACGGAAATCACGATCCTCAACGTCCCGTTAAACGTACATTTCTAACGACACTCACGAAACAAATTTAATCTGCCGATTTGCTTCCAGGCCGTGTTCCAAATTATGGAAGGACTAAACATGGATTTCGTATACGACGTCTTGAACCAAGGCTACAAGGAAGCCTTCGACATTCCGGCCGACGAGGACACTATGTTCCACAAAGTCACGGTTGAAGAGTACGCCTTCAGCGGTTACAAGTTCTGCGATCCGGCCAAAACGCTATCATTGGAATCCAAAGTCTTGTGCGCGGTTACTAGGATCATGGCCACTGAAAGCATGGAAATCGGAACGGACAGGATCATCAAATTCTCCTTCTTCAAACAAGTAAGAGTTTAATATTTTATAATATTGATTGTTCAACAAAATTTTGTAATGAAATTCCTTTAAATAGACCTTTTCACGGTTAGTTAAGCGCATGCGCATCCACCTTGTTTCAAAGGCGGGAAAATGAAAGTTTCGGGCACAATTTGATATTTTCACTGATTATACGTCGAAAAAGTGCCCGAAAACATGCGCATAAAAAAATTATGAAATAAAATAGAACAATAGATCTATTTTATTGGTGCTAAATCTAGATGTGTAGGGTGACTGCAACTATAGTTCATTTTTTTTAAATGCAGTACAGGGAAGATAGGGCTTATTTGACCTTGTTCTCTGATTCGCTTAAATCGAGGAGAAGTTCACACTGCCGATATTTACTTCTCCATCTCAACCTCTTTTCTCTCTTTCTTTTCACATACATTTGCAGCTGTTAGTTGTCAATGGCTGCCGTGTCAATTCACAATTGTCATCTGATCTGTTTGTATCATTTAGATTTTTTGCGTTTTTCTCCATTTATTTGTTTGTATTTTATTACTATTGTTGCCATTTGGAGTATTTAATCAATAATAATAAGATATTCAATGAAACCATTAAAAAATTACCAATTTTATATTCAAGTAACTATATTTGAATTTAGCGCCAAATTTTGTAACTAGATCGAACATTTGTCATAGTGTGAATCAGGTTTCTAGTTACTGCATTCTTAAAAAAAATGGACTATAACTGTCTCAGCTCTGTTATTAGAAAGGAGAAACTCTGAAAGGGGGTTTTCAAATGGGATTACTCCTTAAAATAACTGTCCTGGTTAAATATGCACCCAAGGTTTTTAAAGCTGATAACTTCTTCTATTCCATTTCCTCCTCATTCAAACTTTCACTCCTCTTGTGTTAAACAACCATTTTCGTCTTCCTCACATTCACCACTTGCTTAAAGAACAATTTTATCCTTCCAATCACCTCTCTCATTCCCGCATTCGTGCTTGCCAATACAACGATGTCGCCAGCATAAGCCGGACTGCTTCTCTTATAATAGAGCTGAGACAAATCTCTACGAGAAATCAGAAGAATTTCCCACAACAAATTCCCATTTTTTTTTTTTATTAGAAAGACAGAAAACCAGACGGTTTGTATAAGATCCACTCGGGAACCGAAGACGCGCAACTTGTAGGCGAAATCATGGAATGGAACAACAAAACGTATTTGGAGACATGGGCAGGAGGGGCCGAATCGAAGTGCAACAAGATCAAAGGAACCGACTCCACGATCTACGCTCCCTACAGCGACGAGGAAACAGTTTTCACCGTTTTCAACACGGACATTTGCAGGTAAATTCGATTTTAAATATCTCGCAGGCAAAATTCATAGCCGAAAAATTCATGCACGCTTAAAGAAAGTTTTGCAAAAATTTGAAATTTTGCCCAAATTAATCTTTTTGGTATGCGCCACTCCGGTATCGCATATTTTGCATTCAATCAGGGTCCCAAATAAATCCAACCATGCCTTATATAACCTAACCATGCCTTATGCCTTATATAACCACTTTTTTAGGGTTCTGTACCGAAAACGGAACCCTTATAGGATCACTTTGTTGTCCATCTGTCTGTCTGTCTGTTCGTCCGTCTGTCTGTCTGTCAAGACCATTTTTCTTAGGAACGCGTAGCGAGGTAACAAGTTGAAATTTGTATCAAATACTCGGGTCTGCGGTCTCTTTCAGCTGTGAAAAAATCAAACTTGTAAGTCAACGCGATCAAAAGATATGACTGTTTATGTCGCATATTTTGCGATTTCACAAGGGAATCAAAACCTATAGGGTACTTCCCGTTGACCTAGAATCATGAAATTTGGCAAGAAGCGGTGTCTTACAGCACATGTAAAGAGAAAAATCTGAAAACCGTAAATATTTAGTTTAATTACTATTAGAAACTATTAGAAACTTATGAAAATACACTAATGTGGTGTGCGTGGTATTGTCTGGCTCCAGAAGCATATGGGTTGCATACAGTTAGGTCCTCCTCGGTTAGGTCCGAAGGTTAAAAAGTATGTATCGGCATCAAGCTGTTAATTCTGAATTTTCTTTGTTTATATTCATTATGCATTTCATCACGTACGCTCTATATACATAATATATACAGGGTATATATTATGTCTAAATTTTGCTTCTTTATAACCGACATTCGACATACTCAAGTCCCGTAACATCCTGTATATATTATATTTTGTCTAATTTTTGTTTTTAATCTACATATACTTAAATCACGTACGCCCTAATTTTTTTTGGTAGTCAATTGCCCAAAAGCAGTAAATTGAAGAACTGAATGTACAGAGTATCGAAATAGATCTAGAAATAGTTAATATATTAGTTTATATTAGATCTAGAAATAGTTAGATCTTAATATAAGTTAGAGAATAAGTGTAGTACTAAAATAAAGTTTTCTTTTTATAAGTTTAAAAATATTCGCGTTATTTAAAAAAAATACCCTGTATACCTTTATACAGGGTATATAGGTATACAGGCAAAATTGGGCAGTAAAAACAAATAGTGAAGTTCCAGAACCCCTAAACACTCATTAGTGAATGGGGGATGTATGGTAATAAAATATAGGGTAGAATTCCATCGTACGACAGCGACATCGTGAGGTTATGCTTGCAGCGGTACTAAGATGGTCGTGATTTCAGGAGGGCCACTTGTCAAGTTAACTGAATGTGTTTGCTACGTCCTCCACAAAAAAAATATACCTTACTTACAAGTTTGTACGGAACCCTCGGTGCGCGAGTCACAACTCGCACTTGGCCGGTTTTTTATTTAATTTGATTTCAATTTCAATCGCAATTCACTTTACTTCAATTAATTAAATTTTTTACTTCAATCGAAATTCACAATTCCACTCTCGTCATCCAGGACTCTGGCACTCTCCGCGTGGCTTTTCTTCATCATCACTTGTCTGGCGAAGAGGCGACCAGCATCCCACTTCGCGGGGCTGCCTAGTAAGGCTCTCCCGATGTCTCCACCGCTTTTTCATTTGTCTGTCTTTGTCTCCAATGTAGCTCTCTCGTTGGACCAAAACAACGCAATTGGCCAGCGTGTGCCAAGCATCGTCCTGATGCGGTGCAGATGGGTCGCAAAGCTAATTTGTTGGTAATCCCATAAAAGGTCTAATATTTTCTTCGTCCATCTTTCGTCCTCCACTCGACCCACGTGGCCAGCCCATCACCCATGGCCTGTAAGTACCTGAGTCAGATGGTACTCGACCTCGCCGTACCTGCGCGAGCACCATACCGCGACAGTAGGGAAAGATGATATGTTCTGGACCCTCACTTCTCATTCCCACCCTCACAGCTAAACATGGTGTGAGGTCTATGTAACCCCACGCTAAACAGGTTGTGAAAACTCTTTAGCGTAGGGTTACATAGACCTCAAAACCTCTTTAGCGTGGGGTTACATAGACCTCACAGTCTGTTTAGCTGTGTGGGTGGGGATGAGGAATGAGGAGGGTCCAGAACATATCATCTTTCCCTACTCGCGACGTCTGGGATGACATCGCGCGCCCACAGGGCCTTGGGGTCCGCCTCACACTCCCGCTGCTATGCCGCCAGTGTTCGTTCCCGCTCCTCCTTCTTGAGCCGGGCCTGGCAAATCGGTTCTTCAGCGAGTCTCACCTCGTGTCGTCACTCGTGAATACGCTTCCTGTCCGTCGTTAGGAGGTGCAAGGGGGGAATCGCTAGCACTAAGACCGCCCCGCCCGCCATAGTACGGTATGCTAACGTTGCCCTAAGTAGTAGGGAAAGATGATATGTTCTGGACCCTCCTCACTTCTCATTCCCACCCTCACACCTAAACAGGGTACGAGGTCTATGTAACCCCACGCTAGACAGGGTGTGAAATCTCTTTAGCGTGGGGTTACATAAACCTCAACCCTCTTTAGCGTGGGGTTACATAGACCTCACACCCTGTTTAGCTATGGGGGTGGGGATGAGGAGTGAGGAGGGTCCAGACAATCATCTTTTCGTACTCGCGACGTCTGGGATGACCCCGCGCGACCACCGCCCCTTTGGGTCCGCTTCCCTTGTGAATACGCTTCCTGTCCGTCGCTAGGAGGTGCTAGGAGGGAATGCTGGTTAGCACCAAGACCGCCCCGCTCGCCACAGTACGGTATGCTAACGTTACCCTAAGTAGTAGGGAAAGATGATATGTTCTGGACCCTCCTCACATCGCATTCCCACCCTCACAGTTAAACATGGCGTGAGGTCTATGTAATTCCACTCTAAACAGGGTGTGAAGTCTCTTTATCGTGGGGTTTCATAGACCTCACATCTTTTTAGCATGGGGTTACATAGACCTCACACCCTGTTTAGCTTTGGGAGCAAGGATGAGGAGTGAGGAGGGTCCAGAACATATCATCTTTCCCTACTGGCGACGTCTGGGATGACGCGCGTCCACCAGCCATTGGGGTCCGCCTCCCACTCCCGCTGCTATGCCGCCAGTGTTCGTTCCCGCACCTCCTTCTTGAGCCGGGCCTGGAAAATCGGTTCTTCATCGAGTCTCACCTCGTGTCTTCACTCGTGAATACGCTTCCTGTCCGTCGTTAGGAGGTGCAAGGGGGGAATGCTGGCTAGCACCAAGACCGCCCCGCTCGCCATAGTACGGTATGCTAACGTTACCCTAAGTAGTAGAGAAAGATGATATGTTCTGGTCCCTCCTCACTTCTCATTCCCACCCTCACAGCTAAACAGGGTACGAGGTCTATGTAACCGCACGCTAAACTGGGTGTGAAGTCTCTTTAGCGTGGGGTTACATAGACCTCACACTCTATTTAGCGTGGGGTTACATAGACCTCATACCCTGTTTAGCTGTGGGGGTGGGGATGAGGAGTGAGGAGGGTTCAGAACATATCATCTTTCCGTACTCGCGACGTCTGGGATGACCTCGCGCGTCCACCGGCCCTTGGGGTCCGCCTCCCACTCCCGCTGCTATACCGCCAGTGTTCGTTCCCGCTCCTCCTTCTTGAGCCGGGCCTGGCAAATCGGTTCTTCAGCGAGTCTCACCTCTTGTCGTCGCTCGTGAATACGCTTCCTGTACGTCGCTAGGAGGTGCAAGGGGGAATGCTGGATAGCACCAAGACCGCCCCGCTCGCCACAGTACGGTATGCTAACGTTACCCTAAGTAGTAGGGAAAGTTGGACCCTTCTCACTTCTCATTCCCACCCTAATAGCTAAACATGGTGTGAGGTCTATGTAACCCCACGCTAGACAGGGTGTGAAATCTCTTTAGCGTGGGGTTATATAGACCTCACACCCTCTTTAGCGTGGGGTTACATAGACCTCACACCCTGTTTAGCTATGGGGGTGGGGATGAGGAGTGAGGAGGGTCCAGAACATATCATCTTTCCCTACTCGCGACGTCTGGGATGACCCCGCGCGACCACCGCCCCTTTGGGTCCGCTTCCCTTGTGAATACGCTTCCTGTCCGTCGCTAGGAGGTGCAAGGAGGGAATGTTGGTTAGCACCAAGACCGCCCCGCTCGCCACAGTACGGTATGCTAACGTTACCCTAAGTAGTAGGGAAAGTTGATATGTTCTGGACCCTCCTCACTTCTCATTCCCACCCTAATAGCTAAACATGGTGTGAGCTCTATGTAACCCCACGCTAGACAGGGTGTGAAGTCCCTTTAGCGTGGGGTTACATAGACCTCACAACCTCTTCAGCGTGAGGTTACATAGATCTCACACCCTGTTTAGCTGTGGGAACGGGGTTGACAAGTGAGGAGGGTTCAGAACATATCATCTTTCCCTACTCGCGACATCTGGGATGACCTCGCGCGTCCATTGAACCTTGGGATCCGCCTCCCACTCCCGCTGCTATGCCGCCAGTGTTCGTTCCCGCTCCTCCTTCTTGAGCTTGGCCTGGCAAATCGGTTCTTCAGCGAGTCTCACCTCGTGTCGTCGCTCGTGAATACGCATCCTCTCTGTCGGTAGGTTTTTTACACGCTCATCAGTAACAGCCGCTTGGACTGCTTCGCTCCCCCGGTGTTCGGCATTAGTCGCGCCAGCGCCTGTTGCCTGGTCATCGAGATATGCTCGCTGAACTTCATCTTTGCTCCGACTATAACCCTGAGGTATTTAAGGCTGTTTTTCACCAGCACGTCCCCGCCATGGATCGTTATCCTTCATGCATGGATGGCGCGTCCTCTGCTGAGCAGCACCGTCTCTCTCTTGTTGACGGCAACTTCCAGCCCCACACTCGCGAGCCAGTGTAATGCAGTCCTCACCGCCTCCCCAGGACGATCTCCAACAGTTCCGGCGTCCGCGCCGTGACTATAACGGCGACGTCGTTTGCAAACCCCACCAAGGTTGCACCTTAGGGCATGTTGACGCGTAGTAGATCATCGTACATAATGTTCCTTAGAGTCGGTCCCTGTATCAAGCCCTGTGGAAGGTCAGCGATAATGCGGCGACTCCTCTGTCCCGCGTTCGTGTTGTATACTAGATGTCGGTCCGTTAGTTAGTTCCTGACCATCTCCACTAGATAACTAGGCATTCCCTCTCAGCGCTGTAGCGCCCCGACTATGGCCCACCACCTCGAAAATTGAAGGCGTTCCGGACATCCAATGTAGTCATCGCGCAGGGCGTCGCGAAGCGGCCCTTCCTCTTGTTCGCCATACGCGAGATGTCCAAAATGGTTTCCATTGCATCCAGTATCGGCCCTTGCGGAAGCCGAACTGTCTATCGGACAGTCCGCCGGTACGCTCAATGGCCTCATCGAGCCTCATCGAGCCAGTACCAGGCGCTCGAGGAGCTTGCCCGTCGTGTCTAGCATGCACAGCGGCCGGTACGAACCCGCTGAGCTCTTAGTGATTAGGACCAGACGTTGTCTCTTCCACCGCGGATGGAAGCTTTTCCCATGCAGGCTGGCGTTGTACGCTGAGAGGAGGAGTACGGTTGCGGAGCACTAGCCACCGTAGCCGCGACCGCCTCATTTGAAATACCATCTAGGCCCGGCGCCTTGCCTCTCTCCTTCTGTGAAGTCTGGGGGATTCTCCTCGCCCTAGGCCCTCAGCTGCGTGCTGAGGTTTTAAACTTCAGGTTTGTGCCTCGTGAGTCGGGAACAGATCGATTAAACGATCCAGTTCAACGGGATCTTTTGTTACAGGGGTCAATCTGCGTCCCAGTCGTCCGATAAAGATACGGTAGGGGCGCCCCCAGTGGTCGGCGTCAACAGCTTCTTGTAGCTCCCTCCAGCAGGCCTCCTTATTGCTCTTAATAGCAAGGCGGAACTGTTGTGGACCGCCACCAGCTTATCTGCCTCCCGGTTACCAGATGTCCTAGCTCGCTGCGCCTTGCGCCTCGCATACAGGCACTCGCGCTTCAGGGCCGCCAGATTTGCGGACCACCGGAATACAGACTTCCTTGCTCCAGCCCCAGGTCTTCGGGGCATCGACGCGTCGCACGCTCTTTCCACGTCCGTTAGTGCATCCATGACCAAGTCCTCTGCTTGGGAGCGCCGAAGTGTTTCTTCCTCCTCGTAGATTCTTATTTCTGTCCATTCTGCTTGTTAGCCAGCCCCCGTACTGTAGTTGCGGGGAAAAGCCTTCCAGTAGCCCGCTCAGATCTGCTGTAAGTGATGCAGTGGTGGTCACTCAGCGTGACCCCATCTCGCACCTTCCATCCGCTAATGCGTTGTGCGAGCCCCGCGATCGCGAAAGTGACATCAATGACGAAGGCCGAGCCCGTGCCAGGTCGGCACCGTTCCCTCGAGCGAACGTAGTTGAAGTCTCGACACCAACTTGGCCAGGAGGAGGCCCCTGGCGTCGGTGCGGGACGAGCCCCATTCCGCGCACTTCGCGTTAAAGTTGCTTGGGCTTGGGCTATCGTTGCTTGGGCTTCGGTCATCGCAGCCACGCCTGCAAACTCCCCACAGACAGATCAGTTGCCTGCAGGAGGTGTGGAGAAGCCGGTCACAAGGCTGCACAATGCGAGACCCCGAGCCCCCACCCCCCCACTGCTGCCTGTTTGCGGAGGACGGCGGTGCGGAGTCAACCAGTCATCTAATGGGCAGTTATCGCTGCCGGCATTTAAGAGGCAACTATCTAGAGTACGCCCAAGTACGTACCATATCGTTTCAAAATGATATCATTCTCATTGGAAAACATTTTATATCCCGACTTAATCTTATATAACCTAACTCGACTATGTCTTATAGAACCTAATCCAGTCTGAGTAATTTTGACGATTTTAGGACGGTGGAGTTGGCGTTCGATAGCAAAATGGAATATAAGGAAATCGAGGGATTCAAGAACCACATCCAGAAGAACACGCTGGACTGGTCGGACGCGAGTAACGATTGTTACTGCATCAAGAAGACCAAGAACCTTGAAGGTCTGGCGGAGTGTCTGCCCAGCGGTTTCATGGACATGTACAACTGCCTGGGTAAGTTATCCAACTCGTTCTAACTCCAAACTAAATCTAGTTAATAGAATGTAAGGACCAAACAATTTAGATTAACCGTTTTAGACTGTATAATCCAATTTGGAATGTTTCAGGCGCTCCGATTCTAATGTCTTTTCCCCATTTCCTGTGAGCCGATCAAGCCTACGCTAGTACCGTGGATGGACTGCAGCCCGACGAGAACGAGCACATAATATACGTTTCAATGGAACCAGTGAGTGAACTAAATATTAAACCTCAAGAGCAACTGATTACTAACCCCGTCTTCTTGTAGAAAACTGGCTCTCCATTAACTGGCAACAAGAGGATTCAGTTCAACATGATTTTGCGAACAATCGAGAAGATTCCTTTCACGGTACCTCTGACGGCATCCGTTATGCCCATTGTTTGGGTCGACGAAGTAAGCTTAATTAATATATATACATAACTATTGATAAACTCATAGATAAAATCTAGATAAACTGATAAAGTCTAGATAAACTAATAGATAAACTCTAGATAAAGTGATAGATAAATCCTAGATAAACTCTAGAAAACTAATAGATAAACTCTAGATAAACTAATACATAAACCCTAGATAAACTCTGGATAAACTAATAGATAAACTCTAGATAAACTCTAGATAAACTAATACATAAACCCTAGATAAACAAATTGATAAACTCTAGATAAACTAATAGATAGTCTCTAGATAAACTAATACATAAACCCTAGATAAACTCTGGATAAATTAATAGATAAACTCTAGATAAACAAATTGATAAACTTAAGATAAACTAATAGATAAGCTCTAGATAATCTAATATATAAACTCTAGATAAACTAATAGATAAACTCTTGAAAACTTATAAACTCTAGTTAAGATGAAGAACATACTTGTTTACTTTAATCTTATTCTTAATCTAATATTGTTGTATTAGATTAGAATTGTAGAACGGATGGATTATTATTATTTTCTTTTGTAGGGTGTGGAGTTGCCGGATAGTTTGGTGAATGATCTGAAGCAGAAGTACGTGGACAAGCTGCCGACGCTGGAGATAGTGAAGTGGGTTTTGGTGGCGTTGGGTGTGATCGGCATCATAATGTTCGTGGTGTGTCTGATCATGTTTCTTCGTTCGTAGAAGGAACTGAGTTATTTAAATGTAATTCATCTGTAAATAACATTTTTTCAAAAAACCAATTAAATTTTGATTTCCCAAACTGTGAATTTTCCCTAAGCCATAAAATTTTGATGAAAAAAATATAAAAATTCGGGTAATAATTTAAGCGCATGCGCATCCGCCTTGTTTAAAAGGCGGGAATATGAAAGTTTCGAGCACATTTTGTTATTTTCATTGGTTATACGTCAAAAAAGTGCCCGAAAACATGTCGAAAATTGACGCATAAAAAATGTAAAACCTATGAAAAGGTCTATTGCATTCGCCTTTAAATAAACAATGAAAATTTCATCAGTAATGATGTTGTGTGTAATGTAGATGTAATCCTTGTTGTATGTTGTAGATCTAATCTCTCTCAATTACTCTAATCTTAATCTTAATAATATTGACTAAAATCTATCCTCTGGGTTTCCTTTGTTTCAATTTGTAGAAGGTCAATCGATATCTAAACTACAAGCACCAAATTAATCAAACTAAATTATTCACGCTAAAATCAATTTCACCAATGATTAATTATTTGCAACTTGGGAAAGTAAACTAATGGTGGCACATTTATAAGGTTCCGTACCGAAAACGGAACCCTTATAGGATAAATTTGTTGTCCGTCTGTCTGTCTGTCTGTCTGTCCGTCTGTCTGTCTGTCAAGACCATTTTTCTCAGGAACGCGTAGAGGTAACAAGTTGAAATTTGTATCAAATACTCGGGTCTGCGGTGTCTTTCAGCTGTGAAAAAATCAAACTTGTAAGTCAACGCGATCAAAAGATATGACGAGGGAATCAAAACATATAGGGTACTTCCCGTTGACCTAGATTCATGAAATTTGGCAAGAAGCGGTGTCTTACAGCACATGTAACGGGGAAAACCGTGAATGAAAACCGTAAATATGTAGTTTAATTACAAGAAAAATGCGAATTTACAATTAGAAACTTATGAAAATACACTAATGTTGTCGTAGTGGTATTGTTAGGCTCCAGAAGCATATGGGTTGCATACAGTTAGGTCCTCCTCGGTTAGGTCCGAAGATTAAAAAGTATGTGTCGGCACCAAGCTGTTTATTCTGAATTTTCTTTGTTTATATTCGTTATGCATTTCATCACGTACGCTCTATATACATAATATATACAGGGTATATATTGTGTCTAAATTTTGCTTGTTTATAACCGACTTGTATATATTATATTTCGTCTAGTTTTTCTTTATAATCTACTTATACTTAAATCACGTACGCCCTATATTTTTTGGTAGTCAATTGCCCAAAAGCAGTCAATTGAACAACTGAATGTTAAGTGTATATAAATTGATCTAGACATAGTTAATATATTAGTTTATATTAGATCTAGAAATAGTTAGATCTTAATATAAGTTAGTGAATAAGTGTAATACTAAAATAAAGTTTTCTTTTTATAAGTTTAAAAATATTCGCGTTATTTAAAAAAAATACCCTGTATACCTTTATACAGGGTATATAGGAACCCTCGCTTCGCGAGTCACAACTCGCACTTGGCCGGGTTTTTTTTCTTGATGCGCTCGAGGGAACTGGGAAGACATTCCTCATGTCAATGATTTTAGCCACTTTTCGTGCGAGATTTGAAATTGCCGTAGCAGTTGCTTCTTCAATTCTGGTATAGCAGCCAAAAGGATGCTAGAAGGATGCAGAACGGCACATTCAGCGTTTAAATTATCGTTAAACCTTCAAACGACTGAAACACCCACTTGGAACATTGCGAAACATTCTGCAATGGCCAAAGTGTTAATAGCAAGTAAAATTGTCATATGGGATGAATGCACAATGACGCACAAACGTTCATTGGAAGCACTAAATCGAACCATGAAAGATCTGCGCAATAACTCAAGATGTTTTGGAGTTGCAATGATTCTACTGTCTGGCGATTTCCAGTAAACAATACCAGTAATTCCAAGATCTACCGCTGGCGATGAAATAAACGCTTGCCTCAAATCATCTACTCTGCGGTGCTATATTAAGAAACCGTGGCCGTCTTCCCATCGACGAAACAGATTGATTTCGTTTCCGCATAATTCTTGCAATTTCGTCTAAACTAAAGGCGAGCCCATCAACAAAGTGTTTCCGAACATCATTGCTAATCACAAAAATTACTATTGGTTGAGAGAACGAGCAATTCTAGCGGCAAAGAACAAAGATGTAAATCACTTAAACATAATAATTCAAAATCAAATCGTTGGTCCACCGTATTCTTTAATATAAATTTATTTTTAAATCTATCATTTGACACTGTTACAAATGAAGACAAGGCAACGAACTAACCAACAGAATTGGATGTGCCTGGCTCGCCACCCCACAATTTACAAATTAAGGTCGGTAGTCATCATGTTTCGAAATCTGAAGAAACCAAAGCTATGTAACGGAACGCGTTTAGTGGTAACAAAACTCATGAGAAATGTAATTCGCGCGACAATACTTAAAGGTAAATTCAAAGTTGAGGAAGTTCTCATTCGGAGAATTCCGAAGATCCCAACCGATATGCCATTCGAGTTTAAACGAATTCAATTTACAATTCGCCTTGCATTTGCCATGACGATCAACAAATCACAAGGCGAATCCTTGAGTGTTTGTGGCCTGAATCTCGAAAATCAATGTTTGTCTCACGGTCAATTGTACGTAGCATCTTCACGTGTCGGCAAACCATTCGCTTTGTTCATTCTTGCGCCCGACAACAAAACGAAAAATGTCGTATATAATAAGGTACTTCGATGAAGGTAATCAATTCGATTTTGGAATTCTGGATTTTGGGCATTTTGACATTTGGATTTTGGGCTTTTGGATTTTGAACTTTACGATATTTTGATTTTGTGCATATTAACGGTTATATTTTGAACTTTTGGGTTTTGGATATTTGTACATATCGATTTTGGACTTTTGGATTTTAGGCTTCTTTTTTTTTGTTGGGGTCGTAGTAAGTACCTCACGGTTAACTTAGCAAGTGGACCCTCCGGAATATCACAAGCATCTTGGGACTGCTTTTCGCATAACTTTCAAGATGTTGCTGCATAGTGTTGCCCTTACATCCCCCCTCAACTTACAGTGATTAGGGGTTCAGGTACTAACATTTTTTTATCTTTTCGGCTTCTTTCCCTTTCCGCTCGTCTAGCATTTTTATTGTCATGATGTCTTGGATCATGCTTCATGTATCTGCCCATAAGTCCTCCGACGAGATCATTTGTTCAACCATAGTTGATGGGTCTAGTGCTTGTCCAGTCTTATCCTTCCATTTATCCCTTCCAGGTATCCACCTGGTATACTCAAAAACGGTATGCGCCGCACTGTCTGTGAGTCCACAGTAAATACAGAGGCAATCTGTGGCCCTACTGATGCTATGAAGAAAGTTCCTGAAACAGCCGTGTCCGCTCAAATCTTGGGTGACGTAAAAATTTGTTTCGCCTTGTTTTCTAGTTGCCCACCGCTCCACATCAGGGATTAGGATGCTGGTCCACTATCGCTTAGTGGATAGGCTCCACTGGTTTTGTCAGGCCTGGTACATTCGGGCCTTCGCTAGAGCCTTTTTGTAGGCCTGTGTGCCATCGCCGTTTGATCTGCCATTATAGACTTCTACCCTCTCTTCTGCCATTCATTCTATGGGTGGTATGCCGGCTAACACTAGGGCAGCATCCATAGAGACAGTCCGGTAAGCACAGCATACTCTTAGCGCCATTTTCCTTTGAACGGTTACCAAGTTTTGTCGAATCACTTGTTTTCTCAAAGCCTTTGCGCAAATTGGGGCTGCGTAGAGCATTGTGGAGTGAACCACCGAGCAAAGAAGTTTTCGCTTACTATTGCGGGGTCCTCCTACGTTGGGCATTAATTTATCTAGCGCTTCTGCAGTGCTTTGGCTGCCACTGTGGTGATATGGCGATTAAAGGATAGCCTCTTGTCAAAGGTTACACCTAGATATTTTAGCGATTCCTTTGGAGTTTCTTTTTCTCCTTTTATTTTAAATGTGATGGGTTTCGTTTTTCTTAGTCCAGTTAGCAATACTGCTTCTGTCTTTTCTGGTGCCAGCTTAAGTTTCTTGATTTCCAACCATTTATTCACCTGTTCAATGGCCCTGTTTGCTGTCGACATAGTTTCCATTTTCGTCTTCCCCGACACTACAAGTGCCAAGTCATCAGCGAAGCCCACGATGTGCACACCTTCCGGTAGCTTCGGTCTGAGTACTCCGTCGTAAAGGACATTCCATAGTGTCGGTCCCAAAACAGAGCCCTGCGGCGCCCCACTACAGACATCACGCTCCACTAATTTGTTGTTTTCTTGGAGAACAACTTTTCTGTTACGTAGGTAACTTCGTACCAGACGTAGCAGGTATGGTGAGATACCTCTTGCTCAGAGCTCCTCAAGAATGTTTTGGCAGGCAGCTGAATTAAAAGCATTGCTTACGTCAAGAGTGATAAGGGCACATAGCTTTCTAGTTCTCTGCGTGCCCGCTTGCACTTTTTAGGGTTCCGTACCGAAAACGGAACCCTTATAGGATCACTTTGTTGTCCGTCTGTCTGTCTGTCTGTCTGTCTGTCTGTCTGTCCGTCTGTCTGTCTGTCAAGATCTTTTTCTCAGGAACGCGTAGAGGTAACAAGTTGAAATTTGTATCAAATACTCGAGTCTGCGGTCTCTTTCAGCTGTGAAAAAATCAAACTTGTAAGTCAACGCGATCAAAAGATATGACCGTTTATGTCGCATATTTTGCGATTTCACGAGGGAATCAAAACCTATAGGGTACTTCCCGTTGACCTAGAATCATGAAATTTGGCAAGAAGCAGTGTCTTACAGCACATGTCAAGGGAAAAATCTGAAAACCGTAAATATGTAGTTTAATTACAAGAAAAATGCGAATTTACTATTTGAAACTTATGAAAATACACTAATGTTGTCGTAGTGGTATTGTCAGGCTCCAGAAGCATATGGGTTGCATACAGTTAGGTCCTATTCTATGTTTATTCTGAATTTTCTTTGTTTATATTCGTTATGCATTTCATCACGTACGCTTCATATACATAATATATACAGGGTATATATTATGTCTAAATTTTGCTTTTTTATAACCGACATGCGACATACTCAAGTCCCGTAACATCCTGTATATATTATATTTCGTCTAATTTTTCTTTATAATCTACATAATATGTTGATAATCTACATAATAATACTATACTATACAAGTTTGTACGGAACCCTCGGTGCGCGAGTCACAACTCGCACTTGGCCGGTTTTTTTTTGCTACTTCAATGACTTTTTCTATAGCGTCTACTGTTGATTTTCCCTCTCGGAAGCCATATTGTTAAAAAACCTAACCTAAGTTCTAGTTTTAGTCTACAAAGTATCAGGTGCTTCAAGAGTTTGCCCGAAACATCTAAGAGGCAGAGGGGCCTATATGAGGAACGTTCCTGTGGTGCTTTATCACCTTTCTTAATTAGCACCAGCTTGGCTTTTTGGCTTGGATTTTAGGATTTTATGTTTTAAACTTTCGCATATAGGATTTTGGCCCTTTTGACTTTTGGATTTTAGACTTTTGGTATTTTGTGCTTTTATATTTTGAACTTTGGGTTTTGGGCTTTTGATGTTTTGGATTTTTGACTTTTGTATTTTGGGGTTTTGACTTTTGGGTTTTGGATTTTGCACATTTTTAATTTGAACATTTGAAGTTTGGGCTTTTAAAGTTTTGGAATTTTGGCTTTTGTATTTTGGGGTTTTGACTTTTGGGCTTCTGGATTTTGCACTTTTATAATATGAACATTTGGATTTTGGGCTTTTGGATTTTGAACTTCTATAATTTGAACATTTGGATTTTGGACTTTTGAAGTTTTGGATTTTTGACTTGTATTTTGGGCTTTTGGAATTTGCACTTTTATAATTTGAACATTTGGATTTTGGGCTTTTGCTGTTTTGGATTTTTGACTTTTGTATTTTGGACTTTTGGATTTTGAACTTTTATAATTTGAACATTTAGATTTTGGGCTTTTGAAGTTTTGGATTTTTGAATTTTGTATTTTGGGCTTTTGACTTTTGGGTATTGGGCTTTTGGATTTTGAACTTTTAGAATATGAACATTTGGACTTTTGAAGTTTTGGATTTTTGACTTTTGTATTTTGGGCTTTTGACTTTTGGGTATTGGGCTTTTGGATTTTGAACTTTTATAATTTGAACATTGGATTTTGGGCTTTTGAAGTTTTGGATTTTTGACTTTTGTATTTTGGGCTTTTGACTTTTGGGTATTCGGCTTTTGGATTTTGAACTTTTATAATTTGAACATTTGGATTTTGGGCTTTTAAAGTTTTGGATTTTGGATTTTTGACTTTTGTATTTTGGGTATTGGGCTTTTGGATTTTGAACTTTTATAATTTGAACATTTGGATTTTGGACTTTTGAAGTTTTGGATTTTTGAGTTTTGTATTTTGGGCTTTTGATTTTTGGGCTTTTGGATTTTGCACTTTAATAATTTGAACATTTGGAATTTGGGCTTTTGGAAGTTTTGTATTTTTGTATTTTGGGCTTTTGACTTTTGGGATTTTGGATTTTGCACTTTAATAATTTGAATATTTGGATTTTGGGCTTCTGATGTTTTGACTTTTGGGCTTTTGGATTTTGAACTTTTATAATTTGAACATTTGGATTTTGGGCTTTTGAAGTTTTGGATTTTTTACTTTTTTATTTTGGGCTTTTGACTTTTGGATTTTGAACTTTTATAATTTGAACATTTGGATTTTGGGCTTTTAAAGTTTAGGATTTTTGACTTTTGTATTTTGGGCTTTTGGATTTTGCACTTTTATATTTTGAACATTTGGATTTTGGGATTTTGAAGTTTTGGATTTTTGCCTTTTATATTTTGGGTTTTGGGCTTTTGGATTTTGAACTATTGTATTTGGCTTTTTAGAGTAGCGACGAGGGTACGACGCGTCGTATCCTTGGTCGTATATTATGCGAGGGAGAGGACGGACACGATTATATTACCATCTTCTTCTTCTTCTTGTTTCGAATAGGCCTACTTTGGACCACGCCTGTTCGAACTGTTGGGCTTTGATCTTTGCGCAGTATTGTCACATCTTCTGCCGGTGTATTCTGTCATTTCTTGTTGTAGGTGTTCTTAGTCAGTCGATAGGCTAGTTCTAACTTGTTGACTCTCACGGATAATGTTGCTCCTTCTGATAAGTTGGGTTCAATCCATTCGCCGAGATACTTACATTTCTTAGTCTTCTTGATGTTTCCCTGCGCTAGTAACATCTCTCTGTTCGCTTCTCTGATGTTGGTGAAGAATTCTATTTTCTCCAGCGAAACTTGAATACCCACTTTGGCAGCCTGCTTTCTGAGGCAATTTACCTGCATTCTTGCCATCTCAATAAAATCAGCAAACAGTGTCGTCATTTGCAAAGGCCGGGCAATCTACAACCAGTCCATCGTTCTTACGTCAGAGGTAGATACCACTATGGGCACCCAAATTGATCAGTTCCTTGCGCCATTCTCTCTTAACCATTTCATGGACACAGTTGAAGAGAAGTGAAGAAAGTCCATCTCCTTGACGCACTCCAGTTTTTATTTCGAAGCTTTCTGAGATCTCGCCTCTAAATTTAACCATGGAATGGATGTTGGTCAAGGTTCCTAGTATGAGTCGGCGGTTTTTGTTCTCTAGCCCTAGTTCCTGTAGTACTTTGTTAGGCGTTTCTCTATCAATGGAATCGTAGGGCTTCCTAAATTCAACAAAGGTGACGACCGCCTTGCGGTTTCTCATCTTGGAGTATGCAAGTACAGTTTTAAGATTGAGGATCTGTTCAACACAGGATCGGGTCTTCCAGAAGCCTCCATGATATTCTCCCCGTTGACTATCCAGCTGATTTTCTGCCCTTGTTTGTAACGCCTTGGAGAGAATCTTGTATGTTACCGGGACGAGATAAATTCCACGGTAGTTGTTTAGATCAGTAAAATCTCTCTTTTTGCGAAGCGGATGGATCAGAGCAGATTTCCAATCGGCTGGTAATTTCTCTGTTTCCCAGATGTCCTGGATGATCTCGGTTAGCTAGCATTGTTTCTAGCACCTTTCCACAGTTCAGCAACGATATAGTCCTCTCCAGCTGCCTTATTATTCTTAAGAAGTTGAATAATCTGGCCAACTTTTTCCAATGAAGGGGCAGCGAGTCCGGGTTTGGTGTGGTTTGTTTATAGTCGAAGTCTTCGCTGGGTGGATCACAGTTGAGTAGATTTTTAAAGTATTGAGCTAAAAGGTGGCACTTGTCATTAAAAGCCAGTTTGTCTTGTGAGTCTCTGAAGTGGAGACTTAGCGGAGCGTATTATCTGTGTGTCTGCTTGAAGGTCCCAAAGAAATCTCTCGAGTTATTCTTAGCAAAGCTCTCATCGATTTGGGTTAGTTGGTTTTGTGTGAAGGTCCGTTTGGTTCCCCGAATTATCTTGGCTGTAACCTTTCTTTATTCCAAAAATGTATGCCAATTTTCCTTGGTCTTTTTAGAATTCCACTTCACCCATGCTGTCTGTCTTTGGGCTATTGCATTGTCACAGTCTTCAGTCCACCACGGATGCTTCCTTCTCCTAACGAGAGGGGCGAGTTCATTGGCCGCCTTGACAAGAGTCTCCTTCAGTTGGTCCCAGCTGTATAGATTCATCAATGTTTTCGGATGTCTTTAAATATTAATGTTTTCCGATGCAAATAAACTTGCAGCTTTGGGAACGACGTCAAAAGTATCTAAATAGTTTCGAAAATTCATGCCTAAACTTTTGAGAAGGCCCTAAGCTTCAAGACAATCTAATGTAGGAGTTTGGAGATATTGGCTTACTGGGGTTGATAGGTCAAATATTCTCTTGAATACGAAGTATGCCAGGATAGTTTCAAATTTCAAAAAGAAATCCAGTAATGCCTTCGCGTGAAACGAAACCTATGGCTCAAACTCCACGTTCGAAGATATTGCTTCTCCTTCTTCTATAGCTCTACAGCCCTGGGTGGGCCTTGGCTTGAGTTACAACATCCTTCCATCTCTCCCTGCTGTTAACCAATTGCAGCCAGTTTCTCACATCTAGTATCTTTAGGTCGTCGATGCAGTCGTCTCGCCATTTCTTACGTGGTCTACCACGAGCTATTTTTTCATGTGAACTCCAGTTCGTCAGTATTTTCGGTCCTCGGGTGCTTTAAATACGCATAACATGTCCAAACCATTGTAACCGTAGTGCCTTTACATGCCTTACGATGTCCGCTCCTCCAATTAGTCTGTCCAGTTCATGGTTCATTCTGCTTCTCCATGTACCACAGTTTTCCTGTACGGGGCCAAAGATTCTGCGTAATATGCTGCTTTCGCAGACTCGTAGTGCGTTTTCGTTGATCGTAGATATGGCCCATGTTTCACACGCGTGTGTTATGACGGGTCTAATGAGTGTGTTATAGATCTTTAACTTTGATTTGACACTTAGAAGCTTCTCTCCTAGTAGCTTCTTATTCGCGTAATAAGAATTCCTGCTACAATTCTCGCACTGATTTCTTCGCTGATTCTGTTGTCGTTAGTTATTTTCGACCCTAGGTAAGACAAGGTTCTGACTTCTTCGAAATTAAATGCGTTGACATGTAGTGGCTCTGGATCCCTGGTACTTCTCATGAACTTGGTTTTATTCACGTTTTTTACTAGTCCGGCTACGCTAGATTTCTGTTCTAGGGAGGCAGTAGATTCTTTTAGGTTTTCTGCTGCTTGTGCTGATATAATTATATCATCGGTATATGCGCATAGCTGCTGAGATTTTGTGTGTATGTGGCCTGTTATGTGCAGGTTTCTAATAACTGATTTAAGTATAAAGTTGCATAGCATAGCAGATAACGCATCACCTTGCCTGACCCATGTCCTGATGTCGAATTCGTCCGTGAGTTTGGATGCTACTAATACTTGAGCACGTGTATTGGTTAGAGTTAAGTTTACCATTCTTATAAGTTTTTGAGGAATTCCAAGGGCAAGTAACTGGTACAATATTTCTTCTCTAGACACGCTATCAAAAGCTTGTTTGTAGTAAACAAACAGGTGGAACAAAGTTATGTTATGCTCATAACATTTTTCAACCTTTTGCCTTATTAGATGAATTTGGTCCGTTGTTGATCGATTCCTTCGAAAACCTCCTTGGTAGTCCCCAAGTATCTCCTCTTCATATATTGATAGTCTATTGTATATTAAGTTGGATAATATTTTGTAAGTGGTGTTGAGAAGAGTAATTCCACGGTAATTGGAACATTCTTTCTTGTTTCCTTTCTTGTGTATGGGAAAAATAACGCCTTTTCTCCAGTCACTTGGCATAATCACTTCATTCCACACCCTGACAATAAGTTTATGGATCCTTTGCCACAGTGGTGCACCTCCATTTTTCAGAAGTTCCGTGGGAATTGTATCACTTCCTGGAGATTTATTGTTTTTAAGATTGTGTATTATCTCGGTAACTTCCTCATAGCTCGATTCGAGGATTTCGGGTTGTGCATCATGGTGCCATGATTTCCTTTTCTCTTTCACTCCTTTGGATTTCAGTGGAGAGTAGCTCGCTAAAGTGTTCATGCCATCTTTGGAGTATTTTATCATCCTCGGTTAGTATTGTTCCGTTTTTATCTATACACGCGATGGTTCTAGGCTGAAGAGCCGTTGCTTGCTGTTGTCTCTCTCCAATGGCGCTACAGCCCGAAGCGAGCCCTGGCCTCCACCAAACGTTGTCTCCAGCGTTCCCTTTCCTCTGCCGCCGCCCGCCAGTTCCGCACCCCCAGCATCTCTCTCGCATCCCTTTTCACACTTTCCTCCCATCTCGCCCTTGGCCTGCCCGCTTTCCTTCTACCTTCCGGCACTCTGAGTATTTGTCTCGGCACTGCTGTTGGAGCCATCCTGCACACATGTCCCGCCCATCTTAGCCTGCTTAGTTTTATGTGGGATACCACATCTGGGCTTTTGTATAACTGATATAGTTCGAAGTTCATCCTAATTCTCCAGCCCTCTTCGCTGTTAATTGCCCCATAAATTTTCCTCAGGATCTTTCGCTCAAAAATCTCCAGCATCTTTTCCGATTTCTGGGTCAGCGTCCATGCTTCGCTTCCATATGTGAGGATGGATCGTATGATTGCTTTATATATATTACACTTCGTTTGTCTGCTAGCTAGCTTCGAGTTAAGGATGGATTTAAGAGTGAAGTATGCCCTGTTGGCTTGCATGATTCTATGTTGTACTTCCACCCCTTCGTCGTTCTGATCCGTGACGGTTGATCCCAGATATTTAAAGTTGTTGACGACTTCTACAGTGTACTCTCCCATATCCAGATTATTTACTGCGTGTACTGGCGCTCCCGGTCTTACCATCATTACTTTTGTTTTATCCTTGTTTATTGACAGACCTATCTCCTTGGCTCTCTTCTCCATTTTACCGTAAGCCTCTTTCATTGCCGTTAGCGATCTACCGATGATGTTTAGGTCGTCAGCATAGCCCAAAAGTTGCGTGGATTTATTGTAGATGGTACCGTTGCATTCTATCTGAGCTTTCCTTATAGCTTTTTCGAGCGCGATGTTAAATAATATGGGTGATAGACTGTCTCCTTGTCTCAGACCTGTAATGGTTTCAAACTTGTGCGATGTCGTTTTTTGGATACCGACTTGGTTCCAAGTCTTTTTTAACGTACAATTTACCAATTTAATGATCTTTTGTGGTATCTCGAATTCTTCCATTGTCTTCATGAGAGTTCTTCTATCGATAGTATCATACGCTTGTTTAAAGTCTACGAAGACCTGGTATGTGCTGATGTTCATTTCCCATGTCTTTTCTAGTATTTGTCTGAGTGTAAACATTTGGTCAGTCGTCGACTTTCCTTTCCGGAAACCTGTCTGATACTGTCCTATAATGCTCTCTGCGTACGGTTGGAGTCTTAGTCCGATTATCCATGACAGCACCTTGTAGGCAGTGTTAAGAAGAGTTATACCACGATAGTTCTTGCACTCCAGTTTGTTTCCTTTCTTATAGATAGGGCATATCTTCTCCTCCCGCCATTCCTCGGGTATCTCTTCTGTCCTCCAGATTCTTCCTATCAGCTGGTGTAAAGCACAGTTCAGAGCGTCTCCTCCCATTTTGATAATTTCAGATGGTATCATGTCCGGTCCCGGTGCTTTGTGGTTCTTTAGTGCCTTTATCGCCTCGCTTATTTCTCTTTGTGATGGTTCGTTATCTTCTCTCAGATCTCTTGCTTCTGGTGTGTGAATTGGGTCGCCTTCAGCTGTTTGTCCGGTTAATTCCACTCGTAGTGAGGTATTCAGGAGTTCGTTAAAATATTCCGCCCATCTACCTACCACTTTACTTTCTTCAGCCAGTAAGGTGCCCTCTTTACTGTTGATTATTGTTGCTCTGGGCTGAAATCCATTTCGCAGGTTGTTCACTATCTTGTAGCATTCTCTAATTTCGTGTTTCTCTTGGTGGTGTCCTATCTGTGCCACCTGGTCGTTAAAATGGGCCCGTTTCTTCTTCCGAAATAATTTGGATGCTTCCTTTCTTTGCTTGTTGTATTCAGCTTGTTTGGCTCTCGTGGGTCTCTGCAAATTCTCTGCCCTAGCTTTCTGTTGTTTCTCGCGTGCTTCTTCACACTCTGCATCGTACCATTGGTTTCGTTTTTTCCTATGGACTTTCCCGAGAGCCTCCTCTGCCGATTCCTTAATCCCCTTTGCAATTTCCGTCCATTGTTCTTCAATACTATGATTTTCCGTCAACACTCATAGTTTTTCGGCGATCTTTTCTTCGTATCGTTGCCTTACCCTGGTTAAGTTCAGTTTTTCCACATCCCATTTTTCTATTCTGCTGTTTGCTGGCTTTTTCGAGTTGGCTAGCCTTTGTTTTAATTTAATCCTCACCAGGTAATGGTCCGAGTTGCAGTCTGCCCCTTTGCAGCTTCTGACGTCCTGTATGCTGGACATAAATCTTGTGTTTATTAAGACATGGTCTATTTGATTGAGTGTCCTTCCGTCTGGTGATCTCCATGTCATCTTGTGGATGTCTTTATGTGGGAATAGCGTACTGCTGATTACAAGGTTTCTAGATGCTGCTAGGTCCACTAGTCTCTGTCCATTGTCGTTAGTATTTTCGTGTAGGCTGTGTTTTCCAATCGTGGGTCTGTATACGTCTTCTTTCCCTATCTTAGCATTGAAATCCCCCAAGATCATCTTTACGTCGTTGTTGTGTGTCGAATCGAATAGCCTTTCTAGTTTTGCGTAGAAGATCTCTTTTTCGTCGTGTGTTTTCTCTTCGCTCGGTGCATGTACGTTAATTATTGTCAGATTGAAGAGCTTCATTCTTATTCGGATCATGCAGAGTCTGTCATCTACTGCTTGGAAGTCCATAATATCCTTCCCTACACTTTTCTTGAGTATGAAGCCTGTTCCTAACTTGTGCGCCTTCCCATTATTACTGCTTTTACATATCCTATATTTTCCTATATCCATGATGCCGCTATCGCTCCAGTTGGTCTTCTGTAGTGCCACTATGTCGAGTTTGTATCTCTCCATTTCGTTTGTTAAGGCTTTTAGTGCACCTATCTGGTAGAGGCTCCTTACATTCCATGTTCCCATCGTAAATTCTTTCGATTTCCTTGTGCATTGCTGTGGTCGTTGCCGAGTAGTCAGTCCAGTCCGAGGCACGTTTGGTGGTTTCGTAACGGTTTCTTTTTTTTTTCTATGGATGAGTTGTTGGCCCATCGCAAAACCCCCTTTTCGGAGGACCATTTCACCCGCTCTCGTTGGCCCTGACCGTGCTTTCCATACGGGTTGGTTACCGCATCTCCAGCTTGGTTGCTCAGGTTACCAGGGTTCACCACGTAGAGGTGAGAGTCGGACTTGGGTAGGAGAGGCTATGCTACAATCTGTTCCTGTGCGAGTGTCGTGCGGTTGCGCATGCACTACCCTTTGAACCCCCTGCTTGCTGTTGTACTGCCTTATAAAATTTCCTGCTTTAATTATTTACGTTGTATTGTTCTAGTTCTTCCACTGGTTTATTTAACATAATTTTCTTTTTTGCTTTGCAAAGTTTTGAAGCTATTTTTCTGAGGTGCTCGTAGTTAGCTCTGTTGGTTTGGGTTCCACTTTGTAGTACCTTTTTCCGTGCTTCATTTTTAACGAGTAGGGCTGCTCTGCATTCGCCGTCAAACCATGAGTTTCTGACTTTTATCTGTTTTCCTATTGTAATATCTGCAGCTTCAAGTATACTCGTCTTTATATGTTTCCATTCTTGTTCAACACCTGTGTTTGCATTATTTGCTAGTAATCTTCTGGCAATATATTGTTTATACTCGTTTTGTTTTAATTCCTTTCTAAGAGCATCCGTATTCCATTTGTTTGTTCTGGTATTGGTTTTCAGTGCGTTGGAGGTTTTCTGTTTGATTAGGACTCTTAGTAGGAAGTGATCTGAGTCACAGTTGGCTCCTCGAAGCGTTCTGACATCCGTGACCATGGTAGCCCTGCGTTTGTTAACCAGGACGTGGGCTATTTGTTTCACTGCTCTGCCACCGGGCATTGTCCACGTCCCTAAATGTATTTTTTTGTGTGGAAAACACGTACTGCTAATTCTCAAGTTGGTGCTCGCTGCAAGATGACATAGTCTTTCTCCATTGCTACTTGTGGTTTGGTGTAGTGAGTATTTTCCGGCTGAGTTGGAAAACTGTTGTTCTTTACCTATTTTAGCAAACATATTGCACTTGACGTTTTAATTGACGCGACCTTTCGAGATTTCTTCATAACAGTGGTCAAGGCTTTGTCTTTAAAACCCACCATCTCGTTTTCCGATGTTCTGTAATCGTCTCAATATGTCTTATCCAACTGTTAATTCTGAAATGCTGTCTTTTTGCCTACCTACCGGATGGTTTGTAACAAGCCCCAGCTTGCAACCCTCGGGGGCACGCGCAGACTAGGGCCAAACGCCATCTCGACTATTTGGCCAGTCCGATACTGAGACAGACTAGATAGATTAGACAAACAAGACTAGACAGACTAGACAAACAAGACTAGACAGAAGACAAGACTTACAGTATACCCCCTATTCCACTTTGACTTTTAGTATGCGCCACCCCGGTATCGCATATTTTGCATTCATTCGGGATGGGCAGCCCGGACGGTTAATGAAAACCGCCCTAGTTATCGCCTCCCCGGCCGCATTAGAACCCGGGTCTCCCGCATTAAAAGACGGTTATGTTGTCAAATACACTACCGAGGAGGAGGCTGGCAAGACTAGGATGACAAGACTAGGCAGACAAGACTAGACATACAAATTACATCTATTTTACTAAATTGTTTGTTGTTTCCATCCTGAAAATCTCTTTATTTCTTGAATGGAAAGTTAATAATCTAATCCTGTAGGATCTTAAAACGAGTCTTATCTGTTTATAAGAAAAACAATATAGATAATGTAAAGTATCAGTGATAACGGTCCAATCAGGTAACGGGAGCCGTTCGATCCCAATCTCTGTCAATTATTTCGGAATTTTAATAAAAACGCATTTATATCGAATCGATAGTGCATTAGACTGCGTTACCGTCGAAATACCAAATTGCATTTCAGGCATGGGGTGTTGTGGAAAGAAGAACGGTTCGCTAATTGCTAGCGTAATTAGTTTTATCTTGCTCATCTTGACTGTGATCTTCATTGTTGTTGGATATCCAGCTATTTTGGAGAATGTAAGTAAACTCAAGAATTGGTAAAACCATCCTACGTTATAGATAATCATACAAAGTTAAAACAAACAGAACACTTAAAAGACTCATAAAAAGACTCGAGTAATTGTTATAGAGTATTATAGAGTTTATATATTTATATATTCAGGCTATATGTAAATATATTCAGCCTTTCCGGAGCTCTATAACAATTACTCGAGTCTTTTTATGACGACCAAAACAAATCTCATGTGAAATTTGTTAAGTTATTTTATAGCTTTCAGTCCACCTTCGTATGGTTTTTGTTCAGTGCCACGAATTCAGGCTGTGTTCCGTTTGTTTTAAGTTTTTAAGTAAACTAAGTTTAATTGTGAGACTGAACTAGCATAAGCTACATTTAAACGTATAAATTGGCTAGTACAGGCTTCAATAATTAAACAACTAACTTTGTTTAATATGAAACTATAAAATTGGCTAATTACACAAAAAATATAAAATTGAATGTAGATTAAGACTATGAAGCCGCGGGCTATAGCTGGTCTAATATAAAATTATCAAATTATCCTAAATTATGAAATTGAACGTAGATTAGACTATGAAACGACTAGATAGTTTATTAGTAAAAAACTAGTCTAGTTCAGGCTTCAATAATTAAACAACTAACAACTTCGTTTAATATAAAACTATAAAATTGGCCAATTACACAAAATGATAAAATTGAATGTAGAATAAGGCTATAAAGTATAAAATTGTCAAATGACATAAAAATATAGATTAAGACTATTCAGCGGTATTAGACTAAGAATTTTAATTTATTTCAGGAATTGGCTTTGAATGGGAAGGGCATGGCGTGGGACTTCTTCGTGGAAGTTCCATTTCCGTTGGATTTGAAGGTTTATTTTTTCAACGTTGAGAATCCCGAGGGAATCTTGAATCACGAGAAGCCGAGGCTGACGGAGGTTGGGCCTTATGTCTACAAGTAAGTAGAAATGTCCCAATAAAAACTCACTTTCTATGCCCTTGTCAGTTTTATAACCGATTTTGGGTTTATTGTTCAAAGCTGTCGTTATCCAAGTTTACGAGTGTGTTACGTGCAAGCAATAGAACACTTATAGATAAAACAATTCAATCGATAAAATTTTTTACTTGATTAAAAACAGATAATCGTGCTAGACAATAAAATTAATCCGATTTACATTTTTATCCTGCTGGATCAAACAAACATGCTTTGCAAACAAATACATTCGTTAATTAATACATTCGTAATACAATAAATTTAATAACGATAATGATAAAATACTTTTAACAGAATTTTATTTCCAAGTAGCTACAACCCGCGGCTTCGGATTTTATATCAGTCAAATTCATGTTTTTAAACCAAATATTGATTATCTTTGCAAGTAATATGAAGGTTATTCTTACCTTTAGTAAGATTTGAAAATTGTTACGAGGGCCGGATAAAATCAAGTGGAATCCGCTTTCTCACGAACAAACTAATTTCCAAAACCCCGGATTTTAAAATGAAACCACTTTCGGGGTCTAATATAAGGTTCTTGTGTCTGTTCTAGGGAATACAGACATAAAACCGACATAGAAACAGACGGCGAATACGTGGCTTATAGACAACATGTCAAATTCGAATTCGACCGAGAAGGAACTCCGGAAGATCTACAACCAGATGATAAAATCACAACCATAAATCCTCTAGTCTGGGTATATATAACTAATATTGTTTATACAGTTTTGTCTGTCCAGTCTTGTCTTTCTAGTCTTGTCTGTCTAGTCTTGTCTGTCTAGTGTTGTGTGTCTAGTAATAAAGTTTACACATAATATTGGTGTGGCGGGTAGTTTATAAACGACGTGTAAATTACGGTCTCCCTCGGTTTTTCGGTCGGAGCCGACAATTGAAACAATTGTAAATCTTACGGAAAACGGTGAGTGGGGAAAAGGGGAAAGCAGTTTAGTGAAAAAAATTTCGAAATCTGTCGATTTGTTCAAAAGTTATTAAGGAAAAATAAAAGTCAAAGCCTACTACGACGAAGTGTTTCAAATCGATGTAACTCCGTTGTTTTTAGAGGTTTTTGGAAAAAGAAATGCACAGATTTGTCAGTTATGCAAAGCTTTGTTAATTGACACTATTTTGACGTTTAAAATCGCAAAAATTAAAATGCGCCCGTCTGTCTAAGTGCAAAGCATTATGAGTTGCTCAAGAAACAAAATTAAAAAAAAAAATTAAAAATCTCAAAATGTTAGAAAGTTGTAACAAAAAAACCTATCAGAAATTGATACAGCTAAAAAGTGGATTGGTTTCATAAAAATTAAAATCCACTCGTCTTTCCAACACAATGCAAAAATATAGCGGGTTGTTCAAATAATGAGATTCTGAAACTTTTTTTGAAAAAACTCTAATGGTTCAAGAGTTATTAAAGAAAAACCAAAAAGTCAAAGCCTACTACGACTAAGTGTTTCAAATCGCTGTAACTCCGTTGTTTTTGAGATTTTTTAAAAATAATTGCACAGATTCGCCAGGAATACAAAGCTTCGTTGTTTGACACTATTTTGATGTTAAAAATCGCAAAAATTTATATACGCCCGTCTGTCTAATTTGAGTGCAAAGCTTAGTGAGTTGCTCACGAAACGAAATTTAAAAAAAATAAATGAAAAATCTCGAAAGGTAAGAAAGTTATAACAAAAAAAACTGATCTGTCAAAAACGCGAAACGTCAAATTTTGTGTTTAAATCGTTATAACTCGGTTGTTTTCTAAGCGTTTTCAATATTTTTTGCGCAGATTTATCAGGAATAGATACCGCTACAAAATGGATTGGAAATTAAAATCCACCCGTCTGTCCAACACAACGCAAAAATATAGTGGATTTATCAAACAATGAGATTCTGGAAGATTTTTTGAAAAAACTCGAAAAGTTCAAAAGTTATTACGAAAATAAAAAATTCCACAGCCTACTAATAAAAAAATATTTTTTTAAAAATGCGATAATTTTCTTATTGTTGATTTTTTTTCAAATTTTTTTGCACATTTTTATTCAGAATTAAATTTTCTACAAACCTAAAATAGTCTTCTCTGTCTAGTCTGGTCTGTCTAGTCTTGTTTGTCTAGTTTTGCTAGTCTCGTCTGTCTAATCTTGTCTGTCTAGTCTTGTCTCTCTAGTCTTGTCTGTCTAGTCTTGTTTGTCTAGTATTGCTAGTCTCGTCTGTCTAATCTTGTATGTCTAGTCTTGTCTCTCTAGTCTTGTCTGTCTAGTCTTGTCTGTCTAGTCTTATCTGTCTAGTCTAGTCTGTCTAGTCTTGTCTGTCTAGTCTTATCTGTCTAGTCTTGTCTCTCTAGTCTTGTCTATCTAGTCTTGTCTGTTGGATAGGGGTCGGTCTGTCATTCGTGTCGCGGAGGGGGTCCCTAACCGTACCATGAGGCATTGTGTGGTCGTCAGCTTTAACGTCGCCAATGCCTTCAACACATGAAAAAAGTTTCCAGGGTAAATGTAGAACCTGAAGTTCCAAACATCAATAGTAAGGGGATCCGGGTAGAATCTTCTACTGTACCGAGAAAAAAAAACTGCAACACACGGTTTAATTGTAATAAGTGCAATAAATACATGTGCTTCCAGTCGTTGTCGACTGAGTGTCACTCATATGGCAATCGACCTTAACGCGTACAGACGTATCTCAACCCAGTCCGTTATAAGTGGCCTGTTAGAAAAGTATCCGACCTTTAGCCGGTAAAAAAAAACTGGCATACCTGGAGCGTTGGAAATCTAATCACCTTCTAAGTAGTCTCCTTGGGACTCCGCACACTTATCCCAGCGGTGCCGACATTGTTGGAAGCATTCCGAAAAAGCCTCTTTCGGAATCGACTTTAGCTCGGGTGTCGTTGCAGCCATAATGCCCTATCTTGTCTGAAATCGCGTTCCTTTCAATGGCCTGTTGACTTTGGGGAATAGCCAGAAGTCGCAGGGGGGCATATTAGGAGAGTAAGGAGCCTGTCGAACCAGAGGAGTCTGGTTTTTCCCCAAAAAATTGCGAATCAAGTGCGAAGAATGTGCTGGAGCATTGTCGTGATGGAGTCGCCAATTTCCTGATGACCACTACTCCAGTCTCTTGCGCCGCATAGCATCACGTAGGCGACGTAGGACATGTCGTCATTTTACTTACATTGAAAAACCGACGAGAGGCGTAGTGTGTAGTGACACACCACGTCACTCGAACACTGCTCGACAACAACTGCCGCTATCTACAGGCGGTAAAAAAAATCATGCATGCGCACGAAAGTTCAAGGTCGGCTCATGCAAGCGCGCTTGATTCAAATCCATCAGGTTTTCAAAATAAAAAATAAGTTCGGATACTTTTCTTACAGACCACGTATCTCCCAATAAAGTGCTATCACTTTAAGATTTTTTCCTCTTTAATATTTATACCCACTATCCGTTGGCATAAATGCTCACGGTCGGGACCTCAATTGCCGATGAGGATGAAGAATGGACGAAGAAAAGAAAAAGAGGACAGCCCAAAAAGTCGCACCTCTCATCAACAAAAACCTTACTCAACCAGCATCTACCAAACAGCCTCAACAACTCACTTCTACCTCAGCCACTACATCCTCCACAGCCGAACAACACTCCACTTCAACACCACACTTTTCTGGTAATCCAACGCCTCAATCCTCAACAACTTCTACTTCACTAAACATTCGTAAACCATTCAAACAATACAACTTACTCATTATCCCCCACAAATCCGTTTACCACAGGTATCCAACTTTTTACCACCTGGCAAACAGATCGTCCCAAAAATCAAAACCTTCACTGACTTTCTCCTAAAAACCGACTTAGGGCCAGCACCGCTCTTCAAACTCTCTCCACAAACAAATCTCTTGCTTCTTACAAACAGCTTCCCCAACCCCCACCTGGATCTTCGTCCTCTACCAGAAACGAGTGATACTCTGCAGTTATTGAGCACGTTGAATGCGAAATCAGTGATGAATCATTAGCCATCCACCTGAGAGATTTGAAATACGTAGTCTGTTAGAAAAGTATCAGACCTTTAGCCGGTAAAAAAAAACTGGCATACCTGGAGCGTTGGAAACCTAATCACCCTCAAAGTAGTCTCCTTGGGACTCCACACACTTCTCCCAGCGGTTCCACCATTGTTCGAAGCATTCAGAAAAAGCCTCTTTCGGAATCGACTTTAGCTCGGCTGTCGTTGCAGCCATAATATCCTCTCTTGTCTGAAATTGCGTTCCTTTCAATCCTCTTAACCTCAAGGCCCTTTGACTTTGGCGAATATCCAGAAGTCGCAGGGGGCCATTTCAGGAGAGTAAGGAGCCTATCGAACCAGAGGAGTCTCGTCAACCAAATACGAAGAATGTGCTGGAGCATTGTCGTGATAGAGTCGCCAATTTCCTTATGACCACAATTCCAGTAGCTTGCGGCGCACAGCATCACGTAGGCGACGTAGGACATCCCTATAACACTCTTTGGTGATTTTAACTAGCGTCGAAAAACCGACGAGAGCACTACACACTGCGTCACTCGAACACTGCTCGACAGCAACTGACGCTATCTACAGGCGGGAATAAATTGACGCATGCGCACGAAGGTTCAAGGTCGGCTCATGCAAGCTCGTTTGATTCAAATCCATCAGGTTTTCAAAATAAAAAATAAGGTCGGATACTTTTCTAACAGATCACGTACAACTCCCGATACTGCAAGCGTCTCATATCTAAGGCAACAAACAATCCCACCAGGCTCATAAAAATTATAACCTCTGACTGTAATACGGTCGAGGCCACGAATTCTTCTGGCGGCCTGGTTTTTATGAATCGGCTTGATCCGATTTCCCCCAGCACACCACCCCAGCCCATCCCCCGACCTTGCAACAAATGCCAGTCGATCTAACACGCAACCGAACATTGCCATACTCCTGTCAAAGGTCCGAAATGTGGTAGTCCCCAGGGTAGTCCCCATGGTCTATAAGAAAAGTATCCGACCTTATTTTTTATTTTGAATACCTGATAGATTTGAATCAAGCGCGCTTGCAAGAGCCGACCTTGAACCTTCGTGCGCATGCGTGAATTTTTTCCCGCCTGTAGATAGCGTCTGTTGCTGTCGAGCAGTGTTCGAGAGACGTAGTGTGTGTGCTCTCGTCGGTTTATCAATGCAAGCAAAATGACGACAAGTGGAATGAGAGATGTCCTACATCGCCTACGTAATGCTGTGCTGCGCAAGCGACTGGAGTTGTGGTCATGGAATAGGCGACTCCATCACGACAATGCTCCAGCACATTCTTCGCACTTTTTTCACAATTTTTTGGCGAAAAATCAGACTACTCTGGTTCGGCAGGCTCATTACTTTTCTGATATGGCCCCCTGCGACTTCTGGCTATTCCCCAAAGTCAAGAGGCTATTGAAAGGAACGCGATTTCAGACAAGAGAGGATATTATGGCTGCAACGACACCCGAGCTAAAATCGATTCGGAAAGAGGCTTTTTCGGAATGCTTCCAACAATGGCGGCACCTCGGGGAGAAGTGTGTGGAGTCCCAAGGAAACTACTTTGAGGGTGATTAGGAACGGTCCAGGTATGCCAGATTTTTTTACCGGTTAAAGGTCGGATACTTTTCTAACAGACCACGTAAATGCACCACCATCTTGCCTGTTAAATGCACTTCGTGTGGTTGGTCCGACCACATAAGTACCCCAACCGACTAACTGCGCCCATCGCAGGAATTCCTAATGTTCACAATTAGAAGCTCGAACAAAAAATCTGCGTTCGGTGGTTCGTCCTCGAGGCCCTAGCGGGGCGGGAGGTACCGGAGACATTGCTGAGGTACCCGCACGACAGAAACATTAGGTACCGCGAGGGGGAGGACTGGTGCGAGCGGGGGTTGTCTGCCGGTGTTCCGCAGGGATCGGTTTTAGGACCATTCTTGTGAAATGTCGCCTATGACGGCCTTCTGCTGACTCTAGGCGGTTACTTCCCACAGGGGTGGGTATTGTGGCGTATGCGGAAGACCTGACACTTGTCTTCACCGACAGGTGCTGGGATATGCTGCGTCAGAGGGTCACGCGCTTCCGGTAACACGTTCTGGAGTAGATGGAGACGGCGGGCCTTCAGCTCGCTCCTCTAAAACACAGCCGGCCCTGCTCTCCACCAGGAGGTCAGGGAGAGTCAATTTGGACGTTGAAATTTTGGGAGAGAGGATACCGGAGAGGTACATCGGATAAATCCTCCAGGCGGATCAGTGGGGACTACACGTGTGCCACGCCGCCGACAACGCGGGCCTTCAGATCGCTCCTCTAAAACACAGCAGGCCCTGCTCTCCACTAGGAGGCAAGGAAGAGTCAATTTGGACGTTGAAATTTTGGGAGAGAGGATACCGGAGAGGTACATCGGAAAAATCCTCCAGGCGTGGTGTGGACACGTGTGCCACGCCGCCGACAACGCGGTACGCGCGTCACAACAGGTGGCGCCTCTTATGGGCCTAAGGAGGGTAGGAAGAGGTTAAAGACCAGTGTGGCCACTAGCAGACCTCTATACGCCGCACTGGTGTGGGCAGCGGCGGTGAGGGGTAACACCGGAAACAGGGAGCGACTGCGATGGGCACTGCGCCCGGTGGCCCTTAGGGTCTTCCGGGCTTACCGTACAGTCAGCAGTAACTTCGTGCAGGTTATATCGCAGATTCCTTCCGCGGACCTACTTGTTATGGAGCGGGCGTCGATGAGGGACGCAAGAACATCTGGTGTTTGTCGTAGGAGGAGTCGTTCCTTATAGTTAATCCCCTTTCTCTAATCTTCTTTCTCTCTCTCAAAAACAAATTTTAAATATAGGAGGAACAATTATGGAACCTTGTGGTTCTTCATCATCTAGTTTAACATTATCTTTCCAATCTCGTCTACTGTTTCTATATACTTATATTATTGCTGTTTAGGGTGTCTACCAGTACTTGGAGAACGCCGATTTGGACCTCGGCATCGATTTGGACCCGATTCTGGCGGAGATCATGGACGACCACCGTGCGGTGTTCGAGGCGAGTGTCAACGAAGTCATGTTCGAAGGCGTGAAGTTCTGCAAGCCGGAGAAAACGACGCTGCTGGGTAAACTGCTGTGTTTGCTCTTCATGCTCATCAAGATCACGTTCGTGGAGTACAACCCCGACCTGTCCATGTCCTACAGCTTCCTCAAATGGGTAAACAACATCAAGAATATATTAATAATATACGTAAACAAAATATCTTTTGAAGAAAAATGATACGGATGATGGCGTCTACGTGGCCAACAGGGGACTGGAAGACTTGCAACTCATCGGGGAGATCAAGAGTTGGAACAACTTGACGCACCTGAGGGTCTGGAATGGAGAAGACTCCGCTTGCAACAAAATCGAGGGACGAGACATCGCCGTTTATCCGCCCGACATCCAGGAAGGAAATTCCTTCAAACTCTTCTCCTCCGACATTTGCGGGTAAGAAATATTTAATGATATTAGATGGAGCAATTTGATGGTATGGTCAAAAAAAGAAATGGTATAGTCAAAGAATAAATGGTATAGACAAAGAATTAAAGGCTATAGAGCAGCAGTGGCCAAAGCACTGAATGCGCGTCTTAAAATTTATAGTACAAGATTTATAGTACAGTATAATCTTGATAATCCGACACATATGTTTCGAGACAACCGCCGGATTATCAAAAAAAATCCGGTTTATCAGAACAGAAAACAATAACAATTTTACATATTTTATGTACAATTGTATTTCAGAAAGAATAAAATATGTATAAAATATGTATGGGTAAACGTGTACATACAAAAAATTTGTACAAACTTATAACAAATAGTAAGACAAAACTTCTGTGCGATGTCGTTCGTTGATGTGGTTTTGCCGCCTAGCCGTCGGATTGTCTGGTACAACGTCCGGTACTCGTGCCTCGACGCTGCTTCTTCCATTTCGGCTGCGACGTTATTCCAGTACGCTTATAACATAACATCATCCCGTTCCGATTACATTTTCTGTCCCACTTCTTTGCTCAATCGACGATATTATGAGTATTATGTTAACATTGTTAATATCATCAGTTTAATGTTAACATCGTTATAATTATCAGTATATATGTTAACATCATCAGTATAACTAATATTACATATGATGTACTGATGATCTTAACATTGAACATTGGCGATAACATTGTAAACATAATCAGTATAATTTTTACATTGTTTAACATTAACATCATCATATCTAAAAAATTATGGCGGTATTTATGTGGTTTATGGCGGGCCTTTCTGCGCGAGGTTTATATCCGGCGAGGGGCAGCGTAAAGAAAATACAAATGTGTTCCCAGAGTGCCGGAATAACCAACCGCCGGATTATCAAGATTATACTGTATTAGTATTATCTGTTTATTTGAAATTTGAATTTATGTTTTGCCTTAAGGTAGTATGGCTTTTCTTATGACGCAATAACACACAGGATGTTAGTAGACCGCCAGGGCCAGCACGTTAAAATATGCCGCCTAAGGCGAATATAACTTTCGCCGCCACAATTTGTAATTCGTTAGACAAATTCAAGGGTTTTATATCGTCTGTTAGGTACATGTATAAATCCTGACAATTTTTAAGAATTTCGTCGGTTTTTTTTTTGCGCTAATGATGGAATATCGTATAAAATTCAAAAATTTTATTATGATTTTCCAATTGTGTAAATCTTTCTGTAACAGAATTAGCACAAATATTTAAGAGATAATGAAAAACTTTGATTACGTGTTCAACAGCAGGTGTTATAGAGGTTCTAGCAAAATAATTTCAGGCAATCTTCTCCGGTATAAGTGATGAATTTACTCAATGAATCATCAAATGAACATTTTATATTATAGGCAAAACTGTACGGTACGTGTATATGTGTTTGGTTGGTATAGTTATTGTCGGGGTTTGGTGAGCATGTATCAATCGGTTTTAATATTGATTCAAAATTTTTCTATCGTAATTTTGGAATTTTAATATATCCCCCGGGACCATATCACCTCTCCTGTCTTTAACAATGTCTTTTGTCCGCATAATAGTGTATATTTTGTTGCAGTCATTCAATTTATGTTAATTGAAATGCGACTCGGTTGAAAAAAAGGTTAGACAGCCATCACATAAATATTTTTTATCGTGATGCGATGATATTTGACTTCTTACCAGTCGCCAAATATCTTTAATATATACATAATGACCTTTAACCCCTCTTCCAATTATAATAAATTTACATGTCCTTCCCTAGTGTCAAATTTTTTAGACAGATTTTCTATTTGTTTATCTGTTCCTTCGTGAATAAATAATTTGCTTATACGTCTAATTCTAATTAAAAGCCTGCTTTCAAAATCTGCATTTATTTCCATTTCATTAGCTATTTCTTTAGCTTTTACAAATTATTTGCCCAAAACTATTTATACGAAATTCCATCACAAACAAATTTACGCTAGAACTAGAAAAGAATAGAAACAATTCTTGAATAATTGAAAAAAAAATACTTAGTTCACCATATTTTTCGGCTGGGTCGTTTACAACAAAATTTAAAGAATGGCAGGAACAGGTTACGAAAAAGGCCGTAGGATTCTTATCTAAGATTCGTTTCTGCACACCAGAATGCATACCTTTCATGTTTGGACCATTGCCGTATATTTGGCCACGTATATTTTTAATTTTGAGACCTAATTTATCTAATTCTTGCAAAATTAAATCAGTTAAACTCTCCCCAGTTGATGATTCTATAGGTAAAAATTTGATGAAATATTCTTTAGGAACACTATCTTTATTTAAAACGCGAATAACAAGATACATTTGTTCAATTCTACTAACATCTGGAGTGCAATCCAAAATAATGCTGTAATATTTGGGAAATAATATTGGAAATAATAGTAACACGTACTTTTTCTCCCAATAAATGTATTGTTCTTTTGAATTTCTTTGCTCAAATAATGAGTACAATTGGGATTTTTTGAAACTGTGTAAATGTTCACTAATAAATGGATTAAATTTTGCTAAAAATTCAATAATTTAAAAAAAAAATCTTTGATCTCATCTTTTGTGATTTCTTTTGTGATTTTTGAATTTCTTTCGATGACATCTTTTATTTAGAAGTAGAAGGTAGAGCTAAGAACCAATGGAAACTCACGAAAAATTCGCTGATACAAAAATATGCCGCCCTAAAAATATGGCGCCGCAAGGCGATCGCCTGTCCGACCAGGCGCACATGCCGGCACAGTAGACCGCCGCATATAAAGAAACATGTCGTTAGTAATCAAAAGTTTGTCCACCCCTGCTATAGAGAATACTTTAATTTTTCGTGTCCGGTAGTTTGCGGTGGTGGAAGGATTTGCCACCGTCTGGTGGGACAGTGTTACCAGGGGGCGCCGGCATGTTCTGCATATACAGGAGAAAATGCACAATCCTTCCATGCCCCCTTGAGATAGACTGTAAGCGTGTAGAGTAACTTCATCCTCAAGTTTTCATCTAGATTAGACTTTGAATATTTTAGAGATGTTAGAGATGTGAAAATTGGTATTTACATCCTTTATATTTACATCCTAATACTAATTTTTATAGTGAATGAATTGCTGTAATGCATTCACTTGTAATGCAAAAACTGTTTGGAAATCACGGAAAACGTATTCCCTAAACTTCGCCGCATATTCAATCAAATAAGAAAATGACCATTTCAAACTCCATATTCCAGATCGGCTTAAACAATTATTTAAATTCCCCGCGGACGTTCGAGAACTTCGACCACTCAAAACCCAATCCGAATCTTGAGCGCCAAAGCCCTATCGGAGCACTCGCGACCGCGATTAATAAATTTCAAAAATCACTCACTACTTGGCATCTTGGCGATCAATCTCTTGCAGGATCTATCTTTGTGCAGTGGATGATAGCCTGCACTTTTTTGATACCCTGAGCAGCAGGCGTCCTCCCTGCCCTACAGGCGCCTCCTGCAGTCTGCGCCGCTCCCCCAACCATAACCACCAGCCAAACGGAAGGGTTCCATCACTACCTAACTTTTACGGGTTTTAAGTTTCGCGAATCTAACACCCGCGCACTATTAGCAAAGTTTCGGACAATTTCCCTAAACATTTAAATTCGCGAATCTAACACTCCCGACTTTAAGCCTTGTTTGCGGTTGGCTTTCGGATGAAAATAAAATACTACCCTAAGCAGTATCTAGAAACGGCACCTAGATACATTTAGTTTAAACCGACGCGCGCGGGTGCTCATCCAGCTTGTCCGGTAAGGGCTAAGTATGAGCGGCACTTGGTGGAAGGATTGGCCACTGTCTGCTGGGACAGTGTTACCAGGGGGCGCCGGCATGTTCTGCATATACAGGAGAAAATGCACGCGTGGAGGCTCCTTCCCTGCCCCCCTTCTATAGAGAATGAGACAAGCTCAAGGAAAATATATATACACGAATGTATAGAAAGATGTTAGTTAAGTACTAGTTAGACTAAAAGAGCTAAAGCTACGAATACTGGAAGACCCGCTTAATGGTCAATGACTAGATTTTTTTGTTTAGTTTGGTCCGATGTGGATGCCGGCTATTAACCCTTCAAACACTGCGGCCTACTTGTGGCCTATTGTATTTTGCATTCACATACCACTTATAGGCCCAGAAACCTAGTTGTTATTGTAAATTGCGCTAATTAATATTTTTCACATTGTCTTCTGGTACCAATACGGCCGGCACTGGGGATAGAACTCGGTCCCTCTATACTAGTTAGTTAGTATACTAGTATTAGTTAGTTACTATACTAGTTAGTTTTACTAGTTAGCTCTCTAACATGAGGCTACGAGCATCACCTCTACACCACTCGCGCCGGCATGACTAGATAAGTTATTGCAGGAAAGTATGGAAAAAAGACGTTAGTCAAGTACTAGTTGGAGTAGATGAGTTAAAGCTACGAAAACTGGATAATTGTTAATCTATTGGTTAATGCTATTGAACTGCTGTTCAATGAACTCGGTCCATAATTACACTGCCCAATGCAATAAATAATGGAAAGATATTAATTGACTAATACTTAGACTAGATGAGCTAAAGATAGAAAGACTGGAATACTGGCTAACGGTCAATGACTAGATAAATCAATGCAAGAAAGTATGGAAGGATGTAAGTCAAGTACTGGTTAGATTAGATGAGCCGAAGCTAGTAAGACTGGCTAATGGTCAAAGACTAGATAAGCAAATGCAAAAAGGGGATCGAAAGAAATTCGTTAAATGAATACTTCTTTTCTAAGTAACCTGTTTGTAGTGCATTGGAAACACAAGTGTCAGTTATTTTGTTCCATGATTTTTTTACCCAATTCACAACTTCTTGTAAGCTGGGCTTTAGAAAATTATCTCGTTGATTTCTCATCATTCTGTTTTCAATATATTCATTGATTTCCATCCGCAAATGATCTTCGAATGGCTTGTTTATTGCAATGTCAAGTGTCTGGAGGTAGCCAGTCATTCCTGCCGAAATCAATATTTGAGCAACCTTCCACTCAACAAGAAAGGTTTTCATGTCTTTAGCGAGGTGAGTACTGGCTGAATCCTAAACTAGTAAACCTCTATTTCGATTCCTCAACAGTGGTGGCAGCATAAAATCGACCCCTTTCTTATAACTGCTTAGGTAGACTTGAGCTTTTTCACTTTCAAGGACATAAATTCCTGAAACGCGTTCAACCTTGTCTTTTTTACCTTTAGTGATAATAAATGGTAATACTTTCTTGTCATCAAGACGAATTGCTAAAATACAGGTAACACGTGCACGTGCATATCGTAACCGGTAGAAGGAACGTAAATTGACGAGGAAGCCTTGTGGTGAACCGTCGTTTGAACTCCTTGGCCTAGAAATACCTAGCTTCTAGCTCCTTGGTCTTATCCATAGCAAATTTGTTCGACGGACTTAATAGCTCTATTACATACTTAATACTTGCACTAGGGACTTAATATCCGGACTAGAGATTTGATATCGGCATCTTTCAAGGTTGCGGAAAACGCGGTTTGGAGAACCTTGGTGGAAAAGGATCGCAAAAGTTTTTCCGCAATAACTCTGGAACCGATAAGACTATCAACCGCGTTTCGGTATTAAAACTTCCGCAATGCAGCAACGAATCGAAGACGATTGCGGAAAACAGGAAATTTGCGAAATTTGTTGGGCAGACTTAATATCTCGAGTATAGACTTAATACTTGGACTAGGGACTTAATATGTGGACTAGAGATTTAATAGCTTGATTACAGACTACAAAACCCTTTATATAGAGGCCCGCTCCGAGGGCTGCAAAAAGTAAGGTCGCGAGCAGCGTGTTGGACCTTTTCTCACATCAACCAACGTGGGTCCAGGGGAGTTAGCCCTTAAAACACTGTAGCCTATTGACCTATTGCATTTCTCCAAATTCTTCCATTCTTGCAAATAGGTCCAGCCCCTGTATTTGGTGTTAAGAGTCTATATGCTATGTTCTTCATGGTGATCTCTATTGCAGCAATGTTAAGCTTGTGTCTCCTACATGCAATTGCTAGGCAATGGAAAATTATATGAAAGGCAGTTTCATCCTCATCATAGCATAGTCTGCTTAGTGGTTTATCTTTCCAGATACTCGTAGAGGCAGTGTCGCTCTGCGGCAATTATAATCCGCATCCTTGAGAGTTGCAAGATTTCAACAGTTAAAGCGTCCGATATTAGCTTTGTTACCTTTATCTTTTGCTAGCTTGTCCGTCATTTCGTTTCCCAAGCAAGTGTGACCTTGTTTTGTTTCGCCAGTGCCTTAAGATCCCGAAGGCAGTTCCATGTTCTTTAGATTTAATTTCATCGCACGCAAAAGCATTAATAGCAGCCAGACTCTCCGTGAAAATGTAGTCCATGTAGTAGTCTGTTATTTTAGTAGTCCTTTAGATTTTCACGGGCACAGATCATGATAATGTGTATTTCCGCTTGGAATGACGTGGCATGTGATCCACAATAAAATATACTCCAGGGATGGTCTCTAGATTCTTGCGCCAGTGTCCACTGTCTTTTTTTGGAGCCTTCTGTATACCAGTACAGCCCATCATAATATGTGTTTGGTTTTATGGCTTCGGCCCAACGCATTTGTGTTTTGAAGGGTAAATGGAATGATGACCTTTTTGGCATTGAGTCTTTTGGCGTTCTGATATTACATTTGTTGTTGTGGTGTGCCCTGACCTCGCCAGAGCCTCCATTACATTTGCTTTTAAGGATCCCATTTTAAGGCTGCCCCATTCATGATCAAGATATCCAGGGGAGCAAGACTTATCATGAGAGAGCTGCTGTTGGGGCGGTTCTCAATGATCCCGTAATTGCTAAGTAGTCCGAACTTTGAACATTAGAGTTGAACATTGTCAAGTTTTCTTTTGGTCATCATCAATGCCATTTTGCACTTATTGGTAGCTTTATTAAGGTGTTCAGGGTTATATCAGGGTTAGATGATGTTGGAGAGTTGGTATTTCGAAAAGTCGATGCCATCAACAAAAAGATTAAATGCAAGGGAATATTTAACAACTTCATTGTCTTCCAGCTTAAACATTGTTGTTGATCTCCTTAGAGACAGTTCATGTCCTTGAAGGAAGTTATCCATCCAGTGTGACGATGCTTTAAGTTCTTCTGTGGATATATCAAATTCAAATGCCATTTCAAGGGCAAACCTGATTCAACCCTGCCTTTTTTTCCATTTCCTTGGTTCACCAGTTGACACAGGTTATCGTAGTCTGCACGCCATTTTCATACGGCCGAATCATACGGAGATCCAACATCTTCTCTTTACAGAAGGCTACACGATATACATCCCTGGAGTTATTCACGATTCCTTTTTTGTACTCGACGGAATAGGTCTTTCTTTTAGTACTCATTTTATCTAGGGTTAAAAATTGCTAAGGGTACAGGAATTTGCAAATATAGCCGGAATCACAAGGAGTTCACGGCATTGGGCCAAGCTCCCACGGTACTGCAGGCTGAAATTATAGCCATTGAAAGATGCGCACAAATCTGCCTAAAGAAACGTCTTAAATGAGCGCAAATCTACATGCTAACGAACAGCCAGGTAGCTCTAAGGAATTTAAAAGCCCACAACTTTAATTCCAAGTTAACCTGGAACTGTAAACAAACCCTGCAGCAACTGGTGAAAGGTAACAGACTCACGCTAATGTGGTCACCGGATCACCGGATCACCAGGGCATATATGGGAATGAAATGGCCGACGCACTCGCCAAAAGCGGGGCCGAGGCTCCCTTCTTGGGGCCCGGAGCCAACTTGTGGGCTTACAAAAGCCCACGTGAGGCAGGGAGCTAAGAAATGGGAAAAAGAGTAAAAGCAAACCTTCTGGAAGAACACGCCAGGACACAGCCAAGCTAAAATGCTCATAAACTATTCTGCCGCAAAAACGCAGCAGATACTAAGCTTCTCTAGAAGAGAAATCAGAATTCTGGTAGACATACTCACAGGACATTGTCCGGTGAGATATCACCTACACAAAATGGGAAAGGCAGAGGAAGTTGACTGTAGATTAAGTGAATCAGACGAAGAAGCCGCTGAACACATAATGTGCACTTGTGTAGCGCTAGCACACATAAGGCTTGCCTTGCCCACTTCGGGGTCGCAAGAATGACCACCTTGGAGCTGAGTAGCAAGCCTCTCAGGAATATCTTAGACTTCGTTCATGAAGTTGAATTCCTGGGAGAGTAATTGTAGTAGCGTCAAGCACAATAGATCAAATTGGTCGCAGTGCAGAAAGGCTTTGCAGTCAAACAACCCCCATACAAGAAAAAAGCAAATGCAAGAAAATATGGAAGGATGTTAGTCAAGTACTAGTTAGACTAGATGAGCTAAAGCTAGGAAGGCTGGATAATGACCAATGACTAGATAAGCCAATGCAAAAAAGTATGGAAGGATGTTGTTAGTGAAGTACATGTTAGACTAAATGAGCTAAAGCTAGAAAGACTAGATAACTGTTAATCTATTGGTCAACGCTATTGAGATGTTGGTCAATGACTAGATTAGCCAATGTATGAAAGTATGGAAAGATGTTGGTTGACTAATAGTTAGACTAGATGAGCTATCTATCGATCTAAAGCTAGAAAGACTGGCTAATGGTCAATGACTAGATAAGCAAATACAAGAAAGTATGGAAGGATGTTAGTCAAGTACATGTTAGACTAAATAAGCTAAAGCTATAAAAACTGGATAACTGTTAATCTATTGGTCAATGACTAGATTAACCAATGCATGAAAGTATGGAAAGATGATGACTAATAGTTAGACTAGATGAGCTAAAGCTAGAAAAACTGTTAATAAAGGATGAGTTAGCTAGAAAGAATAGAAAGCTATAGATAGAACGAATAAATAGAAAATACTAAACTATTCAAGGCTTAAGGCATTAATTGTAAGCACAAAATAGACCAAACGTGTTTATGTAAGATAATACATTTAGCAAAAACAATATTTTGCAACATGGAAAGTCAATTTAAATAATTAGCTAAAAGAAAACGCTTTTTCTAATTGAAAATTTCCATTGCGCGATAAAAACTGTTTTTATTTATAATTGTCGCCTTAAACTTCGTGGACTATCCAGGTGTATTAAAGTAGCTGAAAACAACACGATAAGCGAATTTTTATTGCTGATACTAATCGAAATTAGAGTTATCAGATGAGATCCATTGTTTAGCTACAATGTAGTTTTAATGTAAATCGATATCTTTCACGTGACAGATAATCAAATGAGTTGAGCTCACTAATTCAAATGTAAATCTAAAAATCTGAATCTAAATGTTCATAATTTGTGGCTTAAATTGCAAGTGAATGTCTAATTCTATGTCGCAATAATAATCACGATTCTTGCCTAATTAGGTTTCTCTGCTCGGGCAACGAAATTTCGCGAAATTTCGCTCGATTCTGACAATTATATCAAGTTATATCTCGCTAGCGAAATGCAATTTGTATAGTTACAACCAGCAGGGAAAACACTTTCAGACACACTTTGAAATTTTCCATTCACTTGGTAAATAATTATTTTAAGGAAATACATTTTCCGCAGATTTCAAGATGTCATAACTTTTGAACGTTTCTCCACTTCTAGCTGTAATCGATTTACATAATTTATTTAAAATTACAATATTTACTAGTTTATTGTACACAGCAATCGATTCTGAGCGAGTTTGTCTGAATCTAGTTGATACGTTTTTTACGATTTTGCTAAAATCGTTATTTTTTAAGTTAAAGCAAAATTTAAAAACGTCTCTTTGAAGCATTTTTGCTGCTTACAAATATGCAAATATATTTCGTTACCTCTTTCCATTCACTTTTGCCTGCTAAAACTGAGGAAAATTTTAAGGAATTAAAAAAGACGCTCGTGTAAGACGTGGTAAGGCCTTACCCGTCATTTCAATAATATTGAAATAAGTTATACAATAGTATATTACGCAACCAGAGTTGTAAGAAGCATATACGAGCGGAACAGTTACGACCCGCGTAGCGGGGAGTGCGTAATTCCGCGAGTACGTAACTACCTTACAACTCGAGTCATGTACTATACTTTATTTGTAAATGCTATTTTTACGACTACTATTGTAAATGCCCATTATTGTACAGTTCGTGGACTATGTAAATACATCATAACATACATGTATGTAACAGTCCGCGATTAATGATAAGTTATGATTGATAACACACACGTGCGTTTGGTTTACGATTCGTTGATTGGTTGAGAGCTGATATTACGTGCTTATGCGTTCAGCGCCCCCCGTGCCACAATTCAAACTAACGGAAATTGACATTGCGTACATTGGATTGCCTATATCTATGAGCACTCTTATTCCAGTTTAAACCAAATAAGTACAAAAAAAGGTATGTAACCTTTAATAATGTATTTCTTTTCATTTCTATCAAGTTAAGGAGGAGTATTTTTATAATTGTGCCAAAACTACCTCATGTTTGGCAATTTTTTTTGAGAAACTGAAATGACTTGCAAAATGTTGTTTATTCATTTTTTGTCTACAAACTGGGATTTTTTCAACATACAATATTACAAAATGGCGGCTCTGGGAATTAATGTTTTTAAAATAAATGTTATCTGCGCGAGGGATTCAAGCTGCAATACGTCACCTAGAAGCATAAAACCAAAAAATACTTAATGTTTAAACTCCACGAAGGCATCTATACCAAACAACATGAAAAAATTCACTTATAGAAACAAAATGGCGGCCTCCACTAAAATTTTTCTGCTGTGAAAAATGGTTAATCATCCAAAATGTTGCAAATGTATAGGTATAGATACCCAAGAATTCAATTTCCTTTTAGGCAGTCAAAACGCAAAGTCGATTGGTTAAACGGTTTAAAAGTTACAATTCGCGCCGATTCGAAAAATCTTGTTTCGAGAAAAACGCGTTTGAAGTTTGGACTGTTTTTCCTTGTACAATTTGATTAACTCGATCAATGTGTCCAAGAATAAAGTAATTAATAGGTTTTGGAGTCGCTGAACACGAACTGGTGATCGGATTTGAAAAATTCAAAATGGCGGACCAAAAATTAAAAATTTTCAATGTAGATGAAATTTTAAATGTAAGGGTCTTTGGGGTCGCTGAACACGAATTTGAGGTCGGTTTTGAAAAAAGTCCCTTTGTATCCTTTTTAATCTTCCGAAGTCGAGCGCCCATCCTCTTTTGTACATGCCCTACACATTCCTTCTTCTTTACCTCCAAATCGTCGTAAGGCTCCAAATCGAGTATTGCTTTGAAGGTTTTTGTATCTCCGTCGCCGATGTAATTATCGTAACGCACCCCTAGTGTTTCCTCGGATCGTCCAAATATCTCCTTGAAAGCATCCACCTCCATTTTTCCCGCGCTGCCCTTGTGGTTAGCCGTGCAGTCATTCTCGTGTTGCACCTGCCATGCGAGATAATCCGGAGTGCCTTTCTACGAATTCCAAATCGCACAGGCCTGGCAAAACGAAGATTTTACCACAACGTCTACGATTTTTCCGGTGTATTTTCCAATCAACGTTGAGAGTCCAAAAAGCGACGAAAACCCGCGTTTCTTCCACGAGCCGTCCCCGGATACGAATAAATGTGATGGAGTATTGTCGGCTGCAGTATTAGCGCTTATTTCTTCTTGGACGGCCTTCTTCTGGGTGAACTCGAACACGGCCTTCGGAGCAACTAGCGTGTTTCGTATAAATGCGTCATACATCGTTTGGCTGAAGGTGTTCGAAATGTCCATTATGGCACACAAAGTTTTCATGCTTTTCAGTCCGAGTCCTAAGAGCCGTATTTCAAACAAGAGACGTCGATTTATTTCAAAACAATGAAAATTCACGTGGGGACTTGACGGTACTCGGCGCGATGTGCAGGAACACGTGATGACCAAGTGGAAGGCTACTCCTGATCCGGTGGATCGAGAAAATTTGACGTTTCCACACGATTTGCATACCAGACATTCACTAAGAAAGGTGAAAATCTTCAAGAAGTGGCAAATGACGTAGTTGCTGCTTATGTCGACGTCGATGACCATATGATCGGCGGTCTTTAGTTTCTTCGCGGACGTGCTCACGAACTCCGTATCCGTTTCCGCCGTAAATTGATTGCCTTGGAACTTTTTAGACTTCCTCGTCGAAGGACGACTTCGGCCCGCTCGACCATGTTTTTCTGGTCCTCCCATTTCGCGGCGGAAACACGACTTGTTGTGTTCCCCACGAGAATAACACTGAATTTGTAGGTTATAGCATACCGGCAATTTCAAAGTAACTGTTCCGCTCGTAAGTAATATGCTTCTTACAACTCTCGTTACGCAATATACCATTTCGGTCAAAATTGACCAGATTAGAGTAAATAAACGGTTGTTGTACGTAATATACTAACATAATATATAACGTAATATACTATTAATAGCGTATTGTGGTGTATCTCACTCATCGTTAACTTATGGTGAGGCGTGTTGTAAAGTATGAGTCTTTGTCTAGTGTTTAGTTCATGTGAAACTAGATGTTTCTTAAACTTATTTTTATACTTAAACATAAAAAATTCATAAATATAAGTGCCTGTTACCGTTAGTATTCTAGCATAGCTAAATTTGTCTCTACAAGATTTAATTTATATAAAATTCTGTGTGCCCGTTTTTGCGTTTTTAAAACATCATTACAGTCTCCAGCACCACCCCAGAAAATTATTTTAAATCGAAGGTGGGAATGAAAGTTTCAGAAATACACGACCAATTGGATTGGACGACCAATTCAGTATGCTGTCTAGATGAACTCCTAAGGCTTGTCGAACACTGGGTCCGCTCGTCTCCGCTCAGCTCAGCCTTTCAGCCCAGAAAAATATAAAACCCGTGTATTTAAATAGAAACGCACATACTGCGTCCGCTCAGCTCAGCTTGGCTCAGTTCCGCTTCTCTCCGCCCCTTATCATCTGTTTGTGAAGAATACTAGGCCGGAGGTCGGATGCTGGCGGATGGTTCACGCAGGCGCAACAGTAACGTTTTCATATATGCGCTAAGGCTTTTATGCAACCAGGATAGCAGCACATATTTAACTTTCCCGGTGGTGAGGTGGGAGGGGATGCAAGGGAGCTGAGCGGATGCAATATGTGGAAAAATGGCGGAGCTGAGAGGAGCGGATCCGATCGGATCGGATGTGAGCTGAGCGGAGCGGATCCAATGTGCGACAAGCCTTAGAGCTTTACAGATTTTCTTACATCCAAAACCTCACCATCAATATTTAGGTCTGTGGGAAATATTTTAAGGCTTCTACATGTTTTGAAGATAATCACATTTGTTTTCTTTTTATTCATAATCAACCGATTATTATTAAACCATGATTTTAGTGAATTGATTACTGAAGTTGAATTAGTTTGTATGTCTTCAACGGACTGATTTTTTAGTAAAACACTGGTGTCGTCAGCATAATTTAACATTTGAATCTGCTTATTAAGAATTGCTGTTGGTAAGTCATTAATAGGTCCCGGATTTATATGTAAATACATATTTTTTATTCAAATTATTTTCGGTCTTATTTTGTTTTCCACACAAAATATGACATTTGGAACGAGAACATGTAATCTTTGTTTCCAAATATCATAATTTGTGTAGAAAACAAAATAAAAACCGAAAATAATTTGGATTAAAAATATGTATTTAGATATAAATCCGGGCCCTAGTCATTAATATACATGATGAACAGGAGAGGGCCCAAAATACTACCTTGTGGTATCCCCATCTTTACAGTTCTCATGTCTGATATGAAGGTGCCATTTAGTGTTTCTAGCTTGGTGCACTGTTTACGATGATTTAAGTATGACTGTATCCACTGTAAAGGAATTCCTCTTATCCCCAGTATCATAAGCCTTTGACAAGTCTAACAGTAAACAGAAAGTTTTTATCTAGTTGTTCTTTTTGTAGATATTTTATATAAAATCAAATCACGCAGTTTCTAAACTCTTGCCTTTGACAAAACCATGTTGTGAGAGGATAGAGAGGATATTATATTTCTGAATAAAACCCTCCATTCTAACATAAACACCTTTTCGAAAATTTTTGTAAAAGTGGATAAGATGCTTACAGGTCTGTAATTTTCGAGGTTGTTCTTGTCCCCGTTTTTTGTAAATGGGAGTTATGGTCGATGATTTTAATTTGTTATTTTTGAATACTCCATAAGAGATAGAGTTATTTATTTATTTTGTGAGGTTCCTACGGCCTCTGCCGCTTCCCACATTTTGACCGCCAGCGATCTCTGTCTCGCCAGTCTTTCTCCTCATTGTCTTCCATAATCTTCCGGATGTTATCTTCCCATGTCGTTTCCTCTTCTTCTTGTATGATGGGGTATGTAATCTAATATTTTTTTTGGTAATCTTTCTTCCCTCATTCTTTTCACATGTCCGTACCATAGTAGCTGTCTAGTCTCAATCCTGTCTATAGTCGAATACACACTGGCTGTTCTTCTTCGTATTTCTTCGTTTCTCACCCGCTCTATTCTGGATGTTCAATTTTCCTTTTATCTTTCTGTCTCAGTTACCAAGTTTCTGCCCCATAAGTCATGATAGATTCCACAATTGCGTTGTATATTGTCTTCTTTGTTTTTAAATTTATACTCTTTGACCATAATAAAGGATTCAGCATGCGGACCACTCTTCTGCCTTGCTGAGTTTTGTTTTCTATATCTCACTTAGGATTCCCTATTTCTGATATTATGGAACCCAAATATTTATATTCTTTGGATCTCTTTAGGCTTCTTATTTCGAGGTCTTGTTCTTCTGACTCATTTCCTATTAAGAGGTATTCTGTCTTTGTCAAGTTCATGTTTAAACCCCACCTTTCATATTCTTTTTCAGCTTTCTGAACATATAGTCTAGGTCTTCTTCCTCATTTGCTATTATTATAGTTATTTATTACGAGAGTCAATGGTTCTGCAATTTGGCAGAAACTTTCTTTGATTATATGAATTGGTACCTCATCATTCCCCGTACTCCTTTTATTTCTAAAGCTCATAATTATAGTGTGGAGTTTATTTTCGGTGAGTGGATTCATAAACATTGATCTATCTCAGTGTTTCTCAAATTGCAAATCCAGGTGTACCCCTTTCAAATGTTTTGTAACAGTTTGTAGCCCGTGGTAGAAAAATTCTGGGATATACTTCTTCTACTGTCGGCACTATGGTCCATGTAGAACCTCGGCCTGCTCAATTACTTCCTTCCATTCCTCTCTATTTAGAGCCTTTCTCCTCCAACTTCCTATTTTCATTTCTCTTAGGTCATTTTCTACATCATCGTTCCATCTTTTTCTGGGTCGGCCTCGCTTTAGCGTCCCCTTTGGTTTTTTGTCAAATGCCATTTTTGAACCGCGATTATTTTTCATTCTTATTACGTGTCCCAACCATTTCAATCGTTGGGACTTTACTGTGGCAACTATATCTGGGTCTTCATATAGGTTTCTTAACTCGTGATCCATTCGTATCCTCCATTCCCCTCCTTCTAGCACTGGTCCGTATACTCGTCTTAATATTTTTCTTTCAAGATACACAAGTTTTCTTCGTCTTCTTGTTTTAGTACCCACGTTTCGCTTGCATATGTTACTACTGGTTTTAATATTGTTTTATATATGCTCTTTTTGACAATTCTTGATTTCTGGGATATACTATTAAAGACAAAAACTGTGCTCATTTTGTAAGTAATATGGAATGTCCGGTTTGAAATACAAGAACGTTTTTTTTCTATAAATTTTAGGAAAACAGAAAAAATAACAAAATCAATTAATCTAAACCTTTATCAGAAGTTCGTTTTTAATTTTATTGTATTAATAAACTGTGAAAGATAATTGAACTGTCGCAGATTCACAGTTAATTCACAAGAATGAACAGATATTTTGCAGTATATATTATTGAAATATTTGATAAAAAGTAATATTTTCTGCATTATTTTTTATTTAATTTAAAAATTATTAATTTTCTTTTTATATTTGCTTTGGCAGAATAAAAGGAAAATTTTGAAAAATGTTTTCGGGCTTAGGTAAAAAATACGGGATTTTTTGAAACTTAGTGTTGCGGACTTTTTACCTGGTGTAACTGTTGTTAATCGTCTTTGGCACCCTTTAACTAAGATTCGGAAGCAAAAAATAAACTTCTACGTTGTCTGGTTCAATAAATATTCGTGTTTTTGCTGAAAATAATTGTTGACATTTTCAAGATAACAAATTCAAGACGAACGCAACTGACTCTACGTTGTCACGTTTATTTTTGTTTATATGCAAACTAACATTATAACATATGCGAACCTAACATATGCAAACTATGATTTTGGCAACATATATACAATCTTAAGCGTCGTATTGAAGTTGCATTCATATTACAACAAACAGCTACGCCACAAAGTCTCGAGTGAATTATTTAAATGTCCAGGATATCGACCAGATTCTGCAGGATCCAGACGAAACCGTCAAGAATTTGGTTGAGTGGAGATTGATCCCGGCCGAGGGATCGTATAAATGCACCAAGTGCAAAAACGGCCTCTTGAAACTGTGTCGGGATACTTCACCGTTGGTTGATTTTTTGGTACTTACTTATTAACGCCGTCACCACAGAAATTACTTGCACATTGTAGTGGAAAGACATAGGCCTAGACATAGGTTTTTATAATAAAAAAATGACAACAAAAATTTTCAACAAAATAACTAACGTGTATGACTGGTCACATAACTGAGAATGTAGATCCAATTGAGACAGCGTTGCCAAATTTAATTTTGATAACATATAATTATTTAAATTTTTCTGCATCACATGTTTGTGTAAAGTATATACAAAATTGGCTTTCAGAAATTATTTGTCTATTCTGAATATTCAGAATAGTTTAAGAGATCCCGACTAAACAATTCAAAAATTAGTTAAATGGAAATTGATGCCAGCCGAGTTTGTTAAACCAACGGTCATATGGTGTACTTAAAATCAACAAGGATGGAGTTCCACTCCGACCAATAGTAGGCTCTGTTGGTTCACTGGTCCAACTTCTTGCGAAACATTAAGCAAAGTGAATAGGGTAGCTGCGACTGTTACTACGTGGTAATTCATATTTACATTGAATTGAAAATTTACTATGTTTTTACCACACTTTTAATATGTAAAAATGTTGCAAAGTGTTTACTACCATACGCCGAAGATTGTGATTCCTATGTCCACAATGCTGAACACTTTATAGACATACTGAAAAATCACCAACTCCAACCCGGCCATCTCCTTGTGGGCTTCGACATTGTATGTTTATTCAGAAAAGTACCGGTCTCCAAGGCCTTAAACATCATAAGATCGAAATTAAAACCAGAAAGGTATGTATCAGATCTGGTGGAACATTGTCTAAAGAATACATACTTGTCACATTGTCCACATTGTCCTATATCGCACTTCCGCGCGAACTCTCGATCCAATATGGGACAATGTGGCAAGGACCGTAGGTTTAGCCCTGGTTAGATTAGGTTGCCCGCTGCGAAGTGGGCAGATAAATCAAGACAACATACGCGCGGCAGCGCGAACTTTCGATCCAATATAGGACAATGTGGCAAGGACCGTTGGTTTAACTTCGGTTAGATTAAGTTGCCCACCGCGAAGCGGGCAGATATATCAAGAAAACATACGCGCGGCAGCGCGAACTCTCGATCCAATATAGAACAATGTGGCAAGGACCATTGGTTTAACCCCGGTTAGATTAGGTATCCTAAAAAAAGTAATGATATTTTGATATGCATATGGGATATTTTTCTTTAAAAAAAAAATAAACGTGGCAAGGTCGAGTTAGTTGCGTTCGCATCTACTATCTGTCATCTTGAAAATGTCAACAATTATTTTCGACAAAAACACGAATATTTATTGAACCATTAATATTTTAATTTTTGCTTCCGGATCTTAGTTAATGAGTGCACTAAGACGATTAACGACAGTTACACCAGGTAAAAAGTCCGCAACACTAAGTTTAAAAAAATCACGTATTCTTTACCAAGTCCCTGTCATGGAAATGGACGTTTCGTAGAGTTTGAATCATATTTTCGGCATTATCTGTGAAATGATTATTAAAATTGGTAACCGCATCTACTGGGTTTACGTCTGTGATTATATGAGAATTTTGTTTATTTGGATTAATACGCGTTATTTGTTTAATAACATCCCACGTTGTTTTACTAAGATTATCGGAGGGTTTAAATTGGGTCGTTTTTAATTAGTCCGGCTCGAAACCGGGAGCCGGATCCGTCGTTCAACTTGATTTTATCCGACCCTCGTAACAATTTTCAAATCTTATTAAACTTAGCCGAGTGTTTAGACTTTATCTTCAAGGTTTCGTGGGTTAAGCGCTTTGATATCTAATCTACTACAGATAATTTAATTTGTCTAATCTAACCAGTTTAGACAAGAACAAATGTAATTCTTGAGTCATTAATATCGGTTTTTAAATATTGTTTGTTTTATTGATTGTGAGTTTAACTTTGTGTCTGTCTGTTCTAATTGTTAAGTATTCAAAGTTTACAAAATATTCAACATTTTTTGTAATATACTTAGAGAAATAAAAATCAAAACAACATTTATTAAAGATAAAATAACCAAGTAAATGCAATAAATCCTGCAAGTATATAAAAATTACAATATTAAACGGTTAAACTCAGTCTATAATTGGTACAATCTAGCTAAAAGCACTTGGTGAACAAAACTCGTGCAAAAAAAATCTTAGAAATATTTCTCCAGAGATTTGACCAAATCTTTGGGATTCGTGCTTGGCCCGTGTCGTTCCACTGGTTGCCCTTCCTTATCAATGATGAACTTGGTGAAGTTCCATTTGATGAAATCGCCCAAAGTTCCTCCTTGCTTGTGCTTGAGATACGTCCAAAGGGAGTGAGTTTTGCCCCCGTTAACGTCAATCTTCTCAAACATATCGAACTTTACATTCTTCTTAGCTGCGAAGCTACAAATCTCGGAGTTAGTTCCCGGCTCTTGTCCACCAAACTGGTTACAAGGAAACGCCAAAATCTTCAACCCTTTGCTCTCCCCCAACTGCTCGTAAATCTCGACCAACTCCGCGTAGTTATTCTTAGTGTAACCACACTGCGACGCGACGTTAACTACGATGCAAACATGACCTTTGTACTTCTCCAACGAAACAATCTCGCCGTTGATATCCCTGGCTTGAAACTCGTAGATGGAATTGGCTTGTTTGGGGTTCTCGGGATTAACTAATTCACCTTCCATGATGCGATCTGCGGAACAGGTATCTTCACTACAACTCGGTCTACACTCCAACGCTAACGCGCACGGAATGAATAAAAGCAAGGCGTAAGCGAACAACATATTGCAGCGGTTTTGTGATTGCGCCGTGGAAAACGCAAGTCACAGACTGAATACGAGCGCAGCGGCGTTGCCAAAAAAACAAAGCAGAGATCGGTTTATATATAAACGAGATTGATAATTATTCGGATGGGAAAACAATCAAATTGATAATAAATTGACGGACGGGCGTGTTTTCATTTTTCCATTTTTATTGTTCGTTTTGGAAAATCGAGTTTTAATCTCTCGTCGCCTCCGGTGGAAAACTTTCAATAATTGTTATTTACAGAAATTATTTTTCACGTTCTCGTTCCTAATTGAAATAATTATCGATTTGCGTTTTATTATTTGCAACAGTTTGTGCCACAGTTTGCAAGGTTGTGCAATTAATTCGCAACTTCCGCCAATTTATTACAAGTTTATTCGTTAATGGTTTAGTACTACGTTTAAAACTAAATAAGTATACTATGCAAGGCAGACTAGACAGAGTAGGTAGACTAGATTATACAGACAGGACTAGATAGACAAGACTAGACGGTGAAGATTAGACGGACAACACTATAGACGGACAAGACTAGACGGACGAGACTAGACGGACGAGACTAGACAGACAAGACTAGAGAGAAAAGACTAGACAGACAACACTATACAGACAAGACTAGGCAGACAAGACTAGGCAGACAAGACTAGACAGACAAGACTAGACAGACAAGACTAGACAGACAAGACTAGACAGACAAGACTAGACAGACAAGACTAGACAGACAAGACTAGACAGACAAGACTAGACAGACAAGACTAGACAGACAAGACTAGACAGACAAGACTAGACAGACAAGACTAGACAGACAAGACTAGACAGACAAGACTAGACAGACAAGACTAGACAGACAAGACTAGACAGACAAGACTAGACAGACAAGACTAGACAGACAAGACTAGACAGACAAGACTAGACAGACAAGACTAGACAGACAAGACTAGACAGACAAGACTAGACAGACAAGACTAGACAGACAAGACTAGACAGACAAGACTAGACAGACAAGACTAGACAGACAAGACTAGACAGACAAGACTAGACAGACAAGACTAGACAGACAAGACTAGACAGACAAGACTAGACAGACAAGACTAGACAGACAAGACTAGACAGACAAGACTAGACAGACAAGACTAGACAGACAAGACTAGACAGACAAGACTAGACAGACAAGACTAGACAGACAAGACTAGACAGACAAGACTAGACAGACAAGACTAGACAGACAAGACTAGACAGATAAGACTAGACAGACAAGACTAGACAGACAAGACTAGACAGACAAGACTAGACAGACAAGACTAGACAGACAAGACTAGACAGACAAGACTAGACAGACAAGACTAGACAGACAAGACTAGACAGACAAGACTAGACAGACAAGACTAGACAGACAAGACTAGACAGACAAGACTAGACAGACAAGACTAGACAGACAAGACTAGACAGACAAGACTAGACAGACAAGACTAGACAGACAAGACTAGACAGACAAGACTAGACAGACAAGACTAGACAGACAAGACTAGACAGACAAGACTAGACAGACAAGACTAGACAGACAAGGCTAGACAGACAAGACTAGACAGACAAGACTAGACAGACAAGACTAGACAGACAAGACTAGACAGACAAGACTAGACAGACAAGACTAGACAGACAAGACTAGACAGACAAGACTAGACAGACAAGACTAGACAGACAAGACTAGACAGACAAGACTAGACAGACAAGACTAGACAGACAAGACTAGACAGACAAGACTAGACAGACAAGACTAGACAGACAAGACTAGACAGACAAGACTAGACAGACAAGACTAGACAGACAAGACTAGACAGACAAGACTAGACAGACAAGACTAGACAGACAAGACTAGACAGACAAGACTAGACAGACAAGACTAGACAGACAAGACTAGACAGACAAGACTAGACAGACAAGACTAGACAGACAAGACTAGACAGACAAGACTAGACAGACAAGACTAGACAGACAAGACTAGACAGACAAGACTAGACAGACAAGACTTGACAGACAAGACTAGACAGACAAGACTAGACAGACAAGGCTAGACAGACAAGACTAGACAGACAAGACTAGACAGACAAGACTAGACAGACAAGACTAGACAGACAAGACTAGACAGACAAGACTAGACAGACAAGACTAGACAGACAAGACTAGACAGACAAGACTAGACAGACAAGACTAGACAGACAAGACTAGACAGACAAGACTAGACATACAAGACTAGACGGACAAGACTAGACAGACAAGACTAGACAGACAAGACTAGACAGACAAGACTAGACAGACAAGACTAGACAGACAAGACTAGACAGACAAGACTAGACAGACAAGACTAGACAGACAAGACTAGACAGACAAGACTAGACAGACAAGACTAGACAGACAAGACTAGACAGACAAGACTAGACAGACAAGACTAGACAGACAAGACTAGACAGACAAGACTAGACAGACAAGACTAGACAGACAAGACTAGACAGACAAGACTAGACAGACCAGTGTAGACAGACAAGACAATATAAATAAGACTAGATGTATAATATAGGCATATGATATAACATCTGATGTGACGTACGATCTAAAATACGTATGACATTTGATTTGACACATAATAATGATGAATTATAAGACATGATATAACATCTGATATGACGTACGATTTGACATATGTATGACATTAGTTTTGACGTGTTACATGATGAATTAGAAAACATATGATATAGCATCTAATATGGCGTACGATCTAATATGGCGTCACATCGTACGCCATATTAGATGCTATATCATATGTTTTCTAATTTATCATGTAACACGTCAAATCTAATGTCATGCGTACGTCAGATCGTACGTCATATCAGATGTTATAGCATATCTTATAATTCATCATGTTATATGTCAAATCTAATGTCACACGCATTTTAGATCGTACGTCACATCAGATGTTATATCGTATACGTATCATATGATGTATGATATAGCATCTTATATGACGTACGATGGAAAACTATCGACTAATAAGTCGTAAAAAAGTAGTCGTAAAAAAGTCGACTAATAAGTGTAAGTAAATAACTTACAAAGTTATAACAAACCGTCTGACAAGGAAATTGGACTTACACCAACCAGTCGATCAGACAGGTTTCTAAAAAGCTTTTCGCACAAGAGACTACGAACAAAACTAGTCAAAAAAGACTAGACAGCCAAGATGTGCAGTGTGCTCTTAAAGATGTACAGAAGATTAGAGTAGGAGGCGGTCCTACTCTCTTCGCATCTTTTGCATTTGTGAGATATATCGTTTGGATGATGAAAGTCTTGAAAAGAATGTCGGATATAGTAGAATGTGCTTTTGCTAGAAAGGATGTCTACCCCAACACGAAATATTTGGCAACGCCTGTTCTGTTAGGACCTAATGGTGTAACAATATATTTAGGAGTAAGCAATTTATCGCCATATGAATAAATGCAATTGCATGCATCTATCTATTCATTCATTTTATCACTGATGCACAATAGTATTATCTTGGTGCACGTTTTTCAATGCGATAAAATGTCACTATTAGTCTATTATACGTAACTTGGGTATCGCACGCAAATATTCAATATCGCTAGGTTACATTAAAATAAACAAATAAATAAAAATTAAATGAATACAATCGAGACTTCGCTGTTAAAAAAGTGACGTGAAATGTCAGATTGTTTTCATTTCTGATTCCATTTTTTGGATGGCACCTGGATCCCAAAGGGGTTAGTCAAGTATTACGTATGCATCCGAGGGGGGTGGGGGGTCTTAACTATTCATATTTTTGGTGGCATGGGGGTTGGGGGGTCTGGATGGTGGTTACGTCAGCAATATTTTTTTTTACTTTTTCGGATTTTCTACAATATTAACTTTTTTTGATCTAAACGTATATATATATATATATATATATATATATATATATATATATATATATATATATATATATATATAACCCCAGTTGTCTATGCACGAAAGCGAATAAAATTGCATAGTTTTTTTTTACCATCTGATACACCTTCGTCAAAGTTGAATGGATAAAAATGTCGTTTAATATAGACAAATCCAAGTTATACCAACGATAATTGTTTTTCTTTTGGGAGTGCAGCAGATGATACGAAAACGGAATCTATTCGTAGTGTAAAAACTCTTGATTAACTCGCACAAGAATTACATAAAATAGGATTTGTCATTAGCTGAAGTGGGACATATCTTCGAGGGACGAAGACATGTATCGACAGTTCCTGTGAAGCTCATTCGGGCACAGACTGATCAGCACAAAAGCCACTTAGATTGCAGTTTCGATGAAACATCGATCAATTATTTGGAGACCATAGCATCAATATTTGGACCAGATTAAGTATTTTTGTATCTCAAGATGATAGAGCTAGGGTCCCTATTGGTGTAACTGCGGCAAATAAGCAAGCACCTCTTATGAATATGGAATATAGAGTCAAATTTCCTGATCACGACTGGGTAATCGTTGAGCGGCATAAATTAATACCGTCAGTTTATGCTGGTATCAAAATAACTTCCAGAATGCTAGGACAACCACAAGCCGTTGGATATTCTGGGCCAACATACATCGCTATTCGAAGTGGAAAGTATAGTTCATCCACCGCTAATACTCATGCTCAAGATTTCGAGACGCTTCGCGCCCTGAAAGAGTTTCAAGCATTAGCCAAAACTGACCATGGATTTGTAAAACCAGTGGTGATCATGACGGTTGATGGAAGGCCAGGAGGTTTATAATTGCAAAAAATCTGCTTACGTAATATTTGAACGGCCCCAAACTTGTAAGATACAGCTCCTCGCATGGGTGATAAAAATATTGTTTGTAACACGGGCGAAATAGTCAATTTTTTGTTCGCGTCAATTCGTTTCAACGCTTTGTTCGTGCACACATTTTCGCTCTCGAGTAATATTGACAACCTTTCGCCCTAGTCACAAAATCTACTATTTTTATCGCCTTATACTGCGAAAAATCCTGGGTAGGCAAGATAACCGACGGTGAAGTACTGAGGAGAATAGGTAAAGGTAAAGAGCTGATGATAACCGTCAAATAACGAAGGCTATAATACATCGGGCACGTTATGAAGGGAGAGCGTTACGAGATCCTTCGACTCGTCATCGAGGGTAAACGATCTGACGGCAGAACTAGTGGCCAAAGGATCTGCGCCGATGGTTCGGATGGACATCTATACAGATTTTCAAAGGTGCGGTTTCACGCACCATTATAACCACTTGGACCGCCAACCTTCGATGGGAGACGGCGTCCTAAGAAGAATTCATTCTTTACAAGTATATCAGAAACAAGGGAAAGACCTTCTTGGCGTAAAACCAAAACCACTATGTGATCCCTATAATCCTGACTCGACAGTAGTACCATGCCCGGCAAACGTATGTGCAAAGCAAAAGAGGAAAGAAGCTTTAATCCCGGTAAAAAAATGTTATCCTTCTAGATGAAATGTAATTTATAATAAATGTTATCTGACTAGACAGACAAGATAGTAAGTAGTAGATCCTAGGTTCTGGCGTTCCACTTCCCCGCCACCGGCTTTAATCAGGTTATGATCAGGTTTAATCAGGTCTGATAGGGTTTCATCATGTGATAATCAGGTTTAATCAGGTAGTAATTACTTATTATCAGATTACTACCTGATTAAATTTGATTGCTACCTAATTTAACTCGATTACTACCTGATTGAACCCGATAGAGGGAAGGTGGGAGGCAGGCCCAGAACATAGGATATATGATATATGGATATGATATAAGATCTGATATGACGTACGATCTGACGTACGTATGCCATTAGATTTGACATATGATGTGATGAATTATATGACCAAAATCTTGGACGAGCGGTTGAGGAGAGAGATAGAGGAGAAGCATCTAGTGCCAGAGGTGCAAGCTGGTTTCAGAGAGGGACGGAGTACGATAGAGCATTTAGTAACCCTGCGCTACATGATTGATCAAGAAATAAGCAGAGGGAGCCTGTTTACTCATTGACCTAAAGGTGGCGTATGATTCGGTAGATCGCGGAAGTTGGTAGAGTGCTTGGGAAAAAAGGGAATCTCAGAGAATGTGATAAGGAATGTAAGAGAGTTATATAAGGAAACTGTATGTAAGATTAGAGTGAATGGGTGTGAATCTGAGTATTTCGAAGTAAGAAAGGGTCTGAGGTAGGGATGTCCGTTGAGTCCCACACTTTTTAATCTCTACGTGGCTGACATGGAGAAAGTGTTGTCAGATGGTCAAGCTGGAGGCGGGGTTACAGGGAGAAGGAAAGTGTGGAGCTTAGCCTACGCGGACGATATGGTAGTGTTCGCTAAAACCGCAGGAGAAATGAAGGAGTTGATTGAAAGGCTGAGAGGTTATTTTGAAAAGAGAAGCTAAATGTAAACATGGGAAAAACTAAATGGATGCGTTTTAAAAGGGGGGGGGGGGTAAATATAGGAAAGAACGTTTTGAATGGCTAGGAAAGGAAATTGAGGAGGTGCAAAAGTTTAGCTATTTAGGATATGTGTTTGGAACTGGGTGCAGTAATAGGGAGCATGTGGATTATGTGTCCAAAAAAACGTGGGTGGCGGCAGAACGCATGTGGAATGGATGGAGATCTAGTTTTGAAGGGAACTTTAGTGCAGCGGAGATAATATGGAAAGTATGTGTGAGAAGTGTTTTGACGTATGGTTCGGAAGTATGGGGGACTAGAGAGGAAGAAAAGATAGAGAGGGTTCAACAAAACTTCTACAGGAAAGTTGGACAAATCGACACCAGGCTACATAGTTCTGCAAGAGGTGAATGCCTACAAGGTGGCCGTTTTAGCGGCAAACAGGGTGGTAAGGTATGAATACAAGGTGAGTGAAATGGAGGATGAAAGAATAATAAAAGATGTATTTAGAATGGCAAATCGGGAGGGTGCAAGAGGGAAGAATGGGAATGCGTGGGGAATGAATAAAAGGAAATTCTATGAAAGAGCAGGGATATCTGGCGAGGGACTAGAAAAACTTAAGAGGGAAGGGGTAAACTGGGTGGAAATGCTAGGTGAGCGATTAGTAGAGGTAGAGTTACAGGAACGCCAAGGCCAAATTGCCAACAGTAGATTTTTCAAAGAATATGCAAAGATTCAGGTGCTTGGTCGTTTACCTACCTATTTATACTCAACTAAAGAGGCAGACACGCAGGTCATACTGGCACGGTTTAGGTGTGGAAGTGAAGAGCGTGGTAGGAAATACTGGATGAGTGAAGAATATCGGAAGTGCACGGATTGTGGGGCTGGAGAGGATAGATGGAAACATTGGATAGAAGAATGTACAAGGAATGAATGGAAGGAACAGGAGAAAAGGCTAGGACAAGAATGGAAGGAGTGTATGCATGAAAGGGGAATTGGTTTGGAATTGTTAAGGAGGGAGAAAAAGTGGAAAGAGCAAATAGGCAAAAAGGAAGAACCTATTCCTTTAGTATGTAACGTGTAGGTAATATATGTATAGTATGCTATTATATGTAGTTAGCTAAAATATTTTGTATATATGCCAATAAAAGGTTATAATAATAATATGACATATGATATAACATCTGATATGACGTACGATCTGACGCATCAAATGATGTTTGATATATCATCTGATATGACGCACGATGAAAAACTAGACAAAACATCTGATATGACGTACGATCTGATGTATGTATGTCATATTTGATATATGATTCTACGCAGATCCTTTAAACACGAGTTCTGCCGTCTGCCCATAGATCGTTTACCCTCGATGACGAGTCGAAGGATCTCGTAACGCTCTCCCCTCACAACTTGCCCGATGTATTGGAGCCTTCGTTATTTGACGGTTGTCATCAGCTCTTGACCTTTATCTATACTCCTCAGTATTTCCTCGTTGGTAATCTTGTCTACCCAGGATATACGGCGATAGAAATAGAATATATAGTAACTAGGGCGAAAGGTTGTCAATATTACTCGAGAGCGAAAATGTGCGCACGAACGAAGTGATGGCGCGCATTCGCTCGAGTGAAATTGACAACCTTTCGCCCGTGTTAAGGTCCTTTCACACACATCAGTCACGTCACGTTTCAGTCAACGTTCCGAATTAGAGCCGTCGCCGTCCAGTCTCAGTCAAAATAGCGACTGTATTCACATCTATCCGTCATTTTTCTATTTTAATCGAATAGTAAAAATGTAGCCACAAGGTAAAATATTGACTAATTTGTTGTTATTGAAAGTTTTCTGATATTTTCCCCTGAAATAAAAATTGTTCTCTATTGAGTCTCTATTGTATTAGAAAAAATTGAATTCCACAAATAAAAATAAACTCTGAAATATATAAGAGAAACATTAAACTACTAAAATATTCTCAAGAATCAAATTTATATATTGCACCAGATATAAGGTTTTGGAACAAACCTTATATCAGCAGTCAAAACGATTGGGAATCGGTCCGACTCATGCGCATGTTTTAAAATCAGTGCTGATTGCAATAATGCGCATGCGTCGGACAGTCGCCAATTACTGTTGGAACAAGCCTATAATAACTATTATATATGGGACTGTTATTCCGTTATATTCCGTTTTTGAAGACAGTATCCATATATTTACTATTTGATAAGTCATAGAGTACAGTGTATTTTCGAACACATTCAATTAACTTCTCATCATCAAGCATTTTAACTTTTCAAAAAATTATAAAACGCCGTCAGTCAAATAAAAAATATCGTTAAGAGGAAATCTGCTAATGACGGTTCGGTGACTGCAGTACGACTGCCTCAGTGTAGACCTGTGTGTAAACTTAGTTAGTATATATTTCAGTGATGTAGACTCAGTGTAGACAGCGCCATTTGACTACCATGAAAACATATTTTTTGTAACTGATACTTGTCGGACATGGCGGAACGGAGACGTGACGTGACTGATGTGTGTGAAAGGACCTTTACAAACAATATTTTCTTTCACTCATGCGAGGGGATAGATACAAGTTTGGGATCCAGGTGCCATAAAAAAAAATGGAATCAGAAATGAAAAAAATCTGACACCTCACGTCACGTCACCTTTGTAATACCGAGGTCTTGATTGTATTCATTTTATTTTTATTTATTTGTTTATTTTAAAGTAATCTAGCGATATTGAATATTTGCGTGCGTTACCCAAGTTAAGTGCAATAGACTAATAGTGACATTTTGTCGCATTAAAAAACGTGCACCAATATAGTACTATTGTGAATGAGTGATAAAAAAGAATGAATAGATGCATCCAATCGACGTACGATCTGACACATCATATGATGTATGATATATAATCTGATATGGCGTACGATGGAAAACTAGACAAAACATCTGATAGGACGTAGGATCTGACAAATGTATGACATTAGATTCGACATATGATATGATGAATTTTGTAACATATGATATAACATCTGATATGACGTACGATCTGACATATCATATGATATATCATCTGGTATAACGTACGATGGGAAACTAGACAAAACATCTTATATGACGTACGATCTGACGTATGTATGACATTATATTTGATATATGATGTGATGAATTACATGACATATGATATAACATCTTGTCTGTCTAGTTTTGTCTGCCTAGTCATGTCTTGCCTGTCTGGTCTTGTCTTGTCTTTCTAGTCTTGTATGTCTAGTCTGTTCTGTCTAGTCTTGTCTCTTTAGTCTTTTCCATCTAGTCTTGTCTGTGTAGTCTTGTTTGTTTAGTCTTATATGACTAGTCTTGTTCGTGGTCTGTTGAGCCAAAACCTTTCTGGAAACCTGAGTGTTTTGACTGGTTGGTAAAATTCCAATTTCGTTGTCTGACGGTATGTGATAATCTTTGTTTGTTTATTGCAATATTAACTTGCGACAGAAGACTTGTTATTTGGGGTTATCGTGGCCCCTTCTGTCGTAAGACTGCGCTGGAATTTCGACGCTAGCGAATTTCCCGCGGTTATTTATTCTCTTAACTTAAGGTGACCAGACCTACTGCTTTAGCCAGTACAGTACTTCTTTGAGATAGTCTGTACTGACCAATTTTTAAGCACTGCATTTGTACTGCCTTTCTCTAAGATGTACTGCTTTGCATAATATTGTAAAAATAAATAATTATAACTGTGATTTTATGCATTTCCAAAGTGAACATTATGATCACAATTCAGTATTGCTAATAGTGTCAAAGCAGCAATAACAAAACATTGTACCATTACCCCTCCATCCGTCTCATTGAATGTATTGCTTTCGCGTTTAAATAATCTGGAAATAGGTAAAGGTAAGTGGCCACTGCCAATTTTTCTTCCGAAATTAGGTTAACAGTGAACGCTAACTTTCAATTCTAGAACGTTTGAACTTGATAGTTTTCAAAAATTCGCCTAGGCCGTTATTTTAAAAGTCCCCATATCTCGAATATAAAGTGGACCACGTTTCATTGAGACAAAGCGGGACAAATGTAATGAAATGAGAATAGGTAGACAGACCTTTTCATAGTTGAAATTTTTGTATCTTGTATCAATTTCCGCCATGTTATACGTCAAAAAAATGCTTTTTGACGTATAATTAAATATGTGCCCGAAACTTTCATATTCCCGCCTTTCAAACTTGGCGGATGCCCATGCGCTTAACTAACCGTAAAAAGGTCTATTATAATTTAGTTATGAAAGCTGACCAATAATTTAAAAAAATATATCTACATTAATACATTATTGTGTGTGAAAGATGCCATTATTATAATAGTTTGTAAAAGTATCCAAATCGCGCGTAAAAGTGCAATGTAAATCAAATAGAGTTTTATTATTAAACGATTTCTATTTATTGTTACTATGGAAACAACTTGCGTCATTAAACAAACAACATAGATGTAGTGAAAATAAATTTTCTGACGTGCAGTCGTAACCTAGTACGTAACGTCCTTTTACTAATAACGCAAATCAAAAAAGACTATTTTCGCAAATATTATTTTTTGGAAAATGTTTACTTATATATTCAAAAGATTTTTTCACATATTCCCATAAAATCTCCTTTTTTAATGTCACCCAATGAAAATTTCAGAACAAGGTGCCATTAAACGACCGGATTTTCTGAAAGAAGTCAGAAATTTTTATGATTACTGCTCGGAATATCTTGAAGAATATACAGTTCACATTCAAAAATTTCATTGAGTGATACTAAATAAAGGAGATTTTATGGGAATATGTGGAAAAATCTTATATATTAATTTTTATATATTAATGTACATTTTAAATAAAAAATGCAGATATTTTCTAAAAAGCGGGGCATTTTTAAAAATCGGTGGGACGCGGGACTGTCCTCCAAAAAGCAGGACGGTCCCGGCAAAATCGGGACGTGGGGTCACTTTACTCAAATAGCTTATGTACTGCTTTCGGGTTTAAAAAATCTGGTCACCTTATCTTAACTACACTTTCTGTAAAACATACGCACGTCTTACTTCCTCCAACTTCCATCTATTTTTGAGACTTATTTGTCGATAGTTTTCCCTCATACGTCACATCAGATGTTACATCATACATCATATTATGCGTCAGATCATACGTCATATCAGATGTTACATCATATGTCATATAATCCATGACATCATATATCAATTATAATATCATACATACGTCAGATCGTACTTCATATCAGATGTTTTGTCTAGTTTTCCATGCTGCATGATGTTTTATCACACATCAAATAATGCGACAGATCGTACGTCATATCAGATGTTATGTCATACATCATATTATGTTTGCTGCGCTGGAAATTCGACGCTAGCGAATTTCCCGCGGTTATTTATTCTCTTAACTACACTTTCTGTAAAACATACGCACGTCTTACTTCCTCCAACTTCCATCTATTTTTGAGACTTATTTGTCGATAGTTTTCCATCGTACGTCACATCAGATTTTACATCATACATCATATTATGCGTCAGATCATACGTCATATCAGATGTTATATCATAAGTCATATAATTCATCACATCGTCAACATCGTAACATCCGCTGTAACATATCGGAATATGACGTATTATCTGACGCATATGATGTATGATATAACATGTGATATAACGTACGATGGAAATCTAGACAAAACATCTGATATGACGTACGATCTGACAATTGTATGACATTAGATTTGATATATGATGTGATGAATTATATGACAAATGATATAACATGTGATATGACGTACGATCTGACGCATTATTTAATGTATGATATAACATCTGATATGACGTATGATGGAAAACTAGAAAAAACATCTGATATGACGTACGATGTGAACTATGTGTGTGTGTATATACATTATATGACATCATATAACATCTGATGTCATCACATCATACATCAAATGATATAACATCTGATATGACGTACGATGGAAAACTATTAGACAAAACATCTGATATGTATGACAATATATTTGATATATGATGTGATGAATTATATGACATTTGATATAAAATCTGATATGACGTATGATCTGAAGCATAATATGATGTATGACATAACATCTGATATGACGTACGATGGAAAACTAGACAAAAGATCTGATATGAAGTACGATCTGACGTATGTATGACATTATATTTGATATATGATGTGATGAATTATATGACATATGATATAACATCTGATATGACGTATAGTCTGACGCATAATATGATGTATGATGTGACATCTGATGTGACGTACGATGGAAAACTATTGACCAATAAAGAAGTTGGCGGAAGTAAGACGTGCGTATGTTTTACAGAACGTGTAGTTAAAAGAATAAAAAACCGCGAGAAATTCGCTAGCGAATTTCCAGCGCAGTCTTACGATAGAAGGGGCTTCTTCTTCTTGCAGTCCTTCTCCTACCGGAGGTTGGACACCATCATGACTATTCTTATCCTGTTCACCGCTGCTCTGAACAGTTCCGTGCTGCTACAGCTGAACCACTCACGCAGGTTCTTCAGCCAGGATACTCTACGCCTACCAATACTCCTGGTTCCTTTAATTTTTCCCTGCATAATAAGTCTTAGAAGACTATATTTGGGGCCTCTCATGACATGGCCTAGATACTCCAGTTTCCTTTTCTTAATGGTCAGCACGACTTCGCATTCCTTTTTTACCTTTTCTAGTACCTGTTTGTTGGTGACTATCTTTCCAGGATATTCTAAACATTCTGCGATAACACCACATCCCGAACGCTTCCAACCGTTTTAGTTCAGGTTTCTTTAGGGCTACGAAATCCCCAAATAACAAGTCTCCTGTTGCATGTTAATATTGCAATAAACTAACAAAGATTATCACATACTGTCAGACAATGAAATTGGACTTTTAGCAACCAGTCGAAACACTCAGGTTTCCAAAAAGGTTTTGGCTCAACATACCACGAACAAGACTAGACAGACCAGACTAGAGAGACAAGACTGGAAAGACAAGACTAGACAGACTAGACAGACAAGACTAGACAGACAAGACTAGACACACAAGACGAGACAGACTAGACTAGACACGCAAGATTGGACAGACAAAACTAGACAGACAAGACTAGGCAGACAAGACTAGACAGACAAGACTAGACACACAAGACGAGACAGATAAGACTAGACACGCAAGACTGGACAGACAAGACTAGACAGACAAGACTAGGCACACAAGACTAGACAGACAAGACTAGGCAGACAAGACTAGACACACAAGACGAGACAGACTAGACTAGACACGCAAGACTGGACAGACAAGACTAGACAGACAAGACTAGGCAGACAAGACTAGACAGACAAGACTAGACAGACAAGACTAGACAGACAAGACTAGACGAACAAGACAAGACAGACAAGACTAGACACACAAGACGAGACAGACTAGACTAGACATGCAAGATTAGACAGACAAGACTAGACAGACAAGACTAGACAGACAAGACTAGACAGACAAGACTAGACACACAAGACGAGACAGATTAGACTAGACACGCAAGACTGGACAAACAAGACTAGACAGACAAGACTAAGCAGACAAGACTAGACAGACAAGACTAGACGGACAAGCCTAGACAGACAAGACTAAACAAGGAAGATTAGACAGACAAAACTAGATAGGCGAGACTAGACAGACAAGACTAGACAAATAAGACTAGACAGACAAGATTAGACAGACAAGACTAGACAGACAAGACTGGACTGACAATATTAGACAGACAAGACTGGACAGACAAGACTAGACAGATAAGAGAAAACAGACAAGTCTAGACAGACAAAACAAGATGGGCAGGACTAGAGAGACAAGTCTAAACAGACTAATCAGAAAGAGACAAGGCTAGACAGACAAGACTAGACAGATAAGACTATAGAGCCAAGACTAGAGATATAAGACTTGAGTGACAAGACTAGACATAGAAGACTAGGCAAACAAGATTAGACAGACAAGACTAGATACAGGCGAAGCAAACAAGACTAGATAGGCAAGATTAGAGAGGCAGGGCTAGACAGACTAATTATGCAGATAAGACTAGTCAGGCAAGACTAAACAAACAAGAACAGAGAGCCAAGGCTAAGCAGACAGACTGGAGAGTACTTGCCTAGACATTGATAAATAGGACATGTTTAAACTGTTTTGTCAGAACTTTAAATAATTTTTGAGCATGCAGTGTACATTTTAGAGAAACAAATTTGCTAGAAAGCTTATTTGTGCAAACTTACTGTGAATATTGTCCAATTGGCTGTCCATTGCTATGCAAGAACCAAATCAAAACTTTGTGCCAATATTTGACAATTTGACTGTCAGATAGTAAATTCACAAGTCAAGTTATTAAACTATGTCAAATGTTAATAAAACTAAATTATTGTGCGAAATTCCAAAAAATTTTAGGAATAATTTAATTCCAGAATATATGAAAATAATTCATCAAGCCCGGACAACAATGAAATAAAACAAACGTTTCTACTAAACATAATTTTAAATATCAACAATGCAAATTATTTTACACAGATGAATTGCATCACATTCAAAACACAAACTAAATCTAAACCTCGCATCCATAGATTCCAGAAATCTTAGTCTTAGAAATATTTCTCTAACGACTTCACCAAATCCTTGGGAGTCGTACTGGGACCATGCCGCTCGACCGGCTGCCCATTCCTATCCACAATAAACTTGGTGAAATTCCACTTGATTGCATCCAGTAAAGTCCCACCCTGTTTGTGCTTCAAATAAACCCAGAGCGGATGGGCTTTGCCTCCATTAACATCGACCTTATCAAACATATCAAACTTGACATTCTTCTTTGCAATAAACGTGCAAATCTCCGTGTTGGTGCCCGATTCCTGCCCGCCAAACTGATTGCAGGGGAAAGCCAAGATTCGAAGTCCTTTCGACTCAGAATACTCATCGTACAACTCGACTAGTTCTGCGTAGTGGTTTTGGGTGTATCCACATTGGGAAGCCACATTGACTATAATGCAAACGTTGCCTTTGTATTTGTCTAAAGAAACCACTTCTCCGTTGATGTCTTTGGCTTGGAAGTCGTAGATTGATTCCGCTTTCTTGGGGTTCTCGGGGTTGGTGGGTTCCATTTTGGCTTGGCTAGAAAAATTGTTAGATGAGGGATTTGCTACGATTACTGACCTAGCTGGTAGAATCAAGGCTCCAACGTTCAGGAACCTTCTTAACATCTTAAACGAGTTTTAACTACCTTACCAATCTATTTATAACACAAACTACAAGGTTAATACTAAATGCAACGTTGCCAACTCAAAACTCTTTCTCACTAATCGAAACCGAGTTTAAACTGTTTACTTATAAGTATTTACGTCGTAATCTTCTGTTTGCTTGTGCAATGTGATGAAACTTGTTATTGTTTTTTTTTAGGTCGCAGTACACTCCCTTGAAGTCCTTTGGACTTTGTGTAGTTTGATTGTGGGCAAAATGTGGATGAGTCATAAAAATTGATTTTAGTTTGTTTAGTAACAGTTTCTGTTATCTAATCTTGTAATTATTTTATTACAACACTTTCAAAGTTCAACAAAAGGCTTTATTCCTATATTTAGAAAATTCTCTATATATTTCTGTTAGTGCCATGAAAATTGACTGGGACTATAGTTTAGTTTGGCGGGAAATTTAAAAACGCGCTCTAATTTAAACATGACTTTTAACTGTAAACAATTTTGTATTTTCTAGAACGCAGACGATAAGCTACGTAAAGGAATCGCAATACAGAGACTTAGACACGTTCACGTTTTCGGTCGGCGACCAGGTCTTCAGGCCTTTGGAGGGCGAAAGCCTCGACGACTCGTGTTATTGCATCAAGAAAACTCGCGGAATGGACGGGAAGCCCTCCTGCTTCTTGGACGGCACGTTGGACATGCAAAATTGTTACGGTAAAAGATCTACAAACGTTATCGGCAAGAGCATGATTCGTTTTTTATTTTAGGATTGCCTGGTATTTTATCGTTGCCTCATTTCATGCACGCCGACGAGAAATACTTGGAGGCGGTGGAAGGTCTCCAACCTGACCCAGCAAAACACGATATGGCGATGCAACTGCTACCGGTGAGTAAACACTCCTGGAAAATAAAGATTAATAATTTTGTGACTGCAGGAGTTTGGTGTTCCTGTCAACGGAGCTAAGAGAATCCAAATAAATTTTGTCATCCGACCCATTTTTCATGGATCTAAAGTTGTCCCTACAACTGAGAATGCAGCTAAAGCTCTCCTACCTATCGTTTGGATTGACGAGGTATTATCACTAACTCTTGAAAACTCGAAACGAAAAGATACTAAATTATCTAGACACAACCAAAAACTTATTCTAGTTTTAATCTCAACGTTTTGTTTTAGGGTGTTGAGCTTAATGGCGAATATTACGACTTGGTAAAATCGACAATGACTCTATTTAATGCTGTCGTCATTCTGCAATGGGTCCTTATTGGTGTGTTTAGTGTTTTGTTCGTGGCAACCGGAGGATTGTTCTTCAGGTACCGAAGAATTGAGAAAATGAAACTGAAGCAGACAGCAAACTAAAAGCTTTGGCTGCGTCTAACTAGTTTAAGTGTATATTTTAATGTGTTTATATGTTACTCAATGTAGCTATCAATAAAATAGATGAAGTACAATGATCTAAAATAGATGAATGTAAAATTGTCAAGAATGGGTTAAGATGATCATTGAGAGACGTTTTCATTGTAATTTTATATAACAAAATACAAAAACTTAGATTCTAAAGACTTTACAAACTAAAACACATGTTGTTGCTTCCATTTGTATTCCATTCCTTCACCAATATTTCTCCAAAGTTTCGACAAGTGTGATGGGTTTTTTAGCTGAAGCAAACCTTTCGACCGGTTGCCCCTCCTGATCCACGACAAACTTCGTAAAGTTCCACTTAATACTCTTCGCCTTGCCCTTCCCTTTGGGATCTGGAAGCTTCTCGTTCAAATAGTTAAACAGTGGATGTGCCTTGGGTCCATTCACATTCACCTTCTCAAACATATCGAATTTAACGTTGCGCTTCTGGACGAACTCACAAATCTTATCGGAGTTCCCAGGCTCTTGAGCACCGAACTGATTGCAGGGGAAAGCAAGAATTGCTAATCCTTTACTGTCACTGTATTCTTCATGGAGCTTCACCAACTGCTCGTAGTTGGATTTGGTGTGCCCACAGCGGGAAGCAACGTTGACGATAATGCAGACTTTTCCGCGGTATTTTTCTAAAGAAATTGGCTCACCTTTTAGCGAATTCGCGGTGAATTCGTAAATTGATTCCGCTGATTTCCAGCTTTCGGTTTCAACTTCTCCTTCAGACATTCCAACAGCTTTCTCTCTAACAAAAGTTGTGTATCTATCCCTCTTAAGTTTTTGCTGAAAGTCTTACCTTTCTATTGCAAATATCTGTTGGTATTTTCTTAATTTATTCCTGTTCTACTTATATATAGTCTTTTAATATCCAGATTCAATAACTTGTTTAGTGTGTACTTATCTATTAATCTAATAATAAAAGTAGAATTATCTAAATCTATGTAGACAATGTTTCTACAAACTTGTTTGTATAAATACGTAACCTCATTTATTTAGAGTTCGCGCTGTTGACAATTTTCCAGATGTCAAGCGATAAAATAATGTGAAGTTGTCTAGAAGTGAAATTTTTGAATTTTAAATTTTCTGTTGTAAAATTAAGGAAATTCGACGGAAACTATCGCGAAATTTCATTATTACAATTAGTTGCAACACTTAACATTACATAAGACTAATAAAGATGAATTAGTTTATAATTACAATATCATTTAAACTGCGAAAAAGCGCTTTATATTATTAATTAATGATTCTTATTCAAAATTTGTGTTTATTGCCGTTATTTAACTAAAAACTAGTCTTGCCTAGACTATAGCAACTAATCTTGCCTAGACTGTAGCATTTAGTCTTTTTTAGATTGTAACTAGAATATCAACTAGTCATGCCAAGATCAGTGGTGCGCAAACCATGGGTCGCGACCCCCACAGGGGTCTATAGAGAATTTTTTGGGTCGTCGAATTCATATAAAATTTAAGGCATTTCGTGTGTAAGTATCTATTGGTTGGGTAGCAGTAAATAGTGAAATGTCAGTATAAATTCAAAAACATTAAAACGTATTTTCAAACTTAATTTTCTCAAAAACTAATTTGGAGATTTGTTGCAAATTTTGTGGAGATGTTGGTGGAACTGTTCCAGAATATTTAGCATAATTTTCCCAATATTTTAGTATTTATTTCGGCGAATATTGCGTTTTTTGTAAATTCCGCCTTGAAAATCAAATTTGCAAAAATTGAAATTTTCAAACTTGATTTTCTCAAAAACTTATTTGTGAATTTGTTTCAAATTTCGAGGAGATGTTGGTGGAGCTGTTCCGAAATATTTAGCAAATTTTCACAATATTTTAATATTTATTTCAGCGAATATTATGGTTTTTTGTTAATTCCAACTTCCAAATATTTCATTTTTTTTAAACTCCGCCTTGACAATCAAATTTGCAAACATTGAAATTTTCAAACTTAATTTTCTCAAAAACTAATTTGGGGATTTGTTTAAATTTTTGAGGAGATGTTGGTGGAACTGTTCCGGAATATTAAGCAAATTTTCTTAATATTTTAATGTGGGGCTCTGATGTGGTGGACCTTTAGTTCCCTTGCGACTCGTGGGATTCGAATGGAACACAAAAAACAAAAACAAAAATTCAATCCGTGTGTGCGCGATATAACCGCCACACAATTGGCGGATCATATGGAGCATGAGCCCCACGATCCGAGTGAGCGCACCAGTCGAGAGAGACCAACTCCCACACTGTCACCAAAAAGCAAGGGCAAGATGGTCAGTAACACCGTTACTACCACCAAGCCCGCAAGCCAAGGGAGACCCGCTCCCAAAACGGCTTCTAAGAGTCAGGGCAAGGTGACTGGTAACACCGTTACTCCCACCAAGCCCGCGACTAAGCAAGAGGAGACAAAGCCCAAGGCAGGTAAGAAGAAGACGAGATGGGCACATCCCTTGCCACCCCTAGGTAATCCAGGCGGACTCGATGACCCACTGAGAAAGGGCCTCAGTGGAGCCGGGGTGAGATGGTATCTGCGCTTCTTAGCAAACGGGCTACAACCCGAGGAAGCTAAGAAGAGAGCCGTACAGAAAAAGGTGGGAACTACACCACAAACACAAGGAGCTGCCAAAAGAGGGGCTGATTCTATCACGCCCCAAGACAAGGCAGCTAAGAGACAGAAGGGGAACATCCAAAGTGGGGCAATGAGAGTGGTCAGCTACCCCAGCTGCTCTCCCAAGACTTCTGGGCCGAGCACCAGCTACGCGACCGCCGTCAAGGTGGTGAGGGTTGGTGTTATGTGCAGAGATTACCCAAGGAATCCCCTGAGTAAGAAGGACATGCCTGCTCTTGAGCAAGCAATTATGAAGGAGACAGTCGTAGACTGGTCTCATGAGATACAGTTTGAAGGAATACACTTCAAACCAGGACTAGTCATTGTCGACTGTGCGAATGAACAGACGGCAAAATGGCTGACGACAAGAGCGCCTATCCTAAGACATTGGGAAGGAGGGGCTCTGGTGGCGAAATTGGGTGATGATATCCCCAAGCCACACTTCATCACCATGTTCCTACCTAGGAGCGGGGACCAAACCCCGGAGACCTCCATCAACTACCTCAGGGCCCAAAACAAAGGACTTAACATTTCCGAATGGAAGGTCCTTGGGTGCCGGGTGGAAAATGGGGGTCAACTCCTAACGGTGGGAATTGACGAAGAGTCCGCTGGAGCTATAGCGGAGGCCAACCATGGCCTCTACTATAGGTTCGGGCGGATCAAAGTCCATGGGCGGAAGAACGACGCCACACAAAAAGCGAATGGAGAGGTAGTGGCAGCCACAGCGGCCCCTCCCTCGGAAGTTACTTCCGCAACAACGGCCACTTCCGGGGTGGAAGGAATAGCGGTGGCGGCAGCTCTCTCTGCTGAAATGGCCAAGGCCGTGAACGAGGAAGTCAGCCCGGATTACCGGGAAGACGACCTCGACCTCACACTCGTAGACATGAGCAGTCCAGCTATGTATATGGAGGAAGAGGTAGATGTTGTTCTGGTGGAGACAGAGGACTTGCCGCCTCCTGTCACAAACCAAGAATGACCAGCAGGCGCACCAAAGTAGCCCAGGTGAATATCCACCATGCCAGGGCAGCCTCGGCTGTGATGGCTAGGATGCTCACCAAACAACACCTAGGGCTAGCGCTACTGCAAGAACCCTGGACCTACGTAGGTAACATCAGAGGCCTCAGCAACAGGGAATGTAAGTTGGTATGGGACAGCCGTGAGGCTTCCCCTAGAACTTGCATTATGGTAAGGAAGGACATTAATTACTTATGTCTTTCAGAATTTTTAACGCGGGACTTAGTTCCGATACAGGTCCTCATCAAGACCGAGGGCCTCCACCGCGAAGTAGTGATCGCATCAGCATACTTCCCTGGCGATGGTAACAGCATACCACCCATGGAGGTACAAAGGCTGGTCGAGCACTGTATTAGGAGAAGGCTGCCACTCATCTTGGGATGACGCGAACGCCCACAACGAGATGTGGGGCAGCACGGACACTAATAAGAGAGGTGAGTACCTTTTAGAATACCTCATTAAAGAGAACTTAATTGTGTACAACGTCGGGAACACACCAACTTTTGTCACTAAGGCCAGAAATGAGGTACTGGATATTACGGTAGGTAGCGCTAACGTAAGTAAACTAATTAAAAAGTGGAGGGTTTCAAGTGAACCCTCAATGTCAGATCATAGGATCATAGAGTTTGAGCTGGAAGGAGCGAGTGAGGAAAGCACCCCCATTCGAAACCCCAGACAAACTGTGTGGCCTATGTTTAATTCGCAACTAAAAGAAAACCTGGAGCAGGTGACAGTGCGGGGTAGTATCAAACACTACACCGTGCTGGAGCAGGCTGTAGGAGAAATAAATGTAGCAATCACCACGGCATTTGAATCCAGCTGCCCGGTAAAAACCGTGAAGGAGCATAAGGACGAAAAATGGTGCAACAAAAATTTGTCGTTAAGTACGTAGGCTTTTCAACAAAGCCAAGCAATACGGAAATTGGCTAGAATACTCCGAGGTGCTTACCACCTACAATAAAGAGATCAGAAGGGCAAAAAGGGAAAACTTTAGGACCTTCTGTGAAAACATAGAATCCACGCCGGTGGCAGCTAGACTGCACAAAGCACTAGCGAAGGATAGAGTGGAAATGACAACCACTCTCAAGAAACCGGATGGGACCTTCACCGAGAATGAAGAGCAAAGAGCTCTCCTCCTACTGAAAACCCATTTTCCGGGATGTGGAAGATACAGGGAGACCGAGGGCTTGATGCAACCACGGAAACCAAGTCGGGCCGACTGGAAGAGGGCAGCGTCTATCTGTACGGAAAACCGAATCAGATGGGCTATCGGCACTTTCCAGCCTTTTAAGGCCCCAGGTGTGGACGAACTAGTCCCTGCCTTCCTACAAAAGGGAGAGAGAGAACTAATGCCGTATCTTCTAAATATTTTTAGAAGTAGTTTAGCGCTCGGATATATACCGGAGCTATGGAGAAGGGCTAAGGTGGTATTTATACCGAAGGTGGGAAAGAAAGACACCACTCAACCGAAGTCATTTAGACCCATTAGTCTACCATCTTTTATGTTAAAGACAATGGAGAAGGTGATTGATAATTACCTTAGGACTACAGTGCTGGTAGGTACACCACTACACAAGAGTCAGCATGCTTACAGAGCAGGGAAATCCACAGAAACCGCCCTGTATCAGCTGACAAACGAAATAGAAGCAGCACTAGAGACAAAGGAAGTAGCGATATGTGCCTTCTTGGATATAGAGGGAGCTTTTGACAACACCTCACACGAGGCTGTCAAGGCGGCCCTCAAAAGAAGGAGTATCGAAAGAACTATCTCAAAGTGGATGGGAGAAATGCTGAGAACTAGAATGGCGGAGACACAACTGGGAAGAGATACCATTAAGATCTCCACAACTCGAGGGTGCCCACAGGGAGGTGTACTATCACCGCTAATGTGGAGCCTGGTAGTTGATGAACTACTGGTTAGGCTAAACAACCTAGACATCAAATGTCAAGGTTACGCCGACGACATAGTCATAATGGCCAGAGGAAAATTTGAGGGAACGCTCTGTGAAATTGTTCAGAGAGGCCTCAAAGTAACTAGTAGATGGTGTCAAACAGTGGGATTGAGACTCAACCCGAGCAAAACCACGGTGATACCATTTACTAGAAAGAGAAAACTAAACTGCCTACATCCCATACTCATAGATGGGAAGGCAGTAGAATACCAACAGGAGATAAGGTATCTGGGTATCACACTAGATAGCAAACTCCTATGGAATAGACACGCTGAGGCAGTGGTAAGTAAAGCCAAACGCGCCCTAATGGTGTGCAGAAATCGGGCAGGAAAAACGTGGGGTTGTAACCCTACTATCCTGCGATGAATGTACACCATGATAGTGAGACCTGCAATCACTTATGGGGCAGTTGCGTGGGGAAGTAGAATCAAGCTGGCCTCTATGAGGAAACAGCTTGAGAAGATTCAAAGACTGGCGTGTGTCTGCATCACGGGGGCGATGGGGTCGTGTCCGACAGCAGCATTGGAGCTGCTGCTGGATCTAACTCCGCTGCACCTTGTGGTGGAGAGCGCCGCCAGATCGGCGATCGTAAGGTTCAGCAAGGAAGGAATGGGTGGTGTTAAAATAATCGGGAGCAGAGACCATATCCGTGCCGCATAAAGCATCGCTGACGTCACAACAGAGAAAAAAAACCACCGTTTGCTCGTTTTTAGCCCCTCAATCGACGGCATCAGTTTGGAGATTGCCGCGGTAGTTTTTGCAGCTTTCACCAGGACAGCTTCTGGATGTTTTGTGATAGTCATTCGATTATCTATTGTGACTCCTAGATATTTGACCTGGTTCCTTGGCTCGATAATTATTCCTTTGATGTCCACTTTTTTAATTTTTTTAAAGCCAGTTAGCAATACTGCCTCCGTTTTATGTGGTGCCACTTCCAGTTTGTGTTTTTCTAGTCAGCATGTGATTCTCTCTAGTGCGCAGTCCCTCTTTTTTAGTATCTGCTCGTTTTTTGTCGTCATTATAAGGGCAAGATCATCCGCATAGGCGATCAAATCCAGACCGTCCTCCGGGCATATTCCGAGAACATTATTATATAGAACGTTCCAAAGGGTGAGTCCAAGGATCGACCCTTGTGGGACTTCTGCATATATGGGGATACAGGTCTTTTCTTGCTGAGCTTCCAGGACTAGTTGCTTGTCGTTTAGATAGCTTCTGATTATTTTATTGCTCTTCCTCTTCGTCTGTTCCTACTCTTCCTCAGTCTGTCAGTTCCTGCTCTTCCTCAATGTGTCTGTTCCTGCTCTTCCTCTTCGTCTGTTCCTACTCTTCCTCAGTCTGTCTGTTCCTGCTCTTCCTCAATGTGTCTGTTCCTGCTCTTCCTCAGTGTGTCTGTTCCTGCTCTTCCACATTGTATCTGTTGCTGCTCTTCCTAAGTGTGTCTGTTCCTATTCTTCCTCAGTCTGTCTGTTCCTGCTCTTCCTAAGTGTGTCTGTTCCTGCTCTGTGTGCATGCCGACAGTTGTGTAGTGCATCTACCGGCACTGTAGTCCTAAGGAAACTGTCAATTACTTTCCCCATTGTCTTTAAGACGAAAGGTGTTGGACTAATGGGTGTGTAATGAAGTTGCAAGGAGTTCAAGGGTAGTGCATGCACACCGCACAGGAACAGATTGTTGCCTAGCCTCTCCTACCCAATTCCGACTCTCACCTCCACGTCGTGAATCCTGGTAACCTGAGTAAGCTCGCCGGAGATGCGGTAACCAATCTGTATGGAAGGCGAGGTCAGGGCGAACGAGAGAGGTGGCCCTCCGAAAAGGGGATTTAGCTTGGGGCCAACAACCCCATCTTAGAAAAAAATGTTGGACTAATGGGTGTGTAATGGACTTGCAAGGGTAATGCATGCGCACCGCACAGGAACAGATTGTAGCATAGCCTCTCCTACCCAATTCCGACACTCAGCTCCACGTGGTGAAACCTGTTAACCTAAGTAACCTCGCCGGAGATGTGGTAACCCATCCGTATGGAAGGCGAGGTCAGGGCGAACGAAAGCGGGAGGTGGCCCTCCGATAAGGTTTAGCTTGGGGCCAACAACCCCATCATAGAAAAAAAAACCGTTACGAAAACTCTAAGAAAAAAGACCGAACTGAATCTACGACGACAAATTGCAGAACTCAATATAACTTTTAATTTTGGTATAGACAAATTCTTAAAAATAATCGAAAAAGTTAAAATGTCTGATTTTCAGCATTTGCGGTATTTCAACGACTTTTGAGGATTTGTAAAATTGCTGGCTTTCGTAAAGGGACGAGGCTTGACGGAAACACTAATGCGCTCAAACACGTACGCTTGCATCGCAGGTGCGTGCAGGAAAAACAATTCTGGTCAGCTAGTACGAACTCTGACTGGCCCATCACCTAAAAAGGTTGCCCACCCCTGGTCTAGACAGTATTAACTAGTTTTGTATAGTATATTCTAAACTTAGCACCTAGTGTCGTCTAGATTGTACCAACTAGTCAACCCAACTAGACATTGTATTTAGTTCGTTTATTCCAGACAGTTTAAAGTAAAACAAAGTGAACTAAAAAGAAAAAAAAAACTTTTTTCTTTTTATTATCTTGTAATAGGAGATTATCAAATAACAATATATTTTATAACAATTCACGTAGAAAAAATATTTAAATCACATCCTTGTATAGAAAAATTTCTTCTTATCGAAAATAAAACACAAAAAGAACAATAATTCACAACAGAAAAAATTAGAAATTATGGAAGAACGGATTGTTAAGTGAAGTGTTGATTGTAAAATATTGTCAAAGAAAATAAAAATAAAGCGAAAACTGCATGAAAGAAATTAAAAACAAATTCTCGTTGGTGTTACGACAGCAGAAAAATAAAACTAATAAAAAAAATAATATAAATATTATAATATATATAGGTCACTGTAAGGAACTTGAAATAAAAGTAATTTCGAATTGCGATTACGAAACGTAATGCAATCTACCCTGTCCACAAAAATATCAGCAGCCGTTTTCACTATGAAAGCAAAATTCTAAAACTAGGAAATCTTCATTTAAAAAAAATACTGGAAACATAATTTAAATTTGCGTTAAAGCTAAAAAATCAAACGTTGTCTCTCTAATTTAGAAGATTCCTTACATTTACATTTTCCTTAAAATACGAAAACGGAGTTGTTAATAATAAAAACGTTCTTTCTCTAAGATAATTTAGAGATTTATTTTTGGCACGTCTCTAAGAATCTTGAAACAAGAAATATTTAGAGACTAGTTGGAGGTTTGTTTCTCTTTTTCCGATAGAAAAGTTAAGGCACCAGGACAGCTCCACTGGAACTAGCAAAACTTGCTTGATTTTTGTAGTTTCATTGTAAATTCCTTTCTTGTCCAAAAGTAAAATTGATTTAAATAAAAAAAAAACAATAATTTCCGACACCTAATACTCAAAAAAAAGTTAGTATTAGTAGTAATCACAGATTGAACCAGCAGTCAACTTGAAATAAAACAGAACAAAAATTGTATATAATCGGCAAGCAATAAAAAATAATTAAAAAGCCGCAAACTTCTGTCTAAAAAGTAGAAATCATTTTTTTTGTTGGATAGGTCTAACTAGTCTAAATCCTAATATCAACCTAATACTTTAAACAGTGTTATGCAATGCAACCTGGATCATACTAAAAAAAAATTTCAATAAAACAAAATTTTTCCCGTTTTAGAAATTTTAAAACCTTCTCACTGTTCTAAAATTTCGTTCACACTGACATAAGACCCAGTGATGAATCCAATTAGCCCGAAGCAGATCAGGAACACATTCTTCCACAACCTCCAGTTGTAACGACCTAGACCAGGCTCTTCATAAAACGTTACAAGGTCGATTATAGCCGGGAAGATCAAGCCTAAGGTAGAGAGGCAAACAGCCCCAACTAAGGAGATGAAACCACCTAGGTTGGGGATTGCTATAGCCACACCTACTGTAAAAGCTACAATGACTACACGAATACTGTATTCGACGGCGAGTTTTCGAGCTCCAAAGTGCTGTTTCAGGTTCTTCCAGATGATCTCCATCGGGACGTAGAATTGTAAACTGTAGGTTAGGAAGATTGCGACAGCAATCATGAGTTTTACGCATTGGGCTAAACTGCAATAACAAAAAGGGATTAATATATTGCTCGGATATTGTGAGATCTAAAATCACAACTATTAATTCTGTACCTTGGTAGAAAAAGGGACAATTCCAAGTTTTGTCTTCCGTTGAACTTAGAAATCAGTTGTGTATGTAAAAATAGACATTGATCCTTCGTCTACTTAGAGAATTGATTATTCCGAGTTCAAAGGTAGACTTAATTTTGAATCCTAAAAATGGACATTAGCCCCTTTTCGGCTAAACCGGAGATCCATACATTAACGATTTCAACCTAGGTTAGGTTAAAGGTTATACTGGAGCAGATAAATCCAGGCCACATATCGCGACCCCTTTTATAAGAAAAAAATAATTCAAATAATTTACCTTGCGACTTGCACGCCCACGGTTTACATGCACGGTTTTACCCCTTTTTCTACGAAGGTACAGAATTACACTTTAATTTTCACTGAAAATGTGAAAGTTTCTTTGATGGGTTTAAACTTTGTAACACAAAAAGATTTAATGAAACTTTAAATAAATGAATGTTTGAATATAAACAAGCGTTTGACTATTAGCTATGACAATATAACTAGCAAACAGTGACACCAACATAACTATAACAAAAAGCAATTATTGATTGAAAAAATTGGATTATAACATGATTTATTTTAATAAAAAAGAAATAAAATTCAAATAAACGATATCATTTGTCAATGTGGTGTAATTTAAATTTAAAATCAATGCAAATTTAAATAAAAAATAACATGTTTTTATTTACTCATGTTGGTATTATTGTTTTGTTTATTGAGAAACTTCAGAGGAGTTTCCTGGAATGTCGGTGGCGCTAATCAGAGTAGGTCAAGTATGCGCAAGGCGCCACCTGCAGGGTTTCCTGGAATGTTGGGAAATCCTTTGGAATCGAGGATATGGTAGAGGTTTAGAAAAATTGATTTTCTCAGTAAACTAATCACATTTTCATATGATTTTTTCTCTGAATCACAGAAGACTAATAGAGGTTTCCAATAAGAATAAATACAATTTCGTGGGATTATTAATAATACCAGAAATTTTCGATTAAAAAATCGATTTTCTTGTTTTCATTTAGTCTAGTATTGCATTAATTTTCGATTAATCTTGTGTTCATTTACTTTAAATGTTTCATTAAATTAAATAAAATTGAAAACTTACATTTCATCCTGAGGGAGATTCAAGGTGATGCTGCCTTCAGTATCAGATCCATACCTCCAGAATCCGAAGAAACCTACAGAGGCGTATAAGAGGATGACAAAGGTCATGCCAATATTCAAAACTCCAGGACATCCGATAAAGTGAGTTGGGGTCTTCATACTGTTTTCCAAAGGCATAACTACGCCGATGCCTTCAAGAGCGAAGATGGCAGTGCCGAAGAACATTGGCAGTTTGTACCATTCGACGAAGTGGGGTCTTTCGCTGATACTTGGAAGCCCGGTGAAGATGTAGTAGAAGGTGATACCCATCCCAGTGGCCACCAAGATATTGGCGAGCATTGAGAAGGGAGCCAAGTATTTGAGATTGCGGATCAGGTTAATCAGAATCAAGAACGGCAGTAACGCGGCCATGTAAACCCTAAGGTCGTAGTCCGTCTCCGAGTAGTAATCCAGCACCTGTTTCACGTTCTTCGAGACGAAAACTATGTACACGCAACAGCAGCCCAAGAGATCGGTGACCAAGAACAGATTTATCATCATCTTGGCGAAACGGGACCACCGGTGGAGGTACGTCGGCCCGGCCAGGAAGGCCGCCTCGGCGACCTCCGCGTAGCCCAGCGACGGCACCCGCGTCCTCCTGCAGAGCTCGTGCGCGCTCTTCACCAGGATGTGCACGCAATACGTGCAGATCAACCCTATGGCGAACGTGCAGAATAGCCCGAAGCCCAGACCGGCGTTGGCGAAGGCCAACGGCATGGCGAGGATCCCGCTTCCCAGACTTCCCTTCAGCAAGTGGATCAACGTATCCATATCTCTGAAAAATAGTTAAAATTTGAAGATATTAGATTAAACTAGTAATAAAGACTAGACAAGAATGGTCAAAATTAGTATCGAATACTCAGGACACGATAAGCCTGGAGAAGCCTCTACAGATCTGGACAAGGTTGTACAAGACTAGACAAGGCTAGAGAAAACTAGACACGGCTAGACAAGGCTATAACAGGCTAGACAAGACTAATCAAGGCTCAACGAGACTAGACAAAGCTAGAACAGGATATATAAGACTTCACAAGGTTCGATAAGGCTAGACAACGCTAGACAAAGTCTGGATAAACCTGGACAAGCTTGGATAAGCCTGTTAAGTGTGAACGAGCCTGGACAAATCTGAACGGGTCTGAACAAGTCTGAAGAAACTGGGCAAGACTGGACTGGAATACTAAACAATATTGGATAAAACTGTGTATTTATTCTTATCTGTCTAATCTTGCCCGCCTAGTCTTAACCAGAATTCTATATAGATTACTGATCTTCTGCATAGACTATATTCTCGATTATGATCTAATTAGGTTCAGTAAGTTAAACTAGGCATGTTATCTATAATCTAAGTCTGTTTTTTTTTTCAAATTATAGATGAATAAATTGTCTATATAGACTCTGACAAACTAATAACTATTCGGCCAAGCTGACTAAAGGTCGATTCCCATATGAGCGACACTCAGCTACGCGACGTCGTGCGTCATCGCCTGTCAAATAATGATTACATTGTTTTAAATGGGCACGTCGCGTAGCCATAGTGAGAACGCGCCCAATTAAAACAATGTAATCATTATTTGACAGGCGATGTCGCGTGACGTCGCGTAGCTGAGTGTCGTGTATATGAGAATCGGCCTTTATTCAGCTGATTTAGACGAAAGGACTAAGAATTATTTATCTAATTCATGCTGACTACGCTGGAAAAAATACACATTCACGTTTACACAGCAATAAACCCAAAGCAAACTTAATTCTCAAGATTAGCTTATCTTTCAATTAAATCCAATATTTATCTTAAACTAACATGTATAAGCTTAATAATAAATGAAACGACAATAAACGACATTCAGAATCAAATAATATTTACTGCAAAATCTTTATAAACGTAATAACTGTCTGCTGTCTTGTATGTCTAGCCTTGTATGTCTAGTCTTATTTGTATAGTCTTGTCTGTCTAAACTTGTTTGTCTAGTTTTGTCTGTGCAGTCTTGTTTGTCTATACATAATATGTGGGTAGCGGATAGTTTATAAACGACGTGTAAATTACAGTCTCCCGGCTCGCCACAGCCGAGCTCGGCTGTGCGAGCCGGGAGACTAATTTACACGTCGTTTGTAAACTACGCGCCACCAAATACCTCATCTGAAGTTTGAAAAATTGTTTAGTCTAGTCCATCTAGTCTTGTCTGTCTAGTCTTGTCTGTCTAGTCTTGTCTGTCTAGTCTTGTCTGTCTAGTCTTGTCTGTCTAGTCTTGTCTGTCTAGTCTTGTCTGTCTAGTCTTGTCTGTCTAGTCTTGTCTGTCTAGTCTTGTCTGTCTAGTCTTGTCTGTCTAGTCTTGTCTGTCTAGTCTTGTCTGTCTAGTCTTGTCTGTCTAGTCTTGTCTGTCTAGTCTTGTCTGTCTAGTCTTGCCTGTCTAGTCTTGTCTGTCTAGTCTTGTCTCTCTAGTCTTGTCTCTCTAGTCTTGTCTGCCTAGTCTTGTCTGTCCAGTCTTGTCTGTCTAATCTAGTCTGTTTAGTCTTGTCTGTCTAATGCCTGTTCAGTCTTATTTGTTTATTCCAAGTATTTTTGTTAAAACTTACGATGTGGGATGATCCAACTTGCGGTGCGCGAACGGGTCGTAATCTCCAAGTTCCTCATCCTTCGGAGGGATTTCGACCAGCGGCACCGTGGAACCATTGGCCAGCAAAACTGGTACTTCATTCTTTTCGCTTTTATAGCTGCAACACGAACTTGAATTAGCACAGGGAATGAACGCGCTTCGAGCAATGTTAGTCGATGAACAAGATGAAACCTCGTTTACAGGACCGAAAATGCGGTAGGGTTTTGTGGTGGTTGGATTGATTTACGGTTTGGCGAAGAGATTTTGCTTATAATGTAATGGTTTGTTGAAGCTGCACAGGAAAGAACGATATGGAGAAAAATGGAAAAGATTTGTGTCCAGGAGTGGATGATTTCAGGATGATTGAGGAGGAGGAGATGAAGAAGAAATAAGAAGAAGAAAGAGCAAATAAGAGGAAGAGAAGGAGGAAGAAGAAGAAGGAAGCGGAAAGAAGAGAAGGAGGAAGAAGAAGAAGAAGGAAGCGGAAAGAAGAGGAGGAAAACTGGTACTTCATTCTTTTCGCTTTTATAGCTGCAACACGAACTTGAATTATCACAGAGTTAGTCGATGAATGAATGATGAAACCTCGATTACAGGACCGAAAATGCGGTGGGTTTTGTGGTGGGTGGATTGATTTACGGTTTGGCGATGAGATTTTGCTTATAATTTCATGGCTTGTTGAAGTTAATCTGCATGGGAAAGAACGATAAGGAGACAAATGGAAGAAGCTTGTGTTCAGGAGTGGGTGACTTCAGGAGAAAGAGGAGATGAAGAAGATGATGAAAAAGAAGAAATAATTAGAAGGAGGAGGAAAGAAGAAGAAGAGGAGGAGGAAGAAGAAGAATGAAACGGGAAGAAGAAGAAGAGGAAGAGGAAGAAGAAGGAAACGGGAAGAAGAAGAAGGAAACGGAAAGAAGAAGAAGAGGAAGAGGAAGAAGAAGGAAACGGGAAGAAGAAGAAGGAAACGGAAAGAAGAAGAAGAGGAGGAGGAAGAAGAAGAAGGAAACGGGAAGAAGAAGAAGAGGAAGAGGAAGAAGAAGGAAACGGGAAGAAGAAGAAGGAAACGGAAAGAAGAAGAAGAGGAGGAAAACTAGTACTTCATTCTTTTCGCTTTTATAGCTGCAAAACGAACTTGAATTAGCACAGTTGATGAACAAGATGAAACCTCGATTACAGGACCGAAAATGCGTTGGGTTTCGGGGTGGGTGGATTGATTTACGGTTTTTTACGATTTACGGTAAGATTTTTTCTTTATAATTTCATGGTTTGTTGAAGTTAGTTTGCACAGGAAAGAACGATATGGAGGAAATTGGAAAAGACTTGTGTCCAAGAGTAGATGACTTCAGGATGATGGAGCAGGAAGAGATAAACAAGATGATGAAGAAGAAAAAAAAAGAAGAAGAAGGTGAGAAGAAGGAAGAACAAGAAGAAGGAAGCGGAATGAAGAAGAAGGAAGCGGAATGAAGAAGAAGGAAGCGGAATGAAGAAGAAGAAGAGGAGGAACATTATTTGCTTAGGTTAATCTGCACAGGAAAGAACGATATGGAGAAATATACAAAAGGCTTGTGTCCAGGAATGAATGACTACAGGATGTTGGAGAAAAAGGGGATGATGAAGATAAAGAAGAAGAAGAAAGCAGATCATGAAGAAGAAGCAATAAGAAGAAGGAAGAGGAAAGAGGAAGAAGAGGAGAAAGAGGAAGAAGAAGAATGAAGCGGAAAGGAGAAGAAGAGGAGGAACATTATTTGTTGAAGTTAATCTGCATAGGAAAGAACGATATGGAGAAATATGCAAGGTAGAAAAAGGAAGAGGAAAGAGGAAGAAGAGGAGGAAGAAGAAAAAGGAAGAAGAAAGAAGAAGGGAGAGGAAAGAAGAAGAAGAGGAGAAGGAAAAAGAAGAAGAAGGAAGCGGTAAGAAGAAGAAGAGGAGGAACATTATTTATTGAAGTTAATCTGTATAGGAAAGAACGATATGGAGAAATATGCTAGATAGAAGAAGGAAGGGGAAATAGGAAGAAGAGGAGGAAGAAGAAGAAGTAAGAGGAAAGAAGAAGAAGAGGAGGAGAATAGACAGATAGATAGAAGATGAAGAAGATGAAGAAGAAGAAAGAGCAAAGAAGAAGAAGAGGAGAAGGAAGAAGAAGAGGAGAAAGAAGAAGAAGAAAGCGGTAAGAAGAAGAAGAAGAGGAAGAGGAGGAACATTATTTGTTGAAGTTAATCTGCATAGGAAAAGGCTACAAGAAAAGGCTACAGAGTACAGTATGCCAGCGTATATTTGCTTCATTGACCTAACAATGGCGTTCGACAGGGTTCGTTTAGGAGACATTCTACATATATTAATATAAAACAAGGCACCGGCTAACATAACAAAGATAATTCATACCCTAAATAACAATAACGTAACAAAGGTTAAAGCAGGAGATCAACTCACTGATAACATCCCAACACCGGGAGGAATTAGACAGGGTGATGGCCTAAGTCCCTTTTTGTTTAATCTTCTCATGGATAAAAGCATAAATAAAGTAACAGATCTTAACCTGGGATATAGACTGGGCAACAAATGAATCCGTATGGTGTGTTACGCCGATGATGCAGCAATTATTGCCGAATCAGAAAACGACCTACAGAGACAACTCTTCCTGTTCTTCCAAGATCCATTCAAGAATCCAAGAATCTTCCAAGATCCCCAATCTTCCATATTTATATTGCCAACTCAATATAAATATCACTATCAACAAAACCAAATGCATGGCAATCGCGAAAGATCCGCTCAGATGTAAGCTAGATGTGGCGGAGGACAATCCCATAGCACAGGTGATGTAATGCAGATACTTAATGTAAGGATACCTAAGATGATACCTCACCAGATACCTAATGATGTAATTGAGATACCTGGGCATAGGCATTTCAAGCACCCACGACCCAGTTAAAGATCTGAGGAGCCAGATTAACAAAGCATCCGCACTATCAGGATGACAACGGGATATAGAATCCGTACACGTGCAAAGATAGCAAAATCAGAATCCACAAGACTTGTATCATACCGATCATGACGTACGGTACAGACGCCCGCGAAGACATCAACAAGACGAAAAACATGCTAAGGGTGGCCGAAATGAAAACACTGAGAACAATAGTGGGGAAAACAAGAAGAGACAGGGTAAGAAACACAGATATCAGAGAACAATGCGAAATACAAGACATTGTGAGATGGGGAAGGTAACGTAAGAGGCAGTGGTACAACCATGTAAAACGGATGAGAACCGAATAGACCTAGAAAGTAACCAGCGCGGTACAAGACCTCCCGGGAGACCACCTAAAAGATGGAGAAATAGTTGGCAATCTATCTCTCAGGAAAAGATGCAACGGTGGCTCCAGAATTAACAGTTCAGCAGATCTCCAAAAAGTAGAAGAATCTTCATAGGAAAGAACGATATGGAGAAATATGCAAGATAGAAGGAAGAGGAAAAGGAAGAAGAGGAGGAAGAAGAAGTAGAAGAAGGAAGACGAAAGAAGAAGAAGAGGAGGAACAAAAAGAAGAAGATAGAATGTGCAGATGCAGAGATAGTTGGCAATCTACCTCTCAGATAATAATGCGAAATAAAAGACATTCTGAGATGGGGAAGACAACGTAAGAGGCAGTGGTACAACCATGTAAGACGGATGAGAACAGGCTAGTCCTAGAAAATAACCCGCGCGGCTCAAGACCTCCCGGGAGACCACCTAAAAGATGGAGAGATAGTTGGCAATCTATCTCTCAGGAAGAGATGCAAAGGTGGCTCCAGAATTAACAGTTCGGCAGATCTCCAAGAAGTAGAAGAAACTTCATAGGAAAGAACGATTTTGAAAAATATGCAAGATAGAAGGAAGAGAAAAAAGGGAGAAGAGGAGGAAGAAGAAGAAAGACGAAAGAAGAAGAAGAGGAACTAAAAGAAGAAGAAGATAGAATGTGCAGATGGAGAGATAGTTGGCAATCTACCTCTCAGATACCTCTCAGATAATAATGCGAAATACAAGACATTGTGAGATGGGGAAGACTACGTAAGAGGCAGTGGTACAAAACATGTAAGACGGATGAGAACAGAATAGGCCTAGAAAATAACCAGCGCGGCTCAAGACCTCCCGGGAGACCACCTAAAAGATGGAGAGATAGTTGGCAATCTATCTCTCAGGAAAAGATGCAGAGGCGGCTCCAGAAATAATAGATCGAAAGATCTCCAAGAAGTAGAAGAATCTGCATAGGAAAGAAGGATATGGATAAATATGCAAGATAGAAGAAGGAAGAGGAAAAAGGAAGAAGAGGAGGAAGAAGAAGAAGAGGAAAGAAGAAGAAGAGGAGGAACAAAAAAAAAGCAGATAGAATGTGCAGATGGAGAGATAGTTGGCAATCTACCTTTCAGATACCTCTCAGAAAATAATGCTAAATACAAGACATTGTGAGATGGGGAAGACAACGTAAGAGGCAGTGGTACAACCATGTAAGACGGATGGACGAGAACAGACTTCCTAAAATAGTCCCGCCCGGCTCAAGACCTCCCGGGAGACCATTTAAAAGATGGAGGGATAGTTGGCAAACTACCTGTCAGGAAAAGATGCAAAGGCGGCTCCAGAATTAACAGATCGACAGACCTCCAAGAAGGAGAAAAATCTGCATGGGAAAGAACGATATGGAGAAATATGCAAGATGGAAGAAGGAAGAGGAAAGAGGAAGAAGAGGAGGAAGAAGAAGAATAAGAAGGAAGAGGAAAGAAGAAGAAGAGGAGGAACAAGAAGAAGAAGAAAATGGAATGTGCAGATGGAGAAATAGTTGGCTATCTACCTCTTACAAAAAGATGCAGAGGCGGCTACAGAATTAACAGATTGACAGATCTCCAAGAAGTAGAAGAATCTGCATAGGAAAGAACGATATGGAGAAATATGCAAGATAGAAGAAGGAAGAGGAAGAAGAGGAGGAAGAAGAAGATGAAGAAGGAAGAGAAAAGAAGAAGAGGAGGAACAAGAAGAAGAAGATGGAATGTGCAGATGGAGGGATAGTTGGCAATCTGCCTCTCAGGAAAAGATGTAGAGGCGGCTCCAGAACTAACAGATCGACAGATCACCAAGAAGTAGAAGAATCTGCATAGGAAAGAACGATATGGAGAAATATGCAAGATATAAGAAGGAAGAGGAAGAAGAGGTGGAAGAAGAAGAAGAAGTAAGAGGAAAGAAAAAGTGGAGGAGTTAGAAGAAGCAGAGGAGGAATAAGAAGAAGAAGAAGAGGAACAAGAAGAAGAAGAAGAGGAGGAGAAAGAAGAAGAGGGCACAGAAGAAGAACAGAAAGAAGGAGATGATGAAGAAGAATAAAGAAAGAGAAAGAATAAGAAAGAGGCAAGAAGGAGAAGAAGAGGAGAAAGAAGAAGAGAAGGAAGAAGAGAATGAAGAAGAGGAGGAAGAAGAAGAGGTTAATAAGGAATTGTGTGAAAATAAAGAGAAATACCTACAGAGAAATGGAAAGAAAAAAAAGTTTAGAGCAAAATGTTGCAATGTTTGAATTAACGTTTTTGCTGGAAAAAGAAGGAAATTTGGGGTATAGATAGTTCTGTTTGAGAAAAATTGAATATTTTAAATATTAAATTTTAATTGAATATTTTAGGTAGGATTTCGGAAAGCTTATTCTGAGAAATGAGAGATTGGAATGAAGTACCTCAAAAAATATTGAATAAAACACGTGAATGTGCAAAAATGATTTGAGAACGGGGTTGTAGAGATGCGAGAAAATGATGTATGAAAATTGTTAATGATAAGGTATTGTGTTCTATGCAAAGAATAACATAAGATAAAAAAAAATTACATAAAATGGAAAGTATCTAAAATAAAAATAACAATCAATCTGTGTACCCTATCTGACGGCAAGAAATTTGAAAGAGTTTACAAAATCTGAACTGAAAAATTACTTGTGTACATGTTTATAAACAATTGATAAATATTATAGAATCGTAATAAAAGTTTGTGTACCGTTGATCGTCCTCTCAATCATCCGCAGCTCTTCAGCACTTGCAGCGCAAAACGTTGCGGCAACAGCACTTTCGGCAGCTCCGGTTATTGCCAATAATCTTATATGAAATACTTCAAAAAATATTATCACAAACAACACTCTGTGCAAACCATGTATAACTGCATTACAAAATACTCTAACGCTACAACAGAATCACTTCTTCTCTATTACAAAAATTTTAACATTTTAAGCTCCTAACTTAACAAAATATCCAAACTGAGAAACATTGATATTTCCAATTTAAAAAAAAACAAACTAAATACAAATTTGGTCCTAACTCCAGTTAATTTGTCTTTGATGTGGTTTCTATTTGCTTCAATTTGAAAATTAAGACATATTTGTAAGTCTTATCGTTGCTTTAATGCTAACTTTTATAAGCTGATTCTTAACACTACAGTGTAATTTTTCGATGAACTAGCTGGAATCGTGCTTTTTATAAAGCAACGCAATTTGAACAAGAATGTTCTGAAACAGCAAAAAACATATTAAACAGCCAAACTAATCCCCCGCCCAAACGAACTTGTCTACAATATTGTAGTCCTAGTCTTTTCTGTTCGACACAGTTTAATCTCTCCTAGTCTTGTATCTCGAACTAATTTTGTCTGTTTAGTCTAGCCTTCTAGGTCGGGTCTTGCTTGTCCAGTCTCTATCTAGTCCTGTCTTGTCGGTCTAATCTTGTATGTTCAGCATTTCTTGTTCAGTCTTGTCTGTTCAATCTTCTCTGTCCCCTCAAGTATATCCAGTCAAGTCTATCCAGTCTTGTCTGTCCGGTCTTGTCGGTTCACTCTTGTCTGTCCACTCTTGTCTGTCTCGTCTTGTCTGTCAAGTCGTGTCGGTCCAGTCTGGTCTGTCCAGTCTATTCGCCCAGTATTGTCTGCTCAGTCTTGTCTGTCTAGTTTTGTTTGTCTAGTCTTGCCTGGCCAGTCTTGTCAGTCTCGTCTTGTCTATCAAGTCGTGTCGGTCCAGTCTGATCTGTCAAGTCTTGTCGGCCAGTATTGTCTACTCAGTCTTGTCTGTCTAGTTTTGTTTGTCTAGTCTTGCCTGTCTAGTCTTATCTGTCTAGTACTGTTTGTCTAGTCTTGTCTATCTAGTCCTGTCTGTCTAGTCTTGTCTATCTGGACAGGTCCTGTCTGTCTGGTTTAGTCTTGTCTGTCTGGTCTAGTCTTGTCTATCGAGTCTTGTGTGCCTTGTCTAGTCTCGTCTATTTAGTCTTGTCTGTCTGGTCTAGTCTATCTAGTCTTGTCTGTTTGGTCTTGTTTATCTGGTCTTGTGTGTATTATCTTGTGTGTCTTCTAATGTCTATTTACTCTAGTCTGTCTTGTATATCAAGTCTTGTCCATTTAATCTTGTTAATGTATTGTTGTCTGACAAGTATATTTCGTTGAAAACTATAAAATAAAGAGCATTATACATGGTTTCTAACATAAAAATAAAAGTCCAATCACCAGTACCAAGTGTAGATAAAACAAAGATGAAATTTTCTTAAAAATAAACTAATAAAGTGAATGAAAGAAATAGTAAAAATAAAATGTAATACCTTCGAGAATGAAATAAAATAATAAGCTTTGTGACGTCGATGAATGATAAATTTTTGGTTTAAAACAGAAAATAGTCGGATCGTCGGATTAATGTTGTTTTTTTTTTGCTTGCGGTTGTGTTTTTTGTCTTAGTCGGATTGTGTAGTACTTACTTAGTCATTATCACATCTGATCTCACACCACCTGGCCTTCTCTGGTCAAACTGTGGTACAAGCTGGGGCCTCTGAAACAAACAAACTTATTCAAAAAGGCATCAACAAGTCACATAAATTTGAGTAATCCATGATCAGTACCAGTCTAATAATACTAATAAGTATAGTACTAGTCTAATAATACTAATAAGTATAGTACTAGTCTAATAATACTAATAAGTATAGTACTAGTCCAGGGGTCGGCAAACTCCATGAACATAAGAGCCAAATTTTTATTTAAAATGATTTCAAACTGCATCAAGAGCCACGGATGATTTTTTTTTCATAAAGTCGTATTTTTGTGTTTTTTCATAATTGGCAAAGATTAAATGCCTTTGCGATAATATTATTTTTGGCCTTGACTACCAAAGCCACAACTTTACCAATATCTTCTGGAAATGTTTGTACGTAAAGTGCTTCCTGGTGAATTTTGCAATGGAAAAATAACACGTCATGATCAATTTTTTTCTTTTAAAATTGTGACAATCCTTTTTATTACCCACCATACTTCTAGTTCATTCTATAGTCTCATATCTATACATTGCTATTAACTCAATTAGTAAGTGGGATGTGATTTTTCTTCATACATTCGGTCACTGCATTTTCAAGATTTTCTCCTCATGTTTCTTGAGTGGCAATAATCCCAGTTCTTCTTTGTGACCAAGTGAAGAAATATAGGGAGAAAAGAGAACTACTAACGCAGTATTCTTTATGTCACAAGACTATCGACCACTATTAATATCATCATCATTTCCTTTACTCCTCGTGGGAGCATAGGGCATCAACAAACGCTCTCCATCTGATTCTATTCTGCGCCAGGGCCTTTACCTCGCGCCACTCCTTTCCGCTTGCCCTGGCTTCCTGTACGACTGTCCTCCGCCACGTGATTTTTGGGCGGCCTCTCTTTCTTGAACCTTGGGGGTTCCAGTCAAGAGCTTCTTTTGCAATATCCCCCTCCGGCCTTCTAAGTGTGTGTCCGATCCATTTCCACTTCCTTCTTCTTATTTGGGTTTCAAGACGCTCCATATTTGCTTTTTTCCAAAGTTCAATATTTGCTATGGGATTGGGCCAAAATATTTTAAGTATTCTTCTCAGACACTTGTTCATGAATACCTGAAGTTGTCATACTATGGTGGTAGTCACTTTCCACGTTTCGCTACCGTAAAGAAGAACTGATACTACATTAGATTTGAAAATTTGGAGCTTTAAGTTACGGGAAGTTTTTGTTGAGTTCCACAGATTGTTAAGCATTCCGAATGCCTGTCGCGCCTTCTGTATCCGTTGTTTTACGTCTTTATCAGCACCACCATCCTGTGAAATAAGGCTTCCAAGGTAGCAAAAACTATCTACTACCTGTACTTGCCTGCCATCTATCTCCAGGTTGCAGGGGGCTGTCGCATTGATCTTTATCAGCTTGGTTTTATCGACATTGATTTTCATTCCCACCTGCATTGCGTACTTTTTGAGAGCCTCCAACTTTTTTTCCATATCTACTTTCGTGTGGGACAGGAGACAGATATCATCGGCAAAATCTAGGTCTTCTAAATGCCTCACGAGCGTCCATCGAATTCCCCTTGTTTTTTTATTTGCTTTCTTCATGACCCAGTCTAAGACTATGGTAAACAGAAGTGGGGAGAGCGTGCATCCTTGTTTTACTCCCGAATGCACTGTGAAAGGTATGCCGCGTTGTCCTTGGTGGATTACCATGCAGCTTGCTTCTTTGTATAGTAATTTGATTATGTTTATGTACTTTGTAGGCACCCCGTAGCTGGCTAGTATTATCCACATAAATTCCCTGTCCACACTATCGAACGCTTGCTTGAAGTCGATGAACAGTAGATAGAGTGGTGACTGCCACTCGACCGACTGTTCAACGATGATTCTGAGGGTGTTTATCTGGTCGGTACAGGACCTGCCAGGCCTGAATCCCGCTTGCTCCTTGCGTAGTGTCGGTTCAACCACATTGCTGATCCGGTCGTGAATTATTTTGGAAACTAATTTGTTAATGGTGTTAAGAAGAGTTATTCCTCTCCAATTGGAGCATATACTCAGGTCTCCTTTTTTTTTCCACTATCCACTATTAATATGGTGGATGTTAATTTAACGTCCCCTTTTTAACGTTTAACTTGTTGTTTACATACATTTAATGATTTTTTTTTGACCTGTCTGTTACAATTTTGGCAGACAATGGTAGACTTTTTATTTTATACATAATATCTTCTTTATTGTTAAAGTTTTGGAAAAGTGTGTCAGCCACATTTATAAAACTTTTTATGCACTCACCATCTCTGAATGGTTTTCGGTTTTTGACGATTACCTAAATCACGACAAAGCTTACCAAGTTAGTATTACTTATAAACTGCATCCAACAATTAAAAGAGGAACAACAATTAAAAGGGAGTGTTTTAAAAAAAAATCTGTAGTTCTTCAATTTCTTTCTTTCTTACATCACCGATGGGATAATTCTTTGCAAATACGGCATGTTTATTTTCGAAAATTCTCTCGACATTAGACTTTCTGTTGTTTGCTAGTTTCTGAAGTTTCAAGACCCGCAGCTTTAGGTGCAAACGCAAACGATTCAGTACATTCAGTTTGGAATTCACGATGTCGCGTCGATCGTCTATTTATCGGCTAATTATGTCTAAAAAAGCACAATTTTGAAATACGCACAACCGAGATCGCGCTGTGACTGTGAGTTATGAACTTGGCTGCGGCGGTCGTAAGACTTCCGAAAAGGAACCATTGTGTTCCTTTTTCTGTCATTTTTTTATGTTTCAAAAGAACCACATGTGGCTCGCGAGCCATGCTTTGCCGATCCCTGTACTAGTCTAATAATTCTAATAAGTGCAGTACTTGTCTAATAATACTAATAAGTATAGTACTAGTCTAATAATACTAATAAATATAGTACTATAGTCCATTTTTTTTAAGAATGCAGTAACTAGAAACCTGATTTACACTATGATAAATGTTGAATCTAGTTACAAAATTTGGCGCTAAATTCAAATATGGTTACTTGAATATCAAATTGGTAATTTATTTAATGGTTTGATTGAATATCTTAATATTATTGAATAACTTATACAATACTAACAAATAAATGCCAAAAATCTAAATGAAACAAACAGATCTGATTACAATTGTGAAGTGACACGGCAGCCATTGACAACTAACAGCTGCAAATGTTTGTTAAAAGAAAGAGAGAAAAGAGGTTGAGATGGAGAAGTAAATATCGTCGGTGTGAACTTCTCCTCGATTTAATCCAATCAGAGAACAAGGTCAAATAAGCCCTATCTTCCCTGTACTGCATTCTTTAAAAAAAAATTGTTGTTGTTATTGTCTAATAATACTAATATGTATAGTACTAGTCTAATAATTCTAATAACTATAGTACTTTTCTAAAAATAGTAATTAGTATAGTACTAGTCTAATAAGACTAATAAATATAGTTCTAGTCTAATAATACTAATAAGTATAGTACTAGTCTAATAATTCTATTAAATATAGTACAAATCTAATAATACTAATAAGTATAGTACTAGTCTAATAATTATAATAAGTACAGTACTTGTCTAATAATACTAATAAGTACAGTACTAGTCTAATAATACTAATAAATATAGTATTAGTCTAATAATACTAATAAGTATAGTATTAGTCTAATAATTCTATTAAGTATAGTACTTGTCTAATAATACTAATAAGTATAGTACTAGTCTAATAATTATAATAAGTACAGTACTTGTCTAATAATACTAATAAGTACAGTACTAGTCTAATAATACTAATAAATATAGTATTAGTCTAATAATACTAATAAGTATAGTATTAGTCTAATAATTCTATTAAGTATAGTACTTGTCTAATAATACTAATAAGTATAGTACTAGTCTAATAATTCTATTAAATATAGTACAAATCTAATAATACTAATAAGTATAGTACTAGTCTAATAATTATAATAAGTACAGTACTTGTCTAATAATACTAATAAGTACAGTACTAGTCTAATAATACTAATAAATATAGTATTAGTCTAATAATACTAATAAGTATAGTATTAGTCTAATAATTCTATTAAGTATAGTACTTGTCTAATAATACTAATAAGTATAGTACTAGTCTAATAATTATAATAAGTACAGTACTTGTCTAATAATACTAATAAGTACAGTACTAGTCTAATAATACTAATAAATATAGTATTAGTCTAATAATACTAATAAGTATAGTATTAGTCTAATAATTCTATTAAGTATAGTACTTGTCTAATAATACTAATAAGTATAGTACTAGTCTAATAATTCTATTAAATATAGTACAAATCTAATAATACTAATAAGTATAGTACTAGTCTAATAATTATAATAAGTACAGTACTTGTCTAATAATACTAATAAGTACAGTACTAGTCTAATAATACTAATAAATATAGTATTAGTCTAATAATACTAATAAGTATAGTATTAGTCTAATAATTCTATTAAGTATAGTACTTGTCTAATAATACTAATAAGTATAGTACTAGTCTAATAATTCTATTAAATATAGTACAAATCTAATAATACTAATAAGTATAGTACTAGTCTAATAATTATAATAAGTACAGTACTTGTCTAATAATACTAATAAGTACAGTACTAGTCTAATAATAGTAATAAATATAGTATTAGTCTAATAATACTAATAAGTATAGTATTAGTCTAATAATTCTATTAAGTATAGTACTTGTCTAATAATACTAATAAGTATAGTACTAGTCTAATAATACTAATAAATATAGTTCTAGTCTAATAATACTAATAAGTATAGTACTGGTTTAAGAATACTAATAAGCAGAAGTTCTTTTTATCACTCATGCACAATATTACTATGTTGGTGCACGTTTCTTAGTGCGATAAATGTAAAATATTAGTTATATTTTATATAATTTGAACAATGTACGCAAACATTCAATGTCGCTAGGTTACATTAAAATAAACAAATAAATAAAAATAAAGTGAATACAATCACTTTTCTCAGTATTAAACAAGTCCTCAGTATTAAAAAAGTGACGTGAAGTGTCAGAATTTTTTTTCATAACAAAGTGAAAATAAAAATTAAAGAAAACGTTTTAAATTGAAATTGTATGGTGATACCGGAGACTAAGGAGAGTTCTTATGACGAATCCACACCACCGGAGACAATTGAAAAAGCAAATTCTTCATTTTTCATTCCATTTTTTTTATGGCTCCTGGATCCCAAACTTGTAAGATATATCCCCTCGCATGAGTAATAAAAAATATTGTTTGTAACACGGCCGGTATTGTCAATTTAATTTCTCGAGCGAATGTGTTGTTTGAAATTGCCCAATTTCGCTCTCGTGCGAAATTGACAACTTTCCGCCCTAGTTAAAAAATACACTATTATCTGTCTAATTATTTATGAGTAAGGCCGAGGCATTCGTTCGCTCTCGACACATATTGACAACTTTTCGCCCTAACTACAAAATCTACTATATTAATATTTTTAAAAAATTGGTTCCAATGTGGAAACCGGATTATTAACTACCCTACAAACCCTGGGGCGAAGCGGCCTATTGTATTTTGCAGAGCCGTTGTTGCGATCTCGTATTGTTTCTAAGAATTCGAGTTTTTCACGGGACGCCAAAGAACCTTTAGTGGATTAGTTTGTTTTATTTAAGACCCTTAAGGCCGATTCTCATATACGCGACACTCAGCTACGCGACGTCACTCGACATCGCCTGTCAAATAATGATTACATTCTTTTAAATGGGCACGTTCTCACTTGCGCTACGCGACAGCTACGCGACGTGCCCATTTAAAACAATGTAATCATTATTTGACAGGCGATGTCGCACGACGTCGCGTAGCTGAGTGTCGCGCATATGGGAATCTACCTTTAGTCTGTTTTATTTCAATGATGCGTGCATGCGCTTGATCTTAGGTATTAAGTGTAATATTGTTATGTATAAGTTAGTGATTAGCTATATATGTTTAATCAATAAATAAGCAGTACTTATTGTTAGTTATACACATAAAGAACATATTTTGAGTATAAAACCATCCACCCAGTGTCCTGATCCTGAAGCAGCACATACCAAATTCCCAGGCAAAACCGTAACTAGGATTTTAAACGCATATGGCCAAAAATAAAGACGGTGCCTTTTATATATTTCAATAACAATACTTTTCGTATAACAATACGTTGATGTACTTTTTAAAAACATGTTCGTAGAAATTACAGATCAAAACTACTAGATAAAACTTAAACTTTGGCGTAGGGAGCTAACTTTAAATACTAGCAAGTTTAAGTGTGAATATATTTGAATATTTAGTTTAGGACATTGTTTTTGCAATGATGTTCTGTATTGCGTTGGTTGAATTGAATTTACTTTTGCAATTTAAGTGCGAATATTTTCGTACATTCAGAACAGTTTGGACTTTAGCAAGTATGTTCTTGTCTTGAGATGATTGAATAGACCTTTTCATAGTTGCATTTTTTATGCGCATGCGTCAATTTCCGCCATGTTTTCGGGCACTTTTTTGAGGTATAACCAATGAAAATAACAAAATGTGCCCGAAAATTTTATATTCTCGCCTTTTAAACAAAAGGTCTTTTGGATTTACTTTAGCAGTTATTGTATAAGCTTATATTTTAGTAGTATCGCGAATATTTTTTTTAAATCGAGAAAAATTTGAACTCTGTTAGTTATATTTTGTTGAGTTTGAAGATTTTGATATTATTCAATAGTAACATTTGTATCTTTTCTTCAGATTATAATTTCTAGGAAATCATTGTTTACATATCGTCAACAAAGTTGACATCATTAGTACAACTAATCTTTCTATAAAAAACATTTCTTCAAAACAAATACTTTACTTGCATACACTACGACTGACATTGATTACATTAAGAAAGTTTTTGGGTTCCATATAACTGTAATTTTCCCAAAAACACAATTTCCTGATCAAATACAAAACTTTCTTAATGTAATTCAATGTCAGTCGTAGTGTATTCCAGTAAAGTATTTGTTTTGAAGAAATGTTTTTTATAGAAAGATTAGTTGTACTAATGATGTCAACTTTGTTGACGATATGTATACAATGATTTCCTAGAAATTATATTGTTTGAAGAAAAAATACAAATGTTACTATTTAATAATATCAAAATCTTCAAACTCAACAATATATAAATAATTATATCATGACTTCTTGGTCAATGTTGTTGTATTGGTCAAGTTGAATAAAATTTGCTTCGACCACTGTTAATTGTCCGCTAGTACAACAAGCGCAGCATATGTTTTTTCCAAAAAATATCAATACCTGGTTCGACTATAAATGGAATAATCTCAAATACGATAATAAGAGTTAGCTGTAAATAACACACTAGGGTAAGTCGTATTTTATTTTATTTCTAATTTTAATTTGTTGTTAATGATAAAGCCACACTGATGAAGCCAAAAGGCAGAAACGCGTATATGCATATTAATTAATTAATTGATAATTAATTATCTTTTGTATTTGATCAGGATATTGGGAAAATTATAGGTTATATAGAACCCAAAAATTTTCTTAATGTAATTCAATGTTAGTCGTGGTGTTTGCCAGTGAAGTAGTTGTTTTTAAGAAATGTTTTTTTATAGAAAGATTAGTTATACAAATAATGTCAACTTTGTTGACGATATGTATACAATGATTTTCTAGAAGTTATAATCTTTGAAGAAAAGATACAAATGTTACTATTTAATAATTGAACTCAGTTTTTGCAATTATTGTATTGAGATTGTCGTTGAATTGGATTTAGTTTTGCGAATTGCTGCGTCGTCAACTAGTGAGCAAATTGTGCGCAATTAGAACTTCCTTCTCAAGCAGAATCTAATCTGTAATAGACCCAAACAAATCTGACGCGCTGCTACCGCAAGTTTACATTTCAATTTAATAATAGCTCGATGATCTCGATTACTTTTTCACCACGATCTCAATTCAGAGAAAAATTTATTTATAAAATAATTCATTTAATTCCATCTAATCACGACTTTGCTGTAACTCTATAAAATCTGGAATTGGAAATAATTTGATTTAGACTGGACTTGAATTACAAAACATCTGTTCTAAAATGGATTTTCTAGATGAGTTTTAAGTTGTGCTTGTCGAGATTTAGACTCGATAAATTAAGACAAAACATTTGGAAACAAACTTCCGTCTTTTAAAAACTTAAAAAAGTCGGAACACAGCCTAAATATATAAATAAAACCTTTAAAAAACCTTTCCGGAGCTCTATAAAACTAATAAGTTTATAAAAAACCTTTCCGGAGCTCTACAAAACTAATAAGTTTTTTTAGTTCTACCAACTGAACTGAAAGCTATAAAATAACTGACAAATTTCACAAGACACTTGTTTTTGGTAGTTCTAAAAAGACTCATTCGTTTTATAGAGCTCCGGAAAGGTTGAATATATTTATATATTCAGGCTGTGTTTCGGCTTTATTAAGTTCATGTGATTATCTATAAAGTAGTATGGTTTTACCAATTCTAAATTTGTCCGTCTTTAATAATAGCTCGATAATCTCGACTACATTTTTACTACGATATCAATACAGAGAAAGCGGCATTTAACATTAATTTAATTTAGTTAAATCCATCTAATAACGACCTGCCTAAGACTAATATTAGGAATTGGAAATTAAGACTAGACTGGTTTCCAAAATTATCTGTTCTAAAAGTGATTTGCTAGATTAGATCCAAGTTGTGCTTGTCGAAATTTTAGAGGCGACAAAGTAAGAGATAAACTTTGGAAACAAACTTTGCCAAATATAGAGTTAGTAATCAAAGATGTAGATTAAATAAAACTTAAATATGAGGCTAAACAAAAGCGATATATTTGTCGAAAACGGATTTGGGTCAAGAATTTCCTGCTTATTTATTTCTTATTTATGTATCTTGTCAAGGCCTTAAGTGCGCGAATCATTTTTAATTTTTAAATTTCTCGCGAATCCTTGTTCGGTCGCCAAACGCAACATTTTTCATTGTCTCTTTTCTCGACATACAAGCACTATATTAGCACTATAATTCACCTTAGTACTATATTCATCTTACAATTAGTACTATAATTCACCAGAATTGGTACTATAATTCATCAAACACTAGAATAGGGAATATGTAAGCGGTTTAAATTTACTTGATATTTTACCCTCGATACCTAATGGTCTTGACATTACACCTAAACCATTATTTCCTCATTCAGCTTGTATTTAATTCCATAAAAATTCAAACAATCAAAAAGTGCTAAATAAGCAAGCGAAATTCAAATTTGTGAAACGCATCACCATTGCATGAATCGAAGTATGACGTCACATGGCATGTTATGAGATTCGGACATGGCATGTTATTTTTTATAATATATTAGTTCTTATGAGATCTATAACCTTCCCCCATCTTCCAGGCAGTTCCTCAATTCCTTCCTTGTAAAATGTGGTAGGTTTGGACTGGAAGAAGTATTCGACAGCCTGCCTGACTTACTCTTCAGAATTGAAGGTTTTTCCATTTAAAAAGTTTTGTAAGGAACAGAAAAGGTGGTAGTCACAATTACAATAATAATGACATCTGTCAGGGCAAGATGCGGGCAGTAAGGTAGATGTGGTAAAACAGATCATCCAAGCTCAAGAATTTTTGTGGTCGCAAATGGTCGCATGGTCGCGAATTGTCGTGTAAAAGAAAGACATTTTTGCACGGCAAAAAAGTACACTTTAAAAATTACAGTTTCAAGTAGTAGCAGCGGCCTTACGGATTTGAAACTGTAAAAACTACAAATTGCTTTTTGATAAATTACAGTTTCCGATATTATTAGTAAAAAAACCGGCCATGTGCGAGTTGTGACTCGCGCACCGAGGGTTCCGTACAAACTTGTAAATAAGGTATCTTTAGGAGGACCTAACTGTATGCAACCCACATGCTTCTGGTGCCTGACAATACCACGCAACACATTAGTGTATTTTCATAAGTTTCTAATAGTAAATACGCATTTTTCTTGTAATTAAACTACATATTTACGGTTTTCAGATTTTTCCCTTTACATGTGCTGTAAGACACCGCTTCTTGCAAAATTTCATGATTCTAGGTCAACGGGAAGTACCCTATAGGTTTTGATTCCCTTGTCAAATCGCAAAATATGCGACATAAACGGTCATATCTTTTGATCGCGTTGACTTACAAGTTTGATTTTTTCACAGCTGAAAGAGACCCCAGACCCGAGTATTTGATACAAGTTTCAACTTGTTACCTCTACGCGTTCCTGAGAAAAATGGTCTTGACAGACAGACAGACAGACGGACGGACGGACGGACAGACGGACAGACGGACGGACAGACGGACGGACAGACAGACGGACAGACAGACGGGCAGACGGACAGACAGACAGACGGACAACAAAGTGATTCTATAAGGGTTCCGTTTTCGGTACGGAACCCTAAGAAGTTTTAAAAATTACAATATGCGACTGCAATCTTTACAAATTTGTATTCGTAAGCCGCGGCTGCTATTTGAACTGTAATTTTTAACTTATGTGTGTACTTTTTCCGTGTGCGATTGACGAGTGCAGGACGCTTTTCATGGAGTTTTTCTCGCACTCTTTGCAACTGCTGAACGTATCTATTCGCAGTAAGCGTTAAATTTGACTTCAACAACTCGTGGTGAATTATTCCTTGACAATCCCACCATACACACAATACAATCTTTTTGCCGTGGATGTTTGCTTTCGGAACTGATAAGGATGGTTGAGCCACTGTCTTTTGCGGACTATATTGTCATAGATAACCCATTTTTCATAGCCTGTTGCAATCATGTTAAAAAAAGGCTCAATCTTAACCCGTGAGAGCAGCCTTGTGGCGATTGGCATGCGACTCTTCTGCATTCCATTCACTGAGATTGTGAGGTAACCATACTCCTAACATGAGCACTTTCCCTAATTTGTCCAAATGGCAGTTAACAGTTGATGTGTTCAACCTTTCTACCATACCTGTACCAACCTTTTTGCTCCAATATTTCTTTTAAAAGGTTGTCGTCGTTGCCCTCGGTTTGTCTTTTAAGGTCGTATCTCCAGAATGGAATTTTATAAACCAATTTCAACCAAAACAGTTCGATTCGATTAGTTATTAGTAGTGTTGTAACATAACTCCGACTCCGCATCCGCAAGTGCGGAACTTCCGCAAGAAATCGTACCTCCGCTTCCGCCTCCGTGTTTTTTTTTGCGAAGTTATAACGGAGGTTTGTTTGCGTTACGTCAACGGGATTGCGGAACTTCCGCAAGAAATCGTACCTCCGCTTCTGCCTCCGTGTTTTTTTGCAAAGTTATAACGGAGGTTTGTTTGCGTTACGTCAACGGGATTGCGGAACTTCCGCAAGAAATCGTACCTCCGCTTCCGCCTCCGTGTTTTTTTTGCGAAGTTATAACGGAGGTTTGTTTGCGTTACGTCAACGGGATTGCAACATCCAGGACGAGCATTTGCAATGATTTGTTAGAGATGGAGGATCAAATATGGTCGGAGCAATGCATTTGGCGAATATGCCTAATGTGAGTTGTACAGTCTACCTACTACTACTGTGTGTTGGGTTCAAAAACATATTATTCAAAAACGAATCGAAGACATCAATTCCAGATTCTGTGACCTTCCAAGCAATACTCTGTATTAGCTTGCTATATACCTACTTGGACCCAAGATTTTTAATGAAATAATTAAAGAACAAGTTCAGTCCGAACTATTACGCTTGGTAACGCTGCATGACTTTTTGATATCATGCCATCATGACATTGATATTGTAAGATCTGCAAATGGATTTGGTGATGACCAAGCTTCTACTGGTAAAAGAGCCAAAGTAGAATCGGATCTAATGAACGATGAACCGTTCACAAGCTTCCAAATTTTATCACCAACACAAAGTGTACATTAGGATCTTGCTGACAAATAGCAGTGGAGATTAAGCATGACAGCATTATGATATGGAAATCACTAATAAATGAATGTAATAAAGATAAAAGACTCCGATTAAACGAAAATCCTTTATCCTCTCCACCACGATAAAGGATTTTCGTTATATAATAATATAACATTAAATATAAAGTTGTTATTCCCATTGTTCGCACTTACATGTCGGCACCGTCAAGTTCAGTACCAAGTGAGCAATTATTTAGTGGAGCTGGTAATGTACTATATGATGTTACCTATTATGAATAAAGAGGAACCTATGTTTGAATTTGTTTAGATTTTATTTCATTAGTAAAATGGACATTAGTTTCTGCGTCAAATTATTGATTTTTTCCCCACCTCCGCATCCGTTAACCTCCGCATCTGCGGAGCCTAAGCTCTTCGCCTCCGCATCCGCTTCCGCTAAAAAGACATCCGTTACAACTCTAGTTATTAGTCTTTCACGATATACACTGCATATTTTTGCAGCTGTCGCCTTCACCAAAACAGTTGAATGTAATGCCCGCTCCACACTCTCGCGGAGTAACTTCGGCGAGGATCCTCGCCGAAGTTGTTCAAGGCGAGGAACTAGACGGATGAGGCATCTACACTCTCGCCTTACTTCGCGAGGACCTCAGTGCCATGACTGACACCGAACAGGTGGTAGCTGCTGCTGCAACTATTTGTGTGAATAATATATAGGAAAGGACGAGTAAACACGAGAGTGTAGACGTGATACTCTGCCTTCCTCGTACTCGCGCCTCGTGTCCCTTTGACTAGGGTACGAAAAAACGCTTCATGAAGCGAAGTTAGCCAAGGCGAGGCGAGGAAGCACAAGGCGGACCGAGTAACCTGACCACACTCTGGTTCCTCGCTCAACTCTGTGCTACTTCGAGAGAGTGTGGAGCGGGCATATCATACATCACAGAAAATAGTTGAAAAAATTAACTGAGGCCTCGTTTATCTAGTGATAGGTATATGCTAGGTATACGATAAGTCTTCTACTTATTTATCTTCTTTACCTACCTTTATTTTTTTATATATTTACCTAAAGACTAAATACAATCAAATAAACAGATTCTTCCATTACCCGTTTGCTCTTTCCATTTTTTCACCCGTCTCAGCAATTCTAAACCCTTTCGCGTTTCATTTAAATTAAACCATATTATAAATCATGTCCAGTCTTGTTCAATAATAGCAAAACAACTAAGTGATTTTCATTTTCAAAGGCATCTGTAAAGTCCGTCGATGAATAGGAGTTAGTCAAGTTTGTCGATAAATGGACATTATTAAGTAAGTAGTAATTAAGACTCACGAAATGTCAAATTAAAAATATCTAACCCTAATCATCCACATGAGTTTCAAATTGTTGTTCGTAAAAGCAAAGCTGTACTGATGAGAGAAAAATCTCGAAACGCGTCTACAGATGGGCTATCCACTTAAGGTATCGGAAAGATATGATCTTAAAAACAATGTTATTTTTCTGGTTGTTGAGTGCCACGAAAGTGGACTGAAAGCTATAAAATAACTGACAAATTTCACATGAGATTTTTTTTGGAAATCCTACAAAGACTCATTAGTATTATAGAGCTCCGGAAAGGTTGAAAATATTTATATATAGTGCTTCGGCTTTATTAACTTTATTTTACTTTTATTTACTTTATTAAACGACATTAGTAATGTCGTTTAATATGACTTCAATCATCTATGAAATGGATGATTTTGTTTAGTCTTATTTAACCTTATCTAGTCTTGTTTAGCCGTATCTAATATTGCGCAGCCTTGCCTAATACTGTCTAATCTTGGACGAACAGGTCTAAATATAACCATTTTTAACCTTGCACAGGTTTATCCAATTTTAACCAGTCTTGTCCAATATTAGTAAAACAACTAACTGTACGTGATTTCCGTTTCTAAGAGCATCACTAACCTCTAACGATTAACAGACATCAACAAAGTTGCTTAATATGTCTAAATTTAGCTTTAACCATCTATGAAATTGAGTAACAATCTTCGTTGTTCTTTATGTTGGCATTCCGGTACACCAGACAATATCTATAAAATGGTTTATTAGCTTTTTCCGTTATCGAAATAGCGATTAAAACTGAAAATCTTTAACTAATAACTGTCTACGCATATAGTAAACAATATTGAACGTGTCCTGTGACATCACGAAAAGCGCGCGAAAATTGAGGTCGTTCAAATTTAATCGGTGTTTTAAATATTATTTTAAAAATTAATTTGAACACTTTCAAAAGAATTTATATGTTTTACTATGTTAACGAAGTAAAAAGTGAATTAAAAAAATCGATGCATATTCCTTATTAAGATTATAAAAAACTATTCTAACGATAATTCTATAAAATGATAATTACAGATTAATGAGTATCAATTGTAGATAGATTTGGATTTCACGTTGGGTTTTGTGTTATTTGTGTTCGTGTGAAATTCGTTTACGAATGTATAATTAGATGTGCATTTTCTTCTTGCGTTTACGTTTCAAAATAAAATTAGTTTGTGTGGCATAGTGGGGAAAAAAGTACACGGAACCTACTTAGTAGGTCGTTTACCTGTGCAAAAAGTTAAGACGCAGATTCCACTTTTGCATTGTGCAACGATTATTGTTATAAAAACAAATGTTCGTTAACAAAACCTGGGCGGCATTCGCACGCGCGAAATCGAGGTCGAATTTTAAGGCTTTATCAACATTCTGTCTAATCTTAATAGTAGATTATAGCTAATTTCACAATTAGTTTTGTCTAATTTATTCACAACTGCTTTATATTTGCTCTAATTTTCAGCGGCTAAGCCAAAATTCAAATGAAATTCTTCCAAGAAAATATAATATCTCATTTAATTTAATATATTGATACATTGACATCTATTAGAGTTTAGAAATATTTAATTATTTTTTTGTTTCTGCATTTATTTGGCTTTTGCTTTTGCAATATGTGCGCAATAAATGTTATATTTGTTGATAAGTCCGAATGCAATTAAGGTAAATGGCAAAAAAGGCTTATCAGTTGTTCCAACTCACATACAGTGATAACAAAAAAAAAAACAACTCGCAAAACGTTTATTCGTTCCTACTTTTGCGATAATTTATGTGCAAATTTGATTTATAGGCCAAGGAAAGCAGTCAAAAACAAATATTTTGGATAGATAGAAGGAGATTAGCTAGGATAGGATTAGTATATTAGTATAATTAGTATTATATAGGATAGGATTAGGAGGAGATTAGCTAGGATTAGATAGGTTAGGAGGAAATTAGCCACACAAAACAGGACTAGGCAGAGTAGACAGACCAGACGGACGAGACAGACCAGACGGACGAGACAGACCAGACAAACCAGACAGACAAGACAATTTCCAGCATATCTGGCTTTCTAGCTACTTGTCGTGTCGGATAATACCACTCGATGCCAGTGAGACAATGCTACATCATAATGTCACATGTGGTGTCCCGCAGGGTTCCTGTCCAGTGTTCAGTTATGGGCCCTACCCTTTAGAACATGAAGGTGTGCTAAGGTTAGACCTGTCCGAAAATGTTGACCTTGCTTCGCAGATGACCTTGCTATCGTCTTATCTGCTAAAACTCGGCCTAATGAACCGGGCAAACAAATCCATTTAAACTACAGAGGGCTGTATAGTTTCGAAGAAGCTTAGTGCGCCCTTGAAAACACAGGAACGGTACTACCAACCCGTAAAGCAACATCGGGCACCGTACAATTCAAAGCAAAAATAGGAAGAATCGTCCAAAAGGGCGCCATTCAATACTTGGTGGTAATGATTGATCGAAGACTAAGCTTTAACCAGCACACGGAAAGTGTAACCACAAAGGCTCTAAAAGCTGCTGAAGTTTTGGGACGGCTCATGACAAATGGGTGGGGCACCTTTAGCACCAAAAGGAGACTATTGAGTTGTGTTGTCCACTATACGCCGTTCCCATCTGGACAGCATTTCTGCTAAGAGACACTCAAAGAAACAGGCTGGCTAGCCAGGGTGTAAAGGATATTGAGAGTTACCAGCGCGTATAAGACGGTGTCAAGGGACGCAGTACTGGTAATTGGAAGCATTGGTCCAATAGAGTTCGTGGCTGAAGAAATGACCTTAGTCTACAAGGATAAGAACAAATCGGTTGGGCTCAAATTAATACGCATGCAAGGTAAAAGCTCGTGGAGAAGTGCCAGAGCTGTTGGGACGCAGCAACAAAAGCAAGATTGATCTACAAAACGATACCCGATATAGTCCCCAGGGTTACACGAAACCACGGTGAGATACATTATTATCTCACCAAAGTAGTAAATTAGATTACTGCATGCAAGCAAAGTTTACTTTTCCCTGCAGAAATTACTTTCCTCTAAGCTACTGACAAGAAAATCCAAACTAGAGCTATACAACACGATCATCAGACCAGTACTGCTATACGGAGCCAAAACATGGACTGCGACCAAAAGGGGGAACACCAGATTACAGTCTTCGAAAACAAGGTGTACAAGAAAAATTTCAGATCCACTCTTGACCAGGAGAGTCAAAGGATCAGGAGAATCAACTCAGGATAGTGAACATCGTCAAAGCGAGACGGTTGCAATGGGCAGGACATGTGATCATAATGGGTGGATGGAATAATCGATAGCTCCCAGAAGGTTCACGACCCCCTGGAAGACCGAGGAGTAGATATCAAGATGAGGTGACCTCTGACTGCAGACAGATGGTCGTCACTGGATGGGAGGATGCGGCGCTGCATAGGAAGGAATGGAGGCAGATAGTGAGAACGGTACGGGATCGTCACGTGCCAAAGAAGCCAACGGAGTAAGTGAGTGAGGTGTCCATTTAGACACGGGTGCTTTAGAAAATATCTGTTCCGCATAGACAAAGCCGAGGATGGCAGACGTATTTACTGTGGGGGTACCAACAGTAGTATCTGATATTTGCATGCGAGAGATGGACTGAAGAATCGAAGAAATGGACCAACAAGACAAAAACGACGCAAAACGAGTACTCACTGGTAACTGGACTGTCACCAATAACTTAATAAAAGCCATAACTATAAGTTATCAATTCTAAGAGTACCATTATAAGACAAAAAGAAGAGAACGAATACCCTTATAACGAGATCACGAAGGTATACGAGAAGCGGTTCCGGGATGTTCGTGCAGTTCAAGACTAGACAGACAAGACTAGACAGACAAGACTAGACAGACAAGACTAGACAGACAAGACTAGACAGACAAGACTAGACAGACAAGACTAGACAGACAAGACTAGACAGACAAGACTAGACAGACAAGACTAGACAGACAAGACTAGACAGACAAGACTAGACAGACAAGACTAGACAGACAAGACTAGACAGACAAGACTAGACAGACAAGACTAGACAGACAAGACTAGACAGACAAGACTAGACAGACAAGACTAGACAGACAAGACTAGACAGACAAGACTAGACAGACAAGACTAGACAGAAAAGACTAGACAGACAAGACTAGACAGACAAGACTAGACAGACAAGACTAGACAGACAAGACTAGACAGACAAGACTAGACAGACAAGACTAGACAGACAAGACTAGACAGACAAGACTGGACAGACAAGACTAGACAGACAAGACTAGACAGACAAGACTAGACAGACAAGACTAGACAGACAAGACTAGACAGACAAGACTAGACAGACAAGACTAGACAGACAAGACTAGACAGACAAGACTAGACAGACAAGACTAGACAGACAAGACTAGACAGACAAGACTAGACAGACAAGACTAGACAGACAAGACTAGACAGACAAGACTAGACAGACAAGACTAGACAGACAAGACTAGACAGACAAGACTAGACAGACAAGACTAGACAGACAAGACTAGACAGACAAGACTAGACAGACAAGACTAGACAGACAAGACTAGACAGACAAGACTAGACAGACAAGACTAGACAGACAAGACTAGACAGACAAGACTAGACAGACAAGACTAGACAGACAAGACTAGACAGACAAGACTAGACAGACAAGACTAGACAGACAAGACTAGACAGACAAGACTAGACAGACAAGACTAGACAGACAAGACTAGACAGACAAGACTAGACAGACAAGACTAGACAGACAAGACTAGACAGACAAGACTAGACAGACAAGACTAGACAGACAAGACTAGACAGACAAGACTAGACAGACAAGACTAGACAGACAAGACTAGACAGACAAGACTAGACAGACAAGACTAGACAGACAAGACTAGACAGACAAGACTAGACAGACAAGACTAGACAGACAAGACTAGACAGACAAGACTAGACAGACAAGACTAGACAGACAAGACTAGACAGACAAGACTAGACAGACAAGACTAGACAGACAAGACTAGACAGACAAGACTAGACAGACAAGACTAGACAGACAAGACTAGACAGACAAGACTAGACAGACAAGACTAGACAGACAAGACTAGACAGACAAGACTAGACAGACAAGACTAGACAGACAAGACTAGACAGACAAGACTAGACAGACAAGACTAGACAGACAAGACTAGACAGACAAGACTAGACAGACAAGACTAGACAGACAAGACTAGACAGACAAGACTAGACAGACAAGACTAGACAGACAAGACTAGACAGACAAGACTAGACAGACAAGACTAGACAGACAAGACTAGACAGACAAGACTAGACAGACAAGACTAGACAGACAAGACTAGACAGACAAGACTAGACAGACAAGACTAGACAGACAAGACTAGACAGACAAGACTAGACAGACAAGACTAGACAGACAAGACTAGACAGACAAGACTAGACAGACAAGACTAGACAGACAAGACTAGACAGACAAGACTAGACAGACAAGACTAGACAGACAAGACTAGACAGACAAGACTAGACAGACAAGACTAGACAGACAAGACTAGACAGACAAGACTAGACAGACAAGACTAGACAGACAAGACTAGACAGACAAGACTAGACAGACAAGACTAGACAGACAAGACTAGACAGACAAGACTAGACAGACAAGACTAGACAGACAAGACTAGACAGACAAGACTAGACAGACAAGACTAGACAGACAAGACTAGACAGACAAGACTAGACAGACAAGACTAGACAGACAAGACTAGACAGACAAGACTAGACAGACAAGACTAGACAGACAAGACTAGACAGACAAGACTAGACAGACAAGACTAGACAGACAAGACTAGACAGACAAGACTAGACAGACAAGACTAGACAGACAAGACTAGACAGACAAGACTAGACAGACAAGACTAGACAGACAAGACTAGACAGACAAGACTAGACAGACAAGACTAGACAGACAAGACTAGACAGACAAGACTAGACAGACAAGACTAGACAGACAAGACTAGACAGACAAGACTAGACAGAAAAGACTAGACAGACAAGACTAGACAGATATTGGAGATGTCTTCAAGACTAAATATTGAACAATTGAGTGTTATATTGTATATAGCGGCCAGGATTACAATTTGGACAGCCTTGTTTCTGACTATAGTCTCTAACTAGTTTTAGTACTGTTTTAGTGCGCAGTTTTGCAACCTGTGATTTTCTAATTTCTTATCTCGGATTATCAGCAAATAAATATTTTTGCAAACAGAACTTTCCCAGCCCACCGGAAACTTATATAACAAGTCAATAAACAATCGTTGAAACAAATAATCGCGAAAATTCGAATTTATACGAATTTATTTTCGCGTCTATTGATTACCTTTTTTGCAAACGTGTATAAATTCCACTTTTGCTTATCTTGTCTTGTTTGTTATTTCCTGTTTGCCTTTTTGCCAATCTAATCTTTGAATCTATTAATGGAACACTGTTTAATCCGTTTCTATCCCTACACTTCCAAAATCGCAACATTATCTTAAAACTATTTATTTTCATTCAGTTTACTAGTAATCCCTTGATCTTGACCACGAACTTTTCCACTACAATCGCTTCGAAAAACCTTTCCTCGACAATTTGCCAAATCGGTCTGCATTCGCGCCAATCCCTCTCTCGCTTCCGCCGTGCGGCGGAAGGAGACAAAACGCTCTTTAGTGTCGCCCGTTCTCGAAAACCTGTTCAGTAACTTTCCTTCAATGGGGACCCGTTAACTCGCACAATGCAAAACTGAATTTTACTCTTTTGCGCCGTCACAATGCGACTTGAATAATCCCCATTCAAAATCCAAAACTACATTCTAGTTAACGGACGAAATTACGAGAGAAACGGTTTTGATATTTTAAACTGGTTTTCGACTAGACAAACTAAAGCGGACAAGATAAGACGTTCTACAAGAGTGAAATCATACAAGAGATATGCCACAACTTATTTGATAAAATAAAAACGAAATTACTTTCCGAACAAGCCATTTTAACAATTTGGAATGGGGCTATGGGATTTGGTGGTAATAACTAGATTAGTGTAAAAATATTCATATTAAGCGGTTTTTTTCCATTGCAAAAAATGGTTTCGCAAAAAAATTCGCGCTTTCACCAAAACATCATTAGTCTACGATTCTGAGGATTTTTCGCCACGTTGCGTAATTTTTGCACACCGCATATCAATTGTCCGTAAATTACAATAATTTTTTCCATAGCTTTGCAACCTTGACAGTCCGTGACGTCCGCACATACATTATAAATAATTTTATTTTATTTATTCTTTTTCTACATATTTATAGAATCTATAGAAATTTCAATTTCAAATTTTCCACTATCTATGGATCTAAACAATATTCGAAGCAAAATTTTACAAAAATTTCCACAAGAATTCAAAGAGTTAATATAGTAATTAACGACTATCACTAAATGAATGTAAAACTTTCTCTAATTCGTTTTGAATTTACGGTTTATGCTAATTGTTTAATTAACGTTTAAATGGGGAACTTGGAGGGCAAAATTGCACAAAAGTTATTTTTAGATCGGATCAGACAGTGGAGTGCAGACTGAAATATGTTCATGGCAAGTTTATATTTAGATCACTGAAATTAGATTTAATATGTGGTCGCAGCAGCAAAGCTGGAATTCGCAAATATTTGATTCGGGAGGGATTTCTATTGAAAACTGGAACATATTTCGCACATGGCATTAAAATTATGACCAAAATCGTTTATTTCAAATAGTTTTATAATATTCATTTGTCCTTGAAACAAAACAAAATATTTTTGTCAAATGTTAAGACGTCAAATTGTCAAGTTTCAAACATTTGCTATTGCTGTTTGACACTTGACAATTTGACGTTTTAACATTTGACAATAATATTTTGTTTTGTTTCACGATATTAGTTAACGATTATTAGTTCACGATATTAGTTATATTGTTACACGGTTATATTAGGGTGTACTGCTAAAAGTGATAAATTCGCAAAAATGAGAACAAGTCGTTTTTAAGTCTGCTGTCTTTATGAAAAAATAGTCCAAGCCAATATACGTAGCTAATCATGACCTTCTACCATTGGAACAAAATGACCAAGTCTTTTAGATCAAAATCTCGAGAGTTAAAAGAGTCCATGTTTAGTCATTTTTGCTAATTGGTCACTTTTTGGTAGTATACTCACGATATTTTCTCCAAATGACCAAAGTGCCAAAATATTATTGCAAAATGCCAGCCTAATGCCAAAAACTATTTTTGCTAAAATTAATAAAAAAATATCGACGAAAATGTTACCCTACAGGTTTCAATAAACGAGGACTTAGTAACCGATCGAATACTAATCAACACAGTCGTTCCTCAAGGTGATACCATCTCACCCAAATTATTTACCTTGGCCCTGGAAGATGTATTTAATAGGTTGCATTGGGAAGCAAAAGCTATAAATGTAGACTATACTTAAACCAATTACACTTTGACGATGATTTTATGCTAATAATCAGCCTTGCACAGCACCTTGGCCCTGGAAGATGTATTTAATAGGTTGCATTGGGAAGCGAGAAGTATAAATGTAGACTTAACGTAGACGGAGTATAAATGTACCTAAACCATTTACAGTTTGCTGATGATATTGTGTTAATACGTTGCGAACCCAATGAACTAGAGCGTATGACGACAAGCCTCTATGGAGCGTCTCTGCGGGTAGGACCAAAAACGAATCTGAACAAGACCCAGATTATGAGTAGGGACGACTTACATATAACAATCCCTCGAAAGAAAGAATATCGACAGCACTATCTCAAAGTGGATGGGAGAAATGCTGAGAACTAGAACGGCGGAGACACTAGTGGGAAGAGATACCATTAAGATCTCCACAACTCGAGGGTGTCCACAGGGAGGTGTACTATCACCGCTAATGTGGAGCCTGGTAGTTGATGAACTACTGGTTAGGCTAAACGACCTAGACATAAAATGTCAAGGTTACGCTGATGACATAGTCATAATGGCCAGAGGAAAATTTGAGGGAACGCTCTGTGAAATTGTTCAGAGAGGCCTCAAAGTAACTAGTAGATGGTGTCAAACAGTGGGACTGAGACTCAACCCGAGCAAAACCACGGTGATACCATTTACTAGAAGGAGAAAACTAAACTGCCTACATCCCATACTCATAGATGGGAAGGCAGTAGAATACCAACAGGAGATAAGGTATCTGGGTATCACACTAGATAGTAAACTCCTATGGAATAGACACGCTGAGGCAGCGGTAGGTAAAGCCAAACGCGCCCTAATGGTGTGCAGAAATCTGGCAGGAAGAACGTGGGGTTGTAACCCCACTATCCTCAGATGGATGTACACCATAATAGTGAGACCTGCAATCACTTATGGGGCAGTTGCGTGGGGAAGTAGAATCAAATTGGCCCCTATGAGGAAATAGCTTGAGAAGATTCAAAGACTGGCGTGTGTCTGCATCACGGGAGCGATGTGGTCGTGTCCGACAGCAGCATTGGAGCTGCTGCTGGATCTGACTCCGCTGCACCTTGTGGTGGAAAGGGCCGCCAGATCGGCGATCGTAAGGTTCAGCAAGGAATGTATGAGCAGAGGTAAAATAATCGGGAGCAGAGACCGAAACAGCCTCGCTGCCAAGATCCCCTGGCTGGAAGTACCAAAAGACGAAATGGTATGCAAATACCATTTTGAGAAAAACTACACAGCAATGTGTAGTAGTAAAGCCGATTGAGGCGACGAATTCTCAGCACATAGAGCAAAATGCCATCAAGTTGTATACAGATAGTTCGAAGACAAAGGAAGGTACTGGTGCAGGAGACCTAGTACCAGGTACTTCGAATCCATGGGAACATCCCCAAGTATCTTCCAAGCAGAGGTACACGCAATCGAAAGATGTGCACAGTTTAACCTCGACAGTAATTACCGCAAAAAACGAATTGCTAACCTGTCAGACAGCCAAGCAGCCATCAAGGCCATTAGCTCATACACCATCAGATCCAAACTGGTATGGGACTGTGTGGGGAAGCTGAACAAGCTTGGCAGGGATAATAAAGTAACGCTATACTGGGTACCAGGACACACTGGTATAGACGGAAACGAAGAAGCCGATCACCTAGCAAACAAGGGATCCAGTAGCCCATTTATAGGTCCGGAACCCTTTTGCGGTATGAATGTGAACACCATCCACAAAAGTTTAGATGAAGAAACAAGAGGAAAATTGATGAAAACCTGGAAAGAACTTCCAGGGCTAAGGCAATCCAAAGTGATGCTGGGATCTTTTAACCAGAAGAGAACAAAAGCTTGCCTGAAACTAAGCAGGAACAAGCTTAGAATTCTGACAGGAGTCCTGACGGGACACTGCAGACTTAGGAAACATCTCAAGGCCCTAGGCCTAGAGAAGGATGACGGATGCAGATTCTGTGGCTCAGCAGAGGAAACCCCCATACATCTGTTCAAAGACTGCGGAGCATTACTCCGCAAGAGACAGATGTACCTCGGGGCTCACTGCTTGAACACAGAGGAGCTGCAGGCCTTGAATCCCGCCCAAATCCTGAAAATCCTAAAGGAATCAGGATTAGAGGAGGCGCTCTAAATGGGTAAGTACACCAACACTTGGAGGAGAAGGGTGGGGTACAATAGATCTATAAAGGTCGCAGTACAAGTCGTCACCACCATATCTACAATCTACATATAACAATAGATAATCACGTGTTTGACAATGTAAAAGAAGACACCTGGGTTACTCAATTAAATTGGGCAAGGAATATCAAACGTTTGCGATAACCAGAAGAGTACGACTGAGCTGGGTGGCATATGGGAAATTAGATCATGAAGATCGCGAAAGAAAGAAAGATCGACACGTCCCTATAAGTCTCAAAAGAAAGTCTTTTATGCGTAAGATGCACGCATAAAATGCAACGCACTTTCATCCGTATTCATATATGGACTAGAAACTAAAAGCTTAATAGAGAAATGCAGAACGCCTTAGAACAATAAGGTCCATGCTTGGAATCAGTCTACGAGACAAAATACGCAATACAGAAATTAGGAGAACGTAAGGTAAAAGACATCAATGAGTGTGCAGCTTAAGTTAAGAGGCGTTGGGTTCGAGATGTGGAATGGCAGGATACCAATAAGTGGACAATACGTCTAGTAAAATGGCGGCCACGATTAACAAAAAGGAATATCGGAAGAACACAAAAGAAATGGCTTGAGCTCTGCGTGCCAGAACTGGCACCGACCTGCGATGGATAGTGACATATGGAAACATTTGGAAGGGGCTTATATCCAGCAGTCGACGAACAAGGGCTGACGAAGACGATGAACAAAATATACATATAAATTGTCATATTTAAAGATAGTTTTTGGGAATATTCAAATACTATTGTCAAATATCTAGGTATAGATTGTCATGGAGTTTTAGAAAATTTTTGATAAATGTTAAAATATCAAAGTATCAAAGTAGGAATGATGTGCAAATGACAAAAAATATGTCAAACATGAAATTGTTTAAATTGGTAAATGTCAAAATATCCATGACAAATTATGTATATATTGTTGTCAATGTCAAATAGAGAGTTTGACACATGTCAAACTCTCTATTTGACATGATAGAGTTGTCACATATAAAAATAAATTGATTAAAAGAAATTTGTAAATAATGTTGCCAAATATAAAAATATCTAGTTGTCAAATTAAATTCAATAAAGTTAAATTTTTAAACATTGTTTAAACTGTCAAAATTACGGTTGTCAAATAGCAAAATATCGTTAACAAATTTGACACATTTGTTGGGAATAACTAATTTGCAAAATTGAAATACTGTTTTTAAATATATCGAGATATAGTCTTGTCATGTAGATTTAGAAAAATATAAAAATATCCTTGTAAATGTCAAAATATTAGTTGTTCAATATATTTGTAAAATATCGTTGTCAAAGTGATAATGTTGTGTAAATGTCAAAGTAACAATGATGTGCAAATGTCAAAAAACTATATTCAAATATGAAATTGTTCGAATTGGTAAATGTCAAAATATAATCGACAAATTATGTATATATTGTTGTCAATGTCAAACTAGAGTTGTCAATTGTAAAATAAATTAAATAAAAGTTAAAATGTCAGTATATCGTTGTCAAATAAAACAATAGTTATCAAATGAAAAATGAATTTAATAAAAGTTAAAATTGATGTCAAATAGAACAAATAAAAATTGAAATATCCAAATTTTATTGTCAAATAAAAAAATGTTATTAAATTCTAAAATATTGTTCAAACTGTCAAAAATAAGGTTGTAAAATAAAAAAAATTGCTAAAAAATTATAAAATATTGTCTAAACTGTCAAAAATAAGGCTGTCAAATAAAAAAAATTGTTAAATTATAAAATATTATCTAAACCAGTGGTGGCGAACCGATGGCACGCGTGTCACAGCTGACCCCTATAAAAAAATTATTGGCACGCGAGAGAAATAGTTATTTTTGTTAAGAAATTCTCATTCTAGTTTTATGCAACACAAAAGGTCTAAAATATGAGACGTCTTATGTTCAGACTAAAGATCGATTCCCACATGCGCGACATCGTGCGAATCACATCGTCTGTAAAATAATGATTACATTGTTTAAAATGGGCACGTCGCGTAGCCATAGTGAGAGGGTGCCCATTTAAAACAATGTAATCATTATTTGACAGGCGATGTCGTGGAACGTCGCGTAGCTGAGTGTCGCGTATATGAGAATCGGCCTATATACGGTAACGGATTTGCAAAATTAAAAATATTTTGTTTTTCATTTAATGCATTACTTGGCACATTGCCATTCTAAAATATTAACATTTTTTAAAATTGGCACGGGACCATAAAAGGGTTTGCCACCCTTGGTTTAAACTGTCAAAAAAAGGTTGTCAGACATAAAAAAAATGTTATAAAACTTATAAAATATTGTCTAAACTGCCAAAAATAAGGTTGTCAAATAAAAAAAACTTGTTAAATTATAAAATATTGTCTAAACCAGTGGTGGCGAACCTATGGCACGCGTGTCACAGCTGAAACGTAGAACAAAATTATTGGCACGCGAGAGAAATAGTTATTTTTGTTAAAAAATTCTCATTCTAGTTTTATGCAACGCCAAAGGTATAAAAATATGAGACGTCTTATATTCAGACTAATACAAAAACTGATTTGCAAAATTAAAAATATTTTATTTTTCATTCACTGCATTACTTGGCACATTGGCATTCCAAAATATTAACATTTTTAAAAATTGGGGCCATAAATCGTTCGCCGCCCCTGGTCTAAACTGTCAATAATAAGGTTGTCAAATAAAAAAAACTTGTTAAATTATAAAATATTGTCTAAACCAGTGGTGGTGAACCTATGGCACGCGTGTCACAGCTGACACGTAGAACAAAATTATTGGCACGCGAGAGAAATAGTTATTTTTGTTAAGAAATTCTCATTCTAGTTTTATGCAACACCAAAGGTGTAAAATATGAGACGTCTTATATTCAGACTAATACGGTACATGATTTGCAAAATTAAATATATTTTGTGTTTCATTTAATGCATTACTTGACACATTGCCATTCTAAAATATTAACATTTTTTAAAATTGGCACGGGACCATAAAAAGGTTTTCCACCCCTGGTTTAAACTGTCAAAAAAAGGTTGTTACATATAAAAAAATGTTAAATTATAAAATATTGTCTAAACTGTCATAAACAAGGTTTTCAAATAAAAAAACTTGTTAAATTATAAAATATTGTCTAAACCAGTGGTGGCGAACCTATGGCACGCGTGTCACAGCTGACACGCAGAAAAAAATTACACGCGAGAGAAATAGTAATTTTTGTTAAAAAATTCTCATTCTAGTTTCATGCAACACCAAAGGTATAAAATATGAGACGTCTAATATTCAGACTAATAAAGAAACTGATTTGCAAAATTAAAAAAAATATATTTTTCATTCAATGCATACTTTGGCACTTAGCATTCCAAAATGTTAAAATTTTAAAAAATCGGCACGGGGCCATAAAAAGTTTTGCCGCCCCTGGTTCTAAACTGTCAAATAAAAAAAAAGTTAAATAATAAAGCAGTCTAAACTGTAAAAAATAAGGTTGTCAAATAAAAAAAAAATTAAATTATAAAATATTGTCTAAACCAGCGAACCTATGGCACGCGTGGCACAGCTGACACGTAGAACAAAATTACTGGCACGCGAGAAAAATAGTTATTATTGTTAAAAAATTCTCATTCTAGTTCTATGCAACTATGTTCTATGCCAAAGGTGCAAAATATGAGTCTTATATTCAGGCTAATACGGTAACGGATTTGCAAAATTATTTTTTGTTTGTTTTTCATTCAATGCATTACTTGGCACATTGGCATTCCAAAATGTTAACATTTTTAAAAATCGGCACGGGGCCAAAAAAAGGTTTGCCGCCCCTGGTCTAAACTGTCAAAAAAGGTTGTCAAATAAAAAAAAGTTAAATTATAAAATATTGTTTAAACCAGTGGTTCTCAAACTGGGTGCCTATAGGAGAATATACCTGGGGTGCCCCAGCAATAATAAAGAAATTAAAAAAGAAATGTTAAAAGAAAATTACATGAGGAGGTAAACGTGTCGGGGTCTTTAAAACGGAAAGGTGATGAACTCACTGAAGCTTCTGATTCAGACACATGCAAGTCTAAATCATTCAAGTTCGTTTGCCTCAGTTCGCGAAAACTCAATTCACGACCAAAAGATAATCCGAGGAAAAATAAGGAAATATGATCCTAGCTACTTCACATTGTTTGGCTTTGTTTCTGTTGGGAACGAACAAGCACCGGAAGAGCAATGCGCTATCTGTTTTAAAATTGTTGCTAACACCAGCAGCTGTTAGCAACAATTTTAAAACAGATATTATTCTATTATATGTATATTATATGTTATGTATATTATAGTATATGTATATTATATATGTATCCAAAATCCAAATTAAAAAGACATCTGGAATGCAAACAATCTGATTTAGCACATAAAGGTGAAGAAATCTTCAAACGCCGCGCTTTAATACGCCGCGCTGTTCATTCAGGTTGTCCATGGTGGAGAGAATTTAAAAAAATGAAAATGCAACTGAAACTTCATTTATTGTCAGTTCATACATAGCAAAATCTGGAGAGCCCCATACTATTGCCGAGACACTGATTAAACCTTGCGTCAAGGATGTTGTAAGTTGCATTTTAGGTTCAGACATGACGAAGAAGCGAATTTTCACATTTTCAGAGTCTGTGGAGAACGAACTTTGATAAGAAAGTTGAAAATTTTAATTTTTTTAGTGTAGTGTACTGTAACCTTTATTATTGTTCGTTTCTCCTCCTCCAGATGTATCGTATTTTAAGAGATAAGAGTCGTGTCAGGTGGTCGCAGACAAGACTTCGCCCTCTCTGCTCCCACCCATCAAAGTGTCAAGACGTGATTTTTCAAGTATTAGTTCTGTTCTGTTAAGCCTATATAGTTGTTTTATATACCTCTCCACTGGACACCTACTTGACCACCTCAATATATATATTATTTAGTTTACAGCTTGATGAAAGTACCGACATTGCTGTTTTTGTGTTTGTAAGATATCCATTCGAAATGCAAATAGAAAAAGAACTTTTGATGAGTAGATTGCTTGAAACTTACACCACTGGCGAGGAAATTTTCTAAGTTATCGACAAATATATACAGAAAAATGATTCGAAATTCGAATGGTTGGAAAAGTTTCTACAATGAAGAAAGTGGTAACCAATGTCACCAGCATCAAACGCCCATTTCATGCACTTTCAAGTCTTTTAATACTTACCGCCGAAGATCTGGGTATGGATCACTTTCACCTATTTTTTTAGCCAGACTATTTGAACTAAAAGATGCACTAGTAGTTACATTTACAGAAGAGTTTTTAATCCAACAATTGACGTCGATTGGCTACATAAATTGGGATACCTCTCCGACAACTTCGAAAAATTAAATGAAACCGCCACTTCTCTCAATGTTGCATTCTCAACATACGTTTACATTAAAAACAGGTACAGGAGCAAAATCTCAAGTGATATGAGTATCTTGAAAGTATCAAGTGATTTGAGAGTGAAATTAACCAAACTTCTGATAAACTTAAAGGAAATAATTACAAAATCTTCTAAATAATTTTGTTGATACCATTAAAGACAATTGAGCATTAAATTAGTATTTTTTTAGGATAGCTCCGCGAAATTTTTGTAGCCCGACAAGGGTGCCGCGAGACTTGTTTAAACTGTCAAAAATAAGGTTCTTAAATAAAAAAAAATGTAATTATAAAATATTGTCTAAACCAGTGGTGACGAACCTATGGCACGCGTGTCACAGCTGACACGTAGAACAAAATTATTGGCACGCGAGAGAAATAGTTATTTTTGTTAAGAAATTCTTTCGATTACTGATTTTCGGTAACTGATTTGCAAAATTTAAAATATTTTGTTTATCATTCAATGCATTAGGTACTTGGCACATTGGCATTCCAAAATGTTAACATTTTTAAAAATCGGCACGGGGCCATAAAAAGGTTTGCCACCCCTGGTTTAAACTGTCAAAAAGGTTGTGAAATATGAAAAAAATGTTGAATTATAAAATAATGTCTAAACTGTAAAAAATAAGGTTGTCAAATAAAAAAAAAATTAATTATAAAATATTGTCTAAACCAGTGGTGGCGAACCTATGGCACGCGTGTCACAGCTGACACGTAGAACAAAATTATTGGCACGCGAGAAAAATAGTTATTTTTGTTAAGAAATTCTCATTCTAGTTTTATGCAATACCAAAGGTGTAAAATATTAGACGTCTTATACTCAGTTATAATATCACAAGAGCATCGAAAATAATCGATTATTTTATGAGCCACGAGACGTAATCTGCGAAAAGCCACGAGCGTAGCTCGAGTGGTTTTTACAGGATTATGTCGAGTTAGGAGTGAACAATTATCGATTATTTTCGATTGCTTGAGTGGTATTCGTTACGATTATATAACGAATAAAAATAAACCATAATAATAAACTAAGCGATTTATAACGAATTTGACATTTGTTAGTAAATACAAAACTTGTTATCATGACAATTATTAAATCATGGCTCTATAGTCCATTTTTTTAAGAATGCAGTACAGGGAAGATAGGGCGTATTTGACCTTGTTCTCTGATTGGCTTAAATCGAGGAGAAGTTCACACCAACGATATTTACTTCTCCATCTCAACCTCTTTTCTCTCTTTCTTTTCACATACATTTGCAGCAGTTAGTTGTCAATGACTCCCATGTCAATTCACAATTATCATCTGATCTGTTTGTATTATTTAGATTTTTTGCTTTTTTCTCCATTTATATGTTTGTATTTTATTACTATTGTTGCCATTTTGGTGTATTTAATAGATATACAATCAAATCATTAACAAAGAACCAATTTTATATACAAGTAACAATATTTGAATTTAGCGCCAAATTTTGTAACTAGATTGAACATTTGTCATAGTGTGACTCAGGTTTCTAGTTACTGCATTCTTAAAAAAAATGGACTATAGATTTACATTATTATTCATTGTTTTTGCTTTGTTGGACCCACCGAATACCCGAGGTGATTATACCACGTCGTCAAAGGTATATCCGTTTATCAATACCCGGTAACTAAGTAAAATTGTCAATTGCTATTGGTCAATTTGTGATGAGTTATATAATCAGGCTAATACGGTAACTGATTTGTAAAATTTAAAATATTTTCTTTATCATTCATTGCATTAGGTACTTTGGCACATTTAGGCACATTGGCATTGCAAAATGTTAATATTTTTAAAAATTGGAACGGGGCCATAAAAAGGTTTGCCGCCCCTGGTCTAAACTGTCAAAAATAAACTAGAGTTGTCAATTGTAAAAATAAATTAAATAAAATTTAAAATGTTAGAATATCGTTGTTAAATATATTAATAAGTTAAATTAATAAGTTAAAAGTTCAAATATTGATGTCAAATGTAAAAGTAAATTAAATAAAAATTGAAATATCTAAATTTTATTGTCAAATAAATAAATTGTATTTTTTAATTAAATATTGTCAAATTCAATTTTAAAATATTCTCTAAACTGTCAAAAATAGGGTTGTCAAATAATAAAAAAAGTTAAATTATAAAATATTGTCTAAACTGTCAAAAATAAAGTTGTCAAATATCAAAAACCTTATATTGTTAACAAATTAGACACAAACGTAAGTTTAAATAAGAAAATTATTAAATTAATGCAAATTAACTTCTTTGCAAAATCGCTCATTGTCAATATTAAATTTGCGTGAATAGCTATTTGACCCAGCTAATCGCGAACGTTGCGAACTTTAAACGCGTTGTTTATTTTGCACGAAACTTATTTATTTTACTTTAATGACAATATTTATTCTACTCGCTAAACAAATTCAAATAGATCCAAACGGTTAACACATGACTAATACAATACCAAAATTGCATCATCAAATTTCGCAAACCAAAGAAACCCCAACAGAATTTCTAAAGTAAAAATCAATAAATTAATGTGTAAGAAAACTTTAGAAATGAAATACTTTCGAGTCATTTCTTCAAAAGTTATATTTTTGTAATATATGTATATTATGGTATATTGGTAGGTATATGTGTAATATGGTATATATGTAATATGTGTATATTATAATGTATGCATATTACGGTAAAAGTACAAAATCGGCAAATGTAAACATTTACCGGTATATGTATACATCTACCAATTTGATATGTAAATGTGAGATTAACTCTGCGATCAACTTTATATATCTACTTTTATCGCAAAATGTAGGTATACTTTTTGTGTGTTACAATATCACGTGTGTCTCGTTGGACAGCCCATGCGCTGTGTATGTAATGTAAAACTCTAACAATTGCCAACAACATTATGCATATGTACATATTTGCCGGAAATAATTGGTAAATGTAAATTGAACTCACATTTACCAACCAAGAAGGAAAATGTGTACATGTACCGGTAAATGTGTACATTTACCAAACTACGTACTTTTACCGTAACATATACATTCGGTTATCATCAGTATAATCCTTTGAAATATAATAATAATATAATAAAATAATTATAATAACTGAGTGTAAGATAACCGTCGTTTTTACGAAGCAAATGGATTTGTAAAAGTTAAATTTTGCACTGTGGAAAAATATTTAAAGGTGTGGTGAATTTTGCGAAATAGCTTTTAAAACGGTAAAAAAAAGATAAAAATTTAAATCGCAGAAGTTTACAAAGGCTAGAGGATAAGGCAACAAATAAGGTATAAATAAAAGTTCCGATTTGGATAAACCTTGAATTTAGCAAGAAAAATCAAATTAAAATTGAGAATGATGTGTGGGAAAATTTGGGTATGCATAAATCCGCGCATTAAAATCCCCCAGAAAGTCGCAAATATGAGCGGTTCTAGAAAGTTCTACGCAAAAATAACCGAAAACGGTTCATTGAAAGTGATAAGAAATTTCCGCAAAAAAGAATTATTGAAACATCCGCAAAAAACCACACACACAATTTCCGGTAGAAATAAATTTACAGTTAGCGCAATTAAAACCTTGAATTTGAAACTGAAACTTAAGTTTTTGGTTTATTTACCTTTCCCCCATGTCCGTGAAGGGGTGCCGCCAATTCCTTATTTTTTAGAGACATCTTTACCCAAAGAGCGGAACGAGAGTTGAAAACTTGGAAAACGTGTTCTTCTACCAGCAGTCGAAAACTGAATGATGTAGCTACGAACTACGCTCGTCGCCATAAACGAATACCCCCACCCCAGTACACAGAACAATATTGAATAAGAAAAAAGCAAAATAATTCACAACATTTTACATTGTAATCGAATTTATGTATTTATAAAACGAGTAAGAAAATCAAAGATATTATAAACAAATGGAATTTGAAACGGGTTAGGAGAAAAAAACGCCACGAAGAATCTTTCGAAGATTGTGTATACAGGCGTCAAAATGTTGAGTTGCTAGTGGAAATTTCCACTGGGTTCTGACTACCTGACTCAGAGTTTCTACCCTTGCCGTTTCTCGGAAACTCGCCCCGAACATTTCAACCCATACAAAACTTCGGCATATCCACCCTCGGCATATTTTCGAAATTAAACACCCTACAGACTTTCTGTCCAGCAATTCTTTTCTATAAATCTACTTAAGTTAACTTCACAAGGTTGCCACTGTGAGGCGTTATAAGAATTCACAAGAAATATTTTAATTAATAATCGAAATTTTAGGTTTTCTTAAAAGAGAATTTGTATTAAAAAGGCTTTGTTGTTCGGAACAATTGTATGCTTGTGCTTGTTTTAGCAAAGTTGTCGTTTTATGGAGTGCGTCTAGACTCGGAGTCAGTGGCGTCGACGGACATTGTGCAATTTAATCTAGTTCTTGGAAACTAGCTCACCGCAAATCTTCCTAGGTTTTCAACGTCATGTTTATTATTGGTTTAACACGCAAAACAATTAATACGTTTATGACTTAAAACCGTAATTACTTAACAATGTATCGACTTAAACCCGTCTTATTTACTAACTACGCGATTTAATCTCAAAATTTCTAACGATTACCGCAACCAACAATTTCAAAAAATGTTTCCAAAATTTTTTTTTCTCTCAAAAATGTTTCCTTTAATCCTCGTAATGTTGATTTATGTCCAACATTTTTTTTCTCGGTTCCAACATGTTGCGTCCTTTACTAAGGAATGTGAACTGGCATAACTTAGATCACTTAAAGCAAGCTTTATACCTGAATGGTACTAAAACTTTTCTAACTTTGTACATGCTTAGAAACTCAAAATAATCTTGTATAAGTAGGTTAAACACCTACACTTGTTCTATTGCTGTTTGTCTTAAAATCTTGTCTGTCTATTCTTATCTGTCGTGTCTTGTCTGTATAGCTTTCTGTTTCTAGTATTATCTGTCTAATTTTATCTGGACTAATTTGTATAGACTGGTCTGTGCTAGACAAAGAAGAATATTTATGTTTAGTTCTGACTAAACAAGGACAACATATTCGTTTGTGTTAGAAAAATGAGAAACTAAGTGCGTATTACGAAGTTCAAGGCGTAACAGGAGACCGGCAAATAATCTAAATAAATATAATAAATGACGCCGCGATTGCTTGAAAATACTGGAAAACACTTGAAACCAAACACCGTGACAAGACTAGACAGACAAGACTAGACAGACAAGACTAGACAGACAAGACTAGACAGACAAGACTAGACAGACAAGACTAGACAGACAAGACTAGACAGACAAGACTAGACAGACAAGTCTAGACAGACAAGACTAGACAGACAAGACTAGACAGACAAGACTAGACAGACAAGACTAGACAGACAAGACTAGACAGACAAGACTAGACAGACAAGACTAGACAGACAAGACTAGACAGACAAGACTAGACAGACAAGACTAGACAGACAAGACTAGACAGACAAGACTAGACAGACAAGACTAGACAGACAAGACTAGACAGACAAGACTAGACAGACAAGACTAGACAGACAAGACTAGACAGACAAGACTAGACAGACAAGACTAGACAGACAAGACTAGACAGACAAGACTAGACAGACAAGACTAGACAGACAAGACTAGACAGACAAGACTAGACAGACAAGACTAGACAGACAAGACTAGACAGACAAGACTAGACAGACAAGACTAGACAGACAAGACTAGACAGACAAGACTAGACAGACAAGACTAGACAGACAAGACTAGACAGACAAGACTAGACAGACAAGACTAGACAGACAAGACTAGACAGACAAGACTAGACAGACAAGACTAGACAGACAAGACTAGACAGACAAGACTAGACAGACAAGACTAGACAGACAAGACTAGACAGACAAGACTAGACAGACAAGACTAGACAGACAAGACTAGACAGACAAGACTAGACAGACAAGACTAGACAGACAAGACTAGACAGACAAGACTAGACAGACAAGACTAGACAGACAAGACTAGACAGACAAGACTAGACAGACAAGACTAGACAGACAAGACTAGACAGACAAGACTAGACAGACAAGACTAGACAGACAAGACTAGACAGACAAGACTAGACAGACAAGACTAGACAGACAAGACTAGACAGACAAGACTAGACAGACAAGACTAGACAGACAAGACTAGACAGACAAGACTAGACAGACAAGACTAGACAGACAAGACTAGACAGACAAGACTAGACAGACAAGACTAGACAGACAAGACTAGACAGACAAGACTAGACAGACAAGACTAGACAGACAAGACTAGACAGACAAGACTAGACAGACAAGACTAGACAGACAAGACTAGACAGACAAGACTAGACAGACAAGACTAGACAGACAAGACTAGACAGACAAGACTAGACAGACAAGACTAGACAGACAAGACTAGACAGACAAGACTAGACAGACAAGACTAGACAGACAAGACTAGACAGACAAGACCAGACAGACAAGACTAGACAGACAAGACTAGACAGACAAGACTAGACAGACAAGACTAGACAGACAAGACTAGACAGACAAGACTAGACAGACAAGACTAGACAGACAAGACTAGACAGACAAGACCAGACAGACAAGACTAGACAGACAAGACGAGACAGACAAGACTAGACAGACAAGACTAGACAGACTAGACAGACAAGACTAGACAGACAAGACTAGACAGACAAGACTAGACAGACAAGACTAGACAGACAAGACTAGACAGACAAGACTAGACAGACAAGACTAGACAGACAAGACTAGACAGACAAGACTAGACAGACAAGACTAGACAGACAAGACTAGACAGACAAGACTAGACAGACAAGACTAGACAGACAAGACTAGACAGACAAGACTAGACAGACAAGACTAGACAGACAAGACTAGACAGACAAGACTAGACAGACAAGACTAGACAGACAAGACTAGACAGACAAGACTAGACAGACAAGACTAGACAGACAAGACTAGACAGACAAGACTAGACAGACAAGACTAGACAGACAAGACTAGACAGACAAGACTAGACAGACAAGACTAGACAGACAAGACTAGACAGACAAGACTAGACAGACAAGACTAGACAGACAAGACTAGACAGACAAGACTAGACAGACAAGACTAGACAGACAAGACTAGACAGACAAGACTAGACAGACAAGACTAGACAGACAAGACTAGACAGACAAGACTAGACAGACAAGACTAGACAGACAAGACTAGACAGACAAGACTAGACAGACAAGACTAGACAGACAAGACTAGACAGACAAGACTAGACAGACAAGACTAGACAGACAAGACTAGACAGACAAGACTAGACAGACAAGACTAGACAGACAAGACTAGACAGACAAGACTAGACAGACAAGACTAGACAGACAAGACTAGACAGACAAGACTAGACAGACAAGACTAGACAGACAAGACTAGACAGACAAGACTAGACAGACAAGACTAGACAGACAAGACTAGACAGACAAGACTAGACAGACAAGACTAGACAGACAAGACTAGACAGACAAGACTAGACAGACAAGACTAGACAGACAAGACTAGACAGACAAGACTAGACAGACAAGACTAGACAGACAAGACTAGACAGACAAGACTAGACAGACAAGACTAGACAGACAAGACTAGACAGACAAGACTAGACAGACAAGACTAGACAGACAAGACTAGACAGACAAGACTAGACAGACAAGACTAGACAGACAAGACTAGACAGACAAGACTAGACAGACAAGACTAGACAGACAAGACTAGACAGACAAGACTAGACAGACAAGACTAGACAGACAAGACTAGACAGACAAGACTAGACAGACAAGACTAGACAGACAAGACTAGACAGACAAGACTAGACAGACAAGACTAGACAGACAAGACTAGACAGACAAGACTAGACAGACAAGACTAGACAGACAAGACTAGACAGACAAGACTAGACAGACAAGACTAGACAGACAAGACTAGACAGACAAGACTAGACAGACAAGACTAGACAGACAAGACTAGACAGACAAGACTAGACAGACAAGACTAGACAGACAAGACTAGACAGACAAGACTAGACAGACAAGACTAGACAGACAAGACTAGACAGACAAGACTAGACAGACAAGACTAGACAGACAAGACTAGACAGACAAGACTAGACAGACAAGACTAGACAGACAAGACTAGACAGACAAGACTAGACAGACAAGACTAGACAGACAAGACTAGACAGACAAGACTAGACAGACAAGACTAGACAGACAAGACTAGACAGACAAGACTAGACAGACAAGACTAGACAGACAAGACTAGACAGACAAGACTAGACAGACAAGACTAGACAGACAAGACTAGACAGACAAGACTAGACAGACAAGACTAGACAGACAAGACTAGACAGACAAGACTAGACAGACAAGACTAGACAGACAAGACTAGACAGACAAGACTAGCGGAAACTCGTCACATTCATCAAGACCTCGAGAAATTTGGAAGAAATGTCGGAAAGTACCCACGAACATCACCACGAACAAGCTGTGAAAACGAGCGGAAAACTTGGCGATAGCGTTGAAAGAAAACGGTCACAAAATCACCATTTACACGTCGGAATTCGACGAGGAAAACTGTTTCGACGAAGTCAGTAATATAACCGGATCCTCCAAAACTTAGGACCACGGGCGAAATCCTGGCTCCTCCAATTATTTAATCTTTGCTGGGCCGGAAAGGTAGTTCCGAAATTATGGCTGAAAGCCAGGGTAGTTGCAGTCCCAAATCGGGAAAACCACGCGACGAGGCCAAGAGGTATGGACCAATATCCCTCCTCTGCTCGCTCTTCAAGCTCTATGACAGACTTATCCTAAATAAGATAGGCCCACATATAGAAAACCAACTAATACCACAACAAGCTGGTTTCAGATCCGGAAAATCCTGCACCGGACATATTTTGAACCTCACCCAACATATAGAGAACGGGTTTGAAAGTAGAGCAAAAACGGGGGTGGTGTTCGTGGACCTATCGGCGGCATACTACACCAAAAATCACAAACTACTCCTCGAAAAAGTCTTCAAAATTGTCAAGAAAATACCATCTGACAGAAGTCTTGAAATGCATGCTGGGCAACAGGAGGTTCTACGTGGAATTTACGGAGGAGTCGCTGGAGGACCCAGAAGAACGTGGGGGAGCACGTTCTTCTGGGTGCAGCGTGCTGGCGCCGCTCCTCTTCTATTTGTATTCGAGCGATCAACATTTCTGCCCCTATACAAAAAGTTTAATCGCCGATGATGTAGCCATTACCTGCCAATCGCAACACATCGAGGAGATTGAAAGAAAGCCCACAGAGTCCCTATTCAGACTGTCTGAGTACTCTAAGGCAAACCAGCTTCGCCCAAACCCAGCGAAAACACAGACATGCCTATTCCACCTTAATAACCGGCAAGCGAACAGGGAATTACAAGTGGAATAGAACTCGACCAGGTTACAGCCCCCCTATTCCACCTTGGCTTTAGTCACCCTGGTATCGCATGTTTTGCATTCATTCAGTGTGGGCAGCCCGGACGGTTTACTGAAAAACCACCCTAGTTGTTGTCTCCCCGACCAGGAATCGAACCCGGGTCTCTCGCATTGAAAGGCGGGTATGTTGTCAACTACACCACCGAGGAGGACAGGTTCCAGCCCAAACCCAGTCTACCTAGGGGTCACTTTAGATAGAACTCTATCATACAATAAACATGTGGAGAAGACTAGACTAATAGTAAATACAAGGAATGGCCGATGATGTAATAATCACTTGCCAATCGCAACACATCGAGGAGATTGAACGAAAACTTACAGAGCCCGTATGCAGACTGGCTGAGTACTATAAGGCACAGCTTCGCCCAAACCCAGGGAAAACCAGGGAGGACCCGGAAGAACGGACTTCCGCAAGCTTGTCAATTCCCATTGGGGAGCCCACCCAGGTGTACTATGGTCAACATCTCCTGGCACGTGTTATGCCCCGGCTGAATACGTTTGCCCCGTATGGTCCAGATCAGCACATGCAACAAACTAGACCCCACCCTAAACGACACTTGTAGGCTGATTACGGGCTGCCCAAAACCAACCAATCTGGATCTCCTGTACATGTCAGCGGAAATAGCCCCCCACCAATCAGGTGGCAAGCCTTATGTATGGCAGAACGAAGTAGGCAGTTACTGGATGAAAGACACCCTCTATACGGGCACGAGCCCCCTGCCTTCAGACTTCAAAAATCCAGGAACAACTTCATTAAGTCAACAAACCCACTAACATACTCTAAATCGGCAACTAAAGAAACAATGTGGTAGCAGAAGCTAACTGATAACAATACCCCAACCTGGAATCCTACAGAAAGCCTTTTTGTAGGATCACAACTAGACTGGAAAACCCTGGAAATGCCTCAATCGAATCAAATGCCTCATGGAAATGCCTCAATCGAATCAAATGTCAAATGGGAAGGTCCGGGGAAAATTTGTTAAGATGGGGATACGCCGAGGACGACTCATGCGCCTGTGGGGAAATCCAAACGTTGGAACACCTCCTGACCTGTCCATTCCTACAGACCCCCTGCACAATACGGGACCTGTGCAATGCGAATGACACGGCTGTGCAGTGTGCCAGACGTTGGAAAGAGATATAAGCCACTAAAATAAACCAATACTGACTGGCGACACCGTACACACAATTTATCCTATTGTAACGAATAAGTGTAGTTCAGACAGGATTAAATAAATAAATATAACAGGATGTTTGAACGTTCTGTACTCGGGTTGGTGGTTGCCCAGAGGTTTAAAGTTCTTGGAAGCGACTTTGATGGCGCTACGCTAATCCTAAACCCAAATTGGTCATCCTGGACGTGAACACCATAGCCTTATACATCCTCTCCTTGATATCCAACATGAAAACCATCTACGTCGCCCACTTCACATCTCTGAATCAATTTGAATTCTTCTCGTAATACATGAAAATCACTACGGATTTAAGCAACGCCTTGGCTTTGAAACGCGCCGACGACATCATCGTTCAAAGCGACGGAATCGCTGATGTCTTTCGACGCACCTTTCCTTCAGTCAAAATGGAGATCACGATAGTTTAACCTTGGCTAGACACGGGGTTTTGAAACGAACGTCCGATTGATATTTCAAGGATAGTTCCCGATATACCTAAACCTAATTTCTTGTTTGTCTGCTTCGGAAGTTATCGCAAACGCTCGAATTTCAAGCTGTTTTTTCACGCGTACGAAGACCTCCTGCTGATTTGTCCTGACAAGACCAAAAACAACGTGCATCTCATCATCGGAGGCCACTGCAGCGAATCGCAAGACGACCAAAAGAACTTCTACAACGAAATCTTGGAATACACCAAGGATAAAGCCTACGCCTCACAAGGCAACTCCCCACCGTTCAAGGAACGTCCGATTGATATTTCAAGGATAGTTCTCGATATACCTAAACCTAATTTCTTGTTTGTCTGCTTCGGAAGTTATAGCAAACGCTCGAATTTCAAGCTGGTTTTGGACGCGTTCGAAGACCTCCTGCTGATCTGTCCAGACAAGACCAAAAACAGCGTGCATCTCGTCATCGGAGGTCACTGCAGCGAATCGCAAGACGGCCAAAAGATCTTCTACGTACTCTTAGAATACCCCAAGGATAAAGCTTACGTCTCATAAGGCAGCTCCCCACCGTTCATAACAAGACTTTAATCGAGGAATCTATAGTTTTAGTCCCGTACAAGCATGAAATTTTTTCAGAAACTATCCTTTCGATACTATCCATTCTTCTTGTCCTGCGCATATCCATTAATTGATGTTCGCGACCACATGTCCCATTTCTACACGATCCTTAGCTGTGTGGATCATACTTTCTACAGTTCGGAGTCCCGTCCACTGCTTTATCTTCCGCAACTAAGACATCTTCCTTCCTATTTCCCTTTTTGCATCAATTTTGCCTTCAATTATTAATTGCAGCATGTGGTACTTTTGGTTCCGCATTATGTGACCCAGGTATGGTTTTTTGACTCCTTCTTTTTATTGTAATTAATACTTCGCGGTCTTTGTTAATTCGTCTGAGCACTTCTTCGTTTGTGATTCTTGCTGTCCAGGAGATCTCAAGTATTCTCTGGTACAGCCACATCTCAAAAGCTCACTCTTCCATACCGTAAAGGAGAACCGAGCATATATGACACTTGACGAGCCAAAGCTTGAGGTTGATATCAAAGTGAGTGTTGGTGAAGACTTTTTTTAACTTAAGTAAATGCGCTACGTACATTTTAAATTCTGATTTTTATTACGATGTCTATTCCAATTCTCAGTGAGCCATGAACCCAGATATTTAAATTTGGTCAACCGCTCAATTGGTAACTCGAAAAAGTCGGCCCTCGTGGTCTAGTGTCGGCTCTCGTGGTCTAGTGTTAGAGCGCTAGCTAATAAATCTGGAAGTAACGAGTTCTATCCTGAGTGTCGGCCGCATTTGTACCAGAAGACAAGTGTGTAATTAATTACCGCATATTTATAAAAACATTTAGGTTTCTGGGCCTATAAGAGAAAAATGTGGGCAAAATGCAATAGGCCACTGGGCCACAGTGTTTGTAGGGTTAAAAACCCGGTATCCACATTGGACCAAATTTAAAAAAAAATCGACAAATGTTAACTGTCATTCCTCGTTGCGTCTGGGTCTCTGCTAATTACCATAAACTTTGTTTTCTCAGTGTTAATGTTCAATCCATTGTATTATCCACACTATTCAATGTACTATCCATTGGAAGGCCCATAATTGGGACAAATACTGGGTTTTGTAAGGAGGTTCTTCGGCATCGGATAACGGGGATTTTGGTGGATCCGACGGCGCAGATGTTCGCGGCCGCGATGTTCAAGAGCGACATGGGCGATTCCTGAGCGACCTGGGTCACGACGTTTTCAAAAGAAATGCGCGAATTCCGTGTTCTGTCTGAAGGTGAACGGGCACAGAAGACTAGACAGAGAAAACTAGACAGACAAGACTAGACAGATAAGAGAGGACCAATTGGGCAATGCCCAAAATGAAGAATAACAACACAAGACGCGTAAGAGTATATTGGTGGACAGATGAAATCAAAGAACAAAGACAGAAATGCTTGAAAACGAGGAGGGACTTAACTAGAACAAATAAGAAGAAACTCAAAATTAGGGCAATCCAAGAGTAGAACAAGTACAAAAACGAGAAAAAAAAAGCTCCGTCACATGATTAGAAAATCTAAAGAAAGCAGCTGCAAGGCCCTATGTGAGGAGGTGGAGAACGATCCGTGGGGTCTATGGTACCACATTGTCATGAACAGGCTAAAACTTCCCCCGATGACAATTAGCACAGAAAACAAAATGAGAATTGTCAGAGGACTGTTCCCACAACATGAAGAAAATAAGTGAGTGAAGCCAGATGTAGAAGAATATATGCCCTTCACGAACGAGGAAATTCTTAGCGCAGCTCAAAAAATGAAGATTCGGAAAGCACCTGGACTAGACGGAATCCGGCCAAAAATAATCAAAATTATGGCAAGTGAATATACAGAGGTGGTTACACATGTTACGAACAACATACTGAAAACTGGAACGATCCCGGAAGTATGGAAAAAAGCTAAAGTTATATTAATCAAGAAACCTAATTAGGAAAGCCCAGAACCGTCATCGTATAGGCCGCTATGCATGATCGATACGGCAGCTAAGCTTCTGGAGCAAGTAATAGCTAAAAGAATTGCACAAGAGATAAAAGCGAAAGGGGATTTAGCAGATGCTCAGTATGTATTCCGGGAGAAGCGGTCCACCATCGATTCAGCCAGAAGAGTGCTCGAAATTGCTGAAGGAGAAATCAAAAAGACACGAACAGCAAGAAAGCTATGTGCATTGGTGACTATAGATGTCAAAAATGCATTCAACACCGTGTCATGGAACGGCTATACTAGATGCCCTCGAGAGAAGACGAGTAACACTCAGCTTAATACGTTTAGTACAAAGCTACCTCGAGAACAGGAGTATCGAAATAGACCCTGGGGTCACAATTAAGGTGGCGCCCCGCAGGGATCTGTCTTGGGACCCCTACTATCGAATATATTTTACGATGAAACTATTAAATTAAAAATGCCCCCAGGAGTAACGATAATTGGTTATGCGGACGACATTGCGGTAGTGGCTACGGCGAAACAGGAAGGTGAACTAGTATTAATAACCAACGAGGCTCTTAACCGAATAGCCACCTATATACAAACCAAGGGATTGGAAATAGCTATGGAGAAAACGGAAGCGGTTATGCTTGTGGGAATGAAGAGATATGGGCCTGTGGCCTTTGAAATGCTGCGGAAAGAAATTCATCTGAAAAGGAGCCTAAAATATTTAGGCATAATATTCGATGAAAGAATCAGCTTCGGGCTGTAACCAAAGCCGAAAACGCGGTTAAAGCGCTCACCAGGCTGATGCCGAGAGTGGAAGGTGCGTCGGAAATTAAACGAAAAACACTCAACATGGTCGTCGAATCGATCCTACTATATGGAGCACCCGTATGGGGATTGGCAATAAGATGCAAAAAATATAGGGAGAAGCTAGTGAAAATCCAGCGGAAGATGGGGATACGAATCGCAAGAGCGTATAGAACTAGCAGAACGGAAGGCCTGAACGTGATAGCTGGAATAATACCAATAGACCTATTGACTATTGAGCGAACCCTAACGGAAAGAAAAACTAGGAGTGAAAAGCAAGAAGCCCGAGAAAACACATTAAAAACATGGAAGGAACGTTGGGAAAACTGTGACTGTTGGACACAGAAGATTATCCGAGACCTTGTTCCCTGGTCCCCAAAGGAAAGAAGGTGCCCTAGACTACTGGATATCCCAGTTCCTACCGGGGCATGGTAACTTCGAAACATATCTCGCAAGGATTGGGAAAAGTAGAACCAACATATTCCAGCACTGTGGGGAGAAGGAGGGCACGCCGAAGCATGCAGTGCTGGAGTGCCAGCAATGGGCCATAGAGAGGCAAGCATTGGAACAGGAAATTGGAAGGCAAATTACAACGGACAATATAATAGCCGAGACGCTGAAACTCGTCAAAGAAAAAGAGATTTGCCTTGATTAACGAATAGGAAAAAACAACTAACAATAAGCCCCGGAATGTCTGGATGTAATGCGAAAGGGGTTCCGTGACAAAATCCCTGCAAATGCTAGAAGCAATGAACAACAGAAAAGGGGTGTGGTTTTTAGTGGGTATTGCTCGTGCTAACACCAAGCCGGGTGAGTCCCACACTCCCTAGGATATTTAGTCCTAGGGGTTGTACGTAAAGGTATTTTCCCCCTCTTGGAAAAAAAAAGAAAAGAGAGGACAGACAAGACTAGACATGCAAGACGATGTTGCCGATCTCCTTGTGTGTCTTAGACTTTAAATTTTGGGACGAGAGGGATTCCCGTCTTCTTTCTAGGACTAACAAGGCTCCTCGAGAGTTTTACGAATTTGCTAATGATCACAGGAAAGTAGATTTCAGTGTAAATTCCGTCACGGTTTGAGACAAACGCGAATTGAAACGAGTCTAACACTCAAAAGTAGTGTCAATTGAATTGAACCGTCGCAATAAAAATTAGAATAGGTCGTTAACCCGGCGCTAATTTCAACCGAATATAAACTTGTTTCAGATGCAAATATTTGCATTCAATCTACATAAACCAACAATAAAGCTTCAACATCAATCCAGCAAATGTATTAATTAAGTAGACTAACGAGAATTGAAATGAGTCTAATAATCAAAAAGCTTATTATTATGTTTACAACAATTCCATTAACTCTTTGAGTCCCGGCGGTATTAAAAGTGTCCAACCTTGCATGCGTATATATGCAGGGTGGGGTATTTAAAATAAACGAAAATGGGAACTAATATTGAAGGGTTAAAGCTAAAAGTCTGAGAGACTTGACTCTTTGACTCTCGGCGGTATTAGAAGTGTCCCACCTTAGATGCGTAAATATGTATGGTGAGATATTTACAATTAAAATCTCTCTCATTCTATATAGGGCAACATGCATAGCCATTTGCTCACCTAAACAAACCTTACAATGGACTTATGATGGTCGCAGTAGAAGTCACCACCAAATCTACAAGCAAACCTTACTTGTTTTATACATGATTTCTGAGGGACCCATAAGTCAATTTACTTCAAGATATAAGTTACAAGCATTTCAAAACTATAGTCATTCTAAAACAACATAAAAAACGCAAACTTGTCCATTTTCTAAAATACTGACAAAGTTTAGAAACTTTTTTTCAGACTATAGCTATTGACCTCTCGGTGATAGTTATTGGCACTGTCTTCCCACAATCATTGGTCCACTTGGTACAGGACACATTCTTATTAAAGATCTCCCCAAAGCAGCTGTTTAACCCTTTCGCTGCTATGGACGATTGCAATTGATTTGACGCCCAGGTGCTATGGACTGTTATAGTAGTCAAATTGATTTGGCGACCAGATGCTATGGACTGCTATAGCAGTCTACCGAATTCATTGTGGCTTTTTTAAGAATAACAAAGAGATTCATAAATATATACACTATCGTTTGGATTTGACCCCTTTTTTACGGTGGCTGGGTGTCTATTTCCAGCCTGTGAGAGCTCCGCGCTGGAGCTTTTATCCGCTAAACCCCTAGTCCACTTGGCGTTATTGTTTTTCCACGTAGACTAGGGGCTTAGCGGATGAGAGCTCCGCACTCAGGCTGGTAGAGCTTCCCCCAGCCACCATACAGAAAAGGGTAACGTAAGTTAACGTAAGGGTCCACATGAAAGAAGAGCTCGGGGTAGACCACGTAAGAGATGGCGCGATGACTGCATCGACGACCTAAAGATATTAGGTGTGAGAAACTGGCTGTAATTGGTTAACAGCAGGGAGAGATGGAAAGATGTTGTAACTCAAGCCAAGGCCCACTTAGGGCTGTTGAGCTTAGAAGAAGAAGAACGTAAGGGTAACGTGAAGTTGTTCTTTCTTGTCTTGTCTATGTAGTCTACTAGATTAAAATGAACATAATTTAATGAATTCTCAACAATGCTAACTGAATTGGACTAGATGGATTAGATCAGGCATGAAAAACCTTTCTTGGAACTATGACCAAATTACCATTATTTGCTCCAGTACAGGAGCGACAAAACGTAAGATGGGCATATTGGTTCCGTTTATTAAAATTTGGGGCAGTAGAATATTTTTCATTGCGCAGGGAAGCCGGCAGAGACACTGTATGCGGCCCGCGGGCCGCAGGTTGCTCATGCCTGGATTAGATTGTACTTTACATGGTCCACTTCATTATTATAAGTTAATAGTCTAATTCAAGTTCAATATGAAGTTGTTGCAATACGAAGCCGCATGAAGTTGTCGCAACATGAAGTTGTTTTGGCATGAAGTTGTCGCAACATGAAGTTGTGTCAAGGTGAATTTGAAGATGAAATGAGGATTCGAGGTGAAAAAATCTCTTCTCGTAGTTGAAACTAGATAGACTGTTTCGATGAAGTCGCTTCGACATGAAGTTTTTGCAACATGAAGTTGTCGCAATACGAAGTCGCAACATGAATTTCTCACAACATGAAGTTGTTTCAACTTGAATTTGTTTAAGACAAAGCAAGACTAGATAGACAAGTTTAGACGGAAAAAACTAGACGTACAAGACTCAGTAAACCCCTTATTCCACCTTGGCTTTTTAGTATGCGCCACCCCGGTATCGCATATATTTAATTTTCAGTAGCCTTTTACTTATTGTTGAAACTATCAGAATTTTCAGTAATATTTCGTACTTGCTCCTGGTAATTGCTCGTTTCAAATCCTATTGCAAACTTTTCACTTTGGCATTTGCTGCTTCATGTTTGACACAAGCAATTCTGTATTCGGATGCCGCAACACCTCGGTCCCTTTCAGACTCATTTACCCCTTGAGTTGCATGATTTAACATTTCCTGCCATGCAGGATTTTTGAATAAGCTTGTCCATAATTATTTTGTGGATAACCACTAGGATGTCCATTAGGAGTTCTGGGTGATTTGGGCCTTTGCGCGTAGCCCCTATTCCCAACGCTTTGATAAACAGGTGACGTCACGTTCGGCTGCCTAAGACTCTTACACAATCTCCCACCATCTGCACAAGCTCCAGCGCAATCCCCCTCGAAATTGTCCAGATGTTGTTTTCTAGGTTCGGGTTTTGGTACGAGGCGAGGAAGACGACTGGTGGGGACGTTTGATATGGGTTCACACGGTTTACAAGGGTCTTGCATGTAAGTACAGGTTTCTTCGTCCAGCTCGTTTGGCTCGACAGGTGGTGAGGGAGGAGCTTCCATGTAATTTTGTTCTGCGTCTGCTAGATCTAAACGTTCACAAGGTTGACAAGGATCTTTCATATAAGTACAATTTTCTGGCTCACTATTGTTTTTTTGGCTTGCCTTTAGATTGTGAGGAATCTTCACTGTAACTCTGTTCATAATCCGTTTCGGTGTACTGCTTTTGTGGGAACCTAGATTTCGCCTTATCTTTCATTGTTGAGTTAGGATTTTGCTTAGCTGATTGACAGGGTCTTTGATCTAGCTTTACTATACTACAAGAAGAACTGCATTGCAAGCAATCATCAGGCGCTAGCTCATCACCGTAATCGCTATCGTATTGAATAACAGTTCTGTTTCTTCTATTCTTCTGGTTTTTAGGGATTTGTTGTTTTTCTAAAGCTTTGTCGTTTGCTTGAAACGTCGTCTTCTTGTTCGATTTCTGTAAATTCTCTTCGCAAGTGTTCTTGTTTGAATGTCTAGAACCAGAGTCAAATTGCTCCTGCATGTCCTGTAAATATTTGATCGCCCTCTGGGCGTCGGCTAGTCCCTTCTTGATCTTGCTCTTGTCGTATTTCTTCGATTTACATTTGGGTTTCTTACCGTGTTCAGGTTCCTGGTACGGTCTGTACTCTTGATTAAAAGTTGAAGATTTCGTACTTGTCGATGTTTGTGACGATATCGCATTATGTAGACACTCGATACATATATCACAGAATTTTTCATGGTTTGGGCTATGTTTTTCTTAATGTACGGATTTTTGTGGAATGTCCTCAGACGGTATTTTGTTTTTATTTTATTTTTCAACGGTGCATGTATTTACATTTTCAACAGCTTCGGATGGTTTTTCTGCACTTTCGCCGCCCTCATCAGTTTTTTCATCATCGTTTTTAGATTCTGGTTGCTTCTGATTTTCAGAAGTACATTGACATTGAGATTCGTTATTATTTGTCTCGTTTTGTTTGGTGAGTTCTAGCGCGAGTTGCTTGAGATCTTTCAAGGCGTTGTTGAGCAGGTCGGGATTGAAGTTTGAGCTGTTTTTCCTATTCGTATTCTGCTGCAGCAGCCATAGGTAGGCCGAAATGATAATCGCGACGATGTTTCCGATCAAACTGGACCAAACCGCAGAGTCCTCAATAGCTTCATCGGATTTCTCTGAGTTCTTCATCAGAGTTATTTATGGAATTAAAACAGGAATTTTGACATATCTGTCTAAAGTGAAGTGGCGAGGGTTCATCGTTCATTCAGGGTGAGCAGCCCGGACGGTTTTGGCCCGTCCTAGTTGTCGCCTCCCTGACCATGATTCGAACCCGGGTCTCCCGCATTGAAAGGCGGGTATGTTGTCAACTACACCACCGAGGAGGACAGACGTACAAGACTAGAACAGACAAGACTAGGATATACTACACTAGGACAGACAGGACCGGGATATATAAGACTAGGACATACAAAACCAGGACATATAAGATTAGGATAGACAAGACTACGATATACAAGACTAGAACAGACAAGACTAGGACAGACAAGACTGATATTAAAAAATGGGATATACAAGACTGGGACAGACAAAACTAAGACATACAAGACTGGGATAGGCAAGACTAGGACAGACAAGACTAGGATATACAAGGGTAGGACAGACACGACTAGGATATACAAGGGTAGGACAGACAAGACTAGGACATACAAGTCTATGACAGACAAGACTAGCACATAGTGTGTCCACTCAAATCAACAACAAAAATTTGCTTCGAATAGAGATTTTGGTTTTTGAAAATTTGGCAATTTTTGTAAATTATTTTGACGTTTTCGTCCAATTTTGACACAAAACAAAAGTATTTCGCAAAGTTTGTCCACTCAAATCCACAAAAAAACAAAATGTGCTTCAAATAGAGATTTTGGTTCTTGAAAATTTGGCAATTTTTGCAAATTATATTGACGTTTTCGCCTAATTTTGACATAAAACAAAAGTATTTCGCAAAGTTTGTCCACTAAAATCAACAAAAAAAATTGCTTCGAATAGAGATTTTAGTTTTCGAAAATTTGGTAATTTTTGCTAATTATTTTGACGTTTTCGTCTTATATTAAAATAAAACAAAAGTATTTCGCAAAGTTTGTCCACTGAAATCAACAAAATTTCCTTAAAATAGAGATTTTGGTTTTTGAAAATTTGGCAATTTTTGCAAATTATTTTGACGTTTTGTCCAATTTTGACATAAAACAAAGGAATTTTGCAAAGTGTGTCTACTCAAATAAACAAATAAACAAAATTTGCTTCGAATAGAGATTATGGTTTTTGAAGTTTTGGCAATCTTTGTACATTATTTTGACGTTTTCGTCCAATTTTGATATAAAACAAAAGTATTTCGTAAAGTTTGTCCACTCAAATCAACAAAAAAACAAAATTTGCTTTGAATATAAATTTTGGTTTTTGAAAACTTGGCAATTTTTGAAAAATTATTTTGACGTTTTCGTCTAATTTTGACATAAAACAAAAATATTTCCCAAAGTTTGTCCACTCAAATCAACAAAAAAACAAAATTTGCTTCGAATATATATTTTGATTTTTTTAAATTTGACAATTTTTGCAAATTATTTTGACGTTTTCGTCCAATTTTGACATAAAACAAAAGTATTTCGCAAAGTTTGTCCACTCAAATCAACTAAAAAACAAAATTTACTTCGAATGGAAATTTTGGTTTTTGAAAATTTGGCAATAATTGCAAATAATACAAATTTATAAAAATATTCCGCATGTTCAGAATATTGAGCACATCAATCACATCAGTTCAAAGTCACATCAAGTAATTCGCAGCGAAAGGGTTAAACTTATTTTCTATATTTTTTACTGCTAAGCGCCAATAATTATCTGAGGGTTATCCTAACCTAACCAAACAAAAATTCTGCAAAATTAAGAAAACAAGTTATCGGTTTGTTTGTGAAATTTCCCCTAGCTGTTATCTAACTACTATTGATTTTACTTATCTAAAATGTGTGTTAGACCGTACGGTTTGTCCACGTGGGCAGATTTGATATCAATGTTTAGGATACACAATCCTTTGATATAACAACATTGAAAAAAAAAACTCCGGTATTATTCCGGTGTCGGATTGCAGAAACTGTTTGATTGGCATTTTCCTGCAGAAAACACGTAGATTTCTGCGCTGCGCAAATATATTTCAAATGTATGATTGCACGACACGCGACTCATTTACATCAGACAAACTTAGATTATCAGCCTGTCGACTGTATGTGAGATTTAGATTTAATATCTCGGTTCACTTATTTTTGCCAATTTACTATGGCCCATCCAAAGAACTGCTTGGTACTATATTCAGGAACATCTTATCATCCATCTAATTATTTGTTTGATCGCTTAGTGGCCCTCCATATATAACCTTTATTGGCATAAAACATTTCACTACAGATGAACTTTTCAACATGAAAAATCGATAATCAATTTACTTTACAAACAATAACAATATAGTCTAATTGTAAGTTAAAAACTAAACTGGACTATTCCTCCGTTTCCTCTGTTTAAGCCCCCTGCACCTTCCATCGTTTTATCCTTTCCATCCATACCAAACGACTACCATGCACTGTTTCCATTTCTTTCCTTTTTTTAATTTGAAAAAAGGGTTAGTTACAAAATAAAAGATGTAATACAACCAAACACATTTTCGCCCACTTTCCCCTAAAAACCACCGTAGTGTTACTTCAGGGAAAAGCTGTATCGTCTATTTATCCTGTCTATTGGTCCCGTCTACCTCTTTTATCGTTTTCTTTCATTTCATTATTTCTCTTAAATTTTTGGTTATAGATCTCCATGTTTCCTCACTCTCCAGCATATACCCAGTAACATTTTCCGCAGTTGCTCTTTCGCCTATGCTTTCCGTAATTTTTTTCCTTTGCGCCTCCCATCTTGGTTGTTCCGCTGTATCATCTTCTCCACAATAGTAACAGTCCGCCTTTTCTGCTAGTTTGAACCTTTTAAGTTAGTGGCCAAAGCATCCATGTCCCGTCAATACTTGTGTCAGGTAATAGTTCACTTCACCGTTTATTCAATTTTTCACATTTGGTATGAGCTTTCGCGTCCATTCCGCCCATCCTTTCAAGTTCTCCCATCTTTTCTGCGATAGGTTAATTATCTGTGGCCTACTCTCTGATGCGGATGGTTTCCTGCTTATGTCTTCCAGCCTTCAACATCTTTCTTCTATTATTAGATCGATGGGTGGGCTTCCCGCCACCACTCGCAATGCATCGCTAGATACTGTCCGGTATGCGCAACAAACTCTAATCAATATTTTTCGCTGGATCCATTCTAAAGTTTGGTTATATGTTTTCTTAGACATGACCTATCGCCTATATTTTTACCTATAGGAGTAAACTACCGATGCGATCAGCCGCTTTCATATGTGTATGTTTCAGTATGTGTCATACTCATATTTATTTAGAATATAACTCCAAGATACCTCAATGTCTCTGATTTCCTCTTGATTTCCATTTTTGAGAGCTATCTCCTTCCTGCTAGTATTATAGCTTCCGTTTTAGTCGGTGTCAGTTTTAAGCTTTTGGAATTTATCCACCATCTCAATCTCTGTATCGCTTCGTTTATTTCAATGCACAGCTCCTCTTCTTTTTTGCCATTTGTGATCACAGCCAAGTCATCCGCGTAATCTAGTAGGGTTACTCCTGCAGGTATGCGCAGTCTTAGTACCTGATCGTAGGAGATATTCCAAAGTGGTGGTCCTAGTATAGATCCCTGAGGAACGTTCATCGTTATATTTATCTTGGCAGTCTTTCCTACCATTAGGTCTCGTTCATTAAGGTAACTGCATACCATCTGTACCAGGTAAGGTGGTATTTTACGTCTGAGTAGTTCTAAGACAATTTCCATCCATGGAACAAAGGTCTTGCGAACGAAAGGCCATGCGAACAAAGGTCAAAGGTCTTTCTGTTTCTTTCGTTTCAGTTGAGTGGCACATAGCACATATTGGAACCACAGGACGTTTATGCTGATATCGGCCACTGTGAGCCACAAAAAGTTTCTTATCATGGTTCTATACCGCTTGCCGTTAATAGTCATAGCCTGATCTCTTTCGTTTTAAAAGATGTACGGGCCATGATACTGCTCAACCATTATTCGCAACAAGCAGTCAGTTTCTCAAAATGCAAGTGAGGCTCTAGTATCTCCCGAGGATGGGTGTCGCTCCAAATGCGGCAGTTGTGTTTATTTACGTACGCATTTAGCCAAAGCACATCGTTGAAGTTTTTTCGCCAAAACGAGGATCCATCTACAGCTGCTCCAAAGCCCAGTCTGCAAACGTGCGACGGGAGCTGCGGTCTCGTGGCTTCAATTCTGATACCAATGGAATCTTATACGATACAGATAGAAGTTGTAGTCGCAGAAAGAGAAAGTTGTTGTGGACGACGAAAAATTGGCAGATTTCGGTCTTCACGCACACTTTCAGCGACAGCAACAATGTTTTCAGATTTTACGCGATCACAAACCGACCCAGTTTCCTCAAATCTCTTTATCCATCGTTCAATCGTTGTCTTGTTTGGATGATCATTACGACCATAAACATCACGAAGTGCCCGCAGCGTTTGGCTTAATTTTGATAATAAGCGTTCACAATTGTTGTGCGTTGTTGAAACTTGTAGTTTTGCGTAAGTAAATGGGGACTTTAGATAAAGATGGAGCTCAGTCAAGCGTAAAAGCTCTCAGAAAAATAGCACGGGTTCAGGGAGGACAGGTCAACAGTGGACGCTATTATGCGAATCCTGGACGTGGCGGACAAAGCCTCAGCTGGTACGAGGTCAACAAGAAAGATAAGAAGAAAGATTAGTATGCTCATTACTTTAGATAAACTTAATAAACTCGAAACACAGTATGAATATATAAATATATTCAACCTTTCCGGAGCTCTATATTACTAGTCTTTTTAGGACTACCAAAAACAAATCTCGCGTGAAATTTGTCAGTTACTATAGAGCTCCGGAAAGGATGATTATATTTATATGTTCAGGCTGTGTTCCGACTTTATTGAGTTTATATGATTATCTATAATGTAGTATGGTTTTACCAATTCTACATTACTTTAGATGTTAACAATGCTGTCAATACAGCAACATGGGAAGATATTTTGAACGAGGCTAAAGAGAGGCTTCCCACCATACCTGTTGAGACTACTGCGTAGTTATCTACATGATCGTAAGATCATAATCCAAGCAGACGGTGAAGTCGTGGAGCGAGAAGTGCACAGCCGTGCTCCACAGGGCTCTGTAATGGGTCCTACACTGTGGAACTTCCTGTACGATAACTAAATCTACTAGAAGATGTCGAGATCAGAGGTTTTGCTGATGATATTCCTCTGGTAGAAGCACGAAAAGACGTGAAGAAAATAATGGCACGTGGAAATAGGGCGATTGCATATCTTGATAAATGGATGGAGCAAAAGCGATTAAGGCTGGACCCTGAAAAAACAGAAACTGTTCTACTGGCCGGATTGAGACATGTACGGCAGATAGTATTTAAGGTCAGAGCCATAACCATGACGCCCAAGGAGGCAGTTAAATATCTAAGTGTGATTATTGACAAGAAGCTTTGTTTTACACCACATATCACGAGAACAGCGACGAAAGTCCTCAAGGTAACAGCAGTACTGGAAAAGATGATGCGGACCAAAAAGTAGCAAGAGAAAGATATTATGCTCAGTCGCTCACTCGGCAATGCTCTATGGTGCCCCGGTCTGGGCAAACGCAGTCGAAAAAGAGACCATTAAAAATAAGCTGGTCCCAGTGCAGAGAAAACTGGCACTACGTGTGTGCAGTGCATACAAGGCAGTTTCCACGGATGCAGTGCTCGTGATGGCAGGCATAGCACCAATAGAACTCTTGGCAAAAGAAAGAACAGAACTTTACAAAACAACGGAACAGCGACCAGAAGAGAACTTAGGTAAATTGCTAAACAACATCTTTTCCAGGAGTGGCAAAAGCGCTGGATATGCTGTACAAACGGACAGTGGACAAAATTATTAATCCCACAAGTGAGAATTTGGGTAGAACACAAATATGGGGATATGTTTACCCAAGCGTTTAGCGAGCATGGATGCTTCAGAGAGTACCTGCACAATATGGGCATGGGCTCTGACAGTATATGTGTCTAAAATGCCTGAACCCCTAAGCACATGATGTGAAATGGGGGATGTAAGGCAACGAATGCATGATATAACAAAGACAACGGCATCCTGACGACATGCTAAAAGCGGTACCGGGATATTCGTGAATTCCAAGGGGGCCACTTGACAAGTTAACTCTAGTGCTTGCTACGCCCCCATAAAAAATGGGGACTATAAACGCAGCTGAATAACAACACAGTGTTTTAAAACCGAACGACAATTAAATGTCAAATTTGACGCGTGCCAGTTGAAAGACCCTATATGCTGTTCAGGATTGGTCCTATAACAGATCCCTGTGGAACAACACGAGCTCAAAGGCTCGTTTTTGGCGATTCAGGAGATTTTTATCAATAACTTTGTTTAACGAATTGAAGGAGTTTTAAATATTATGCGTTTGTTTTTCTCTTTGCATTGAATGCAAAACTAAATGTGCACGTTCTGTTGGTAAACATTTACGTCGGTTGCGATACAACCGGACAAGTTTCAGAATTCCAGTGATTTTTAAATAATTGGTTATTGCAGGCTTATCGATGGAATAAATACCACGAATCGGTAATTTGCTGAAAATAAAAATTCGCGAGAAAAAAATAGACCTTCTCAATGAAAACGCATTTGAATTGTTACTCACTTTACTTTTACTAGATTGCACAATCTAGATTACATCGAGATGCTTTTATTTAGATAATTACCGGCCTTGTTTGCACAGTTTAATTGGAAGAATACTCAGAACATACATTTTTTTTACGAGACTAAATTAGTTTAATCTCCATATCTTGTTACATTTTATCAAGTTATTAAAAAAATCTTATCTAATCTTCCTACGAAGTGGAAATCTTGTCGAATCTTATGAGTAACTCAACAAACTTTTTTACTCTAACCACAAACTGAAAAATCTAGCTCCGTCTAGTATCCGCTAAAACTTGGAAGCAATTCTTCAACAAAAACCAAGTTTGAGGTTTAAGAACGATAATTTACTTTTGTAAAGGGTGATAAATTAAGAGTGTCCTGATTTGAAACCTTTAGTTTGTAAAGGTATTGATTATTATTCTAAAGTATATATTTGAGATAGGGTCTTCCAATAAGAGGTTTCACTTTCACTAGCCTGTTATTTTAACAGTTGTCATGAGTCAACCTGTAACTACTTGACAGATGACAAGTAAAAATTACGCCATTAATAAAAATGGAACGATACGCTTCAAATACGCATTGAAATTATTAAAATTCACTACAAAAATGGTGATAATTTCGCGGTCACAGTTCGCAAAACTAAAGTATTTTTGGGTCGTCGTGAAGCACCTTTGAGCTGTTGGGACAAGTTAGTGATGTGAAGAACCGAACTCGAGCACGTCGCTCAAGAAAAACTGGGAATATTGCTGTTGTACCTTGTACCCCATAGCGTTGAGGAAACCCCACATTTGTCCATTTCTCGTCGATCTTTGGAATTTGGCATTCCACAAACGATATTACACCGTATTTTGCAAAAAGGCTTTTAAAGTTCAGTTAACACAAGTACTCACGCCTCTCTCTCTCTCCTATGGCTCTACAGCCCAAGGTTGGGCCTTGTCCTCCCTCAATTTATTCCTCCAGGCGCTTATCTCCATTACTACCGTCTTCCAGCCTCTATAGCAAACCCTCTGGCATCTTCTTCTACCGCGTTCTCCCATCATTTCCGTGGTATGTCTCTCGGTTTCTTCCCTACCATTTTGCCTTGGAGGACCCGTTTTGGCAGTTCTTCCTCATGCATTCTTGTGACATTGCCTGCCCATCGTAATTTCTGTATCTTTGCATATGCAGATACTGGCGGGTCCTGCAAGGCCTGGTACAGCTCATTATTGTATCGTATTCTGTACCCATTTTCTTCTTGGATTGGGCCGAGTATTCTACGCAATACTTTCCTCTCAAAGATATCTATTTTGTTGCCACCGGTGTGTGTTAACACCCAGGTATCGCAGCCATGTGTAAATATTGGTCTGACAATTGATTTGTAAGAACTCACGTCCACCAACCATCAACAACGTCGTGTCTTTGCCGACTGGGTCCTTGAAATGCATCAAATTGATCCGGAATTTCATCGAAAAAACATCTTGAGTGATTAACCCCATTTTCACCTAGGAGGCTACGTTAATAGGCAGAATTGTCGAATTTGAGGCTAGGAAAATCCAAGAATTATTGTTGAAAAGCCTATCCATCCTCAACGTGTGACTATTTGGTGCGGTTTTTGGTCTGGCGGAGTCATTTTGAAAATGAGACTGGAGAAACTGTTACGATGAATGGATTGCGCAACCGCACGATGATTAATGTATGGCCGGGATTTTGTATGGCCGGGATTGGAAGATATTGATGTAGACGACGTTTATTTTCAACAAGACGGCGCTACGTGAAACACAAGTAACGATACCATCGCTATTTTGTGTGAAAAGTTTCCTGACCGTGTGATTCCTCGAAGAGGCGATCACAATTAGCCACCGAGATCTTTTGATTTAAGATCTCTAGACGTTTTGCTTGATAGTCTATGCCAAAGCCCACAACTATATTTAAGACCTCAAAGATGGAATTTGTGAAGTTATCGAGGTCATACAGCCGTAAATGTACGAATTGGTGATTGATGAAAATTTCATGAAAAGAATATGGTCCTGTAAGCGTAGCCGTGGCGGCCCAGTATTGTTTTCCATTATTAATGGCATACCTTCCTCTTTACAATTAAATAAACTTCCGATGATTTGGCTTAAAAATACTCGTTTTTTTTTTTGCATATCAAAATAGAACTTCTATTCTTTACTTACTTCTTATGGTTGTATAGTTCTTGTTTATTTTGGATGCCAATAAAGGTTAATAAATAAACAAAAAGTCTATTCTTCTTGTGAAACTATTTGTGGTCTAATTCTAATTCAGTCGTAGTTTCCGAAAATTATCAGGATTTGTGTTTATGTTCTTTATCAATTTCCTTTCACACTTTTCTTATCGTTTGCGGTTGGAACGCCCGATAAACAAATAGTTTTGCGCCGGTCTAGAAGCGGCGAATTATTCGTATCGCCAATTTCGTCCAATCCAATATAATGGGTGATTTTTTAACCGTTTGGGTTTTGAAAATTGAGAAAAACAGATAATTTGCAAAATTGAAATAAATTTTTATTTGGACCGATAAATGAATGCCTGCCATTTACTTTTTAAATATAATTTCATTTAAATGTTTCCCGCGGTTACGACGTAGGTGGTCCATCCCTGAGCTCCAATTTTAGCATACTTTTGCCAGCATTTCGGCCGGTATCTCAGCTGTAATGTTGTATGAGGGAAATATTGTACAATATATTGTATTATGTAGTGTGGCATACTTATTTGGCATATATTGTACTTGTAGAGGGAAATATTCAACCGCGGGCTATCTAACTAGCCTCCAAATCAAGAATAATCATCTCGACCTTCGTGAGACCACCCGCGAACTTTTCAATACGTTCTTCCCAGAAGATGGCATCACCGCGAAATTAGAATAACATCAAGAACCGGCACCGGGGACCTGACGACTGGCCCTGGAAATAAACCGTGTACTCAGATTCACGAACGGAAGGAAAGTGCCAGGTATTGACTCGTCCTTATTTAGAAATATCTATAACAAATGTCTCGAAATAGGTGTCTTCCCAGCTTGCTGGAAAGAACTATTAGTCAAGACCGTCCCCAAACCCAACAAGAACGGATCAAGTCCAAAAGACTTCAGACCAATCTGCCTACTTCCTGTAGCCGGTAAAATTCTAGATTCGCTCCTAATCACTAGATTGAAGCATTACTTGTCACAAAATAAGTTACTCAACAATAATCAACTTGGCTTTCGTAAGGGAGTAGGAACCATAGATGCCATCAAAAAAGTAGTTTCATTCGTCGCAGAATGTAAATCGACGGGTCACTATTGCGCGGCGGTCGCTCTGGATATCAGCGTATTGAATAGTTTCAAGTTAATATACGGTGGAGCTTTCTCAGACATTGTTAATTTGTGCCTTGGTAAGATATACATTATATTTTGGTTTCTAGTTTCTCTCTCATTATAGTTGACACGCATTTCGAATAATTTCTCTTTTTTAAATGTAAACATCAGTCTGTCGTATATAAAGGCCCGGTGACTGTTAATATTTTCGCTGTCTTAAAGATACCTCGACACGACTGTCTGTAATTCATACTGTAGATTATTCTAAGTACTCTTTTTTGTATCCTGAATATGTTGCTGATTTCCTTTCCGCAGCCCTAGAATAGAATACCGAAACGTAGATGGGAATAGAAATTTGCATAGTACTATTTTAAAGATTTCTATTTTGAAACATCTATTTAGAATCCTGATGGCATACGTGGTTTTATTTAGTTTTGCTTCTAGTTGGTTTATGTGAGTTTTCCAGCTTAAGCAGCAGTCAATGTGCATTCCAAGCAATCTGACACTGCTATCGATTTGCAAAACGTTCTTCTCCTATAGTTATTTCTTGTGGATAGTTTAGCAGTGACCTATTGGTTTTGAAAATTATGATTTTAGTTTTAAGAGAGTTCATTGTAAGTTTATTGATTTGGAACCAGTTCTTGATGTTTGACATAACCGAATTAGCATTTCTCTCTATATCTTCTAAAGTACTGTTTGTTAGTAGTAAACTTGTACCGTCAGCATAATTAGTCATTGTGTGAGGTGTTATAGATAAGGTCGTCGGTAAATCATTTATGTATAATGTGAACAAGAGAGGTCCTAATATACTTCCCTGAGGTACCCCAATTTGTGTGCATCTGGGTGTGGATTTTACTTGTCCATGTATGGTGTTTACTTCCGTCTGTTGTCTTCTATTAGTTAAATAGGAGCGGAACCACTTTAGGGCGTTGCCTCTTATCCCAAATTTATACATTTTCTCAAGCAGAATATTATGGTCGACAGTTTCGTATGCCTTTGATAGGTCTAATAAGATACCACATGGTAAGGTTTGTCTTTCCAGTCCATCGTGTATATTCTTTATGTAATTAAAACATGCGCTCTATGCTCCTTCCTTTTCTGTATCCATGTTGTTCATTACTTATGAGATTGTATTTGTCAAGAAAGTTTATGATTTTCCTGCCTATCACTTTTTGGAATATCTTCGAGAAAACAGATAGTTTACTGATAGGTCTCAAGTTTTCAATCTTTTTCTTATCACCTGTTTTGTGCAGCGGTATAATGATCGAATGTTTAAGGGTCTCTGGAAATATGCTGTATTGTATAGAGTTGTTAATTATGTACGTCAACGGTTCCTCAATCTCCGCGAATACGTCACTGACTACAGATATCGGAATCTCATCATTCCCGGCGCTCTTTTTCGTCATAGGTTTTCTTTCGTGAATGAAAGTAATCTTTTGGGCACTGTGATCAGATATTTGGTAGTCCTTAGTTCTGACTAAGTAGCTCATTTCAGTTTTAATAGCTATATTGTCAATACAGGTTCCAGTGGCAGGATGACATAGATTTTTCATTGTGACTACAGTGTGGAATGATTATAGCATGGAGCGAAGATGATGAAACTGCCGTGAATCTTTTAATGAGTTGATATTAAAGTCACCCACAATCATGTATTGTTTATTTTCTGGAAACACAATGCATAGTAGCTGTTCTGTTTATTCATGAACTGCGCGTGAATCGTCTGGGGTGAGCGATAAATGGCGATGATTATTATGGGTTTTTTGTTGATTTTGGTTTCAATTGCCGTGCACTGGAATAGATGGTTTTCTGCTAAACGTTCTAAGTCGAATCTGGGTGAAAATGTTGTTGAGTTTTTGCAGAAAATTGCGACTCCCCCGTGAGATCCTTCACTCCTGCAGAATTTTGCAACTAATTGGAAATTGATTATTCTGTGTGCTTCAAGTTGTGCATCGCTTTTACAGTGTTCAGTTATAACTAGGTACTCGCATTCGGGGTTTTCTTGCAACATGTATTCAATTTTTTCAATTGAGCTTCCGATTGATTAGGCGTTTTGATTTAGTACACTGATTATCTGATTGGAATGTTGCGAGTTATTTATGTGTTTTCGGAACTTCTGTTTCGGTTTTCAAAATTTGCAGGACTATTTGTATGATTGTCTTGTCGTCTTAAATTTGATCTTTCGTGTATATTTCTGTCTAATCGTTTGAAATTGAGCCTCTCGTGCGAAATGTCTTCAGGCCAAAAGGCTGTATCATAAACTGTATCTTTTAAGGCAAGATCAACTCCTACTGTTCGGACCGTGTCTCATGAAATTCCAAAATTTTCAAGTAAAACACAGGCTGGTCAAATCACTTACCTGTGAGGTTTTTTATCAGCGCGTTCGACAACGCATGGTGGCCACTCATTATGGACAGACTGATTTCAATGAAATGTCCAGACAATCTTATCCGCCTAGTTAGAGACTATTTCAACAACAGGACAGCTATAACTTCAGAGTCCAATATACACGTGGAAAATGTTGTAGAAAAAGGTTGTCCGCAAGGATCCAAAACAGGTCCCGGTTCTGAAAGATCCTGTTCGAAAGGGCTCAGAAACTCAGTAAACCGCCCGCTGGAGACACAGCGTATGGTCGGCCGAGACCAAACGCAAATTTAATGCGGCAAAAACATAGGCCATTTTCTTCGGCAAAAAGCCCAACCAAGAGAATCCTGTTTTTAAAATAGGTGGCAAATCAATTTATTGCTCTCCCTGCATCAAATATCTGGGCTTTTATATAGATAGGTCTTTGAAATTCAAAGAACACGTCACTCAGGCGTGCGGGAAAGCAAAGCAGATCGGTTTCAGATTTACCGCCGCGTCAATGAAAGAGTGGGGTCTTGGTAGGTCGGCCATGTAAACTATATATAAGGGAACTGTCGAACCCTGTCTGTTGTATGTGTGTCTGGTATAGTGCATGCAGAGTTCGAGAACGGAAAAAGCTCCTCAGTGTGTAACACGTCTGCACACTGAGGGCCACGTAAGCGTATAAAACCGTCTCGGGCGACGCTGCCTGCGTCATGTCGGAGCTCCTGCCGGCGGACTTGCGAACGGCAAATAACAAAGAAACATCTGCTGCGCAAACTAGATGAGATTGAGCTTTCTGCGGCCACGGGCCTCACAATCTCACCGGGCGACATCGAAACTAGAGTCTGCATTCAGGGGATTGTGCATCCCGCGGAGATCGGGTTGATAAAGTATACACAGGGTGAGGCAAATGCCCACTCAGTCATGTTGTTCACAGACGGCTCTAGGTGGGAACGTGGAGTAGATGCGGCTTTCGCGGTGCACTCAGACGAAACTGAGATACACTGCGAAAGCATGCGACTCGCCGATTTCTGTTCCATATTTCAGACCGAATTAATCGCGGTAAACCGAGCGCTTGTGTATATTAAATCCAACATTGATGGATTTTTGATCCAACATTAATGACTTCGCCGGCTACTCCATTCTGTCTGACAGCAGATCCGTTCTAGAAGCTCTACAACACATATCAGCTCTACTACTCGTAGAAACGTGGGAGATCGTGCGCGAGATATTGCAGCAAATAGAACTGCGCTGGTATTGGGTTCGAGCTCATAAAGGCTCAATCGGAAACGAGAGAGCAGATGCGCTGGCCAGACTGGCCTCGGGTATAGATTCTCCTCAGGAGCCAGGAACTCAACTTCCTGTACCTTTTAATGAAATATCCCACAGAGATGTGACGAGCAGAATCTCGCTCTTCTTTTTCAGGAAATGGCAAACACGTTGGGATAACCACCCTTAGATTAGATAGTTTAGCCATAATTACCTTACCTATTTCTACCTATTCATATTCTTATTTTACTACCTTTGTTAAGCTTAGCCATATAGTTATAAATTAGTTTAAGATAACCGGCTCAGTGCGAGAGCGGAGAGCCGGCAATGTATTATTATTACATTATAAACAAATACGACGTCTTCCAGGGCTGGAATTGTAACTGGCTTGTCCCTGCACACGAGAGACTTTACGCATTCCCACAAAAAATAGTCTAGTGGGGTCAAAACGCAACGTGAGATTAATTGCTCACCAAACTCGCCTCCCAATAGATTCATGGTATCGCGTGCCGTTTGGAATGTGGCACCGTCTTGCTGAAACCACATGTCGAGCCCAATTCTTCCATTTTGGACAAAAATGTCGGTAACTATCGCACGGTACCTCGCTTACTTGACTGTACGACGTTGACGTTGCGATTTTCATCGTTCTTGAAGAAGTACGGACCATTGATGCCGGCCCACAAACCGCACCAAACAGGACATCCCTCAGAGTGCATTGGCAGCTCTTGAACTGCCTCTGGCTGCTCTTCACACAAAAATTCGGCAATTCTGTTTGTTTACCATTGAGTCAAAAATGAAATGCGTCAATGAAGACAATTTTTCGATAGAAAAATGGATCTTTATCCAACTTTTCTAATGCCCATTCACCAAACAAACGACGTTGTGGTACGTCACTTCAGTTCGAGCAACCGCTGTATTTTGTATGGTTAGCTAGGTCGGAAAAAGCTCCTCAGTGTGTAACACGTCTGCACACTGAGGGCCACGTAAGCGTATAAAACCGTATCGGGCGACGCTGAAGGGTAGCATGGGCTAGTGTTAGTGTTATTGTTGACAAAGGCGACGAATTGACTTATTGCGATCTTCATTGACACTGACCGATACATCTTATTTATTTATTATGTAAGAGGAATACATTGCCGGCTCTCCTCTCTCGCACTGAGCCGGTTACAGCAGCAATATTTTCCACGGTGCGCACTCCTCGCATACGGATTGGTGGATTAATGTGCAATAAAGTGAAAGTTTTTACTCTCAAAAAATTTACACTGAAAAAACAAATAGCAAAAAAATCACCCGTTAATAGATTATAATAAATTTGCAAAAAATATTATATAAAGATAAACTTGTAGTTATAGGAGTGTGGACATGAAACGAAATCTTGATAACTGAAATATTTGTTTGCAAATCAAACAAAAAGTAAATTATTGTTCTCAAAACTTAACCGTTTTTGTAGAAGGATTAATTTCGCGTTTCGTTTTTGCAAATTCACAGTAACCATGAGTCACGGAGATTTACAAATTCGGTCTTGGAATAATAATAATATTTCGACCTTTTAATGTTTTTACAGCGTTTTATGCAAGCATATTTCTCTCTTCAAAATTCAAATAATCCGCGTAAATTAAACAAGTCTCAGGAATTAGATTAAATTGCAATATTATGACAAAACTCAGATAAAGAGAAATAATGATTATTATGTCAATTATAAAGTGCAAATTCCGACTAAATTTTGATGAGTCAGCGAATAACTTTTACGCCGGTACAAAAATGACGCAATTCGTATCCCAGTCTCATAATGAAACTTTTGTCACCGCTTAGATTACGCTAGTCTGCGCTCAAACCTACTTTGGGCCCTTATCGATCCCACAAATTTATTCTCTCGGCACGTGGAATGCGGGCCCATGACTAATTAAACATGTGTAGTTTAGCCTTAGTGATTAAGTGTACTTTGGGTTTTCCAGATGGCTGAATAACTTAACTAACACTAAATAAATAATTATTTAAAACTTCTATAAATAGACGACCGAGAATATTCGACGAGACTAGACTAGATCAGATTACACCAGAAAACCCGTCAAGAACACACAAGACAAGATGAGAATAGACTAGATTAGACCATACTAGACTAGACTAGACGTACTAAACCATGCTAGACCAGACTAGACTAGACCAGACAAGAGCAGACTAGAGCTGAAAAGAGCAGGCAAGAACAGACAAGAGCAGTCAAGACCAGACAAGAACAAACAAGAGCAGTCTAGAGCAGAAAATAGAATTACCGACAGGAAAATTTTTCTGGTCTTGTTTGGTTTTGTCTGATCTTGTTTAGTCTTGTTTGCTCTTGTCTGTTCTTGTCTGTTATTTTCTGGTCTTGTCTGGTTTTGTCTGTTCTTGTCTGTTCCTGTCTGGTCTTGTCTGGTCTTATCTGAGCTTGGCTGATATTGTCTGATCTTGTCAGATCTTATCTGATCTTGTCTATTCATGTCGGTTCTTGTTAATTCTAATTTAATTCTTCTATAACATGTTTTTATCTAGTCTTAAGTGCGTGAGATGTCAACCTGAGTTTTTCTACTCGCAACTAGATCTGTACTACACTATATAATTAGTTTGTCTAGCAAGAGTTTGGGAGTGGACCAAGCAAGGACACGCGGAAGGAATTTAAGTCTTACATAATAAATTGTATATAAGCATTACATGATATATCGTATATAAGTGTTACATAATATGATGTATATAAGTATTACACAATAAGTTGATAAATGTAGTGTTCGCGGTAAACAGAAATTAGGGGAAAGTGCACGTGTGGCGATACTCTAGTTGGCGGCGCAATGCGTCTAAAGTTCCGTAAATATGTTGATGCAGGCGTCGGCGTCGTGCACTTTAGACCCGCTCGAAATAGCCTCTAATATTATGTATACAAAGCGTTATGTAACTGTCTATTTACATTGCGAAGACTACGTCGTTGGGTTTGCTTACGTGGACTAGTTTTTCGTGCGTTAACTTTTATTGTTGTTGTTGTTTATTTTCGCGGGAATTGTAATTGGAGAACTGTTAAAAATACAATTTTTGTTGCGAGGAAAATGTGCAAAACAGAAATAAACACATTTGTTGGGAGCAATCTATAAAACTCTGTTTTGCAAGGCCGCGAATAATAAAAGTTTTATTTTATTTAGTGTTCAAGTACATTACACAATTTATGTACTTTCGGCAAGCACTTGTAAAATAACTTTTAAAAACTGTGTTAAAAATTTGTCTAAAACTGTGTCTAAATTTGTATAGTCTTATAAAAAGCTTCTTCTAGTCTCATTACAAACTTCTAGTTTTATTACAAAAATCCTTATCTAGTCATTGATTATGTAAACTAGTAATCTTACTACACCAACTTTGTTGATGATTCAACGATAATGATGATTGATTCGAATGGTGATGATGATGATTGAATCCAATGATGATCATGAATAAAGTTGACTAGTCTACTCTGATCTTGATTAGGCAAAACTAAAGCATTTTAGTCAAAGCTGAACCCCGCAAGTTGTTATATGTATAGTTACATAAAACACAATGTTTAGTTTAATTGAAGTAATTTGTTTAATAAATAGGCTTGGATTTATTCATTAAACACCACGCGATTCACCAAATATGCATTTCTTAATACAAAACAACGTGAGTGTAGGTCAAGAAAACTTGTGATAAGATAACAAGGGGAAAAAATTAATTGTTTTGTTTTCCCAAAATAGTAGAGTTTACTACGCGCACGCTGAACTTTAATGAATGAAACCTTAGTCGATTGTGATTGCATTTTTGCCAATTTTTTCCTCTCGGCCTTTGGACGACGAACAATTAACGAGATTTCATGGATATTTCTGGAATATTATTTCCGTCCACAACACAAACGCTCGCAAATATTTGTTTTCATTACGAATTGTAATTTCATTATTACATAATTAATTATAGGTTTTTTATAATAAATGTAATTATATAGCAAACTATCACGTGTAAACCCAATGGATTTTTTTCATTTTAGATAGGTTATATCAGTGTTTTCCAAACTTTCTATCCACGTGTATCCCTTTCAAATATTTCGTACACGTCGTACCCCTTAGTAGAACATTTCTGAGATATACTATTAACCCTTAACCACCTGCCATACGTTTTCTCACCTGAGAATTACTGCTACTTTGGGTCTGAGAGACGTATGTCAGGTGGTTAGGTGTTAAAAACAAAAGCTGTTCTCGTCTTTTTTAAGTTTGATCCAGTCTCCAGATTGGGGTTTAAAAGATAAAAATATAGTTTTTTATTATACAAGCGGATAAAACTAAGGTTTAACAACATTTAAATTCGTGAGTTAAACCTTAATTTTATCCACGAGTATAATACATGCTTTTATTTAATTTTGCTTGTACAAGTTAAATTCTAAGAAAATTTACATTTTCTGTGTTTATTTAAGTCCACCCATTATTGTATTTGTGTTTTGCTATGTTAATACTTAATTTACTTCAAGAAAGGGATTTATAATAATTCCTGTTCTTGAAGTAAATTAAGTATTAAGTAAGCAAAACACAAATATCAACCTTCAAGATGGTCAAATCCACAAACATAACATTATTGTATTGTTGTGATTACAACGATACAAGTAGTATTGTTGAAGTATTGTCTTTAATTAATTTGTATTTTATTACTCATAAATGAATACATCCGAAGAATTATTGTTATATGGTAACGCAATTGCGGAAAGATTACTCCCGCAGAAGTCAACAGATTTATTAAAAAAAAGTTTTGTGATTGTAGATCAAAAAAGAACATTCGCGAAGTCAAAATTTTGGGTTATGTTTACGGAGCCCATAAGTGAGTTATTTTGATGCGTTGCTATGGATACTTTATTTCACTAGTGAAATAAATTTTTTATTTCACTAATGAATAAACCACTGTTTTATTGATCCATATCCAAGGAATGAACTTTATAAGATAGTTGTCTTCATATACGTAAAAACAATGTGCAATCATTTTATCGTGAGCAGTTAGTAAAATAAACTAGTACATATGGATCGATTTTTCTGGAATGGAATAGTTATTGTGGATGGAAGGGTTGAAAAGGATGGAATAGTTCCTAAAGGTGGAATAATTAATGAGGGTGAAATTGTATAATGAATTTTGACACATCATTAGAATCATCAAAAGAAATATCTATGAAATAGATCTGAAAGAGTATATCTATTACAGTTTTAAAGTTGTTGCTATTTGAATCTATTAGTATCAGTTCCGGATTGACTTCGAGGGATGCGTATGGGGTCTGGATTTGTATTGCGCTTTGCGACATGTAACCTAATAGCCTAACCTAGGTTAAACCAACATTCAGCTTTACAGCTTTATCTTATTTTTGATCTCTTGGGTCGCGCTACCGCTTGTAGTTTGTCTTAATTTTTCTGCCGCTTTGCGGTATGCAACCCAACCTAAGTTAGGCTAACAGACTTTGCCACTTTAGCTTATTTTAGATCGACGTGTTCTAACCTAACCTAGGTTTAACAACACCTCTTGCTACTTTATTTTATTATGAATCGAGAGATCACGAGGCCACAAGGTTTGATCTGGAAGGATAAAAATTGCACACTTAAAAAAAAACTGCTTTATCGAGCAGTGTTATACGCAAGTTTGGTAGGAATCAGAAAAAGCATTGAAGAATTTCAATATATTTTTTTAATTATCAAAGACACCAAAACGAAAATAGAAAATGTATAATCTATATAGAACTGAAAGATTTTTTAATGTACCACTTAAATTTTCAAGCTATAGTCATTTGATAAAAAGTATGGTATGCGACTGTTACTACATAGTAACTATACTTACTCTGAATTAAAAAATTAAGTACGTTTTTAGCGCTAATTGCGTGTAATTGGTTGTAAAAACATAGTAGGTAAATTTTTCAATTCAAAGTATCGTTATTAGAATTTATTACTCTCTGTAATGGATTGAATTTGAGGGCAGAAGTCCGAGGCCAGAATTACGAAGATGTCAAAATATCATTTTCTATAGAAAAATGTATGGTGTTTATAGAACTGAAATAATTTTGTAAGAATCTGTTACAGTTACCAACCTAGAGATATTCGAATTTATTGTTTTCTCTTCGGGTTTGGCTTTAAGAGGGGTTTTGGCTTTATAACTCTGTTGCTATACATCCGAGGAAGACGCGTTGTACCATTGGAATCTATATGCAATTTAAAAGCTCCAATTATTCTTAAAAAAACTCGTAAATATTGCGATTTATGAAAAAAATATTTTAGAATTCAAATGTGAACGGAAGCAACTGTTTCTGATGTAAAATGGTCCGAATTTTAAAAATCTGCTAAAAAAAGTGTAAAATCTTCTTTTATCTTGTAGGAATTTGTAAAAAATTGCGAAATTTTGACGTTGCTATGTATTGCTAATCAAGAGCCAGAGTCGCCAAAATCTGCAATTTAGAGATTTCAAGAAATCTCTTTGAATTTGATTTGAATCTGAACCTAACAAAGAGCGAAAAATCTGAATTTTGATTTAAATTCTTTTTTAAATGTTATCTTCTCATAAGCACACGAGTAATCATAAACGGATAAACTTCAAGAATGATAACCTGAGCGAAAATAGTGTCAAAATAATCAGCTGTAAGTGTAAATTGGCGATTCAGCGGAAAGCAATGGTCGTAGTTTTTTTGACCTGGAGTGCGAATCCGTTGATGGATTTGAGAAATTCAAACGCCATACTGTTGACCTTTTCACCGGGCATGCACTTGTCGCACTTGGAAATGTAAATTTTCTTTTTCGCGTTTCCGTTTTGAAGAGGTGAAAAAAAGTGACTTTGTGAATTAGGGCCTGCGGAACGTCCCCGGGGGTGAAATGCGCCGAAACAGGTGTCGTTCGAAAGTAGACACGTGGGACTATCCCTGAAAAGAGCAATACAATTCTAAAATATTTCACCGAATATTGAAGGTTTCAATTTGCTCAATTTTGAAAAATTCGTTTCGTGTTTGGACGGGCGTTGAGACCCCCAAATGCGACCGAGCGATGCGTCGTTCCTATCGCCTTAAAGACGCTTTCGTTCTCTATTTAGAAAGTGCCACTGCGACGTCCTGGTCTTTAACTTAGCGAATCCCGGAGGATTCTCGTGTACGTCTGTAAAACATGGTCTTTCGGGCGTCCCACAAACTAAAAGGCACTATGCTAAATCGATTGGTGCCGGTCCGGTCCCGATCCGACTGTTGGTTATCACAGGAGAGGGATCCCCGAAAATTAGGTGAAAAAAACACCGCGTTTTTCCATTCATTTTTGTGTTAAAATTGACCCAGAGCGGGAACCGGATGCCGCAGGTCCCAAATTCTTCCACCGCCCGTTGCGGGTATACATCTCGCATCGAACGAACCGCTTTGGAGACACGGCGCACTTCAATCAAAAGAACGGCGTCCACAGATGTGATGAAAAAACTTGTTTTTTTTCGCTTACATTTTCCGCCGCACCGGGTGTACAGACAGTAGCGTATTTTTCCGCACGACGTAAAAAAAAAACGTGAAATCGACGCGGCAAGAGGACGCAGTCAAAAAATCGAGCCGCGGACTAAAATTGCTCCTCAAAGGTGCTAGAAACGATCTCCTGTTTTTGGCACCTGGAGGACGCCGTGTGCGACTTGCGTGCGGCAGACAGACACGGGTCGAAGGCCCGTTCAGTTTTACAACAGAAAATAACAATTTTTCGTTTCGTTGTCCAAGAGGAAAGGAGTTTTTGAAGAAACCGTGAAAAATCTAAAACCTACAGCCGCCCCCAGCGGGGGCGGAGCTTTATAAGGCTCGTCTAAAAAAACCTAATTTTTTGTTCAATTCACCGGAAAAAATTCAAGACGTAAGCCGCATTTTTACACACTTTTTTTTAATTTAAAAAAAATCTTGATTTTTGGACCCCTTTTTAGTTCAGGGAAGGCGCCTCGATTATTATCGAGGAAGATTACTCGATTAGTATATTTTAACAACTATTGGTTATTTAAAAATGATAAAAGTAATAAAATCATTTAAAAACCGAATTTATCACAAGTTAATTATTAAAGATAATGAAGATGAACTGTTTACAGATTCACAGCTAATTCATAGGATGAATAGGATTTTTTATGCAATTTAAATATTGTTTTTCTTCTTCTTATATTCTTCACTTTGGCACGCGCAAAAAAACATCATTTCGTGCTCCTTTCGAACCATTCGCGTACCCCTTGGTGTACGCGTACCACACTTTGGGAAATACTGGGTTAGGTTAATGTATAGAGAGGTTACTCTAGAGAATGCATGAATAAATAAAGAGAACATATAATACTAGACAAACAAGACTAGATAGTCAAGAATATATCCATAGATAAGAGTAGATAAACAAGGCTAGACATAGAAAACTAGACATACGAGAGAGACACTAGAGACTAGACAAATAAGATTAAGCAATGAGAAGTCCGAGTTTATCAAAGTCTATCGGTCTCCCTGCTGTATTCATAGCCCCAAACATGCCCGATGTTGTCCACATCGTCCACCAGGAAATGGCTTTCATCACGCGCCAAACATATGCTGTGAGCGACAAAGCAAGACATCAAACTTCTGCTGCATCTTGGGGTACCGGTCATGCTGTTGCTCGTATTCTCGAGCAAGACATCAAACTTCTGCTGCATCTTGGAGTACCGGTCATACTGTTGTTCGTATTCTCTGTGACCGCGGTGGCGGTACTCCCTGTTCAGGTCACAGTGCCTTCGGTAACATGTGTCGGTCTTGCCCCCCCCCCAACGAAGACATGCCGCCGCTGGTAGCGCCGCATCAACGTCAACCAGCGCCGGTACGCTTTGGCCTCGGCTGTCGCCGCCAGCAGCGCCCAAGCCCTCGTCATGAGCAAGAGACATATCATCGATCTAATCCCTGAGTTGCCACTGGTTGATTCCGACAAAGTCCATAAATTGACCAAAACTAAACAAGCTGTTTTAAGACTAAACATCTTTTTACGGCGTTTTAAAGCTTGAGCTGATATCCAAAAGGATACAAGTCTTCAGCTTTTTCGTGCCGGTTTAGGGTAAGATGCATAACAGGCGTCGTATCCAACGTCGAGGACCTCTAATCATCTGCAACAATCAAGGTTTGCGTCGCGCTTTAGGTAACATCCCAGGCAATGACTTGATCAACTAGAGCAAGTTGAACTTGCTGAAGCTCTATCCACATTCGAAATCCACATTCGAAAAGTTGGACAAGCTTTCCGGTAGCTGGAACAAACCCATCCACTGAGAAGAAGGGCTACAACCTTCCACAACCCAAAATGGCTAACACCGATGTGTCTAGGTTGTTGAAATCTGATCAAATCTAGAAAGTCTATCTTTTTACGCCGTTTCAAAGCATGGACTTCTATCCAAAATGTACACAAGTCTCAGCGTTTCCGTGCTGGTAAGGGTAAGATGCCTAACAGGCATCCAACGTGGAGAACCTCTGATCATTTACAACAAGGACCTAGGTTTGCGTTGCGCGTTCCGTAACATCCTAATGGACTTGACCAACGCAAGCAAGTTGAACTTGCTGAAGCTCGCTCCTGGCGGTCATTTAGACGTTTTATAACCTGGACCGATCCGCATTCGAAAGGTTGGACAAACTGGATCAAACCCTCCATTGAGAAGAAGGGCTACAACCTTGCACAACCTAAAACGTTGAGGATCTCCGATCTTCTACAAGGATCGCGCCTTTCGTAACATCCCCGGCATTGAATTGATCAATGTGAGCAAGTTGAACTTGCTGAAGCTCGCTCTCGGCGGTCATGTTGGACGTTTGATCACCTGAACTGAATCCGCATTCGAAAAGTTGGACAAGATTTCCGACAGCCGGAACAAACCCTCCACTGAGAAGAAGGACTACAACGTTCCACAACCCAAAATGTCCAACACCGACATGTCTAGGTTGTTAAAATCTGACGAAATGAAGAAGGTACTCCGTGCCCCATAAAATAAGGTTGACCGTAGTGCAAGTCGTCTCAATCCTTTCAAAGACGCCCGCGCTATTTTGAAACTCAATTCATGCTCTCCGGTTCTCAAGAGGTAAGCCATTTTGACCAAAAACGCACCAATTTGAGGGAAGAGGCTCTGGACAAGAAACGTCAAACGCTTCCAGAAAGTCATCCAGATATTAGGTCGGCTAAACGGCAGGCGAGAAGGAGGACGCTTAATTTGAAAGATAAGAGAGGTAAGCCCAAGAAGGTGAAGAAGCCCAAGGCTCCTACTCCAGTCAAGAAGTAATCTGTGACGCAGTTGATTAGGTTTTAAGTTTGATGTTCTGGTAAAATAAATTTAAAAAAAAACATGACAAGGCAGACACGCTTTTTTATAGCTTCCCTGCGACATCCAGGAGCCATATGGGCCTATAGAAAGACGGTTTCTCTATGTGTTTGTTTCCTTTTCTTAGGAGGACCAATCTGGGTCTCTCTCCAAATATCAGGGAAATTTCCATCCTTCATTATCGCGTTTGCAGTTTCTAGTATGAAGTCAGGACATATCTTTGCGGCAATTTTAAGAGCTTCCGGCGGTATACCGCCGGGTCCTGGCGTTTTATTATTCCCTAGTCGTCTGCTGGTTCTTTCTAATTCCTCAAGCGTGAAATCTTTAGTCTATGTCACTTCCGGTAGATCCCAATGTGGTGTACCTCAGCTTTAACCGCGAAACCGCTCGAGAAGCACACAGTACGCTATTAAAATCAGTAGCGGAAAAAAACCGCAAGTGAGGACCCTTGCATTAACTTTCTTGAGTCACAAAATCACGAGATTAAAATCCGCGGCGGTTTACACGTAGTGTGGCCTAGGCCTTAATTCCCGGGTGGCGAGTGCGTAGGCATTCCCTCAGACGTTTTCGTCTAGCTTTGTACATGGGGCACGCCAGTGTTCTCTTTTTGAAATATTTATTGCCTTCTTCAATAACATCTTTCCTTCTTTGTATCGTTTTCTGAGATACTGCACAGAGTCCGGGTTTCGGGCCATACATCCCCTTCTTTTTTTAGCGATGTCATCATAACCAGATCTTACCGCACGACCATTTTCGAAGAGCCCTAGTATGGAGACTTGGAATTAAAGTCACCGGCAATCAATTTCGGTTTCAGACAGACAAGACTAGAGATACAAGACTAGACAGACATGACTAGAGAGACAAGACTAGACAGACAAGACTAGACAGACAAGACTAGACAGACAAGACTAGACAGACAAGACTAGACAGACAAGACTAGACAGACAAGACTAGACAGACAAGACTAGACAGACAAGACTAGACAGACAAGACTAGACAGACAAGACTAGACAGACAAGACTAGACAGACAAGACTAGACAGACAAGACTAGACAGACAAGACTAGACAGACAAGACTAGACAGACAAGACTAGACAGACAAGACTAGACAGACAAGACTAGACAGACAAGACTAGACAGACAAGACTAGACAGACAAGACTAGACAGACAAGACTAGACAGACAAGACTAGACAGACAAGACTAGACAGACAAGACTAGACAGACAAGACTAGACAGACAAGACTAGACAGACAAGACTAGACAGACAAGACTAGACAGACAAGACTAGACAGACAAGACTAGACAGACAAGACTAGACAGACAAGACTAGACAGACAAGACTAGACAGACAAGACTAGACAGACAAGACTAGACAGACAAGACTAGACAGACAAGACTAGACAGACAAGACTAGACAGACAAGACTAGACAGACAAGACTAGACAGACAAGACTAGACAGACAAGACTAGACAGACAAGACTAGACAGACAAGACTAGACAGACAAGACTAGACAGACAAGACTAGACAGACAAGACTAGACAGACAAGACTAGACAGACAAGACTAGACAGACAAGACTAGACAGACAAGACTAGACAGACAAGACTAGACAGACAAGACTAGACAGACAAGACTAGACAGACAAGACTAGACAGACAAGACTAGACAGACAAGACTAGACAGACAAGACTAGACAGACAAGACTAGACAGACAAGACTAGACAGACAAGACTAGACAGACAAGACTAGACAGACAAGACTAGACAGACAAGACTAGACAGACAAGACTAGACAGACAAGACTAGACAGACAAGACTAGACAGACAAGACTAGACAGACAAGACTAGACAGACAAGACTAGACAGACAAGACTAGACAGACAAGACTAGACAGACAAGACTAGACAGACAAGACTAGACAGACAAGACTAGACAGACAAGACTAGACAGACAAGACTAGACAGACAAGACTAGACAGACAAGACTAGACAGACAAGACTAGACAGACAAGACTAGACAGACAAGACTAGACAGACAAGACTAGACAGACAAGACTAGACAGACAAGACTAGACAGACAAGACTAGACAGACAAGACTAGACAGACAAGACTAGACAGACAAGACTAGACAGACAAGACTAGACAGACAAGACTAGACAGACAAGACTAGACAGACAAGACTAGACAGACAAGACTAGACAGACAAGACTAGACAGACAAGACTAGACAGACAAGACTAGACAGACAAGACTAGACAGACAAGACTAGACAGACAAGACTAGACAGACAAGACTAGACAGACAAGACTAGACAGACAAGACTAGACAGACAAGACTAGACAGACAAGACTAGACAGACAAGACTAGACAGACAAGACTAGACAGACAAGACTAGACAGACAAGACTAGACAGACAAGACTAGACAGACAAGACTAGACAGACAAGACTAGACAGACAAGACTAGACAGACAAGACTAGACAGACAAGACTAGACAGACAAGACTAGACAGACAAGACTAGACAGACAAGACTAGACAGACAAGACTAGACAGACAAGACTAGACAGACAAGACTAGACAGACAAGACTAGACAGACAAGACTAGACAGACAAGACTAGACAGACAAGACTAGACAGACAAGACTAGACAGACAAGACTAGACAGACAAGACTAGACAGACAAGACTAGACAGACAAGACTAGACAGACAAGACTAGACAGACAAGACTAGACAGACAAGACTAGACAGACAAGACTAGACAGACAAGACTAGACAGACAAGACTAGACAGACAAGACTAGACAGACAAGACTAGACAGACAAGACTAGACAGACAAGACTAGACAGACAAGACTAGACAGACAAGACTAGACAGACAAGACTAGACAGACAAGACTAGACAGACAAGACTAGACAGACAAGACTAGACAGACAAGACTAGACAGACAAGACTAGACAGACAAGACTAGACAGACAAGACTAGACAGACAAGACTAGACAGACAAGACTAGACAGACAAGACTAGACAGACAAGACTAGACAGACAAGACTAGACAGACAAGACTAGACAGACAAGACTAGACAGACAAGACTAGACAGACAAGACTAGACAGACAAGACTAGACAGACAAGACTAGACAGACAAGACTAGACAGACAAGACTAGACAGACAAGACTAGACAGACAAGACTAGACAGACAAGACTAGACAGACAAGACTAGACAGACAAGACTAGACAGACAAGACTAGACAGACAAGACTAGACAGACAAGACTAGACAGACAAGACTAGACAGACAAGACTAGACAGACAAGACTAGACAGACAAGACTAGACAGACAAGACTAGACAGACAAGACTAGACAGACAAGACTAGACAGACAAGACTAGACAGACAAGACTAGACAGACAAGACTAGACAGACAAGACTAGACAGACAAGACTAGACAGACAAGACTAGACAGACAAGACTAGACAGACAAGACTAGACAGACAAGACTAGACAGACAAGACTAGACAGACAAGACTAGACAGACAAGACTAGACAGACAAGACTAGACAGACAAGACTAGACAGACAAGACTAGACAGACAAGACTAGACAGACAAGACTAGACAGACAAGACTAGACAGACAAGACTAGACAGACAAGACTAGACAGACAAGACTAGACAGACAAGACTAGACAGACAAGACTAGACAGGCAAGACTAGACAGACAAGACTAGACAGACAAGACTAGACAGACAAGACTAGACAGACAAGACTAGACAGACAAGACTAGACAGACAAGACTAGACAGACAAGACTAGACAGACAAGACTAGACAGACAAGACTAGACAGACAAGACTAGACAGACAAGACTAGACAGACAAGACTAGACAGACAAGACTAGACAGACAAGACTAGACAGACAAGACTAGACAGACAAGACTAGACAGACAAGACTAGACAGACAAGACTAGACAGACAACACTAGACAGACAAGACTAGACAGACAAGACTAGACAGACAAGACTAGACAGACAAGACTAGACAGACAAGACTAGACAGACAAGACTAGACAGACAAGACTAGACAGACAAGACTAGACAGACAAGACTAGACAGACAAGACTAGACAGACAAGACTAGACATTCAAGACTAGTTATACAATATTAGATGGACAAGACTGGCTTAAAATAAACAAAAAATCTGAATCAATTGAGACAATGTCGGAGTAATAACAAATTAATTGAAAATAAATTAGTCTCTGTGGCTGTGTGGATTGGACATTAGTCTGGTTGAGTTGGCGGATTTAGTATTAGTCTAAATCTATTATGATACAATTAGTGACTGCAATTGGATCATTAACACGTTTCTATTTCGAGTGTCACACCCAGCAATTAACTAGTTTTGCATCGAACTATCTTAACAACGACTAGTAGCTATAGCCCGCGGCTTCGCTTGCGAATACTTTTATACGAGTTAAGTTAATTCAGGTCAGATTAGTTTGGCAAATATTAATAAGCTTGCGAGTAATGGAAGGCTAATATTAAGTTAGACCGCAAGTAAGATTCGAAAATTGTTAAGTTGTAATAAAACAAACATTTGCACAACTCATTTTCTCTAATATTTGCGTATGGATTTTTTTCAAACTCTGCACAGTAATTGCTTATGAATGAAGTTAAAAAAGTTAATAAGTTTGAACGCAATCGAATGGTTAGTTTCAAAGTTATTGTTTGTTGCAGACACATTTTCTAAAATTTAGAAATTTTCTAAAATTTCTAGATCGTTTTTAAACAGGTCTCCTCACCAAGTCTTATTGTTTGAAACAATATTAATAAATTTTACTTTAATATATTAAGCTTTAAGAAGATCTAAAGTTATATTTATTCCACGAGTTACGTTATTACAATACAATTAATATTATATTAAGATTTAATCCTTTTGTATGAGTCTTGTAACTATTTCCTCTGAATGTCCACTTGGTCCAGTTAGTTTCTCATCAATTACAATCATTCGCCAATTTTCCCATAAACTAATTCCCAGCACAGCGATTTGCGAATCTGCCGTCCCTCAAACTCATTTAATCTTTAAAGCAAACCTCCGAATCGACCATTAAGACGTAATGGTCTCGACGCACTTAAGCCATTTAATCCAATGAAACTTGAATTCATTATATGGGCCAAGGGCTTCAACAACTGAATCACAACACAACCGACGATTTAATTTTAGCACAAACCGAACGAACAAAATTAGACTTTCGCGTCTTAATATCGACTCTGTAGTCTATTCTGAACAAAAAAATGCGTAGATAAATATTCTAATTATCTTAAGCACGTCTTAATTATCTCAGATTGTTGCTGAAGCAACTTGATTTCCGCTCTTAATTCAATTCTAATTAGTATCTAGAAAATTGTGTTTATACTAGAATCTAGGAATGTTGTTAACTGTATTATATTTAGTTAGTTAGGGTCATTTAGTGACCCTAACGATTAAGGTCAGTTAGTTAGGGTCATTATCTCCGTGTTGGGCTAGACATAACAAACACAAACTAACTTGTCTTATAACCAGGCTAGCTATTATTGATGAGCTAGTGGTAAGACTAGGGCAAATCTCTTGTAACAAGCCTAAACAACTTGGTATTGATATACACTACATACTAAACTAAAAATCAAAGTGAAAATAAAAATATCTAGTCTTATCTCTCTAGTTTTGATTTAATTTAATCTTGTTTTAATTTAGTCTGACTAGGTTAACTCTAATGTATTTAATCTTGTCCGCGTATTTTGTTTGTTTGGTGCAGGGGTGTCCAACCAGCATGGCCATACAAATTTTTGAGTGGAAAGGAAATATGATAAGATAGTCTAATAGTCTGAAGATATCACAGTGTGATGAAACAGGTTTGATGAAAGTGAAACTTAATAGATAGTTGCCGTATTCATCTTATCATAATTACGAGGTTTAGTTTAAACATAATTTTAGTTTTAGTTTATCATAATTACGAGGTTTAGTTTAGTCTGAAACTATTCAAGAATGGAAAGGGAATATCTTCAAATACCTTTAAATGTGTGAACGAGGAAGAAAGTTGTTTGCTCTTAAGATATAGAGATAAATATGTGGCATAAAACACCACTTTTTCCGTGGCTCAGAGTGGCTCAGAGAAACAAAGAGGTTGGACATGTCTGGTTTAGGGTCTTGCCTTTTGTATTTATGCCTATCTGTCTAGTTTTACTCAAATAGTCTTGTCTGCCTTGGATCCATTTGTTTGTTTAGTATCAAATATAGTTTAATATCTAAATATAATCTATACAAGTTTAAGCCAATTGGAACTTATCTAATCTATATTAGCTTATTGATGTTCTGGAATGCTCTTAAGTTATGGAGATATACTTGTGGCCTAAAACTCCACGACTTCTTCTAATGTGGCTCAGAGAAACTAAAAGGTTGGACATCCCTGGTTTAGTGTCTAGCCTTTTGTATTTGCACTTATCTGTCTAGTCTTCCTCACTTAGTGTTGTCTGCCTTGCATTCATATTTGTTTTGTATCCTATAATACTTGAATCCAATTGTAATTTATCTAATCTAGATTAGTCACTGACCATACGTTACAATAAAGATTAATTAAAAAATTAATTAGAACCGAAGTTGAGAGCCAAATGTTTCTCTCGAGTTAGTAAACATCGCACAAAAAAAAGTCGTTGCCAATTCGAATTTACCTCGGGATAGAAAACGTTCAATTCCATGTCTGTTTGGGGGTGCGAGTGTCAGCAGTAAGTGTGCATCATTTATCCTCGGATTGTTCCGCGAATTGTTTTGCGTGCGGGCGCGAATTTTGTCGGCGTCGCGGGCTCGAGTTCGAAAACACTGGCCAACAATTTCGCGACCCGCGGGCCCGTTTATTTTTCACTTTTGGCAAACGGCCGTGCAATTTTCGGCCTGCGCCTCTGGCTCCCGCCGAACGCGTTACATCGATTTACGTTCTATTTTTAAAACTCCACCAACACGTGAATCGACCACAAACAAATAAATAGTGGCGTATATAAATATTCTCTAATCATCTTAAACGAGTCGTTATTACCTCAGATTGGTTCTAAAGCGTCTTTATTTTAAGGTCAGGTTAGGTTAAGCTAGCTTAGGTTAGATTAGATTCGAGAAGTGGAAGGTGGCAAAACTAGTGCTACTCAGTAAACACCAAAATCTGACGAATGAAGCCGCTGGATTCAGACCACTCTGTCTTCTGGATGTAGGAGTTGGTAAGCTTCTTGAACAATTACTGGTAGGAAGGAAATTAATCTGTCGGAGAAACAATTCGGTTTAAGACCAGGTAGATAAACTATTGACGCCATAAGAAAGGTGGTGGAGGTAGCGGAGGCTGCCAAAGCCAAAGAACATGGAGGACAAGGAAGATCTGTCTTCTAATAACGCTCGACGTGAGAAATGCGCTCATCTCTGCAGGGTGGCAGAACAACATGAACTAAGCGACAGAGGCAGGGCTACCCTACTTTCTTCGAATAATCCGAAGCTACCTCAGAAACAGAAAAAATGTTATGAGGCAGAAAATAGAAGAGTAGAGCACGAAATCAGCTGTGGTGACCCACAGGGCTCAGTAATGGGCCCAACATTATGGAACATCCTCTATGATGGAGTGCTCAGGGGAACACTGACGACCTGGCTATAATAATCAGCGAGAAAACGGAAAATATAGTTTCGTGTAAGGCAAACGAAGCAATGAAGCTGGTAGATGAGTGGCTGGAGGGGAAACTGCTGAAACTAGCACCCGAAAAGACTGAGGCTGTCGTAAGGCAAGAGACAGTTGCGTCCGATAGTCCTAAAGATTAAACATGTCACAATAACGCCCAAAAACGCGGTGAAGTACCTAGGAGTAATCATCGTTAAAAGTCTGTCGTTCAGCGACCACGTTTCTAAAGCGACGGAGAAAGCACAGAATACGACCGTTGCGCTGGAGTGGCTAATGCCGAACGTGGATGGTCCTACTGCGAGTAAATGAAGGCTGCTGTGTTCGGTAGCCCACTCAGTGATGCTCTACGGAGCAGCAGTATGGGGAAAAGCCATGAACAAAGAACAAACTGGCAAAAGTACAACGGAAACTGGCTCTAAGAGTCAGTAGGGCATACAGAACAGTATCGATGGAAGCCATTCTCGTGATCTCTGGAATGCCGCCCATCGAACATCTGGTGACGGAGAGAACACGTATATGGCGAAACTCCTTGGAACGATGTCAAAAAAGACGCTAGAAACAGATTGACTGATACGATGTATAAGACCAGGGAGGAGGAATGGGACAACACCGAAAAAGGAAAGTGGACAAGGAGCATAATACCAGACGTACAGAAATGGGTCAGCAGAAAACACGATGAAGTGAATTATTACGTCAGACAAGTACTCAGTGGCCACGGTTGTTTCCGAAACTATCTACATAGGATTGGAAAAGCATATTCATTCATACCGTATTTGAATGTATACATTGGAAAAAGGCAAGAAAAGATCTACCAGAAACAATAAAGCCAGCTGACTTCGTAGATAAAATGATTGAGACAGAAAAGATCTGGAAAATACTGTAATCCAGCTAATCCTAATCCAGAAAGAGAAGGACGAAAAGGCCCGCCAGAAAAAAAGCAGGCAGGCAACTGTTGATATAAATCAAATGAAGTTATGCGAAGAGCAGTCCCGTTGGGTTCACACAACATGAGTGGTTTTAGTTGGTAGGCTCGGCCAAGGGGTCCTGAATCCAACACCACCTGGTAAGACTAGGTGTCTTTGAGGTTTCCCCTCCTCCCGCAAAAAAGGTTAGATTAGATTAGACTAGAGTTCCAGAAATCGAGCCATGGTTCATGGTACTACCTATCGCAAGTACTAAGCGGGCACGGAAGCCGCATACATTAAAAGCACCGGAAAGGTAGAAAACGGCAGCAGAACGACAAACTGCCAGAGGATAGACTCTGACAAGGGCGTACCCAGCGAGGGGCAGGGGGGGGGGGCTAGAATCCACCATAAATATCTGTTTTGAGGTGCACCCAACGAATCCGATCGATTTTGGAAAATGTCTGTTTGTGTGTAGTGTGTGTCCACCCGCGCGGATAAAGTTACACGGTGGCCACCTCAAAATTTTTCAATAGACACAAATGAGATTTATTTTTCAGGAATTAGGATAAGAGGAAAAAGGATCGAGACAGTAGCAGTGGAAGCGGAAGTGATCATGACCATGACAACACTGAAGTGCCACGATTATTTAAGTCACTGTGACACCAGACAAGTCGGGCAACTACCAAATTCTACAGCAGTACCTGTCAACATAGCTGCCCCTGTCGATTATTCTCCATCAACATCTCAACAAGCCTGTGTCAATCCCGAACTTACAATAAATGATTGCTATCACGAAAATTATATTGGTCGTTATGTTGGGTTGGCTACCCAGTTAACAGTCAAATAGAAGAAGAATTTGTTAGGAAATCCCAGGGTTCCACCAAGGAATTACGATTTTGAAACTGATGCAAGTCATTTGATAAGAAAATTCAACCATACTTGGTTAGATCAATATGAACCGTGGCTAGTATATTCAAAGCGACTAAAAGGTGCTTTTTGCAAGCACTGTGTACTGTTTCCTCCCGTCACTGGCACTGTTAGAAGAGTTTTAGGATTATTTGTGATCAGGTTATTCACAAAATTCAAAAATATGCACGAATACTGCCGAAATCATGCCACCACCAACCTTCACTTATCTGCAACAACTGCTGCAAAGGCTTTTCTTCAAAATATACCTGTGGATGTTCAACTGCAAAGTGGCCACCAAAAAGCAATCGAAGAAAACAGGCAAATATTGTCATCAATTCTTTCTTGTATAGTATTTTGCGGTATGCATGATATGCGTGATAGAGGAAAGGAAGCAGATGGAGGAGTTTTATTAGATTTATTGAATTTACGAATTGATTCTGGCGATAAGAAATTGAAGACTCATCTGGAAAAGTGTGGCCGTAATGCAGTTTATACGTCGCCAAAATTACAAAATGAATTAATTTCTTTATGTGGCGAAGTTATTAGGGAGAGAGTATAATAAGTGATGTTAAAAAAACACTGGCATACGCGGTCTTAGCTGATGAAACAGCGGACATAGCTGGGAAAGAACAGCTATCAATTGGCTTGCGGTTCTACGATGCATGCAAGGGGATAATCCGAGAAAAATAAATGCAAAATATTGCGTAGGATTGGGTTTCGATGGCTGCTCTTCAATGGCAGGCAAAGAGGGCGGTGTACAAGCAATTTTAAGGAAGAAATATTCTCGAGCATTATATTTTAGCCACAAACTAAATCTTGTAGTGAACCCCCCTTCAACCCCCCCCCCCCCCGAAATATGCAAACCTGTTAAAATTGGTGCATTTCTGTTACTATATTTTCTTAAACCCCCCCCCCCCCCCCCACCGAAACTAAATCCTGCTCTTAAAACCCCCCCACCGAAACTAAATCCTGGTCTTAAAACCCCCCAAAACTAAATCCTGGCTACGCCCATGACCCCAGCTTTAGCTTTAACAAAAGCAAAAGCTGGGGTATTTTTTTATAAATTTTTTATAAAATTATTATTTTATTTTTTTATACAAACCGTATCAGTCCGTATCAGGCATGTCTCGTGATTAATACAACTTCTCGGTAGTTTTTAGTTCCCCATTCTTTCCTTGAAACAAATATGGGCTGCCCCCCCCTAGTTCAGATCCTAGGTACGCCCTTGGACTCTGAATATACTACCTTCCAAAGTCCTCAATGGGCTGACCTAAGAAATGCAGCAGGTTGGTAGTGGACCTCAAAATTACAGCAGAGCGGGTGGTAGGAGAGCCATGATATTAACTCAGGAAATATGGTACACCTGATGATTGTTCACACTTATGCCGCAAAAGGGTCCGGAACCCTTTTGCGGCATGAGTGTGAACACCATTCACAAAAGTTTAGATGAAGAAATAAGAGAACAATGGATGAAAACCTGGAAGGAACTTCCAGGGTTGAGACAATCTAAAGTAATAACCAGAAAAGGACAAAAGCTTGCTTGAAACTAAACAGGAACAAGCTTACAATTCTGACAGGAGTCCTCACGGGGCACTGTAGACTTGAAACACCTCAAGACCATAGGTTTAGAAGAAGGTGATAGATGCAGATTCTGTCGTTCAGCAGAAGAAAACCGCTATACATTTGCTTAAAGACTGTGGAGCACTGCTCCGCAAGAGACAGATATACCTTGAGGCCGACTGCTTGAACGCAGAGGAGTTGCAGTCCTTGAATCTCACCCAGATCCTAAAATTCCTAAAGGAATCAGCACTAGAGGAGGCGCTCTAAATGGGTAAGTATACCAACGCTTAGAGGAAGAGGGTGGGGTACAATAGATCTAAAAAGTTTGCAGTACAAGTCACCACCAAATCTACAATCTACTACCAGGAACGAGGACCTCTAATGGAAAGGAACACCACTTTGAGGTAATGTGAACGCGGTTTCGAAGTGGAATACATATCCTGGTGGTCCTGGAGACTCCACGGAGCCAGGTGGCTTCGTGCGTGTAGTACAGCATTTCTCTTCCTCCCACAAAGACAAGACCAGACAAGACCAGACAAGACTAGATAAGATCAGACTAGACTAGACAAGTGGACAAAGACTTAGTGGACCAAAAAACTGATCCCGGTTATAATAAAGTGGACAATCATGAAACATGGAGAGGTGGGTTACCACCATGGGGAGGTGGGTGGCCATGGCTGTTTTGCAGCCTACCTGAAATGGTTCCATCTGCAGGAATCTCCCCACAGTAGGTGGAGTCTTCCACCTTCTGTGGGAAGGCAAACACAGCGGTACATACCGCTTTCAGGACAAGAGAAAGATTTGAGATGGAGGTACACAAATGGAGAGACCTTAACGAACAGGAACATAACAGCACTCATGCAGAGGAGTGATGAAGACTAGAAGGTTGTAGAAAAAGGTATGAAGAAATTTATTTATAAAAAGGAAGAGGAAGAAATAAGAAGGAATAATCAACTAGTGTAGAAAGAAATATTAGAACAGCTCTCCTTAGAAGAAACGCTTTTGCGATGCCGAGGGATACAGGGAGCATTTCAGCTGGTAGATTCGATCCAGCTAGTGCTGGCGACGCCCCCCCCCCCCAAAAAAAAGACGAGACCAGACGAGACAAGACGGGTCAATCCAGTCCAACTGAGAAGGCTCCAACACCTGATAACCTTCCGCCAGAAGTGGGAAAAAAAGCTGCCACATCGGAAATAGAGCTGTTTAAAGCCATTTTAAATGAATTATTGGAAAAAAATACGTTCCCTCACACATCGCATGTGCCAAAGCTAATACTAATTAAGAAACCTCCAAAGAAAGAAGAGGAAGCTGCGAAATACAGACCAATTTTCCTGATCAACGTGCTCGGAAAACTGTACGAAAACCCCATTAACCAAAGACTCCAGAATGGAATCGAGGAGAAAGGCGGTTTCTCAGAAGGTCAATGTGGATTTAGAAGTGGGAGCAACTAGGAACGACACAGCAATGTGTAGTAATAAAGCCGATTGGAGCGACGAATCCTCAGCATACCACATAGAGCAAAATGCTATCAAGTGCTATGCAGATGGTTCAAAGACGAATGCCCTACACGAAGTAGTAAAAATATCAAGGGTATCAAACGAAACTGGGGTACTAAGATGGTGCGCCCTGATACTAGTAGATGTTAAGAATGCTTTTAAAACTGCGCCATGGCGTCTGATAATAAATAAAATGGAAGAAAGAGGAATCCCCACGTGCCTTATAAACATCGTCAAAGACTATTTTACAGATAGATGGATACAAATTGACAGAAACATCTGGAAATAAATAGGGTGTTCCACAGGGTTCTGTTATAGGACTGACCCCGTGGAATATCTTATATGAAGACATAATGCATAATGCAGGTATCTGAAAGCGTTAAGGACTGGACTGGACTAGACTAGACTAGACTAGACTAGACTAGACTAGACTAGACTGGACTAGACTAGACTGGATTGGATTTACTTTATGTTATATTAGGATAACTTTATGTTAGATTATCCATATACTTGTACTTGAGCGTGGCTATGATTAAGCAGAGAACAAAAAGGTCTTTGTTCCTCAAGGGCCAATGGAGCTATCTTTAAAAAATAGGAAGAAGAGTGGACACAGGATAGGATGGCTGCTAAGTGGACGAAGGAACTAATTCCTGAATAAAAGCCATGGATCCAAAGAGAACTCGATGAAATTGGATACCACCTCACCCAGTTCCTGACATGGCTGCTTTAATAGATACCCTATCTCTTTAGATTTAAAATACTCCCAAATGAAGAGTTTAGATATTACGGACAACGCCGGAGTACAAGGTTCTGCGGTGCGACAGGTGGCACACTATAAGGTACCAGAAACAACATCATCCTCCGCTGCCTCCAAGCGATCCATGTTGTAACGTTATATTTATATAAACTACCTATATAATACATTCACTCGATTAACTCATAAACAGTTCATTTTAGAACGAAAAGGAAAAGTTATCCTGAGTTAATCGATGGAAATCCGGTCGGATCCGGCCGGATTGGAATCCCTATTCATAATCTGCTCTATACATAATCTGCTTCAACATCTCGATTCGACACTTGATATTTTCGTTTATATTAATAAACAACGCACACGTGTTGGCAACATCCAATAAACTTTGGCAGAAACATTGTGTTTAACACTTCCCTACGCAAAATACGATTCGCAACTGCAAAGCGTGCAAAATAAATGATTAGATATATTAAAACATGTATAGTAGTAATATCTTAATTATTACAATTTGCAACAAATGGCAAAAAAATTTGCAAAAAAGGGATCCAACCACTCACAATTTTTTTTATTAAGTTTGTAGAGTGGTAAATTAGTTCGACAAAGTCTGTATTTCATGTATTTAGAAACTTTCTACCTGTATGACTTGTTAACTGTCAATCGCCTCGTCATAAATAATTGACCTTCTAATGTCAATAAGATTTGCGTATTTGGCGTAAAAATTCGTAGTTTCGGCCTTGGTTTCGTTGCCGCTGCACTTCCGACTGAATCCAATTTATCTAGAACAGAATCCGTGCACAAGGTGCTTCCACTTTCCAAATGGGAAACGATAGGAACTCGCAAATCTTGCGAACGACAATAATAAAATCCGAACCGAAAAAAACCAATTATAATTTGTTGAAATGGATTCACGTTTGATTGAAATTTATTCGGTTTTTTATACATAGTTTGTAGACCTTGAGACTAGTAAACCATTTACGGTTTTAGTTTTTTCGTTTGAGATTTCATCTCTCTCTGAATAGAATTCTTTTATGTGAACATTTTATTTCTTCTGAGAAATTTTGATTTTTAAATGAAGTTGCTAATTAATAGTGTTAATTACACTTCCAATTACTGATTACAATTACTGATTTAAAATAGAATATTTATAACTTTGTTTGAGTTATAATGATGTTTTTAACTACAGATAATCCACGTTAAGGTAGACTTCCGAGCAAAGCGGCTCTGGCGTCACTAACGCAGCGATTTTGACGCGGCGACATAGTGATAGTATTATGCACTATGGAAACGTATGAGGCTCAATTCGAGCTAAATGACACAGACGCACTGACGCTGAGCGCATCAGTGTAGCTGCGCTCGAATGGCACCTCATACGTTTCCATAGTGCATAATACTATCGCTATGTCGCCGCGTCAGTATCGCTGTGTTAGTGACGCCAGAGCCGCTTTGCTCGGAAGTCTACCTTAAAGCAGATTAATTTTTTGGAGAAATCAAATATTTAACCATAGCATTATGACCTTAGCAGATATCCAGAGCAGATATGTAAAACTATTTAACAATAGCTTTATGACAACAGCAGATACCCAGAACAGATATGTATATAATAGTATATTTTGTAACTAGGGCGGTAAGTTTGCTCAAGAGGGCCATTGACAATACCGCCCGTGTTACAAACAATATTTTTCTTCCTCGTGTGAGGGGATGTATCTTACAAGTTTGGGATCCAGGGGCCATCAAAAAAAAAATGGAATCAAAAATGAAGAATTTGCTTTTTAAATTGCCTCCGGTGGTGTGGTTTCGTCATACGAACTCTCCTCAGTCTCCGGTATCACCATAGAATTTACACTCATTTTAAAACGTCATTCTTTAATTTTTATTACTATTTTATAATGAAAAAAAAATTCTGACACTTCACGTCACTTTTTTAATATCGAACTCTTGATTGTGTTTATTTTATTTGTGTTTGTTTCAGGTTATGTGAAAATACAAGGTGGCATTTCTCGTATTAAAAAACGTGCGTCAAGAAGCACCTTTCGCGCATGAGTAATAAAAATACTATAAGCTGATGATGAAAAAATACTATAGCATTATGACCATATCAGATACCCATAGCAGATATATAAAAATATCTACCCATAGCATTATGACCATAGCAGATACCCATAGCAGATATATAAAAATATCTACCCATAGCATTATAGCTATAGCAGATATGTAAAAATATCTATCCATAGCTTTATGACCATAGCAGATACCCATAGCATATATGTAAAACATCTACCCATAGCATTATGATCAAAACAGATATGTAAAAAAATGTACCCATAGCATTATGGTTATAGCAGATACGCAGAGCAGATATGTAGAAATATCTACCGATAGCATTATGACCATAGAAAATACTCATAGCAGATATGTAAAAATATCTATCCACAGCAATTATCTTCGTTTGAAGTTCAATTTGGAGTGCATTGGAATATATTATATTTAGTACATGGTTATGTGCTAAATCCAGACATTAATATAATTTACGAGCAATTTTTTACAAACCATTTGTCTGTTATTTAACACGTTTTTTTATGTAATCGAACGGGATATTTATAAGTTTTTCGCGGAACTGTTTTGTACGCCGTTTGAGGTAAAGGAAACGACCAAAGCTCTATTGTTAGATGTCTCTAGATGGAGATGTTAGTTCATCGATGACTCAATTTGTTTCGCCTCCCATAAAGATCTAATTGACAATTACACCATTCATTTGATAAAACAACATTTTGAATTGAAAAAATGAATTTAATAAAACATAATAATAACAAAATATGTTTCCATTTAAAACTTGGATTTACAGAAATTCAAATTCACTTTACAAACAAATATGCGATAATGACAAATAAACCAATTTATAAAACTGGAACATAGCTTGAATATATAAATATATTCAACCTTTCCGAAGCTCTATAATATTATTAAGTTTTTTCAATACTACAAAATAAATCTCGTGTTGAAACACAACATGTAAACTAATAATGAATGTTGAACCATTAAACTAATAATTGAATCAATGTTGAATCCAAAGTTTGGCAGAAACTAAAACTTTTCGCAAGTTTTTTCCAAATTTTTAATTCTTTCATTTTCACTTCTTCATTAAATTTCATCATTATTCAAATCATCATTACGATTATAATCGATTCATAATTCAAATCGCGACGAATATATAAACATATAATAATATGCTAGAAGCTAAAAAACTGAATCTATAAAGACTAATCTATACATATAACTAGCTTATATTTATAGCCAAAATATAACTAGCCTAACTTAATCTATACTAGCTAAGTCCATTAGTAAACTATTTTATTTCATCTGTATTTGTACATCTGCATTTCTTGACTATTTTGAATAGATTTCTTTCGAGACGCATTTCTTTTTGAGAGAAACTTTACGCTTTCACGAAGAGTTTTACTCTTTCTGTGGATGGCCGAAACGTTTCGAATTCGACATGAAGATTTCGGCGAGCGCATTTACACGGAATATCTAAGCGACTCCACGCTAGAGGTAGCTGATACAGCCGATCATTTTCTCAAAAACTTTCGAATACAACGACCATACAGAGACAACATCGACCAGATTAGTCTGAGTAAAAAACAAGACTAGGCAGAGAATAAGAGATTAGATAGATGGACTAGCCCGTGAATAAGCAAACTAGATAGAGTGCACTAGGCAGGTAACGCTAGATAGAGACTACTAGATAAAAGAATTAATATGCAGGACAAAGATAATTTGTAATTAAAAACAAAATAATTAGCATGTAAGTAAATGTTATCTAAATAAAATTAGAGTAAAAGTATACAAGACTGATAAGACTGGAAATTCTAGACTATTTTTACTCGGGGGAAGCTCTCACTAAACCCGCTATTCCACCTTGGATTTTAATATACGCCACCCTGGTATCGCATAATTTGCATTCATTCGGGATGGGCAGCCCGGACGGTTTACTGAAAAACCGTCCTAGTTGTTGTCTCCCCGACCAGGATTCGAACCCGGGTCTCCCGCATTGAAAGGCGGGTATCTATTTCAATTTTCTATTCTATTTCAAATTTGTTTATTGATAAATTGTTCCGAAATCATAAAATAAATTTATAATACACAAACATTTCTTCTCTGAAGAGTACCTACTTAATTAAAAGTATCAATCTCTAAATTTCAAGTTTTAGTTCTGCGACTCCAGTTATACCACTATTTTCATGGTTTAACATGCCAATAGTGATACAACTGTACGTCATTAACATGTTTGGTTAAAAATTCTTAAAATACATATTCGTTCGAAAGTCATATCAAAATAGCAGTAAGATGTACCAAAAAAAAATAAAAGTTAACCAGCAAAATAATTAAAATTTCATTAAAATTTTAATACGGCAGTTAAACCGTCTTAAGTTGAGACCAATAACTAAAAATTTTGTCATTCACTCACTGATTCATCCTCAAAAATTGGCATGTTCTGATAGGGAAGTTTGTGTTTTAAAATGATTTGTGTATTATGTCGTCGTATGTTCGTCAGGTCTCGTACTAGTCTGTTCGGATGTCGTTTGTTAGTCTGCGTCTTGTAAAATTTTTGAGAATGTTCGTAAATGTACTCAGTAAATCTGGATATCACTCCTTCTTCGTGTAAGTCATCAATTTTGCTGTATCTGTCCTTGTTCAAGGCCATTCTCAGGCACTTGTTTTGGAACCGCTGAAGAGTCAACAGGTTGGTCTTGGCAGCACTGCACCAAGCCGGTGCTGCATATACTAAAACTGGCCGAATAATGGTTTTATAGAATAAAATTTTGTTTTCTTTTGCTAAATGACTATTTTTGTTCAAAAGGGAGTAGATGGATTTTAGTGTGGCAAATGTTCTTTTGATGGTGTTTTTTATGTGTGTCTTGTAGCAAAGTCGTGAATCTAAATATACACCCAGGTATTTTACCGCCCTCTTAGGGGGTACTTGGTTTGTGTCAATTTTTGGTGGGTAAATAAGTTTTGTGTTGGTGTATTTTCGTGTAAAAGTGATGGTTTCCGTTTTTTTAGTGTTTAATGTAATTTTCCAAAGTTTAAAGAATTTAATGATTTGATCAACATGAATTTGGGTCTTTTTGTGTGCAGTGATGGCGCTGTGTGAGTGATTGTAAATGGCAGTGTCGTCGGCGTAAAGGGCAAGTTTTGTCTGTGGCATTGTTGGTATGTCGTTGATGTATAAATTGAATAAAATCGGAGCTAGAATCGACCCTTGAGGTACACCGACTACAATTCGTCTTAGTCTTGAGTATTTGTCATTTATCAATACTCTGAAGTGACGGTCCGTCAAGTAGCTGTGTACTAATTTGATGATTGTCCGTGGAAATTTTAATTTTATTAATTTAAATAAAAGTACGTCGGGCCAAACTCTGTCGAAAGCTGTATATATGTCTAGTAATGTCATGGCTGTTACGCTATGTTAAAGTTAAATTTAATGTCTGTTGTTATTCTGCAGATCTGTTGGACGGTTTTGTGTTTCTGTCTAAATCCAAATTGATTGTCCGTCATAATTTTTTGTCGCTTAATATGTTTGTTTAGTCTCGTTAGTATAATTTTCTCCGTAATTTTGCCGAGTGTGTTTAATAAACTAATAGGTCTGTAACTGTTCGGGTCTGAGTCGGTCTTTCCTGTCTTCAGTATTGGTACAACATTGGCCACCTTCCAGGACGGCGGAAAGTATTGTAGTCTTAAAATTCCATTAATTAAGTGGGACGATTGCTTTTTGCGAAAGGTTTCTTTTAAATTTTGTTTTGTATTTGGTCCGGTCCTGGTGATTCATCCTCGGTCCTTCAAATATTTGAAAATTGATTTAATTTCTATAGGACTAGTCGTAAGTTTGTGGTATGTGTCCGTAAATTCCTCCTGTCCGTAAAGTCTGTTCATGAATTGTCTAACTGTTTTTACTATTCTATTTTGTCTGATGTTTAGTTCTGGGTCAATTTTGTGTATTTCTTCAAATGTGTCTGCAATAAGTTCCGCCTTTTCTAGGTTGGACGTAGCCAATGTTGTTCCACTTTTGAGCGTCGGTATAGGTTTGTATGTTGTCTTAAGTCTTTTGGTCATCCTCCAAATGGAGTTGTCTTTTGTCGTCAGTTCACTTAGCTTCTTAGTCCATTTGTCATTTCTAAATTTAAAAATTTCTGTCCTTATCTGCCTTGTTAATGTATTCATCTTTTGTTTGTCCGTTATGTCTCTGTATCTTTTCCAGCCTCGTCTGTGTCTGTTTTTGGTGTCTGGATCATAATTTTTATGTCTTCGGGCAACTGTTCGTTCAATGGGTCACATTTTCTATATTTGATTAATTTACGTTTTACCAGAGAAATTTTTTTAGACAATTTTCTAATCTCTGAGTCAATTTCTTCCGTCGTGTCTACACGTTTAATAGTAATCTTTCTGTCCAATAGTCGCCTAAATTCTGTCCAGTCTACGTCTTTGTAGTAAGGTAATGTCCGTCTGTATCTTTCGCCTTGTGGATGTTATAGAGTGATTCTGACGGGGTTATGGTCGGAATTTAAAACGTCTAATGTTGAAATGTCGGTGATTTGTGGGAAATTGTTTGTCAGTGCTATGTCATGGTGGAAGGTGTCATGTTGTTCGTGGGATATGTGTGTGTGTCTGGAAAAAAAATGGCACATCCACTCCCCAATGCTTAATTGTACAATGCCAGACCATTCCTGTTGTTCCTGTAACAATTCCAAGCAGTGTGAGTGGCGTTGAAGTCCCCGAAAATCAGTACTTTGTCCCCAATTTCTGTCAACAAATCTAAGTCTCTCTTTGTAATTTTGTTCGTCGTTGAATTGTAAATCGAAATGATGTTTAGGTTATTTGTCAGTTTAAAGGCGATATGTTCAATTTTTATGCTTTTGTTAGTCTTAATTTTAACGTACGGTATGTTATTTCTGATCAGGACCGCCACATCTCCTGCTCCGACCTTACGATTTTCCTAATGACTGTGTAGCCTCTGACACGTAAGTTGAAAGTATCGTCGATCTTCGTTTCATTAATGAGCAGTACAGGTGTGTCGCTGCTGTTCAGAAACAACATAAGCTCCCCTATCTTGTTTCTTAATCCATTGGCATTCCAGCTCACCACATTCAGTTGATTCATACTAAATTAATCCAGTAAAATAATATTGTTTGGAGCTTCTCTCCAATGGAATTGCAGGAAGCGAACTGTTGGTTTAACTCTCTCCACGCTTGGAGAAGCTTTGGTACATCTACTATTAAATCGCGTGTTTTCTTCGTTTCATTTAGTAATTCGTTTGAAGATTGATGTTGAAGATTCATGTTCGAGAGTTCTGGCTGACTAGCAAAGACTGGTAGATCTACTGGAGCCACGGTTTTCTCTGCGCAATTCTCGGCCACTGCTCTAAAGTGTGTGTAGTTGCATTTTTATTTTGGTGCCAGTAGTTTTCTTTCGGCGCCGGGGCATTCACATAAGTGTTTCTTGGAATAGGAGATGTTGCGGAATTCTTTCTTTTGCTATTCAACCATTCCAACCTTTTTCCGTACACTGGGCACTCTATGGAATTGGAGGTGTGCGCTCCCTTACAATTTGCGCACTTTGCAGGCTCATCTCTCGGTTTTTCACAAGCATGTGAAAAGTGATTCTCACCACACTTCATACAGATTGGTTTTGCAAAACAATTACTGGTTGCATGGCCCCACTGCTGGCATCTATGACATTGCACCATTTGTTTTTTATTGACATATTGCCTGAATGAAACTTTTGTGTTTAGAACATAGTGCATTAAATTTTCTAAAATCTTCAAAGTAATTTTTGTAGGGACTATAACCAAAAAGAGTGGAAACCTTATGTTTCGCATTTTAGAGCACTTTACAATTTTAATTTGAAATTTTGAAAGAAATTCCAAAATAATTTCATCTTCTTCAGCATCATCTGGTAAGCCATGCAACACGAAGGCATTGGTTTTTTCACTTTTTAAAGTGAATGTGTGGAAGTCGCCTTCAATTTCAATTTTCACCCGGTTAAATTGCTCTATCGAGTTTAAATAAATGTTAGTAGTTTCCCTTCCAAACTTTATATTCAATTTTTTATCCCGGTATTTCCAAAATTTTGTTCCGCAAACTTCTTCCTTCCTGAATCTTTTGATGCAAAACAATCGCCGGAGGTTTGATGGGTTTCGGGTTCCTTTTAGTTTTCCCCGGAGTTCTCTCCTGATTGTCAGACATGTCATCGTCGGAAATGTCCGTGTCCTCGTGGTCCGTAAGAACCTGGAAGGGATTCCTGATTGGTACAGCCGAGGTACTCGGCATAGGATCATCTAATTTTGTTTTCTTTCGGGTCATTATTTCCAAAAACTCAAGTTCATTTTAAATTTAAAAAAAATGACAGTTCAACACGAATTAATTAATTTGACACTGACAGTTAAAAAAAATATATATAAATCTAACTCCAATATATAATAAATCCAGGTGTAAATTTGAATTATATCAAATATCAACCACCCCACAGTCTCAGTTACTCACTTTTTACACTTTCTTCTTTCAATAAATTCACTATTTCTCGCTATTTCTCCGGAACAAAAATAATACGTACCTACTTAGCAACTCGTTGCTAAGTAAACAAACGAAACGCGGGTATTTTGTCAACAACACCACCGAGGAGGGACATTCTAGACTAGACTGATGAGACTGGACTTTTTTCAAACAAAACATGAATTTTTGTTACTATATTCTCTCTAACAAGAAGTACCTTCGAACGGTTATAATAGGGATATTTATTAGGTTCCTTATTTCTCGTTACAAACGAGTTTACTCATAATTTTCGTTACAACCTAATTTTATACGATTTTAATTAAACTAGAAGATTTGACAATGTTTCATGCTGATCTGTTTGATTAGACTTGCAGTAGAATCAAATTTGAGGAAAAACTAAAACTGTAACGTAAAAATTGTAAATATTTTCAGATTCCCAAATAAACTAAGCGGTGCATTTTGAAAATTCAGCTAAAATTGTCGCTCAGTTGCTGAAAAACAGCCTTGAAACGCATTTTTTATAAATACCCAACCTTTCGACTTCTTTCGCGAAACAACCACAGTCAATGTTAAATACTGCAATCTTTCCTCTAGAAACCACCGGAAAGTTTGCGAAAATCGCAAAATTCTGTACAAAGTTATTCCAAGTCTCCCGACCCCTTTTGAAACGCGCAAATTTGTACTACGAAAGGGAACTCCCTGACGTCACGACAATTTCCCTGTATATACCAACCCACTAACGTAAAAATCCCATTAATAACAAACTAAACAAAAATGGCCGACTTTACACAGCGCCAATCAGGTAGCTTGTCGAACATTCAATGAATCTAACATCTGCTTGTTATTTGTTTTATACACATTGGATTTATAAACATTGCAGAAGAAGACTTACAATGTCGTTTTAAAGGACATAGGGAAGATTTACGGACCATATTAGTATAAAATTAGGAAACTTTTAGTGTCGAGTAGTTTTTTAAACATTACTAATAACGGAAATTTTGTTTAAACAGTGTGATTTCGACGGCTTGAATTGCCTGCGTTCAAGCACAAGCTTCTGCGAAGCACAAGTTTTTTCAAGTTTCTGCGAAATTGAATTTCAAACACCGGTCTCCCGCTTGTCAGGTGGATCTGTCGACTGGACAGACAAGACTGGACAAACAAAACTGCACAAACAAGACTGCACGGACAAGTTTGGATAGACAAGACTGCTGAGACAAGACTGGACAGATAAGAAGGACAGACAAGAGTGCATGGACAAGACTGGACAGACAAAACTGGACGGACAAGACTGGACAAACAAGACTGAATAGACAAGAATGAACAGATAAGACTGGACAGACAAGACTGATGGACAAGACTGGACAGACAAGATTTGCCGGACAAGACTAGATAGACAAGGCTTGATGTACAAGATTGGACGGAGAAGACTGGACAAACAAGACTGGACTGACAAGACTGCGCAAACAAGACTTCATGGACAAGATTGGATACACAAAACTGGACAGCATAGGCAGAACAGACAAGACTCGATAGACAAGACTTGATGGACAAGACTGGACAGGTTTTTTTTTCACAGACACGACTGGACAGACAAGAATAGACAAACAAGACTAGACAGACACGACTAGACAGAAAAGACTAGACAGACAAGACTAGACAGATAAGACTAGACAGACGAGACTAGAAAGACAAGGTTGGATAGACAAGACTAGACAAACTACACTAAACCCCTATTCCACCTTGTCCTTTAGTATGCTCCACCCCGGTATCGCATATTTTGCATTCATTCAGGTTGCGCAGCCTGGACGGTTAGTGAAAATCGCCCTAGTTGTGGTCTTCCCGACCAGGATTCGAACCAGGGTCTCCCGCATTGAAAGGCGGGTATGTTGTCAACTACACCACCGAGGAGGACAGACAGACTAGACTAGACAGACAAGACTAGACAGAGATGACTAGACAGACAAGACAAGACAGACAAGACTAGAGAGGCAGGAATAGTTTAAAGAATATTTGTATAATATCGGCAGGGTTCTAGACAATCGCTGTGTTTACAGCGGCCTCAAACAAATAGTGCTCAACATATACTCTTAGAATGTGAGAGATGGTTCCGGAGAGAGGCATATGGAAAACCAAGACAAATGGAAGACTCCGAAGCAATAAAATGATGGATGTGATGGCAAGGTCACAAGAGGACTGTAGCGCAATTGAATTCATGAGCATTAGTATTATGAACCAAAAAGAAACATAGGAGCGAACCAAACATATCAAAAACATAATCTAGGGAAGCAAACAACACGGAGTTCACCTGAAGCTCTAATCACCTCGCGGGGATGGGGAATGTAAGGCTACTCTTAGTTCCAACCATACACGCAGAATGTGAGATGCCACCATCCTGAGTTATTGCGAGGAGTGGCGCCGGGATGTTTGGGTTTTTCGGAGGGTCCTCTTGGTGCTTGCTACGTACCATTTAAATAAAAAAAGAAGGCAAGATAAGACCCGATTAACAAGATTAGAAACTCAAAATAGATTTTACCTAAAATATTTTTGTGTAAATACCGAAGAATTACAAATTGTGATTCTTGTCGCAATATTTAAACAACTAGATACAGTTTGGAAAATGATAATATTAAGTTTTATAATCTTATCTAGTCTTATATTATTTAATTCCAGTTTACTTATTGTTGTGAGATTTATGTCCCGGGATAGTTGCAAATTGTGCTAATTGTAAACTAAATGGTTTTAATTTACGACATAATGCACAAGTAGTAAGAAATATTGTAGACTTTACGCATGAATTGTTTTTAGCACAATTATAAAAAGTTTCCTTAGAATATTGTTACTGTCCCGTTTCCTTGAAAAATTTGGATTAAAATTTGCATTTTTCTAAGTTTCCAACAAAATATTGTTAAAAATGAAGCAACATTTTGAACCGTAATATCAACAGTCTCCTTAGAAAATGGATTCGTTTCCTTTTCCTTGAAAAACTTTGAATCAAATTTTCTTTTTTTAAGTTCTACAAAATCTTATGAAGCAACATTTTCCACCTCAATATTAAACATTGAGTGATTAATAAATTTTATTAACGACGATTTTGTTTTGTTAAGAATTTTCAAGCATAGAAATGCTGTGGATTCAGTTTTGCAAAAATTAAGAGATTTGAATATTCGTAAAAAACAAAGACAAATGGGTAGAAATAATTGCAAACATGCAAAAATTTAAAACTTGCAAAAATTGTTTTGTTACATGTACAAATAATTGAAATTTAAATTAAAAACTAAAAAATTTTAAAACTAAAAATTGTGAATTTAAAAAAAATTGTTAAAAAATGGGATTTCAAATGCAAAAATCACGCGATATGTATAGTCGTAAAAGGTAGATAAACAACCAGAATTAATTGAAACTTGCAAACATTGTTTGTGTTACTTGTAAGAATAATTGAGGAAAATATGGGTAAATATTGGTAAAAGGCAGACAGACAGAATTCATTGAAACTTGCAGACATTGTTTGTGCTAGTTTTAGTAATAATTGTGCGAAATTTTAAATTTTGAGACTAAAAATTAATTGTGGGTTAAAATTGTAGAGTTTAGAAATAATAGAATTTCGTTTTGCAAAAATCAATAGATTTGAACATTCGTAAAATACATACGAACTGAGAGAATTAACTGGAACTTTGAAGAAGAATTAACTGAAAAATTGTTTGTGTTAGTTGTAGCAATAATCGTGCATGGTTTCAACATTTTGAAGTAAAAATTGTGCATTTTAGGAAAAAATGCGGCTGATAAAGTTTTACAAAAATCAGAAGATTGGAATATTCGTAATAAACTGACAAATCGACAGAATTGATTTAAACTAAAATTTATTTAAAATAAAAATTTAAACAAACAATATCTGCACATTGCTTGTTCTAGTCTTAGAAATAATTGTGCAAAATTTAAATTTTTTAAACTAAAATTTGTGAATTTTAGAAAAATTGGATTTTAATTTTTACAAAAATTTTAATATTTATACAAAATAATAAAAATAATAATATAAATAATACAAAATAATAATTGTGCAAGATTTCAAAATTTTGAAGTAAAAATTGTGGATTTTAGAAAAAATGAGATTTCAAGTTATGCAAAAATCAAAAGTTTTGAATATTCGTAAATGACAGACGAACGGACAGAATTAATTGAAAAAAAATTGTAGATTTTAGAAAACAATGTGATTTCAAGTTTTGCAAAAATAAAGAGATTTGAATATTCCTAAAAGACAGATAAACAGACGGAATTGATTGAAACTTGCAGACAGTGTTTGTGTTGCTTTTAGTAATAATTGTGCAAAATTTCAAAAATTTAAACTAAAAATTGTGGATTTTTTGAAAAATGGGATTTCAAGTTTTGCAAAAATCAAATGTTTTGAATATTCGTAAATGTCGTCAGACGAACGGACAGAATTAATTGAAATTTTCAGAAATTGATTAAGCTAGTTGTGACAATAATTGTGCAAGGTTTCAAAAGTTTGATGTAAAAATTGTGGATTCTAGAAAAAATGTGATTTCAAGTTTTGCCAGAAACAAGAGATTTGAATATTCTTAAAAGACAGACAAACAAAATAAATTGATTGAAACTGCAGACATTGTGTTACTTTAGTAATAATTGTGCCAAATTTCAAAATTTTAAACTAAAAATTGTGGATTTTAGAAAAAATGAGATTTCAAGTTTTGCAAAAATCAAAAGTTTTGAATATTGGTAAATGACAGACGAACGGATAGAATTAATTGAAACTTTCAGAAATTGATTGTGCTAGTTGTGACAACAATTGTGCAAGGTTTCAAAAGTTTGAAGTAAAAATTGTGGATTTTAGAAAAAAAAATGTGATTTCGAGTTTTGCAAAAATCAAGAGATTTGAATATTCTTAAAATACAGACAAACAGACAGAATTGATAGAAACTTGCAGACATTGTTTGTGTTCCTTTTAGTAATAATTGTGCAAAGTTTAAAAATTTTACACTAAAAATTATGGATTTTAGAAAAAAATGTGATATCAAGTTTTGCAAAAATCAAAAGATTTGAATTCGTAAATGAGAGACGAACAGACAGAATTAATTGAAACTTTCAGAAATTGATTGTGCTAGTCGTGACAATAATTGTGCAAGATTTCAAAAGATTGAAGTAATAATTGTGGATTGTAGAAAAAAATATGATTTTAAGTTTTGCAAAACTCAAGATATTTGAATATTCTTAAAAGACAAACATACAGAATAAATTGATTGAAACTTGCAGACATTGTTTGTGTTACTTTTAGTAATAATTGTGCAAAATTTCAAAATTTTAAACTAAAAATTGTGGATTTTAGAAAAAATGAGATTTCAAGTTTTGCAAAAATCAAAAGATTTGAATATTCGTAAATGACAGACGAACGGACAGAACTAATTGAAACATCCAGAAATTGATTGTGCTAGTTGTACGAATAATTGTGCAAATTTTCTAAAGTCTGAAGTAAAAATTGTGGAGTTTAGAAAAAAAATGTGATTTCAAGTTTTGCAAAAATCAAGTTATTTGAATATTCTTAAAAGACAAACAAACAGAATAAATTGATTGAAACTTGCAGACATTGTTTGTGTTACTTTTAGTAATAATTGTGCAAAATTTCAAAATTTTAAACTAAAAAATGTGGATTTTAGAAAATATGAGATTTCAAGTTTTGCAAAAATCAAAAGATTTGAATATTCGTAAATGACAAACGAAAGGACAGAATTAATTGAAACTTTCAGAAATTGATTGTGCTAGTTGTGACAATAAATGTGCAAGATTTCAAAAGTTTGAAGTAATAATTGTGGATTGTAGAAAAAAATGTGATTTTAAATTTTGCAAAAATCAAGAGATTTGAATATTTTTAAAAGACAGACTAACAGAATAAATAGATTGAAACTTGCAGACATTGTTTGTGTTACTTTTAGTAACAATTGTGCAAAATTTCGAAATTTTGAAGTAAAAATTGTGGATTTTAGAAAAAATGTCATTTCAAATTTTGCAAAAATCAAGAGATTTGAATATTCTTAAAAGACAGACAAACAGAATAAATTGATTGAAACTAGCAGACATTGTTTGTGTTACTTTTAGTAATAATTGTGCAAAATTTTAAACTAAAAATTGTGGATTTTAGAAAAAATGTGATTTCAAGTCTTGCAAAAATCAAGAGATTTGAATATTCTTAAAAGACAAAGAAACAGAATAATTTGATTGAATCTTGCAGACATTGCTTGTGTTACTTTTAGTAATAATTGTGCGAAATTTCAGAATTTTAAATTAAAAATTGTGTATTTTAGAAAAAATGGGATTTAAAGTTTTGCAAAAATCAAGAGATTTGAATATTCTTAAAAGACAGACAAACATAATAAATTGATTGAAAGTTGCAGACATTGCTTGTGTTACTTTTAGTAATAATTGTGCGAAATTTCAGAATTTTAAATTAAAAATTGTGTATTTTAGAAAAAATGGGATTTAAAGTTTTGCAAAAATCAAGAGATTTGAATATTCTTCAAAGACAGACTAACAGAATAAATAGATTGAAACTTGCAGACATTGTTTGTGTTACTTTTAGTAACAATTGTGCAAAATTTCGAAATTTTGAAGTAAAAATTGTGGATTTTAGAAAAAATGTCATTTCAAATTTTGCAAAAATCAAGAGATTTGAATATTCTTAAAAGACAGACAAACAGAATAAATTGATTGAAACTAGCAGACATTGTTTGTGTTACTTTTAGTAATAATTGTGCAAAATTTCAAAATTTTAAACTAAAAATTGTGAATTTTAGAAAAAATGAGATTTCAAGTTTTGCAAAAATCACAAGATTTGAATATTCGTAAATGACAAACGAAAGGACAGACATAATTGAAACTTTCAGAAATTAATTGTGCTAGTTGTAACAATAATTCTGCAAGGTTTCAAAAGTTTGAAGTGAAAATTGTGGATTTTAGAAAAAAAATGTGAATATTCTTAAAAGACAGACAAACAGAATAAATTGATTGAAACTTAGACATTATTTGTGTTATTTTTAGTAATAATTGTGCTAAATTTTAAAATTTTAAACTAAAAATTGTGGATTTAAAAAAAAATGTGATTTCAAGTTTTGCAAGAATCGAGAGATTTGAATATTCGTAAAAGACAGACCAACAGACAGAATTCATTGAAACTTGCAGACATTGTTTGTGTTACTTTTAGTAATAATTGTGCCAAATTTCAAAATTTTAAACTAAAAATTGTGGATTTTAGAAAAAATGAGATTTCAAGTTTCGCAAAAATCAAAAGATTTGAATATTCGTAAAAGACAGACAAACAGACATAATTGATTGAAACTTGCAAACATTGTTTGTGGTACTTTTAGTAACAATTGTGCAAAATTTCGAAATTTTGAAGTAAAAATTGTGGATTTTAGAAAAAATGTCATTTCAAATTTTGCAAAAATCAAGAGATTTGAATATTCTTAAAAGACAGACAAACAGAATAAATTGATAGAAACTAGCAGACATTGTTTGTGTTACTTTTAGTAATAATTGTGCAAAATTTTAAACTAAAAATTGTGGATTTTAGAAAAAATGTGATTTCAAGTCTTGCAAAAATCAAGAGATTTGAATATTCTTAAAAGATAGACAAACAGAATAAATTGATTGAAACTTGCAGACATTGTTTGTGTTACTTTTAGTAATAATTGTGCAAAATTTCAAAATTTTAAACTAAAAATTGTGGATTTTAGAAAAAATGAGATTTCAAGTTTTGCAAAAACCAAAAGATTTGAATATTCGTAAATGACAAACGAAAGGACATAATTAATTGAAACTTTCAGAAATTGATTGTGCTAGTTGTGACAATAATTGTGCAAGATTTCAAAAGTTTGAAGTAATAATTGTGGATTGTAGAAAAAAATGTGATTTTAAGTTTTGCAAAAATCAAGAGATTTGAATATTCTTAAAAAACAGACAAACAGAATAAATTGATTGAAACTTGCAGACATTGTTTGTGTTACTTTTAGTAATAATTGTGCAAAATTTCAAAATTTTAAACTAAAAATTGTGGATTTTAGAAAAAATGGGATTTCAAGTTTTGCAAGAATCGAGCAATTTGAATATTCGTAAAGACAGACAAACAGACAAAATTGATTGAAACTTGCAGACTGTGTTTGTGTTGCTTTTAGTAATATATGTGCGAAATTTCAGAATTTTAAACAAAGAATTGTGGATTTTAGAAAAAATTGGATTTCAAGTTTTGCAAAAATCAAAAGATTTGAATATTCGTAAATGACAGACGAACGGACAGAATTAATTGAAACATTCAGAAATTGTTTGTGCTAGTTGTAACAATAATTGTGCAAGGTTTCTAAAGTTTGAATAAAAATTGTGGAGTTTAGAAAAAAAAATGTGATTTCAAGTTTTGCAAAAATCAAGAGATTTGAATATTCTTAAAAGACAGACAAACAGAATAAATTGATTGAAACTTGCAGACATTGTTTGTGTTACTTTTAGTAATAATTGTGCCAAATTTCAAAATTTTAAACTAAAAATTGTTGATTTTAGAAAAAATGAGATTTCAAGTTTTGCAAAAATCAAAAGATCTGAGTATTCGTAAATGACAAACGAAAGGACAGCATTAATTGAAACTTTCAGAAAATGATTGTGCTAGTTGTGACAATAATTGTGCAAGATTGCAAAAGTTTGAAGTAATAATTGTGGATTGTAGAAAAAATGTGATTTTAAGTTTTGCAAAAATCAAGATATTTGAATATTCTTAAAACACAAACAAACATAATAAATTGATTGAAACTTGCAAACATTATTTGTGTTACTTTTAGTAATAATTGTGCAAGATTTCAAAACTTTGAAGTAAAAATTGTGGATTTTAGAAAAAAATGTGATTTCAAGTTTCGCAAAAATCAAAAGATTTGAATATTCGTAAAAGATCGACAAACAGACATAATTGATTGAAACTTGCAAACATTGTTTGTGGTAATTTTAGTAATAATTGTGCTAAATTTCAAAATTTTAAACTAAAAATTGTGGATTTTAGAAAAAATGAGATTTCAAGTTTTGCAAAAATCAAAAGTTTTGAATATTCGTAAATGACAGACGAACGGATAGAATTAATTGAAACTTTCAGAAATTGATTGTGCTAATTGTGACAACAATTGTGCAAGGTTTCAAAAGTTTGAAGTAAAAATTGTGGATTTTAGAAAAAAAAAGATGATTTCAAGTTTTGCAAAAATCAAGAGATTTGAATATTCTTAAAAGACAGACAAACAGAATAAATTGATTGAAACTTGCAGACATTGTTTGCATTACTTTTAGTAATAATTGTGCAAAATTTCAAAATTTTAAACTAAAAATTATGGATTTTTGAAAAAAAATGGGATTTCAAGTTTTGCAAAAATCAAAAGATTTGAATATTCGTAATTGACAGACGAACGGACAGTGTTAATTGAAACTTCCAGAAATTGATTGTGCTAGTTGTGACAATAATTGTGCAAGATTTCAAAAGTTTGAAGTAATAATTGTGGATTGTAGAAAAAAATGTAAGTTTTGCAAAAATCAAGATATTTTAATATTCTTAAAAGACAAACAAACAAAATAAATTGATTGAAACTTGCAGACATTATTTGTGTTACTTTTCGTAATAATTGTGCCAAATTTCAAAATTTTAAACTGAAAATTGTGGATTTTAGAACAAATAGGATTTCAAGTTTTGCAAAAATCAAGAGATTTGAATATTCTTAAAAGACAGACAAACAGAATAAATTGATTGATTGATTACATTGTTTGTGTTACTTTTGGTAATAATTGTGCGAAATTTAAAAATTTTAAACTAAAAATTGTGGATTTTCGAAAAAAGGGGATTTCAAGTTTTGCAAAAATCAAAAGTTTTGAATATTCGTAAATGACAGACGAACGGAGAGAATTAGTTGTGCAGAAATTGATTATGCTAGTTGTGATAACAATTGTGCAAGGTTTCAAAAGTTTGAAGTAAAAATTGTGGATTTTAGAAAAAAATGTGATTTCAAGTTTTGCAAAAATCAAGAGATTTGAATATTCTGAAAAGACAGACAAACAGAATAAATTGATTGAAACTTGCAGACATTGTGTGTGTTACTTTTAGTAATAATTGTGCGAAATTTCAGAATTTTAAACTAAAAATTGTGGATTTTAGAAAAAATGGGATTTCAAGTTTTCCAAAAATGAAAAGTTTTGAATATTCGTAAATGACAGACGAACGGATAGATTTAATTGAAACTTTCAGAAATTGATTGTGCTAGTTGTGACAATAATTGTGCAAGGTTTCAAAACTTTGAAGTAAAAATTGTGGATTTGAGATAAAAATGTGATTTCAAGTTTTGGAAAATTCAAGAGATTTGATTATTCGTTAAAGACAAACAGAAATACAAACAGAATTGACTGAAACTTCAAGAGATTTGATTGAAACTTGGTCATTACAATTCAATTGAGATGACTCAACAATTCATTCGAGATTTGGTTTCTTACAGAACAACCACTGATAAAGGTTGTTCAACAACATTGGTTAAACAACTTAAAACTAATTCTTATTAACATGAACGTTCATTATAACACTATAACATTACTGAATTAACATCAATGTTAAAAAAAAGCAAAAAATAAATTTCTGCATAAATCTATATTTCATTTCCTTCCCCGGGCCAATTTCCACCTGGAAAATTAACCATCGCCTCATTTCCACATCCACCTCCCCCTCAGACCGCTTATTATCCCACGCATTTAATTTAGTCCGAGCCGTCTCTGTTAATTTAAAACATGTGTAGCAGCAGCAATGTCTTTTTTTTTGAATGGCTGGTACATAAACATCGATGAGTGGAATTTTCCATTCATTCCGTCCAGTGGCGCGCCAACAATTTACCCACCGCGCCAGAAAACAAAATATTTATTCCATTTATTACCTGAATCTTAACAAAGATTAGACTGGATGAGTAAAAAGACAAAAAACGAACTAGACAAGATAGATAAGGATTAGCCGGACAAGATTCAACTTGAATTTAAGAATAAAACAAGATTAAGCAGAAAACAAAACGTATAAGATTAGGCAGGCAAAACTCATACATATGACTAGATCGATAAAAGTAGGCAAACATTTTTTAAACTTGGGTTTACACTGAAAAGATTTGCAAGGACGTCAGTCGTGCGGTGCAAATTGATTTCGCAAACTGACAACTCTTTAAGCGTAAATGAAATTAGCGGAAATATCAGTTGCAGCATTTAGATTTCGGTTTTATGACTAATTTCGCGTTAATTGGCTAATTAGATAGTCTAAGTAGTCTCTGAATTACACTATTTACTAATGAAAGACCTGTAATATGCTGCTGGTCTATTAATCTTGGGTCATTAATACAACATCATTGAATAGACACAAAATATACAGAAAAGACTAGACAGACAAGACTAGTCAAGAGTAAGAGTACGAGACTTGCCTGTCTTGTCTGTCTAGTGAAGACTAGTCTTGTCTGTCTAGTCTTGTCTGTCTAGTTTTGTCTGTCTAGTCTTGTCTGTCTAGTCTTGTCTGTCTAGTCTTGTCTGTCTAGTCTTGTCTGTCTAGTCTTGTCTGTCTAGTCTTGTCTGTCTAGTCTTGTCTGTCTAGTCTTGTCTGTCTAGTCTTGTCTGTCTAGTCTTGTCTGTCTAGTCTTGTCTGTCTAGTCTTGTCTGTCTAGTCTTGTCTGTCTAGTCTTGTCTGTCTAGTCTTGTCTGTCTAGTCTTGTCTGTCTAGTCTTGTCTGTCTAGTCTTGTCTGTCTAGTCTTGTCTGTCTAGTCTTGTCTGTCTAGTCTTGTCTGTCTAGTCTTGTCTGTCTAGTCTTGTCTGTCTAGTCTTGTCTGTCTAGTCTTGTCTGTCTAGTCTTGTCTGTCTAGTCTTGTCTGTCTAGTCTTGTCTGTCTAGTCTTGTCTGTCTAGTCTTGTCTGTCTAGTCTTGTCTGTCTAGTCTTGTCTGTCTAGTCTTGTCTGTCTAGTCTTGTCTGTCTAGTCTTGTCTGTCTAGTCTTGTCTGTCTAGTCTTGTCTGTCTAGTCTTGTCTGTCTAGTCTTGTCTGTCTAGTCTTGTCTGTCTAGTCTTGTCTGTCTAGTCTTGTCTGTCTAGTCTTGTCTGTCTAGTCTTGTCTGTCTAGTCTTGTCTGTCTAGTCTTGTCTGTCTAGTCTTGTCTGTCTAGTCTTGTCTGTCTAGTCTTGTCTGTCTAGTCTTGTCTGTCTAGTCTTGTCTGTCTAGTCTTGTCTGTCTAGTCTTGTCTGTCTAGTCTTGTCTGTCTAGTCTTGTCTGTCTAGTCTTGTCTGTCTAGTCTTGTCTGTCTAGTCTTGTCTGTCTAGTCTTGTCTGTCTAGTCTTGTCTGTCTAGTCTTGTCTGTCTAGTCTTGTCTGTCTAGTCTTGTCTGTCTAGTCTTGTCTGTCTAGTCTTGTCTGTCTAGTCTTGTCTGTCTAGTCTTGTCTGTCTAGTCTTGTCTGTCTAGTCTTGTCTGTCTAGTCTTGTCTGTCTAGTCTTGTCTGTCTAGTCTTGTCTGTCTAGTCTTGTCTGTCTAGTCTTGTCTGTCTAGTCTTGTCTGTCTAGTCTTGTCTGTCTAGTCTTGTCTGTCTAGTCTTGTCTGTCTAGTCTTGTCTGTCTAGTCTTGTCTGTCTAGTCTTGTCTGTCTAGTCTTGTCTGTCTAGTCTTGTCTGTCTAGTCTTGTCTGTCTAGTCTTGTCTGTCTAGTCTTGTCTGTCTAGTCTTGTCTGTCTAGTCTTGTCTGTCTAGTCTTGTCTGTCTAGTCTTGTCTGTCTAGTCTTGTCTGTCTAGTCTTGTCTGTCTAGTCTTGTCTGTCTAGTCTTGTCTGTCTAGTCTTGTCTGTCTAGTCTTGTCTGTCTAGTCTTGTCTGTCTAGTCTTGTCTGTCTAGTCTTGTCTGTCTAGTCTTGTCTGTCTAGTCTTGTCTGTCTAGTCTTGTCTGTCTAGTCTTGTCTGTCTAGTCTTGTCTGTCTAGTCTTGTCTGTCTAGTCTTGTCTGTCTAGTCTTGTCTGTCTAGTCTTGTCTGTCTAGTCTTGTCTGTCTAGTCTTGTCTGTCTAGTCTTGTCTGTTTAGTCTTGTCTGTCTAGTCTTGTCTGTCTAGTCTTGTCTGTCTAGTCGTGTCTGTCTAGCCTTGTCTGTCTAGTCTTGTCTGTCTAGTCTTGTCTGTCTAGTCTTGTCTGTCTAGTCTTGTCTGTCTAGTCTTGTCTGTCTAGTCTTGTCTATAGAGTCTTGTGTGTCTAGTCTTGTCTGTCCAGTCTTCTCAGTCTAGTCTTCTCTGTCTAGTTTTGTCTGTCTAGACTAGACAGACAAAACTAGACTTGTTCATAAATCTTGTTAAATATTTGATATAAGATATTTCAATATTTATGGTAAAAAAGAAACTCGGAAATTATGGAATACATAATAGACTTTTCGCTGTATTTATAGAAATGGCAATTTAAATACAATGCAGGGGGTTCGGCCACACATCAATTGTTGTTTTAGTTAACAAGAAATTTGTTTTAAAATCAATGCATTTTGTGCAGAGTGGGCGCCGCCATTGTTACAGCGCACCCGCCCGTGAAATGGGAAAGAAATAAACTGAAACAAGCGGCGAAATATTTTTAGATAAAATTCGCCCAATAAGTCTTGTCGATCGATTAAAATGGAACTTGCAATTGTGCCAAAACAATTTGACACAAATATTCTTTTGGTTTTTACGCAAATAGTTTCCAAAATCCATTCAAACCACATCGAACAGATAAAACGCAAAATACCTTTCCTATTTTTCTTTATCTATTCTCTGACTGTCGTTCGTTTGCTTAGTCGGTAAACTTTCATGTTCAAGGTCATGCTAGAAGAAATCCTAAGACGGAGAAGATTGGCCTATCCACACTGCCTTTACCAATAAATCAGAATCTAACCGGAGGTCTATGATACCACTCTTACAGGACCGTCTTTATAAATAAGTTAAATGTTCGATCATTAGACAAGAATAAATAGATTATTAAAACTAGACTAAACTAACCAACTTAACATTAGACTAAATAAATTGTTTATAGAAATAAAGTTTGCCAATGTCGTATTTTTGCGTAACACATTTGTTCAAAATGATCGATGTTGTGATAACAAAACGGTTATTTTGGAACTCGTCCAAATTGACCAAATTCTGCTGTAATTTAGTGATTACATCATCGTGAGAAACAATTTATGTGTTCATTACTATTTACCGACTGCCCACGCAAATCAATAAAAAGATATTATATATTATTAGGAAATATTAGTCTTTATATATTATTAGGAAATTTGTAGAATCTAAATTCAATTTTATAAAACATGATGTTCAGTAAGTTGAAACTAGCACGTTAATAATCAAAAATAAGTTTGCAATGACGAGTAGAGTAAGTTTTATTTACTTTTTGATTGCTTAAGTGTGTTAGCTTTCAAATCTAATTGCAATTATCATGTAAATGGCTTGGATTTTGAGTCGAGTGAAAAGCAGAGGAAATATCGCGGGGAAAGCGGTTACTGCAGTACTATTATTAGTTTTAGAGTTTCTTGAAAATTTTCAACTCAACTTTCTTCAATATTAGACAAACAATCTGAGAGAAATCAAGCTAGGCGTAAAATATGATTCATTATGATGTTGTAAGGTAGTAAGGTTTAATTTTTTAGCATTAATTAGTATGTAGCGGGTACGGAAAATTAAGTGGAGATAAGTGCGTTAATTGAGAGTTTAATAATTGTTGTTGGCTGTTGTGGAATAATTCGGTGTTGAGTGTTTTCCGTCCGGCGTTATCTAAGTGGTGTCAATTGTCCGAACAGTAAATATTGTTGTTACTGCAACTCGAAACAATCAACAATAAAACTATGCGAAGAATTGGTAAATATTTACGTACGTAGGCAAAAGTGAAACAAAATCGCGCTGAGGAGAAAACGTGAAAAATTCTGCGGGCGAAGTTCAGGCGGCCAATCGTCGCCCGCCACTTTATATAATACCCAAGCAATCTCTTCCTCTCTCGCTTTACCTGTGCACACTTTACATTCAATGGAATATTCCACTCTCCAAGAATTAGATTGCCAGCCATTGGCGTACCGACAACATTTTTTTTTCCAACACTTTTTCCAAACCTCCAGCAAGAACACACAATTAGTTCGCTAACTAGGACAATCTACACAATTCGACTATGTAGAACAACTGCATGCAAACAAATACAATTAAACTAAATTGACAAGAATAATAACAACATGAATAAATCGATAAGCTGTAATCAAGGAAACAGATAGAGCAAACCAAAATGTATTTATCACAATATATATATATATATATATATATATATATAGAGAGACAAGACTAGACTATATATATATATATATATATATATATATATATATATATATATATATATATATATATATATATATATATATATATATATATATATATATATATATATATATATATATATATATATATACTATATATATAGTTTTGTCTGTCTAGTACTGTCTGTCTAGTCTTGTCTGTCTAGTCTTGTCTGTCTAGCCTTGTCTGTCTAGCCTTGTCTGGTCTGGTCTTGTCTTGTCTGTCTAGTCTTGTCCGTCTAGTCTTGTCTGTCTAGTCTTGTCTGTCTAGTCTTGTCTGTCTAGTCTTCTCTGTCTAGTCATGTCTGTCTAGTTTTGTCTGTCTAGTCTTGTCTGTCTAGTCTTGTCTGTCTAGTCTTGTCCGTCTAGTCTTGTCCGTCTAGTCTTGTCTGTCTAGTCTTGTCCGTCTAGTCTTGTCCGTCTAGTCTTGTCCGTCTAGTCTTGTCCGTCTAGTCTTGTCCGTCTAGTCTTGTCCGTCTAGTCTTGTCCGTCTAGTCTTGTCCGTCTAGTCTTGTCCGTCTAGTCTTGTCCGTCTAGTCTTGTCCGTCTAGTCTTGTCCGTCTAGTCTTGTCCGTCTAGTCTTGTCCGTCTAGTCTTGTCCGTCTAGTCTTGTCCGTCTAGTCTTGTCCGTCTAGTCTTGTCCGTCTAGTCTTGTCCGTCTAGTCTTGTCCGTCTAGTCTTGTCCGTCTAGTCTTGTCCGTCTAGTCTTGTCCGTCTAGTCTTGTCTGTCTAGTCTTGTCTGTCTAGTCTTGTCTGTCCAGTCTTGTCCGTCTAGTCTTGTCCGTCTAGTCTTATCCGTCTAGTCTTGTCCGTCTAGTCTTTTCTGTCTAGTTTTGTATGTCTAGTCTTGTCTGTCTAGTCTTGTCTGTCTAGTCTTGTCTGTCTAGTCTTGTCTGTCTAGTCTTGTCTGTCTAGTCTTGTCCGTCTAGTCTTGTACGTCTAGTCTTGTCCGTCTAGTCTTGTCCGTCTAGTCTTGTCCGTCTAGTCTTGTCCGTCTAGTCTTGTCCGTCTAGTCTTGTCCGTCTAGTCTTGTCCGTCTAGTCTTGTCAGTCTAGACTTGTCCGTCTAGTCTTGTCCGTCTAGTCTTGTCCGTCTAGTCTTTTCCGTCTAGTCTTGTCCGTCTAGTCTTTTCTGTCTAGTTTTGTATGTCTAGTCTTGTCTGTCTAGTCTTGTCTGTCTAGTCTTGTCTGTCTAGTCTTGTCTGTCTAGTCTTGTCTGTCTAGTCTTGTCTGTCTAGTCTTGTCTGTCTAGTCTTGTCTGTCTAGTCTTGTCTGTCTAGTCTTGTCTGTCTAGTCTTGTCTGTCTAGTCTTGTCTGTCTAGTCTTGTCTGTCTAGTCTTGTCTGTCTAGTCTTGTCTGTCTAGTCTTGTCTGTCTAGTCTTGTCTGTCTAGTCTTGTCTGTCTAGTCTTGTCTGTCTAGTATTGTCTGTCTAGTCTTGTCTGTCTAGTCTTGTCTGTCTAGTCTTGTCTGTCTAGTCTTGTCTGTCTAGTCTTGTCTGTCTAGTTTTGTCTGTCTAGTCTTGTCTGTCTAGTCTTGTCTGTCTAGTCTTGTCTGTCTAGTCTTGTCTGTCTAGTCTTGTCTGTCTAGTCTTGTCTGTCTAGTCTTGTCTGTCCAGTCTTGTCTGTCTAGTCTTGTCTGTCTAGTCTTGTCTGTCTAGTCTTGTCTGTCTAGTCTTGTCTGTCTAGTCTTGTCTGTCTAGTCTTGTCTGTCTAGTCTTGTCTGTCTAGTCTTGTCTGTCTAGTCTTGTCTGTCTAGTCTTGTCTGTCTAGTCTTGTCTGTCTAGTCTTGTCTGTCTAGTCTTGTCTGTCCAGTCTTGTCTGTCCAGTCTTGTCTGTCTAGTCTTGTCTGTCTAGTCTTGTCTGTCTAGTCTTGTCTGTCTAGTCTTGTCTGTCTAGTCTTGTCTGTCTAGTCTTGTCTGTCTAGTCTTGTCTGTCTAGTCTTGTCTGTCTAGTCTTGTCTGTCTAGTCTTGTCTGTCTAGTCTTGTCTGTCTAGTCTTGTCTGTCTAGTCTTGTCTGTCTAGTCTTGTCTGTCTAGTCTTGTCTGTCTAATCTTGTCTGTCTAGTCTTGTCTGTCTAGTCTTGTCTGTCTAGTCTTGTCTGTCTAGTCTTGTCTGTCTAGTCTTGTCTGTCTAGTCTTGTTTGTTTAGTCTTGTCTGTCTAGTCTTGTCTGTCTAGTCTTGTCGGTCTAGTCTTGTCTGTCTAGTCTTGTCTGTCTAGTCTTGTCTGTCTAGTCTTGTCTGTCTAGTCTTGTCTGTCTAGTCTTGTCTGTCTAGTCTTGTCTGTCTAGTCTTGTCTGTCTAGTCTTGTCTGTCTAGTCTTGTCTGTCTAGTCTTGTCTGTCTAGTCTTGTCTGTCTAGTCTTGTCTGTCTAGTCTTGTCTGTCTAGTCTTGTCTGTCTAGTCTTGTCTGTCTAGTCTTGTCTGTCTAGTCTTGTCTGTCTAGTCTTGTCTGTCTAGTCTTGTCTGTCTAGTCTTGTCTGTCTAGTCTTGTCTGTCTAGTCTTGTCTGTCTAGTCTTGTCTGTCTAGTCTTGTCTGTCTAGTCTTGTCTGTCTAGTCTTGTCTGTCTAGTCTTGTCTGTCTAGTCTTGTCTGTCTAGTCTTGTCTGTCTAGTCTTGTCTGTCTAGTCTTGTCTGTCTAGTCTTGTCTGTCTAGTCTTGTCTGTCTAGTCTTGTCTGTCTAGTCTTGTCTGTCTAGTCTTGTCTGTCTAGTCTTGTCTGTCTAGTCTTGTCTGTCTAGTCTTGTCTGTCTAGTCTTGTCTGTCTAGTCTTGTCTGTCTAGTCTTGTCTGTCTAGTCTTGTCTGTCTAGTCTTGTCTGTCTAGTCTTGTCTGTCTAGTCTTGTCTGTCTAGTCTTGTCTGTCTAGTCTTGTCTGTCTAGTCTTGTCTGTCTAGTCTTGTCTGTCTAGTCTTGTCTGTCTAGTCTTGTCTGTCTAGTCTTGTCTGTCTAGTCTTGTCTGTCTAGTCTTGTCTGTCTAGTCTTGTCTGTCTAGTCTTGTCTGTCTAGTCTTGTCTGTCTAGTCTTGTCTGTCTAGTCTTGTCTGTCTAGTCTTGTCTGTCTAGTCTTGTCTGTCTAGTCTTGTCTGTCTAGTCTTGTCTGTCTAGTCTTGTCTGTCTAGTCTTGTCTGTCTAGTCTTGTCTGTCTAGTCTTGTCTGTCTAGTCTTGTCTGTCTAGTCTTGTCTGTCTAGTCTTGTCTGTCTAGTCTTGTCTGTCTAGTCTTGTCTGTCTAGTCTTGTCTGTCTAGTCTTGTCTGTCTAGTCTTGTCTGTCTAGTCTTGTCTGTCTAGTCTTGTCTGTCTAGTCTTGTCTGTCTAGTCTTGTCTGTCTAGTCTTGTCTGTCTAGTCTTGTCTGTCTAGTCTTGTCTGTCTAGTCTTGTCTGTCTAGTCTTGTCTGTCTAGTCTTGTCTGTCTAGTCTTGTCTGTCTAGTCTTGTCTGTCTAGTCTTGTCTGTCTAGTCTTGTCTGTCTAGTCTTGTCTGTCTAGTCTTGTCTGTCTAGTCTTGTCTGTCTAGTCTTGTCTGTCTAGTCTTGTCTGTCTAGTCTTGTCTGTCTAGTCTTGTCTGTCTAGTCTTGTCTGTCTAGTCTTGTCTGTCTAGTCTTGTCTGTCTAGTCTTGTCTGTCTAGTCTTGTCTGTCTAGTCTTGTCTGTCTAGTCTTGTCTGTCTAGTCTTGTCTGTCTAGTCTTGTCTGTCTAGTCTTGTCTGTCTAGTCTTGTCTGTCTAGTCTTGTCTGTCTAGTCTTGTCTGTCTAGTCTTGTCTGTCTAGTCTTGTCTGTCTAGTCTTGTCTGTCTAGTCTTGTCTGTCTAGTCTTGTCTGTCTAGTCTTGTCTGTCTAGTCTTGTCTGTCTAGTCTTGTCTGTCTAGTCTTGTCTGTCTAGTCTTGTCTGTCTAGTCTTGTCTGTCTAGTCTTGTCTGTCTAGTCTTGTCTGTCTAGTCTTGTCTGTCTAGTCTTGTCTGTCTAGTCTTGTCTGTCTAGTCTTGTCTGTCTAGTCTTGTCTGTCTAGTCTTGTCTGTCTAGTCTTGTCTGTCTAGTCTTGTCTGTCTAGTCTTGTCTGTCTAGTCTTGTCTGTCTAGTCTTGTCTGTCTAGTCTTGTCTGTCTAGTCTTGTCTGTCTAGTCTTGTCTGTCTAGTCTTGTCTGTCTATTCTTGTCTGTCTATTCTTGTCTGTCTAGTCTTGTCTGTCTAGTCTTGTCTGTCTAGTCTTGTCTGTCTAGTCTTGTCTGTCTAGTCTTGTCTGTCTAGTCTTGTCTGCCTAAACTTGTCTGGCTAGTCTTGTATGTCTGTCATCCTCGGTAGTTTAGTTGACAACATATCCGCCTTTCAATGCGGGAGACCCTTGTTCGATTTCTGGTAGAGGAGGCGACAACTAGGGCGGTTATCACTAAACGTCTTCGTGCCACAGGGCTCGATATTGGGACCCACCCTATGACTGATTTTTTACGACGAGATATTTGAGGAGGATAAAGAATAGGAAAAAGCCAATTTAATAGATTTCGCAGATGACCTATGCATAGCGATTAACGGCAAAGATAAGTGCGAAAGGCGATAACACGTTTGAGCACCATGGAGATCAAGATAGCACCACACAAAACAGAAGTGATAGTCTTGGTCGGTAGAAGGCAGGTCACAGAAGAAAACACTGGAAGGACGAGAGATAAGCAATAAGGAAACGGTACAATACCTAGGAGTGACAAAAGGAGACGGAGAAAGCAGCAAAAATGATGAACCAAATGTGTTGAACCAAACCATGTGCGTTTAGAAGGACCCACCTTATTCTTCTAAACACACATGGTCCAAAAGCACAGAAAAGAAGGGTAATTGCTACGGCGGCCTCATCGGTAGTTCTGTACGCTGCGGCGATCTGGGAGGAAGGAATGAAGATAAAACAATGCCAACAATGGGTACAGAGGAGAGGACGAAAGATGGTCTTAAATATAATAACAGTTTAAGGTCCTGAAGACAGTTCCCATCAGGACAACATTACAGCAAAAGAGATCCTCGTGAAGAAAATGTCCACCCTGAATGAATCCAGCAAAATCCAGCAAAATATGGGATACCGGGGTGGCGCATACTAACAGCCAAGGTAGAATAGGGGGTTTAGTGAGAGCTTTCCCAAATCCACTTTTTAAAAAAGTCTCGTCTTGTCTATCCACTCTTGTCTTGTTTATTTAGTCTTGTCTATCTATTTGTGTCTTGTCTCTCTACTCTTATCTATCTAGTCTTGTCTATGTAGACTTGTGAATCTAATCGTGTCTATATAGTCTTGTCTGCCTAGTCTTGGCTGTTTGGTCTTATCAGTTTTCTGTCTATAATTTTCTAAAGTATCTATAATTATCTATCTAGAAACCATCAAATTAATTAACAGATGTCGAGACGGTAAACTTTGAACCGCGAATCGACGTTTAACCATTCATTCGCAATTGTTCCAACGTTTTTTTTATTTTTTGTTGAAATTAGTTTTGCAAGCCGGTTCTAACCGGTTCTCGCGACTATTTTCGATGCCGCACGTTCTATTCGCTAGGAATAGATTCGCGCCTCGCACGGCCAATCGAATTACGCGCGGCATTGTACTTTTAGATAATACGTAAAGCGTAAATAGTACGAGACACACACACAGAGTGAGAGGGCAAAAAAAAGACAGCTATTTATATATTCGCAATTAAAATTCCGAACGTTTGCTTTACTTCAAAATTATTCGCGTAGCGTGTGCTTTTTTTTTGTATTCTATTCTAACGCAAATTTCATTAATATTCATGTTGGATTTTTATGTTGAAATGACCTTTTTTTAACCGCTAGACGGTACCGCTGGCGACATCTCAATAGCAGTACTTAAAACGTTTTTCAATTGTATTGGCTAAAAACGTTATCTAATCTATTCAAATTGGTATGGTATACTTGTAAAAACTTTTGCCTTCAACACTATTGAACTGTTATGTTCATCTATAAATTCGATGGGTATAAGAGTGCGCTCAAATATTACACAGGATATTAAAGTATTCTTCTTCTTCTTCTTGTGCCTTATCCTCAGTGAACGTTGGCGATTATTATGCCCAATCTTATTTTATTTGCTGCATCCCGAAATAGATCCATAGTTGTCATTGTCTTAGATTTCGCAGCCACGATATTCCTCGTCTTCCAGGACCTCTTTTGCCGGTAAGCTTGCCCTGAATAATAAGCTGAAGTAGGCTATACTTCTGGTTTCGCATAATATGACCGAAGAATTAAAGTTTGCGTTCTTTGGTTACGTTTAAGATTTCTTTCTGTTTTCTCATAAGCTGTAGGACGGCATACTTGGTTACGATATTCTAAGCATGCGTCTGTAGCACCACATCTAAAATGCTTCCAGATGTTTACATGCAGCGTCGGTCAGGGTACAAGCTTCCACCCCATATGTTAGTATTGAGAAAACCTAGCATCTAAGAACTCTGACTCTGATGTGCAAGCCTAAATTTTAATTGCACAGCACGCTTCTCATGCGATTAAAAATTGTTCTACTCTTCTCAATTCGGATCTTAATTTCATTTATTTGTTCCCATTTGTTGTTAAGGAATGTGCCCAGGTAGTTTATCGATGTAAAAGTTTCCAGTTGGAAGCCGTTTGCGTAAAACTGGCCATTAATATCTTGTTTGCTTATTATCATAACCTTTGTTTTATTTGTGTGTTAGGCGCATGTTGTACATATCGCAAACTTCTGTTACTCTGTCTATTAGCCTCTGGAGACCTTCAACTGTGTCTGCGATTAAGACTGTGTCCTCAGCGTACCTTAGATTATTAATAAGTACGCCGTTTAGTAATGTCGTCATCTGTGTTCTCCAAAGCCCATGTAAACAGTCTCTCCGAATAAACATTAAAGAGCAGAGGAGAGAGCACACATCCCTGTCGAACTCCTTGGCGTACTTCAAACTCTTCGTAGAGCGAATTCTCCACCCGAACACGAGCCTTTTGTTTCCAGTAAAGGTTAGATATAATGCGGATATCCCTGTTATTCAGGCCTGACTGTCTGAGCGTTTCCAATAGTTTTGTGTGATTTACTCTATCAAAAGCTTTCTTGAAGTCGATAAAACAGGCAGAGATATTACAGTTAACTTTGCGTGCTCTTTGTATTAGAACACTAAGGCTAAACAGTGCTTCCCGTGTCCCGAGTCCGTTCCTAAATGCGAATTGTGTCTCTCCGATATGTTCCTCGAGTTTGGGATAAATACGTTCATGTATGACTTTTAGAAATGTTTTTAGAACGTGACTCATTAGACTAATGGATCTGTAGTCTTCGCAATTTTTAGCTGTGTTTTTCTTCGGTATGGGAATAAATGTTGAAACCAGCCATTCTTCTGGAATTGTGCCGCTCTCATAAATGCAATTGAATAGCTCTGTAATGATGTCCAGGTGGTTTTGTTCCATGAGCTTTAACAAATCTGCATAAACTTCATCTGGTCCTGCTGCTTTGTTGTTTTTAAGCTTCCTGATTGCATTCGCAACCTCTTCTGTGGTGATAGAGGGCCCAGTTTATATGTTTGGTTCCTCCAAAATGCCTCGGTTCTCATCATTAAATAGTGTCTGCATGTACTCCTTTCACCTTTCTATCCTTTGGTCAATCTCCAGTAGTGCCTCGCCATTCGTCTTTGTAACGATCCCTGTGTTTCTAGATCTAAACATACCTGCAGCTTCTTTATTTTTTATGTAGATTAAACGAATCATGTTGATTTTCCAGTTGTTCGATTTAGGTACATTTCTCTGCCAACCAAGCCTTCTTTGTCTCTTTGATCAGGCTATGGATTTGTCGATATCTTTCCTCGTTGTTGTTTTTATATTATCTCCGCTCCTCCATGAGGTCCAATATTTCCTCATTCATCCATCTGGAATTTTTCCTTCTCCCTACTGTGACAAGTCTGTGATTTGCCGTCTCCACTATGGTGTTCGTTGTTTCCATTCATTTTTGTTCAATATCGTTATATGATTTTTCGATATTGAATAAAAATGGATGGATGAAAAGAGTACCACACTGGAGACGGCAAAACGGACTTGTCACAGGAGGGAGAAGGAAAAATTCCAGATGGATGACCGAGGAAATATTGGAACTCACGGAGGAGCGGAGATAATATAAAAAACAACAACGAAGACAGATATCGACAAATCCATAAACTATTAGACAAGAAGTATTGAACGGCATTAAAGTATTAAACAACATAGACAGCAGAATTAGATAACAATTAAAGTATAAGACAGAATTAAAGTATTAGACAAAAAGGACAACAGTATTAGACAGAATTCAAGTATTATAGAAAATGGACAACGGTATTAGACAGAATTAAAGTATTAGAATGGCCAACAGCATTAGACAAAATTCAAGTATACGACAGAATTAAAGTATTAGTCCAAACAGACAACAGTATTAGACAGAATTAAATTATAAGACAGAATTAAAGTATAAGACAAAATAGACAACAGTATTAGACAGAATTAAATTATTAGACTAATATTAGACAGGATTCGATACTAATTAACTATTAGACGCATATTAGACAGCACGACTATTTCCATTTCAGTCTAATCTACATAAGTTTGTATCATTTAGCCTAGTCAATCTTCCCGAATTTATTCTTCATATAAAAAGAGACTAGACTTACATTTCAGTTTCATCTAAATAAGTTTGTCTAGTTTGTATCACTTAGCCTAGTTTATCGCCACGCATGCATTCTTCACAACATTGGAGACTAATTAACTATTAGACAAATATTAGCCACTATGACTATTTCCATTTCAGTTTAATCTACATAAGTTTGTTTGATTTGTATCAGGTAGCCTACTCTATCTACACGAATTCATTCCTAATCCAATCGATTTGAATGATTTTAACCCCTTAAGTAGGGTTTGGGAATACCTGGTCTTTTTAGACCCGGCGAGTCCGAGTCGAGTCCGAGTCCGATTTCTCGGGTCCGGTTCCGGGTCCGGGTCTAATCTGTCTCGCAATTTAAACAGAAACACGAAAGGATTTTTCATGTTCACCCATATGGTAAAGCAAGCGATACTGTGCGAACTTGGTGGGACTTGGTGGGCGAAGTTAAGTGGGACGTTGAAGAGCATTCAAATAGAAATTATAAAGACAAGAAGATTCTCGTCCAAATTTCATCATTACACTTGCACAGTCGCCGGTTGAACCAACTATATGTTTTTTTAATTTAATATTGAATGTGAATATTTGAATGTGTTTAAGTGTTGTTCTACTTTTTCGATGAAAAGCATGAGTTTTTTTATTATTATTAACTTTATTGGCATATTTACAACAATTACTATAAGACTAACAATACAACATATTAAAACAAAAAAAACAAACAAAAAAAAACACATGGAAACAATAAAAAAAAGAAAAAACAGAACATAACTAATAACCCGACCCAAAAATACCCCAAATACTCAAACTTAAAAAAAACTACACTTTAAAGAACCAAAAAAAAAAACAATAATTCTTCGCCCGCACTAACTTTTCGCTCTCCCTAAACTCTTTCCACAATCACTCTCTTCCGCTCTAAAATTTCCCGCATTATGGGCCACCCGCTACCTGACTCGTCCATGCACGCTTCCCAGTCTTTACATTTATTTTTCTTTCCTTCTTTCCATGTTAGCCCTTTGCATTCTTCCATCCAATGTGCCCACCTGTCAGTACCCTCTCCGCATATGGTACACAAATTCTCCCTTTCATTCAACCAGTACCTTTTTCTTCGTTGCCGCACCGAAACCTGGCTATCCTATTTTGGCTACCGCTGGACCCTCTGCTTAGGTACAAAGGGAGTCTGCCGTACACTTGTACCTTGTTGTACTCCCGATTGTATATGCTTTCGTCTATACGGCTTTGTCGTATCTGCAGCTCTATCTACCTACTCCTTTCACCCAACAATTTTTCACACTTTACGCCTTCCCTTTCCATCCTTTCTACCTCCTCTTTCGACAACCCTACTCGTTCATACATTTTTTTCCATTCATTTCCCCATTTTGTTAGTCTAATCCCTCCGACACCTGCCTTCCTTAAACTATTGAACACCTCTTTCACTATCCTTTCATTCCCTAATCTATATACTTTCCTTTCGTATCTTGCCACTCTCACTGATGCTTCTACTGCAACTTTATACGCATTCGCTTCTTGTAGCACCAGGTACCCTGGCGTACTCCTGTCTAATTTCAACGCCCTTTTTATAAACTGGAGTTGTACCTTTTCTACTTGTTTCATTTCGTTCATTCCCCATATTTCCGCTCCATACAACAAAATACTCCGAACACACGCTTTCCACACTATCATTTTTGTCACGAAACTATCTTCAAATTTATCTTTCCAAACATTCCAAAACCTATTAGCAGCCACCCATGCTTTCTTACATACGAACTTAATGTGGTCATTATTGGACCCATTACTACCAAACATAAATCCCAAGTATTTGAACCTGCTAACCTGCTCTATAACCTCTTCCCCCCACATCAAGCTTTCCTCTTTCTTACCAACTTTCTTTCTAAACACCATCCACTTAGTCTTCTCTACATTCACTCTTAACATTCTTTTCTCAAAATATCTTTTAATCCTTCCAATCATCTCTTTCATTTCCCCTTTTGTTCTTGTTAAAGCAACTATATCATCCGCGTAAGCTAGAGACCACACTTTCATCCTACCTATTACCACTCCTCCTGCCTGCCCATTTTTTAAAACCTTTTCTAAGTCATTTATAAAAACATTGAATAGGACAGGGCTAAGTGGACACCCTTGCTTTAACCCTTTCCTAACCCAGAATCTTTCGGATTTTTTTTCACATATTCTAACTCTGCAGCTTGTCTTGCCATATAGATCTGTAACCACCTTCACTAGCCACCCACTAATTCCTTTTGCTCTCATCATTTCCCATACCATGTTTCGGTTTACTGTGTCATATGCCGCTTTAAGATCTATGAATACAGCATACACCTTTCCACCTTTCTGTGCCAGCTCTTGCTCTATTACGTATTTTAAGGTAACCAGCTGGTCCGTTGTTCCCCTCCCTTTTCTGAATCCCCCTTGTACTTCCGGAATCACTTCCTTTTCCTCAATTTATTCCTGTATTTTCATCTCCACTACTTTTGCATATATCTTATATGATTTATCCATCAGTGTGATGCCTCTGTAATTTTCTGCTTCTCCCTTATTTCCTGTTTTGAAAATTGGTATGATGTCCCCTTCCCTCCAGCTTTCTGGAATTGCTTGCTGTCCTTTGAAAATCATGTTGTATAATTCGTGGAGTTTTTTTTGTATTGACACCGGCGCTAGTTTCCACGCTTCATTTGGGATTCCATCCGGACCTGTCGCTTTTCTTCTTTTCAGCCTACCCAGCACTTGCTCCATTTCCTCCCACATAATTTCTGGTCGATGGCCTTCTTCTTCTTTTCCGTCCTCTTCCACTGTCTCCTCTGCTCCCTTATCTTCTTTTCCGTCCAGCAACTGCATAAAATGTGCTCTCCATCTTTCCATCTTAATTTCATTAACTTTCCGGGTTGTTTTTTCCACATTTTTGGCAATAAACTTCCATATTTCTCTTTCACTATTGAGCTTCCTAGCCTCCTCCATTTGTTTTCTTTGACACGTTCCTTTTTTGTTCTTCACAAGTTCTTTCATTTGGTCCTTCATATTTTTTACTTTACCTGGAGTTCCTCTGCTCTGACTCCATCTCTTGACATCCTCTCTCAACTGTTTTTTCTTGGAGATATATTCTTTATCAATCCATGCGCTGTTATAATGATCACTCCTGACATTTTTCCATACTATCGCCTCATGGACTTTAGATACCAGTTGTTCTAGGCTATTTATTGATTCTAGCTGACAGTTTTCCAGGTTGCTCTTAAATCTTTGTACCGCCTATTTATTCCATATCGCTACTGATTTCTGCTTCTCCGTCTGTCCACTAACCACCGTTTTTCCTTTTACCGTTACTTCCAGCGGGAAATGATCCGACTCTATCCTGTTCCCTACTTCCATGCTGATTATATCACTTGTTGCTGCCTCGTTTGCTACTACATAGTCTATCACTGACATCCCTCTTCCCCCTACATACGTTGTCTCTCCACTCCAATCTCCCTCCGTGCATCCATTTAATATGTTCCATTTTCTTTCCTTCATCCAGTCAAGCCATTTTCTACCATCCGCGTTGATTATTTTGTCTTTGGATTTTCTTGTTACTTCATGTCCTCCTTCCCCGAGATTCCCAACCTGGCTCTCCCCTATTCTTACGTTCCAGTCCCCCGCAATTATTACTTTAGACAAGGTTTCCTCGTTTGCTTCCGTCTCTATTTCCGTTAATAATTCTTTTAGTCTTTTATTATTATAGACTGTAATACATTTCCATTTATCCACGTTTAATTTTATCTTTCTTATTTGAATCCCTTCGCCGTAATCTTCTCCACTATAATTTTTCTCTTCCTCTATGTTCTTCTTTACTCCGGTTATTAAACCGCCTCTTGGTCGCCCCATGTTGAAATCTCTTTTTGCCCATTGGCACTTCCACGCGAAGTTATCTGGCAGTTCGTTCTTCACCTCCTCCCAATCCTTTTCGTCAATCCATGTTTCCACTATTCCAATTATATCGAAGCTCTTCATGTAAATCAACAAGTCATCCTTATAATCCGCTCTTAATTTTCTCTTCAAACCCTTTCTCTTTCCTTCTCTGTGAGATCATTGTCCACGTAGACCTGCGATCCTTTTAATTGGTTTTTCATTTTCATTATCCTTAGTTTTTCCTCCCAGTTATTCATTTTAATTAATATTGCTCTGGTTTTTCCATTTGTCGGGCTTCCTATTCTGTACATGTTTTGTACCGCATTTATTTGAAATTTGTCCCTTAGCAAGTCCTCTACTTCCTTTTCCCACGTAGCTTCTTCTTTAATTCCATTCATAACTATGTTTAACTTTCTTTCTTTCTTATCCTTTTCTTCCCTAAAATTTTCAATTTTAGCCAATTTCTCTTCCATTTGCTTTCTATCTGCTTCCATCTTACATTCGCTGTCTGCACTTGCCTTCTTTAAGTCTCTAATCTCATTCTCCAAGCCTATAATTTTCTCTCTTGCTAATTTATTTTCTTCCCTCATTGCTTTTAGTTCCTCTGTTAATTCCGTTCTACACTTTTTCTCCTCTCTTTTATCTTCTTCTAATTTCTTCGTGAATCGCATCGCAAAAGCATGAGTTAAAAATTCTCAATAAACCCAGATTATACACTTCAGAGTCAATTCCATGCAAATTGATATTTAGATATGTTCGAATTTTCATACACGTCCATTTATCAAGTGTAATGCTAAATCGTCGATCTTCTTTACGCCGCGGTGTACTAGATAATGCCTAACATTCGAGACCCGAGACTCGACGAGTTTTAGATCGGGTATCGGGTACCGAGTATTTACCTTTGGACTCGTCGAGTCCGGGTCCGGGTACTCGGACCCGAAAAACACTACCCTTAAGGGGTTACATGGGTTTCACAGCTTCAAAATTCGATGTTTTTTTATTGTCTTATTAATTTCTACAACATCTCGAGAATGTTATCCTAAATTTTCAAGTCGATCCGAATAAAAGTTTTGGAGATTCAACCCTGGGAAGGTGCGTGCTCAAAGTCAGATAGGCTCAGCGCGCCGCAGGTGTATCGGAGCAGCTGCTCGTCTATTGTTTGTCTGTCTTTATTGTACATTGCTTTCACTTTCTAAGACCAACTAGTTTGAAATACTTCAGTTGGTGATTACTTCTTGAATCACGAGGTTTATTTGAGGTTATCTTAGTGTCTGTTGTAAAATTTTATAAAGAATGCCTAAAGTTTCGAGAACTTCGAATGAAAGACGCTATATGGGCTACGTATTATCACTACAGCTCTACAGACAAAAATCCTCAGCATGGAAATTGCCCGAAAGGTCCAGACTCCTGGGGTGCGCTTGGCAGCGAGCATCAGCTACGAACACTCTTGAGGAGCGGTGTGTTGGTGGTTTCACACACATTAATAATGAAAGCTTGAACCAGTTAATCTGAAAGGTTACTCCAAAAATACTTCCTGCTGGTTCAAAGATCGTTAATATTGCTGCATGGGTCGCTGCTTGCACTTTTAATGAAGGAACATCAGCTTTATTATTATTTATGCACGGTATGGATTTAAAACTTGGCCGAAATTTCCACGAAAATGCCCGAATTTCAGATGAAAACCGTGTGTGCGCAGCTGAAAAAAAATCAGCGAGCGAGACTCGCGAAGCCAGGATTCGTCATAGACAGGAGCAAAATGATGCCCTGGATATTGCAGCTGCTGCAGGTTCTTTACTTTAAGGCACAGGAATCGACGATACAATATAAGTTACAAAAAAAAAAAACAGTTTTAATTTTTCTCAAAACTTTAAACGCGTTTTTCTCGAAACTGTGTTTTCAAAGACGGTTGTCAAAAGTTCTCGAAAACTGCTCAAGCGATCTTGATGAAATTTTACACAGGTCTTCGAGATACAATTTACGAGGACATGGACGAAGGATTTTTTTTTCAATCGCAACTATTAAAAAAAGAAAATTGAGCAAATTTTACCAAAATTTGCATTTTTTTGTAAAAAAAGTCTGCCAGAAATCCAATTTTCACTTTTTTTCTTTCCTTCGTCCAAGTTCTAGTTTGTGGTCTTAACTAAAATGCGATTTTTTTTTTCACTTGAGATGATCCTGTCATGAGTTCTACTGTCAACGCTGAAGCACCTTTTTTCGGAGTCACAATGGCGGAGTTTTAAATATTTTCCTTTGAAAATTTCAGAAATTCCTTTACAAATATAAATCTTTATGACAATAAAAAGGTTGAATAAAATATTTTGTTTTTTATATAAAACATTTTTTTTTTTAAAATAAACTTTTCTTCCTTCGAGTAAACCCATGTAACCCCTTAATTCACTTCAATTTATGAATATTGATGTAAAAGTGTTCTAATGAACACACAAAATCTAGTGTTCTAGTCGGTCTAATCTAAATAGGTCGGGTCAAACTAAAGCATACGTCTGGTTTCATGTAGTTCATGTTTTATTCTAGTATATAAAATACTAGGTGGACTGAAAAGTTCACAATTAGTACCTTATACTATTAGTATCTATCTCTAATTAGTACCTATTAGTTAATTTGCTACTTAATCATACCATTACTTTAAATTCAACAACTTTGAGCATCTACAATGTTTAGTTTTATTACTTGTGCATCATGTCTTACATTAAGACCATTTCCAAGCAATAGTTTAAATTAACTTCTTAATTGGTGATTTATTTATTTCTCAATTTGTTTCTCGGCATAGCCAGAAGGTTCTTCCGAGAAATAAATCTTGCAACAATAATTACATTGAAATTGAATGAGACAAGACTAGATAAGACAAGAAAACTTCAGAATGTTGGTTCCAGACCAACTTTAATATCGCGATAATGACAGGTCTTGTCAATTAAAATCACAAATATTGCCCGTAAATACAAAATTTTCTCACGCCATTGCAATTTTTTAATAAATACTATTGCATTCGTTTCTGTAGAATTGATTTATTGGTAGCTAATTCGACTGTTGGCGACACCTCAACGCAAGATTATTTATTACGTAGTTAATTCCGTCTCGAGATTCTTTCGTCAGTTGCAGATTAGATGATAACGACGATTCATAAGACAAGCCTTTGATTCCTTATCAGCCTAAATCTCATATACCGATTGCAAAATAAATATTTGGTCTAGATCTAAGCCCTGATGCACAAGATTATATAAGACATCAACATTTACAACATATCAAAAATAAACGAAAACAAATACGTATAAGTTTATGACTTGTTGCCACCTAGTAATACGTAGTTCAACTAACAAATTACGTAATCTATATAAAACATTATGTGGAATCGTTTTCGCTTACTTTTAACTCTATAGTATAGATGACACCCATAGCACAAAAATTACAACAAAATAAACTTTAAGCGGCAATTGTACGTGTATTACCTGTCTAGTCTTGTATGTTTAGCCCATCTGTTTAGTTTTGTCCGTCTAGGCATGCCTATCTTTGTCTATCTAGTCTTTTCTATCAAGCTTTGTCTGTCTAGTATTGCCTGCCTAGACTTGTGTGTCTAGTTTTGTCCGTTTAATCTTGTCTGTATAGCATTGACTGTATAGTTTTGATTGACTAGTCTTGTCTGTCCAGTCTTGTATATCTTGTCTTGTCGGTCTAGTCTTGTCTGTCAAGTCTTGTCTGTCTAGTCTTGTCTGTCTAGTCTTGTCTGTCTAGTCTTGTCTGTCTAGTCTTGTCTGTCTAGTCTTGTCTGTCTAGTCTTGTCTGTCTAGTCTTGTCTGTCTAGTCTTGTCTGTCTAGTCTTGTCTGTCTAGTCTTGTCTGTCTAGTCTTGTCTGTCTAGTCTTGTCTGTCTAGTCTTGTCTGTCTAGTCTTGTCTGTCTAGTCTTGTCTGTCTAGTCTTGTCTGTCTAGTCTTGTCTGTCTAGTCTTGTCTGTCTAGTCTTGTCTGTCTAGTCTTGTCTGTCTAGTCTTGTCTGTCTAGTCTTGTCTGTCTAGTCTTGTCTGTCTAGTCTTGTCTGTCTAGTCTTGTCTGTCTAGTCTTGTCTGTCTAGTCTTGTCTGTCTAGTCTTGTCTGTCTAGTCTTGTCTGTCTAGTCTTGTCTGTCTAGTCTTGTCTGTCTAGTCTTGTCTGTCTAGTCTTGTCTGTCTAGTCTTGTCTGTCTAGTCTTGTCTGTCTAGTCTTGTCTGTCTAGTCTTGTCTGTCTAGTCTTGTCTGTCTAGTCTTGTCTGTCTAGTCTTGTCTGTCTAGTCTTGTCTGTCTAGTCTTGTCTGTCTAGTCTTGTCTGTCTAGTCTTGTCTGTCTAGTCTTGTCTGTCTAGTCTTGTCTGTCTAGTCTTGTCTGTCTAGTCTTGTCTGTCTAGTCTTGTCTGTCTAGTCTTGTCTGTCTAGTCTTGTCTGTCTAGTCTTGTCTGTCTAGTCTTGTCTGTCTAGTCTTGTCTGTCTAGTCTTGTCTGTCTAGTCTTGTCTGTCTAGTCTTGTCTGTCTAGTCTTGTCTGTCTAGTCTTGTCTGTCTAGTCTTGTCTGTCTAGTCTTGTCTGTCTAGTCTTGTCTGTCTAGTCTTGTCTGTCTAGTCTTGTCTGTCTAGTCTTGTCTGTCTAGTCTTGTCTGTCTAGTCTTGTCTGTCTAGTCTTGTCTGTCTAGTCTTGTCTGTCTAGTCTTGTCTGTCTAGTCTTGTCTGTCTAGTCTTGTCTGTCTAGTCTTGTCTGTCTAGTCTTGTCTGTCTAGTCTTGTCTGTCTAGTCTTGTCTGTCTAGTCTTGTCTGTCTAGTCTTGTCTGTCTAGTCTTGTCTGTCTAGTCTTGTCTGTCTAGTCTTGTCTGTCTAGTCTTGTCTGTCTAGTCTTGTCTGTCTAGTCTTGTCTGTCTAGTCTTGTCTGTCTAGTCTTGTCTGTCTAGTCTTGTCTGTCTAGTCTTGTCTGTCTAGTCTTGTCTGTCTAGTCTTGTCTGTCTAGTCTTGTCTGTCTAGTCTTGTCTGTCTAGTCTTGTCTGTCTAGTCTTGTCTGTCTAGTCTTGTCTGTCTAGTCTTGTCTGTCTAGTCTTGTCTGTCTAGTCTTGTCTGTCTAGTCTTGTCTGTCTAGTCTTGTCTGTCTAGTCTTGTCTGTCTAGTCTTGTCTGTCTAGTCTTGTCTGTCTAGTCTTGTCTGTCTAGTCTTGTCTGTCTAGTCTTGTCTGTCTAGTCTTGTCTGTCTAGTCTTGTCTGTCTAGTCTTGTCTGTCTAGTCTTGTCTGTCTAGTCTTGTCTGTCTAGTCTTGTCTGTCTAGTCTTGTCTGTCTAGTCTTGTCTGTCTAGTCTTGTCTGTCTAGTCTTGTCTGTCTAGTCTTGTCTGTCTAGTCTTGTCTGTCTAGTCTTGTCTGTCTAGTCTTGTCTGTCTAGTCTTGTCTGTCTAGTCTTGTCTGTCTAGTCTTGTCTGTCTAGTCTTGTCTGTCTAGTCTTGTCTGTCTAGTCTTGTCTGTCTAGTCTTGTCTGTCTAGTCTTGTCTGTCTAGTCTTGTCTGTCTAGTCTTGTCTGTCTAGTCTTGTCTGTCTAGTCTTGTCTGTCTAGTCTTGTCTGTCTAGTCTTGTCTGTCTAGTCTTGTCTGTCTAGTCTTGTCTGTCTAGTCTTGTCTGTCTAGTCTTGTCTGTCTAGTCTTGTCTGTCTAGTCTTGTCTGTCTAGTCTTGTCTGTCTAGTCTTGTCTGTCTAGTCTTGTCTGTCTAGTCTTGTCTGTCTAGTCTTGTCTGTCTAGTCTTGTCTGTCTAGTCTTGTCTGTCTAGTCTTGTCTGTCTAGTCTTGTCTGTCTAGTCTTGTCTGTCTAGTCTTGTCTGTCTAGTCTTGTCTGTCTAGTCTTGTCTGTCTAGTCTTGTCTGTCTAGTCTTGTCTGTCTAGTCTTGTCTGTCTAGTCTTGTCTGTCTAGTCTTGTCTGTCTAGTCTTGTCTGTCTAGTCTTGTCTGTCTAGTCTTGTCTGTCTAGTCTTGTCTGTCTAGTCTTGTCTGTCTAGTCTTGTCTGTCTAGTCTTGTCTGTCTAGTCTTGTCTGTCTAGTCTTGTCTGTCTAGTCTTGTCTGTCTAGTCTTGTCTGTCTAGTCTTGTCTGTCTAGTCTTGTCTGTCTAGTCTTGTCTGTCTAGTCTTGTCTGTCTAGTCTTGTCTGTCTAGTCTTGTATGTCTAGTCTTGTCTGTCTAGTCTTGTCTGTCTAGTCTGTCTAGTCTTGTCTGTCTAGTCTTGTCTGTCTAGTCTTGTCTGTCTAGTCTTGTCTGTCTAGTCTTGTCTGTCTTGTCTTGTCTGTCTAGTCTTGTCTGTCTAGTCTTGTCTGTCTAGTCTTGTCTGTCTAGTCTTGTCTGTCTAGTCTTGTCTGTCTAGTCTTGTCTGTCTAGTCTTGTCTGTCTAGTTTTGTCCGTCTAGTCTTGTCTATATATGGGTATTTCTCCCATAATTTTACTACTCGTGTCGCTGGACTATAACAAAATTATTTCTTAAGCCATATTAAAAAATTAATTATAGTTGCAGTTCTTGGATGGCAAACTAATAATTTAATCATTTAAAAAAATTTTATACTCCGTTTCCGAATAATCACAACTTGAAAATGTTGAAATTCCTGACCGTCCCTATGTCGCAACCATATTTTTAGACTTATCATTAAGGCTCAAAAGTTAACTGAAAGAAATACTTACAACATAATTTATGTTTATATATAAAAATATATGAAATCTTTAATAGACATAGATTTTTTTATGATACTCATTTGGAATCTTATTTTTTTATAGCTATAAAGTATGTCACCGAGTTCTTGTTCCTGACCGTCCACCACCACAATTAACGTAGTTCGAAGGACACTGTACTAACCAGGCAGTAACATTTGGTTGTATTACGTTCACATTTTTCAGTTAAGCTAAAAAAAACATGAGCAAAGAATGTTTGCTTGTATAGTGGCGAATTCTAGTGAAAATATATATGCTAAAAATGCTAATAATAATATAGGTAATAATTTCTGTGCGTATTTTAATTGACTTCAAGACCGTCCCTAGAATTATTAGACGTTTTAATATCCTATATTTAAGAGTAATTACGACCATTTCTTTCCCATATTGTCCGTTTACGAAATACATCACCTTACTTTTGAGCGATGAATTTTACCCAGTAAATTTGCTAAACACATTCACGTTTTCCTCACCGTCCCCTTTCTCGACCTTTGCAAAATGCTTAAACAGGGACGGTCAGGAAAAGGCAAGGACGGTCTAGAATAATTTTGCGGTCCCTAACGATATACAATGTTGGTTTAAACATTATATGGGTTTCTAAAATACTTATGGTTTTTGTTTTATTTGTAGAAGATTGTAAACTGTCCGCTTTAGAAAACATGGCAGAAAAAAAATTAGATGATTTTGCCTATCAAACAAATTTAAGCGAGAAACAGGGCACGAAGCGAGAGAACAGCCACGAAAAAGGATGAGAAAAATAAATGTATAATTCTTGAAAATATAACTGATAAAGCTAGAGACAGTGTACCAAAGAAAATTGAAAATAGTTTGATAATGTAATTGTTAAACATGCATCAAATGATAATGAAAATAGCAGAACAAATGTTATTAATATAAACACAGAAATAAGGCAAAACTAGTCGTACAAACAAGCCCGGTATAACTAAGATACAAAATGAAGTAGAAAAAACCGCCCAAGTGCGAATTGTGACTCGCGCACCGAGGGTTCCGTACAAACTTGTAAGTAAGGTATCTTTAGGAGGACCTAACTTTATGCAACCCATATGCTTCTGGTGCGTGACAATACCACGCAACACATTAGTTTCTAATAGTATTCGCATTTTTCTTGTAATTAAACAACATATTAACGGTTTTCAGATTTTTACCTTTACATGTGATGTAAGACACCGCTTCTTGCCAAATTTCAAGATTCTAGGTTAACGGGAAGTACCCTATAATAGGTTTTGATTCCCTTGTGAAATCGCAAAATATGCGACATAAAGGGTCATACCTTTTGATCGCGTTGACTTACAGACCCGAGTATTTGATAAAAATTTCAACTTGTTACCTCTACGCGTTCCTGAGAAAAATGGTCTTGACAGACAGACAGACAGACGGACGGACGGACGGACAAACGGACGGACAGACAGACGGACAGAGTTTATGCAATAGAAAACTACAAGACCGCTTCTCAATCAATGGAATAGTATTATTTAATGTAAAACACGTTCCTTTTATTTCATAAGTGCATTTTTAAAGTTCTTCTTTGTTAAAGTTTTAAAGTTATTTCAAGTTTTTTTTAATGATTTTTTTCCATGTTAAATATATTTTCATAAATTAAAAAGATGTTTAGAATGATCTGTTATCTTAACCGTTTCACACTGATCCTGACCTTCCCCTTTTATTCAAGATCGTCCCTAAGTTTTCCACGACCGTCCCCTTGCAAAAAAGTGTTATTTTTGTGATAATTAGCATTACATGGCATTTTTAATGCAAAGCAACCAAAGTAAATGCTATATATATATATATATATACTTTTATATAATATTTACTTGCAAGTGCAACTTCAAATGATTCAACTATTATAAACTCAGAAATTATGATAAAAATTACAGATTTTTATCAATTTACAATTTGTTTCCCGTTTAACATTGAATATTTCCTTTTCCGAGGCTAGGTAACTTATTTTTCTGGGGGGCGCGGTTATTACACCCACTCAAAAATTAAAATATGACCCAACACTATGTTTTCTAACAGATAAGTTGATTACTAGATGAGGGACGGTCAGGAAATGAAGCAAGAGTTTGATGGCTTTGAAAGCTTGTAAGTTTCATAAGGCTTAATATGGTTTATCGCCCTTACAGTTTCAACTAGTTTATAGATCCTCGAACCATAAATAAACTACTAAATCTTGATTTTAGTATTTTATATTTTTGTAAATATGTAATTTGAAAAGGTAAAATTATGTAATTCTTCATTTGCAAGAAATTGGATTTTTCCACTACGCTAATATAAAAGCAACCACCTTAAAATGTAACGAACATAAAATTTCAAGGTTTCAAGAAAAAAATAATTGCATATAGATTACATTTTTGTTGGATATTATTCAATTTTTGAATAATTTAACTGATTACACCACCAACAATAGAAACTGAAAAATGATAAACTGTTTGTTATTGATAGCATTTCCAATTACTCACGAGCCAATTAGTACAAAAGGTATTATCGAATTCAACTCGAGAAGAATCGATAAATTATAATTTATTATACATATTATAATAATCAACTCGATAAAAACGAGAAGAACGCAAGAAACGAATTTGAAGGAAATTATTTACGCCTTTCGGACCTTATTACGCCTTATTAAGTCTTGCATCGACTGTCGATCAACGCGTTTATTGATAAGGTTCCTCCTTCGGCTTTATCGAGTGCAAATCTGCATTTTTATCATTTGCTCCTAAGAAAAAGGTTTAGACTAATTGTGCAAGACAAGAGAAAACAAAAAAGCTAGACAGACACGACTAACAGCGGAATGAGAGGCAAATGAGCTTCTAACTGACGTCTATCAATTGTTCCCTGCCAACAATCTATATTTAAATATTGGAAAATCAAATCTCATTAGAAATATCCGCAGTTTAGTAGAACAATCTGTGCTGCCACGCGGAGATACAATCTGTCATCTCGTACGGGTTTATAGTATGGGGACCCTCTCCTCAAACTCAAAGGGTCTTCAAAGCCCAGAAGAGGACATTCGGGCAATCATAGGTATTGGCAGAACAACAGACTAAGAGTTGGACACTTTCACTGGTTAGCAGTTCTTTCAAATAGGTTCTCCATAGGTAAATCTGTTTCTCACAGCACCCCTGCATCCGTCTATAGGCTGATCCCCTGTTCTTCAGACAAGACGAGACAGACAAGACTAGATATGTTTGCCCTATTTTAAAAAGTTACGGTACATATGCAATGTATTTAATTATTTATTCTTGCGAATATGGCATGCAGTTGCCATATTCACAAGAATAAATAATTAAATACATTGAAAGTGCTACATTCACATTTAAACAAACAATTAATCCAACATTCCAATAACGAAGTAAAAATTAAAAAACAAACAAACAAAACCCACAAAAATAAAAAAATGTAGGCAGTCAGGCATTGCCGACTGAAGTGAAAACTTTTGAAAAAAAAACAGCTTTAAAACTGGTTTTGAGGATTTATCAGTATGTTAATTAATCAAATTTGGTATATAGTTTGTTAGTATTGTTTTACGTAATTCTGGAACATAACTCACTTCTGAAGGAGAATGACTGTTAATGTCATCATCATAATATGAATTTGAATCCGGAATGTTTGGTTGATTCTGTGTTGATAGGTCAGCAAAATGAATTGGTAGGATATACCTATGGCACATTTCTTGTTGATGGGTCTGCAATTTGTGAGTTATGGAAATTTTGACTTTTACAAACATGCCTTATAACTGCTTTTGAAGATTTATCTGTACGTAAATTAATTTTTGTTTGGAATATTCTTTACGACGTTTAATTTTTTCCTCCTTGTCAGCTGTGATTCTTCGATGTTTAGAAATTTCTCAATTAACTATTGCAAGAGTTTTCTTCTTATTCTTATCTCTATATCGCTGACTATTAATTTTATTTTTGAGTTTCCTTCCTTTGGAAAGCACACGAGTACATTTGGTTACCTAAAACTTTGATGAATCTGATTCGTGATTTACCATGAATTCTTCGATACAATCCAGTAATCTGAACATTCCAATAGTCCGGCACTAGTATATCTACTAGTACATCCATCAAAAGTACTTACTCTTGTACTGCACACTGATTATAGGGGTTGATATTTCCTTAGAGGCGCTGCGTTCTATCAACACTGCCAAAAACTTTCCAATAATCCGGCACTAGTACATCTACTATTACATCCGGTAAAAGTACTTACTATTGTACTGCACACTAATTCTACGGGTTGATATTTCCTTATAAACGCTACGTTCTGTCAACACTGCCAAAAACTTCATAGCCAACTTTAAACATATGCGTATAGATGCGTTCTTTTGAACACATCTTTGAGTAATAGAATTTTTTTCTATAGAACGCAGCTATTGATGACGATGACGCAAATGTATGATTTTACCTTCTACCCAAATGTCATTCAGCGCGGCTATAGAAGTTTTCACTTCAAAAATAATGCAACCTAAAATAGTAATTCCTCGCATCCAATTAACAACGAACAGAAAATTCATCTCACGATTGTTTTAATTGCACCACACTTTTCAGCAAGGGCCAACCGGCTCCGTCTTCCCTCATGCACGAAACCCGGTGATCCACCACCGCTCTCTCCTCGCTGCTCCACTGACATCCTTCACGGTTTTGTGCCCAATGCGCCCATATGTCACAAGCTTCCCCACATATGCCACACAGCTTAAAGCGAGTTCCCATCCAGTACCTCCTGTCTTTTTCTTCTGACCCGCACCTGTGCCGTGTTATCAATGCCTAGCCTGCGGCAGCAGCAATGCCTGCGGCAGCCTAGGCTAACCAAAACAACTGAAAATCCTTCCCACGTAAATTCATCTCTGCCGCTCGTTGCACCATTAACCCCTCCTGCGACCTTGTCGAGCTCTTCGGGCAGGCCACTGGTTAGCTCCTTCTCAGCGGTGCCGTCTTTATCATTGAAGGTTGGCAACAATTTGGGCAAAATCGTTTCTGCTCTTGGCTGTTCTTATTAGTGAATTGCTGTTCATACTTGTCAAATCCCGAATGTTCTTGAGCCACGAACACTTACTTCTACCTGGTCCTCTCTTCCCTTCTTGTTCTTGTTCTTCCCTTGTTGTTACGGTAAACGTGTCCGACGTAAGATGTTTTTTGTTTTTTTATCGTACATAATAGTTCTCTGTCCCTCCCCATTCTTCTTAATACTTCTCCGTTTGTGGCATGATTCATCCAAGATATTCGAAGCATATTTGGGAAAACCCAGAACTCAAATGCCTGTATTTTCCTTTCTATGTTCTTTCTCATAGTCCATGTCTCTACACGGTAAAGCAACGTTGAATATATATAACATTAAAGGAAACGGTAACGTGTGGTAAGGTTCAAGCTACGATTTTTTAACAGCTTCTGCATATTCATGAATGTTGTTCTCGCTATCTCTATTCGAGTTCGTACCTATAAAGGTGCTCACAGACCGGCGCGAAAGTTTCATTGCCGCGACCGCTGCGATATCGCGGCGGACCGATTGATACGGCGGCTTATGTACATGTTCAGACCAACAAGCGCCGAAAATCGCGCATGTTGATCTGAACATGTACATAAGCCGCCGTATCAATGGGTCCGCCGCGATATCGCAGCGGTCGCGGCAACGAAACTTTCGCGTCGGTCTGTGAGATCCTTAAATCAGGGTCTAAGTCTTCCGCTAGCCAACATCCAAGGTACTTAAGTTTATGAACTCTTTCACTGGTTAGCAGTTCTTTGAAATAGGTTCTCCATAGGTCAATCGGTTTCTCACAGCACCCCTGTATCCGTCTATAGGCTGACCCTATTTTCCAAATGTCCGCTTCATTGTGGATCTCCTTCAACTTATCGAATTTCTTCTTTTGGAGTTCCATCTCTTTCAGTGTACGGCATTTGTTGTACTTTTCCATCGAGCCCTGAGCCTCCACCCATATACATATGGGAAACTTATATTCACTAGAAAATGGACAGACAATATTCACAAGAAAATGGACTCAATTATAAGAAACATAGATCAACACCTTCACAATACAAGAGGTCAAAAGCAATTCGAACTCCATTATTATGTCTAACAATTTGCAGTAAAGCACCGAACAAGATTGGTATCCAAATCTACAACAAGCTTCTGAATATGCTGACTCAAGAAATTTACATAAAATCTATTAGAAAAAAACATAAAAAAATGTTAATAGAGAAGTGCTACTTAGCCTTTAATGATTTAAAAAAAAATTCAATATGTAAATTTTCTTTATACATTGTAGAATTAATAAATTTGATTTTGACTAGACAGGCAAGGCTAAACAGACAAGACTAGACAGACAAGACTAGACAGACAAGACTAGACAGACAAGACTAGACAGACAAGACTAGACAGACAAGACTAGACAGACAAGACTAGACAGACAAGACTAGACAGACAAGACTAGACAGACAAGACTAGACAGACAAGACTAGACAGACAAGACTAGACAGACAAGACTAGACAGACAAGACTAGACAGACAAGACTAGACAGACAAGACTAGACAGACAAGACTAGACAGACAAGACTAGACAGACAAGACTAGACAGACAAGACTAGACAGACAAGACTAGACAGACAAGACTAGACAGACAAGACTAGACAGACAAGACTAGACAGACAAGACTAGACAGACAAGACTAGACAGACAAGACTAGACAGACAAGACTAGACAGACAAGACTAGACAGACAAGACTAGACAGACAAGACTAGACAGACAAGACTAGACAGACAAGACTAGACAGACAAGACTAGACAGACAAGACTAGACAGACAAGACTAGACAGACAAGACTAGACAGACAAGACTAGACAGACAAGACTAGACAGACAAGACTAGACAGACAAGACTAGACAGACAAGACTAGACAGACAAGACTAGACAGACAAGACTAGACAGACAAGACTAGACAGACAAGACTAGACAGACAAGACTAGACAGACAAGACTAGACAGACAAGACTAGACAGACAAGACTAGACAGACAAGACTAGACAGACAAGACTAGACAGACAAGACTAGACAGACAAGACTAGACAGACAAGACTAGACAGACAAGACTAGACAGACAAGACTAGACAGACAAGACTAGACAGACAAGACTAGACAGACAAGACTAGACAGACAAGACTAGACAGACAAGACTAGACAGACAAGACTAGACAGACAAGACTAGACAGACAAGACTAGACAGACAAGACTAGACAGACAAGACTAGACAGACAAGACTGGACAGACAAGACTGGACAGACAAGACTAGACAGACAAGACTAGACAGACAAGACTAGACAGACAAGACTAGACAGACAAGACTAGACAGACAAGACTAGACAGACAAGACTAGACAGACAAGACTAGACAGACAAGACTAGACAGACAAGACTAGACAGACAAGACTAGACAGACAAGACTAGACAGACAAGACTAGACAGACAAGACTAGACAGACGAGACTAGACAGACAAGACTAGACAGACAAGACTAGACAGACAAGACTAGACAGACAAGACTAGACAGACAAGACTAGACAGACAAGACTAGACAGACAAGACTAGACAGACAAGACTAGACAGACAAGACTAGACAGACAAGACTAGACAGACAAGACTAGACAGACAAGACTAGACAGACAAGACTAGACAGACAAGACTAGACAGACAAGACTAGACAGACAAGACTAGACAGACAAGACTAGACAGACAAGACTAGACAGACAAGACTAGACAGACAAGACTAGACAGACAAGACTAGACAGACAAGACTAGACAGACAAGACTAGACAGACAAGACTAGACAGACAAGACTAGACAGACAAGACTAGACAGACAAGACTAGACAGACAAGACTAGACAGACAAGACTAGACAGACAAGACTAGACAGACAAGACTAGACAGACAAGACTAGACAGACAAGACTAGACAGACAAGACTAGACAGACAAGACTAGACAGACAAGACTAGACAGACAAGACTAGACAGACAAGACTAGACAGACAAGACTAGACAGACAAGACTAGACAGACAAGACTAGACAGACAAGACTAGACAGACAAGACTAGACAGACAAGACTAGACAGACAAGACTAGACAGACAAGACTAGACAGACAAGACTAGACAGACAAGACTAGACAGACAAGACTAGACAGACAAGACTTAGACAGACAAGACTAGACAGACAAGACTAGACAGACAAGACTAGACAGACAAGACTAGACAGACAAGACTAGACAGACAAGACTAGACAGACAAGACTAGACAGACAAGACTAGACAGACAAGACTAGACAGACAAGACTAGACAGACAAGACTAGACAGACAAGACTAGACAGACAAGACTAGACAGACAAGACTAGACAGACAAGACTAGACAGACAAGACTAGACAGACAAGACTAGACAGACAAGACTAGACAGACAAGACTAGACAGACAAGACTAGACAGACAAGACTAGACAGACAAGACTAGACAGACAAGACTAGACAGACAAGACTAGACAGACAAGACTAGACAGACAAGACTAGACAGACAAGACTAGACAGACAAGACTAGACAGACAAGACTAGACAGACAAGACTAGACAGACAAGACTAGACAGACAAGACTAGACAGACAAGACTAGACAGACAAGACTAGACAGACAAGACTAGACAGACAAGACTAGACAGACAAGACTAGACAGACAAGACTAGACAGACAAGACTAGACAGACAAGACTAGACAGACGAGACTAGACAGACGAGACTAGACAGACAATACTAGACAGACAAGACTAGACAGACAAGACTAGACAGACAAGACTAGACAGACAAGACTAGACAGACAAGACTAGACAGACAAGACTAGACAGACAAGACTAGACAGACAAGACTAGACAGACAAGACTAGACAGACAAGACTAGACAGACAAGACTAGACAGACAAGACTAGACAGACAAGACTAGACAGACAAGACTAGACAGACAAGACTAGACAGACAAGACTAGACAGACAAGACTAGACAGACAAGACTAGACAGACAAGACTAGACAGACAAGACTAGACAGACAAGACTAGACAGACAAGACTAGACAGACAAGACTAGACAGACAAGACTAGACAGACAAGACTAGACAGACAAGACTAGACAGACAAGACTAGACAGACAAGACTAGACAGACAAGACTAGTCAGACAAGACTAGACAGACAAGACTAGACAGACAAGACTAGACAGACAAGACTAGACAGACAAGACTAGACAGACAAGACTAGACAGACTAGACAGACAAGACTAGACAGACAAGACTAGACAGACAAGACTAGACAGACAAGACTAGACAGACAAGACTAGACAGACAAGACTAGACAGACAAGACTAGACAGACAAGACTAGACAGACAAGACTAGACAGACAAGACTAGACAGACAAGACTAGACAGACAAGACTAGACAGACAAGACTAGACAGACAAGACTAGACAGACAAGACTAGACAGACAAGACTAGACAGACAAGACTAGACAGACAAGACTAGACAGACAAGACTAGACAGACAAGACTAGACAGACAAGACTAGACAGACAAGACTAGACAGACAAGACTAGACAGACAAGACTAGACAGACAAGACTAGACAGACAAGACTAGACAGACAAGACTAGACAGACAAGACTAGACAGACAAGACTAGACAGACAAGACTAGACAGACAAGACTAGACAGACAAGACTAGACAGACAAGACTAGACAGACAAGACTAGACAGACAAGACTAGACAGACAAGACTAGACAGACAAGACTAGACAGACAAGACTAGACAGACAAGACTAGACAGACAAGACTAGACAGACAAGACTAGACAGACAAGACTAGACAGACAAGACTAGACAGACAAGACTAGACAGACAAGACTAGACAGACAAGACTAGACAGACAAGACTAGACAGACAAGACTAGACAGACAAGACTAGACAGACAAGACTAGACAGACAAGACTAGACAGACAAGACTAGACAGACAAGACTAGACAGACAAGACTAGACAGACAAGACTAGACAGACAAGACTAGACAGACAAGACTAGACAGACAAGACTAGACAGACAAGACTAGACAGACAAGACTAGACAGACAAGACTAGACAGACAAGACTAGACAGACAAGACTAGACAGACAAGACTAGACAGACAAGACTAGACAGACAAGACTAGACAGACAAGACTAGACAGACAAGACTAGACAGACAAGACTAGACAGACAAGACTAGACAGACAAGACTAGACAGACAAGACTAGACAGACAAGACTAGACAGACAAGACTAGACAGACAAGACTAGACAGACAAGACTAGACAGACAAGACTAGACAGACAAGACTAGACAGACAAGACTAGACAGACAAGACTAGACAGACAAGACTAGACAGACAAGACTAGACAGACAAGACTAGACAGACAAGACTAGACAGACAAGACTAGACAGACAAGACTAGACAGACAAGACTAGACAGACAAGACTAGACAGACAAGACTAGACAGACAAGACTAGACAGACAAGACTAGACAGACAAGACTAGACAGACAAGACTAGACAGACAAGACTAGACAGACAAGACTAGACAGACAAGACTAGACAGACAAGACTAGACAGACAAGACTAGACAGACAAGACTAGACAGACAAGACTAGACAGACAAGACTAGACAGACAAGACTAGACAGACAAGACTAGACAGACAAGACTAGACAGACAAGACTAGACAGACAAGACTAGACAGACAAGACTAGACAGACAAGACTAGACAGACAAGACTAGACAGACAAGACTAGACAGACAAGACTAGACAGACAAGACTAGACAGACAAGACTAGACAGACAAGACTAGACAGACAAGACTAGACAGACAAGACTAGACAGACAAGACTAGACAGACAAGACTAGACAGACAAGACTAGACAGACAAGACTAGACAGACAAGACTAGACAGACAAGACTAGACAGACAAGACTAGACAGACAAGACTAGACAGACAAGACTAGACAGACAAGACTAGACAGACAAGACTAGACAGACAAGACTAGACAGACAAGACTAGACAGACAAGACTAGACAGACAAGACTAGATAGACAAGACTAGACAGACGAGACTAGACAGACAAGACTAGACAGACAAGACTAGACAGACAAGACTAGACAGACAAGACTAGACAGACAAGACTAGACAGACAAGACTAGACAGACAATACTAGACAGACAAGACTAGACAGACAAGACTAGACAGACAAGACTAGACAGACAAGACTAGACAGACAAGACTAGGCAGACAAGACTTATTACTTATTACAAGAATTATTACCATTATTTTAGAATGGCCGGAGAGCACGGGGGAGTAGCAATCTATTGCGAAAGAGGTATAAAATATAAAGTCAGAAAGGACATAAATGACATGGCGGTGAAATATGTGCTAGAAATCGCGGCCATTGAAACTAATATTGGTTCTAATTCTTTCATAATAGTTGCCGTATATAAAACCCCTCTAGCAAATAACACGCAATTTTTAGATCTTTTGCATAAGCTGCTACTAAAAATAAACTCGAAATCCAAACAATTCATTATTGCGGGAGATTTCAACATTGATGTGCTGAAGAATACAACTAAAATGCAGCAAGTTATATCTCTGTTGGAATCTTTCAATGCTGTTATGGCATTCAAAGAAACAAGCCACCCAGAGACTGGCACATGTATTGATAACATTGTAGTAAATACAAAACTGAACTACCAGGTAAAAACAATGCAGTACCATATATCCGACCATTGCGCTCAGAAAATAATATTCAAATTAAAAGTCAATACACCAGCTCCGAAATTAATAAGAAGGTACGATGAAAATAGTGTGAAACACTTTAAAGAAAAATTGGCAAATGAAACTTGGGCACAAGTTTATCAAATTGAAGGAAAAAATGTAAACGGCCAGTGGAGGGCGTTCATGGAAATTTTCCAACTTCTCTTTAATGAATGTTTCCCCCGTATCAAGATCAACAATAACCATAAGAAATCAACAATCCTGTCGAATCCTCGCCTACAAGGAATTGACGAAAACCTTAGGTTAGTGCAAATAATTTCTCATGTGGATCCAAGCAATAAAAAGAATATAAAACACTGTTAAAAGCAGCAAAATGGGAAAATTATGAAAACCAAATACGACAGGCAGAAAATCCACAAAAAACAACATGGGATGTCATCAGGCAGATAGTTGAGTTAAAGAAGCCGCTGCACACATTTACAAGCCAAGACGAAAATCCGACTACCACAGCAACAAAGATAAACAATCACTATGCAGATAGGGCGAGAATCTTACAAGAAGGGCTAACAAAAACGGACTATGCGGATAGCATATATGAAAACGGAAACTCAATTTTTCTACACCCGGCTACAATAGAAGAACTAAACGCCACAATCAAGAGTTTCAAAAAAATAAGAAAAGTTCGGGTTACGACGAAGTACCAATCTCAATCGTGGAAAAGGTGAGCGATCAGACTGCACACCCATTGTTATACATATTTAATAACGCAATACAACACGCAATTTTTCCTGATATGTTGAAAATATCAATGATAACCCCGATTTATAAAGCCGGTGACACAAGTAGCATGGACAACTACAGACCGATTAGAGTAATGACAAATTTCTCAAAGATTTTTGAGAAACTAATTCATCATAGATTAAATATTTTTTTAGAGAAATATAATTGTTTAAATAAGAATCAACATGGCTTCACCATGGGGAAGAATACGGATACAGCATGTTTCACTTTTTTGTCAGATATATTAGAAAACCTAGAAAATAACACAATGCCAACTGGACTACTGCTAGATTTAACAAAAGCGTACGACTTAGTAGATCATCAAATTTTACTTAATAAACTATCTAAGTATGGAATACGAGGAGTGGCTGCGAAATTAATACAATCGTTCCTAAGTAACCGGGAGCAGATGACAAAAATTGTGACCCCTCAAGGCTTTGTTAAATCAAATTCTAGACTTATTAATAACGGTATACCTCAAGGAAGTGTATTAGGGCCTCTGCTGCTTACGCTATATGTTAATGACCTTTCAGAAAATGTGAAAAACACGGAACATAAAATGATACAATATGCCGATGACACCAGTTTGTTGCTAATAAATAAGTCTGTGGAATATATCGGTAATAATGCGAATTGGGTAATAAATATGCTGGACAAATGGTTTAGTAAAAATAAATTAATTGTAAATAAACCAAAAACCAACCTAATTAATTACATTCAAGACTAGACGGAGTAAAATAAATTATCCAAAAGAATACAAAATAGGGGAAGACAGGTTAGATATAAAACAATTTGTTAGGTTCTTAGGTATATACATTGATAATGTTTCTACACACATACACAAACTAGAAACCAAACTAAACAAAGCCGTCTATGCGTTGAGAACACTACAGCCCTACATAGACAGTACAACACTAAGACTGGTCTATTTTTCTAATTTTCACTGCCATCTCCGTTTCGGTATTGCATTCTGGGGAAGTGGTACGGACATTAAATATGTACTCAGGATCCAGAAACAAGCATTACGGATACTTCTCAATCTAAATTATAGAGAGTCATGCAGGGGAAGATTTAAGCAAGCGAATATATTAACTGTTACAGGCACATACGTTTTCGAAAGCTTGATGTTCTTATTCAAACATAAGGAAATGTTTAAGAAATTTGAGAAAAAAACAGAGAGGGAAACCAGATTCATCAAGGAACTCTATTCTATCCCCCGACACAGACTGACGCTGACAGAAAGAAATCCACCATATAGCCTAATAAAACTCTACAATAATTTACCGAAAGAGTATAAAGAAATGCATATCAACCACCTGAAAAAGAAATTGTACCTATTCATCATGAATATTGAACCATATGATATGGACGAATACTGGACTGCTGTGAACTCGCCTCATTAAAAAAAAAAAATAATGTATATATGCATATGTGCATATTATATTTTATATATAATATATTTTTTATATAACATATTTAAGTATGTATTTTCAAGTATGGTATAAGCTTTCATTACAGATTTATTATGTTTTATATTGTATTATTTGCAGTATTATGGTATTATTATTTTTTATCTTTTCTTTTTCTCTCGACAGATTTCATCTAGTGTATTGTATATCCTTTGTTTGTACATTATTACTTATCTTGATAAAATAAATTATATTTGATTTGATTTGACTAGACAGACAAGACTTTTTTTTTTTTTTAAGTGGTTCAGGGGAAGCTCTCACTAAACCCCCTATTCCACCTTGGCTTTTAGTATGTGCCACCCCGGTATCGCATATTTTGCATTCATTCGGGGCAGCCCGGACAGTTAGTGAAAACCGCCCTAGTTGTTGTCTCCCCGACTAGGATTCGAACCCGGGTCTCCCGCATTGAAAGGCGGGTATGTTGTCAACTACACCACCGAGGAGGACAGACAGACAAGACTAGACAGACAAAACTAGACAGACAAGACTAGACAAACAAGACTAGACAGATAAGACTAGACTACTTTCAAGGTAGACTTTTTGTGAAGGTAGCTAAGCAATTAGTGAACTAATATTGTTAGATATCTGATGATTACTCATTGCCTAGTTTTTAGAAACTGCGTGTTTATTAAAATTAACATATTTGTTTTGGAAACCTGCTCAACAAGTTTTTTGTTGTTGATGTAATCAATGAGTTGTAAGAATTACATTCAAAAAATGTAACTTCCTGGCTTGATTTCTGTTTTCCTCACGGAATCTATTGAATAGATTATTTCGTAAATAAAGTTGTTAAGTAGCGTAAATTATCTTTAATACAATTTTAGTTCTTTGTTTTGAATTACCTTTAATATAATGTTACTTCTTCTTTTTTAATTATCTGTAATACAATTTTAGTTAAACTAATTTAATATGATTAAAAAGAACATTTAAAAACGATAATTTTATGTTGTTTCAAGATGTAAATTTGCAAGTTTATTTACAAGATGTTGCGGATGTCTTAGGACAGTTTCAATGTCCAAGAACCTTTAATCAATCCCTTTTATTTAAGGTTATTTAATTGCTTATTTAACTAACAATTAAAATAGTTTAATTTACCGATAATTTCCGATTGATAAAAAATGAGAAATAAATTGAATATTAAAATCAATTACTTAAAATTAAGTTTAGATAAGCCAAATTAACTGTAAATATAAATAATTAAATGAATCTGTATAAAACAGAGATTATGTAATACTAGGTAGTCACGTAGATTTATTTGTTTTCATTGGTGGTAGATTCAAATCTAGAAATTCAGTTTGCTCGAATTGGAAAACTTAATAGTTTGTCTTATTGTATATAAAAATGTAATTGTTTGTTATTTCAGGGCGAAATAGGCTTACTAGTTAACATACTAATATTACAATTGATAGTTGTGTCAGATATCTAAGAGGCCCAGTAACAGTGTTCCGTAAGAAGATTTAATTAATCCCATTCGCTTGAAGTTATTCAATTGCTTATTTAATTAACAAATAAAATAGATTGAAGTTTATTTACGACAGTAATATTACAATTGATAGTTGCGTCAGGGTCTAAGAGACCCAGCAACAGTGCTCAGCAAGAATCTTTAATTAATCCCATTCATTTGAAGTTATACAATTGGTTATTTAATTAACAAATAAAATAGTTTGAAGTTTATTTACGACAGTAATATTACAATTGATAGTTGCGTCTGGATCTAAGAGACCCAGTAACAGTGTTCAACTTATGAGCTCTAGTACAGAAGGATCAAAGAAAAACTCACCAACTAGCAGAAAACCGTCAAAACTGGGGAACCAAACAGCGCTTCTTAAATATTCTACCAAAGCTCCAAGAAAAATCTAAATGCTTACACAAAACTGACATCAACTTTGCAATCAAAAACTGAACAAGCCTTCTGTTGTCGGCTGTGCGTAACAAACGCAAAATCTCGTCGACCAGAGATTTTAGTCGGTTTGTTTCGATTTCTTTATTGTTGCGGATTAAAGTTTTCCCACCACGACAGATTTTCCTTCTGCGCGGTCCGTTTGCACGGCGAGCCTCACGCCTTGGCGCGCCAGTCCGAAAAGGAACGTTTGAAAGTTGGCCAATATAAAACTGGTTAGAGAAAAGGTTAATCGAAAACAACTAGACCATTATGTCATAATGCAGACAGTACTCACTTAGATGCATTTCTTATAAATAAACATAGTCTAGTCTAGTTATATAGATTAAATAGAGCGTCTAATCTATATATCCAAATGACTCTAGAAGAACTAGATTATGTGTCTGTTAAACCAAAACTGGATTATTAAGTTATATACCTAGATTATAATGTAGGTAGATAACTAGGTAGATTGTTACAACTATTACTTACAATATTACTTGTTACTGCTTCTGTTATTTCTAGATCTTGCAAAATAGCAAAAGTTTTTAGCCTTTTAGCATTTCAGCATTCTAGCGTTTTAAAGTCTAGGTAGATTGCTATAACTATTATTACTTATTACTGCTTCTGTTACTTCTAGATCTTGTAAAAGTTTTTAGCCTTTTAGCATTTCAGCATTTTAAAGTCAAGGTAGTCTAGGTAGATTGCTATCTAAAGGAATTTCTGAAAACCTATTTAGAAATTCCAAAATAAGTGAGCTATTAAAAAAAAATTAAGAACTTCAACAATGGAAACATTTTTAATGAATTATTCTGATACAACTACACATTAATAAAGTACAATTATGAACTGAACAAATTTACTAGTGGTTTAAATTGAATTCTGCAATTCTTTGGCAGTATTAATGATATCGGTGTTGCAGTTGATACTAAGCGGAAGCTGCACTTCCCTACGAAGTTTTTCTTTAGGCATATGTTTTAAATTAGGTTTTGGCATTTCCTCGCTAACCGCAACTCTTTCAAGAATTTTCAAACAATAACTGTGATTGTAGCTGGTGTCAAAAATCAAGTCAAACTGTTTATCACTAGTACTACTATTAGCAAACGTCTACTTAATAACAAAAAAATCCTATGTTCGTAGAGTAGTACGAAATACTATATGTTAATCGTTAAAATTAAAAACAAAAGTTATTTCAGTTCAATAAATTTCAATAAAAATTGAAATAGCTCACTTATTATGGAACGGATGTAGTATTACTTCTGTTATTTCTAGCTCTTGCAAAATTGCAAACGCTTTTAGCCTTTTAGCATTTTAACATTTCAATAAGTTTAGCTGGTCTAGGTCTATAACTAGGTATATTTATAATACTAAAATTGCTTATTACTGCTTCTCTTATATCTAGCTCTTGCAAAATTTCAAAAGTTTTTAGTCTTTTAGCGTTTTAGCATTTTAATACGTCTAGGTAGTCTAGGTGGATTGCTATAACTATTATTACTTATTACGGCTTCTATTATTTCTAGCTCTTGCAAAATTGCAAAAGCTTTTAGTCGTTTAGCATTTGAATAAGAATAGGCAGTCTAGGTAGATTGTTATAACTATAATTACTTTTTACTGCTTCTGTTATTTCTAGCTTTTGCAAAATTGCCAAAAGTTTTTAGCATTTTCAGCATTTTAGTTGTCTTGATACTCTTGAATTTAGTTTATGTGACTAGTATATATTAACCCTTTCACTGCCATGACAATTTTAAGGAATAAAACACAGCGCCAATATTTATAAAAATTCCGGTAGTTTGCAACCCCTTTCACTTTTGATCAAAAGCGGAGAGCTTTATAATCCTTTAGAGCTCCTTTATAATTCTTTGCTCCTCCTCCATAACGCCGGGCGCCGCGGCGCCGGTTACACTGCCGCAAAGCCATAGGTTCAATCTAAAGAACTTCGTCGACAATTCGCGGCACGTTGAACGCAGACGACGGCAAACTTGAAGGTGCACTTTTACGGTGCACCCTGCACATTTATGAAAATATTTCCGGATCGGGACGACTTGGATCGCGAAACCATAAATGTAAAAGAGGCGCGGGCGTCCGTTCCGAATCGAAAGCCTGCAATTTCGAGTCGTTGCGCCCAGAAACGGCGAAGCTGTAGCGGGCAGACTAACCGCACCTTCCAGCGAAGGAGAGCCGATACGTTTCGAATTGTGGCGGGCGACTCCATGATCGCAGCGACGCAGCGCCGGTAACAAAATGCGCGGCTCTGTGGGGCCCACGTGCCGGTCAACTTGGACTTTCCAAAACGCGACATCCTGGTGCCCCAAATCGACATTCAAGTTTTTCTTTGTGCAGATTAACAGTTATAAGTGGGCGCCACGACGCGATTCCGCGATGTCCAATTATTGGTGCGGAAATCCAAAACACCATTCTACAATCCACTGAAAAATCCAGAACATTCACCGGGCGACTGCAAAAATATGGACGTTTTTCTTTCGTCATTTGTTTGCTGCAATGCGGCGAGTTTCGGCGGGCGTCGCGACGGTTGCAAACGACGCAGCGTGATGCCGCTTACTATAAAAGATACAACGTTCAATTCTCTGCCGGAATCGCGCGAAACCGTTCCCGCAGAACTTTAGTTGGCAATTTTGTGGGAGTTATCCTGGACGTCCTGACGTTTTTCGTTTTTATAGCTTCGCAACGCCATCTTCAACGCAATCGGGATTAAACTCCCTAACAAACTAATAGCTTCTATGTCCGATCGAACGCCGCCGGTCCCGTTCCGATCCGTCAATTTGTTCGGACGTTCTAGGTACCGCCGTAAAAAGCCTCTGTTTTTTTTCACTTTTTGCGCAAAAAAAAGTCGTCGCAGTTTAAAAATTCTTGCCGGAATAGTTGCGGGAAAGTGTTCTGAAGAGAACGAATCCAACCGGCAAGCCCTTGGAATAAGCGTAGGGCGTCCGTGGAAGTGCTTGCAAAATCGGCAAAAAAAAGTTGCATTTTCTCTTGCACCAGGTGAGTGGGACGTAGCAGGACGGCGAGCGAGGGCTCTAAAAACGTGGCGCGGCGACAGTAAAACGATCCCGATGAATTTTTGAGATCCGACAAAAAATGCGCCTCAAAGGTTCAAAATTCGTGATTTTAGGTTTCGGTCTGGTGCGTTCGAACCTGGAACCGGGAGTTGAGTTGCGAAAATGGCACCGCTCGACGGAGCTCTCGGTTCTACACGAGAAAAATGTACAATCCCGTCTTGCGCTGTCGCCTCCGCTTCCGTCGGGCCGTTTGCAAAAACCTCGATTTTTGGTGGGGTTTGACCCTCTGGAGGGGCGCGACAGGAAGGACGACGAAACCTGGGATTGGGACAAAACGTGCGGACGGACATTTGCAGTTAAATCATCGAAGACGCGCGGTTAAAACACCGAAGATCTTCCACATAAAAAAGCCTAATGTGACCTTTTTAAAAACTCACGTGCTGTGGTACCCCAGGTGAAATTCGCGAAACGCCACACGTCAGTCGTCTCAAAATTGATAGAAATTTGCGATTCCGTCGAGATCTAGCGATTTAGGCCGAATAATTCCCTACACGGACACCAAAAGTTTGCATTACAAAAATTACCACTTTTACGGAGGTCATGGCGAAAATACCTAGGAAAAATGAAATTCACGAAATGATCCGGTAGAAAGCTTGGAGACGCGTCCTCCGACACCATTCTCGTGGCTGCGCGACTTTTGTCAGCGACGTTATTCACATTTTCTGCGATTCCGGGTTGCCCGATTAAAACGCCGTCTGCGGTGTCCGCCGCCCGGTGGCAGCCGTGCATCAGATTCTTGTAGCCAAAGAACAGAAGAACGGCCCCACGTGCGGCGATTTTCCATAAGACTTCCGGACCGCGTTATTTAGGCGTCCAAAAATTACGAATATTTTGCAAACAAAAGTAAGTTTTTCGCATTTTGCAAAAATGTTAAGTAAAAATGTCGAAAAGTGACGTTATAGTCCGATGTGTGGCGACGTTCCGGACACACCGACGCCGGAACCACGTCTGCGCGACTAAAACTGCCCAAGTTGTGTGCAAAAAAGTGAAAAACCTGGAATAATTTACCCAGTCGTCCCCGGAGACGGCAGGTCGGTGAAATTATTTTTTAAAAATACCCGATCGACTAAGGGAGATTTCCAATCGTTGCGTAATATTTAAGTATTTTTTTTTTAATTTACAAAAAATCGCGATTTCTCTTCCCCTTTAAGTACAGTGACGGCTCGTTACTCGTTTACTAATCTACCGCAAAACTAGATGGCGCTATTAAAAAAAATAAACCCCGGGTTACATCGCCCGGGACGGCGCAGTATAAATTCAGGGCCCCGGGTCACATCTCCCGGAATGGCGGTGAAAGGGTTAAGAGTTCTTTTCGGATGAAATAGATGATGATGAAGCAATAGTTTTTAAGGCTGGAGTATTTGTTGCTGGAGGTTGCAATAGTTGTTTATGTAGCATTTTAGTTTTTAGCCTTTTAACATTTTAGCCTTTTATTAATTAGCTCTTCATTATTTTAGCCTTTAGGCATTTCACAATTTTAGCCTTTTAGCTATTTAATATTATAAGTAGTGCTATAAATGTAATAACGGCAATAAGCGAAGAGTTTATGATAATGAAAAACTAAAAGACGAGGAGACTCAAATCAGATACCAACAAAGAGTCACAGCACTTCTGAACGAAAACACGGGTGACATCGACAGCCAAGAGAAGTGGGAAAGAATAACTACAGCTATACACACAGCAGCAAGTGAAATTATAGGGGAAAGACCAACACGAAAACGTAATAACTGGTACGACGAAGAATATAGAGAAGCGCATAAGGAAAGAAACGTAGCTCGGAAGAAAACGATACACAGAAAATCCAGAGCAAATATGGAAGAATATAAAAATAAGGAAGGCATTCCCAAAACGTGTGCAGAGCAAAGAAAAGAGCCTACGAAAATAAGAGAGTAGAAGAACTAGAACAAGAATACAAAAACCAATGTGTGCGAGCATTTTACGAAAAAGTGAAAGAAGAAAAAGAACAATATCAAGCAAGAACAAACATATGTAAAAACAAAGCAGGTGAATTAGAAGCAGACGAGGAAAGTATAAGTGCAAGATGGAAAGAATATTTTGAGGAATTACTAGAGACTAATGACAGTGAAGAAGAATGACGATAATAAACGATATTCACTACTACGGCTCACACATAAACGTAGAGCTACCAACGAGGAAAGAAGTTAAACAACAAGTGAATAAATTAAAAAGCAACCAAATATCGCTCGGAGAAGATGAGGTAACAGCGCTATTAGTAAAGAATGGAGGGCAAGAACTAGAAGACAAAATACACGAGCTAATTCAAGTGCGACGTTCAATTCACAGTTCAAGTGCGACGTTCAGCGAGAGTGGACGTTCGAACAATTCATAAATTTAATTGTTAACGAAAATAAAAGAAAAAAACTGTTTGTGGTAACTTAAAAAAAGTTTATTGCAAATAAAAAAATCTTAACTCAATCTTCAAAATGAGAGAATTGAGATCAAATATTCCCTCGGAAAAGCATTTCGAAATCTTAACGACTTTTCTTGAGAGTCCAGATTTCGAAAACATAATGTCAGGGATTATAAAAAAACACGTTGAGCCTTTGCATATACTAATTGCAAACTTAACTAAGGAAGTCAAAGAATTAATGAAGAAAAATGAAATGTTATCTGCCTCAGCGTGTGCTACTACGCGGAAAAAATCAATCATTCCGCAGAAATTAAACCAAAAAGAGCGGACTCTATCGATAAGCAGTGATAGTGGTTCAAGCGAACGGCCTGATAAGGCCGAAACATATCCCGTCAAGGATGGGCGCAGTACTGGAAAAAACAATAACACAAAAACTGGAACGATTAAGAAAAGAAATGAGCCACATCTAAAACAAAAACGAAAACAAAATAGATAATGATAAATGGGAGACACAACATTATAGAAAAAGGGGTACAAGGAAATCGAAGATTATTCAAGTTACAAATGATGAAACTACCCAGATAAAGGCAGCCACAAGATATTGCCACCTGCATGTCTACCGGCTGGACCTAACCTTATCTGTAAGTGATATAACACAATATCTGAATAATAGAAAATTTAATAAAGTAACGTGTAAGAAACTTACTTCAAAATACCCAGACGAATACTCATCGTTTAAGGTTTCGGTACCAATAGAAGACCTGGATAACATAATGAAACCTGAGACGTGGCCAAGAAATACCTGTGTAAATCGTTTTTTACTACGGTCAGAGAAGACCACAAAGAAACTATAAATGATCAATTTCAGAAGAAAAGTATCAAATTGCTTAATATTGCACATGTTAATGTTCAAATCTATAAAAAACAAATTTGAACTTGTGGAACTCTACATTCTACGTGAAAATATAAATGTGTTATGTATATCCGAGCACTGGTGTTCACAAATTGAAATAAGTTCAATCGTGCTAAGCAACTTCGTTCTTGTTTCTAGCTTCTGCAGAAGCTTCCATAAACATGGAGGGGTTGCGATTTATGTACGTCAAAATTTACAAGTGTCTGATCTGAATATTCAAAAGTTTTCTACTGAACTAGATTTCGAAACTTGTGGTATAAATCTAATGGTACACAATACACGAATTTCGTTAGTGACTTGTTATAAATCAACTAAAGGTAATTTAAAGATTTTTCTTCATCAACTCAAAAACACTTTAAGCCATGTACAAAAACTTAATAATTATGTTATTCTCTGTGGTGATTTTAACATTGACTTCATGAAAGATACTATGGATAGACGAACTCTACTAGATCTTCTAAGGTGTTTTAATATAAAAGTGATTAATATGGGGCCTACAAGAATATGCGGTAGAGCAGATGGCTCTTGTACGCGTACTGCAATAGACTACATAGCCACAAACCTAGACAGTAATACTTTCACAAACAGCTCAGTTCAACCTGTTCTTGCTGATCATCTAAGTCAAATTTTACATCTAAAGTTGAAAGCTTTTGAATTAAAGAATAGAGTGTTAAAAAAAGAAACGTGTATTTATAAACTTTCTAGGATCTACTCTGAAGAAAATTTCAATAAATTCCGACACTGGCTCTACAAGTTGGATTTTGGATTTGTGCATCAAAAAAATGTTGATGAAAGCTTTAAGGAATTCCTAAATACAATCTCATTTGGACTTAACCATATTATGCCAGAGGAACTAAAACGAATTGTCATTAAACCTGAAAACAAATGGATAACAACGGCAATCATAGAGGAGGGGAAGAAGTTGCGAGATCTGTATTGGGCTTGTTGCAGAGTGGGTGATTAGCATCTTCGTAATCAATATAAAATAAAAAAGCGTCAACACGCAATAAATGTTAGTATTACAAAAAGTCCTACTTCTTCAATACAATAAATTCTGCAAATAATAAAATGAAAGAAGCTTGGAAAATAATAAACCAAAATCTGGGTAAATGCTCTCAACCAAAACAAATTTCCCTAATAATAAATAAAAACAAAATAGTGAAACAAAATGAAGTCGCAGAAAAATTTGCTAACTACTTCTCCGAAATTCCTCGTCAATATATTAAACGTGTTTATCCATCACTATCCTGGCAATGCACTAAAGCAAATACTGCAATGTCAACATCCTTCTTCATGCCGCCTATAGACGTAGCTGATATACAAAAAATTATTTACAAAATCTCTTCAAAGGACTCCGCAGGCATTGACGGATTTTCAGTTAACACCATATTACGTATTTTCACAGCTATCGAACAACCGCTAGTGCATCTTTATAATAAATCCATAGACGAAGGAGTCTATCCATCAGTTTTAAAAGTCGCATTGGTTGTGCTACTACATAAAAAAGCAAACCCTCAGAATGTAAACAACTATAGACCATTCTCGTTAATATCTTCATTCTCAAAAATTTTTGAGAGCCTCATATTTGATCGCATGATGATATTTTTAAATAAATATGAACTGTTATCAGAATGTCAGCATGGATTTCGACCAAATAAATCCGTTGAAACTGCTGCCACCAGTTTCGTTAAATTTTTCATACAAAATCTGGATGAAGGAAACCATGTTGTTGGACTATTCTTTGATCTAGCCAAAGCATTCGATACTATTAATATTGATTTTATAGTTGACAAGATGGAATGTTACGGCTTTCAAAGCACCTTTTTAAACCTTCTACGATCATTTTTGACAGAACGAAAATTAATTGTGAGATTAAACAACTACATTTCTAACACAAAGGATATCGGAATCGGTGTGCCACAGGGATCTGTCTTGGGACCACTTTTATTTTTACTATTTATTAATGATCTACCGAGTTACATAGACGCCAAGCCAATCATGTTTGCTGATGATACATCAATTGCTGTTACTGCAAACAGCATCGATGAATTGAAAATACAGGTGGAAATTATTATCAATCAATTCAGTAAATGGTGCCAAAAGAACCGGCTTATTGTGAATCATGACACAATCGTCTGCTTATATTTTAGCAAAAGAAAAACCATGGACAGGAACTTTGACATTCTAATAAATAATCAACGCTACAAACTGTCACCTACTACCAAATTTCTTGGAGTACAAATTGATAGCAAACTTACAGGGTCTTATCACCTTGATATGGTTTGCAAGAAACGATCAAGAGCTTATTTTATAATCTCTCAAATGAAAAAATCGATGGATACCAATACAATTTTAAATCTTTACCATGCTATTGTATATTCACATCTTGCATTTAATGTTCTGCTTTGGGAAATCTCAAGTATCGCTAAAAGGTGCTTCATTTTACAAAAAAGAATAATTCGGCTTATTTTTAATTTAAAGTCTAGGCAGAGCTGCAGAAGTTCATTCAAAGCCAATAATTTATTAACCCTACCATCGATATTTATCTACAAATGCCTGTGCTACACTAAGAACAATATACATAATTATAGCACTGCATCTAGTTCGCACACATATCAAACAAGACATGGAATGCAATTAAGACCTCTACAGCATAAGTCAGCATTGTTTGAAAAATCTTTTTTTGTATTGGCACTAAATTATTTAATCATCTAAGTGATGACATTAAATGTAAGCCACAAAAGCAATTTAAATGTAAAATCAAAACTTTAATGACTGAGGGAGCATTCTACTCAATTGATGAATTCCTCCAACACTAATAATATTCTGCAAATTGTATGCAAGTCTTAATATAATTTTAAGTTGTTTATTTTAATCAATTTTGTTCTTTGACTATCACATCCACATCATGGTTTGTATGTATATGTATTTTTTCTATTTATTATGTCTGTATATATATATATATGTATGTATGATTCTGTGGAAAATGTGAATACATTATTATTATTATTATTATTATTATTATTATTATTATTATTTTTTTTTTTTTTTAAATAAAATTCTGGTCGGGACTGCTGTGAGCTCCGACTCTTCGCAGCAGCCGCGCCAGTGTTCAAAAGTTATTTCCACAACTGCTCCTCCCCACCGGTCGGTGAACAGCTGTAGGTTCCATTATCGTGTGCCCTCAGCAGACGAAGGGACCCCAAGACGACAGCTTTCTGCATCCGACCTGCCAAAATTCCAGCGGAGTTTCTGCATGCCGGAATGATCTTTAACTCCGAAAGCAGCGATGAACGGATTCCCCCCAGAACACCGATGATTAGGACGACCAGCATGACATCATGGCCAGGGTAAAGCGTGCGGAGCTCGAAAAGGAGGTCTTGGTATTTGGTCCGTTTTTCCTCCTCTTTCAGGACTATGTTCTGTTCCGCTGGAGCGGAAAACTCGATGACGAACATAGTCCTGGTTTTTTTTATTGAGGAGGACAATGTCAGGCTTGTTGGCGCGAATGAGCCTGACCGTCGGGAATGGATAGTTCCAAAAAATTTGGCATTTCTCGTTCCCGACAACGGACTCAATTTCTCCCGGCAAGTAAGGCGGCACAGGCTCCTGGTCTATCTCATACGAGTGCCTAAGATGGTAATAGAGCACTCGCATTGCCGCGTTATATCGATGGATGTACGCCGAGACAGCTTTTGTCGGACAAGCCGACAACAAATGCATCAGTGTCTCCGGCGCCTTGCGACATGCCCTGCAGGTGGTATCAGGGACCTGTACACCCATCACGCGGCTACGATAGACCAAGGTGTTGATAACGCCATCTTGACAGGCCGTAATGAATCCCTCGGTCTCCGCTGTGAGCCCGGCTGACCTCAGATAACCAAAGGTCAGCCTTGTCGACAGACCTCTTGCGTCTATATGCCTATAAAAGACACCGTGCATCGGTCTGTCGGCATGCCGCCCGAACAACATGTCCTGTTCGGCGGTCCTAATTTGGGCTCTTAGACGATTCGTCTGCAACTCGGTAATCAACTCGGGGTTGCCACCTCGTCCGCTTCCTCGTCTAATTTCGAATTGGAGACCAAGTTCTTCAGCGGCCCTGATTGCCGCCTTGAAAATAAACGCTCCCGCTCCCATATGTTCGTGATCTCTCACGAGAGATAGGAGCGGGTCCGAGCTCCTTAAAATCTTAAAAGCTAAGCCTAGAACCACTCTGCCATGCATACACTCCAGGCTCAGGAGTCCTCTGCCTCCTCAATGACGTGAGAGGTACATTCGGGGAACGGACGATCTCGGATGCACTCCACGGTGTATGTGCATCGTTTTGCGGGTATCCCTGTCGAGTTGACGCAACTCATCGACTGTCCACTTCACTACTCCGAAGGAGTAGAGCAGGACTGGAACGGCAAGCATATTAGTGGCAAACACCTTATTCTGTCCGGATAATTCGGAAGACCAAATCTTCCGGACAAGGCGTCTGTATTTGCCGCGGAGAGCCTCTTTCACCCGGGGGGCATCATGAGCATAGTGCTGCTCAATCCCCAGGTATCTATAGGTCTCTCCAGCATCTAGATGTTTCAAGATGCTTCCATCGGTGAGCTGCATATCGTCAGGGAGCTCCGGTGATCGTCCTCTCCTAAGGTGCATCACTGCGCACTTATCCAACCCTAGCTCCATGCCAACGTCCCGTGTGTACTCCTGGACCACTGCGAGAGCCAGGCGGAGGTCTCTCTCCCCGGAGGCGTAGATCTTGAGATCGTCCATGTAAAACAAATGGGTGATCTCATGCCTCCGGTGACTCGGTGGTCCACATGCATAGCCACGGGTACGTCTCAAAGCAATGGAGAGCGGCAGCAATGAGATGCAAAACAAGAGGGGGCTCAAGGAATCTCCTTGAAACACACCCCTCCTGAAGGTTACCAACTCCGTGGTGACCCGCTTTGTACCGGATGTTATGGTAAAGCGGGTCTTCCAGAGTGGCAACAGGTGTTCAATGCATCTCACTAGTGGAGCTGGTACCGCAAGGCATCTGAGCAAGTGTAACAAAAGCTCATGTGATGTTGTATCAAATGCCTTGCGATAATCAATCCAGGCCATGGAGAGATTGCGTTTGTAATGCCGGGAGTCCTGAGTGACAGCATGATCTATCACCAGGTTCTCTCGGCATCCCTCCACGTCGGACTTTGCCCCACGCTGCTCGCTTACCTGTTGCAAAACCGGACCGACCACTCTCAACAGCCTAACATATAATACACGTGTGAATATCTTGTAGCAGGTGTTGAGACAAGTAATCGGCCGGTAGTTGCGCGGGTCGGTCAAGTCTCCCTTTTTGGGGAGCAACACAGTGCGCCCTTCGACAACTCAGCTCGGAATACGCTCCCCGGTTAGCCAAGAGTTATAAACTCTGGCCAGACGGCGATGGGTGGACGGAAATTTCTTCCACCACCAGTTGTTAATGCCGTCTGGGCCCGGAGCAGCGTAGTTCTTGGCCCCGACAAGTGCTTGTCGAACCTCATCCTCGCTGACTGCCTCGCACACTTCGACCTGGTTTTGATGCCTTCTACAAAAGGCGTCGAAGTGCACTAGCGCTGGAGTGTCTAGATGTAGCGGAGGGGACTTGTCGTAGACTCCCCTCCAGAAGTTTTCAACCTCCTCCATAGTCGGCGGATTGGCAACAGTGGGTTTTGGAGTCCCGAAAAGTCGAGACGGATTGTCACGAAACAAGGAGTTCTCTCTGATTCGCTTAATCCGCCTCGCGAGACTTCTCCTTACCACCTGCAATGCTCGAATCCTATCCACACAGTGCTGCTTGATGGTCTGCAGCATGGTGCGATTTTGTGTGTGATGGTGGCGGCGTAGAGTGGCTGCCACACGCCTGATCTTGGGAGTAAACGCCCTGCCGCTCAAGATAAAATCCATCACACACTGGATCCGAGATGCGTGCTTTCTCGCCGACTGAACTTTGGCCTCAACTTGTTGTAAGCGCCGTTCGGTTTTCTCGACCAAGTCGGACGATCTCTCACATCGCCTTTCCGGGACGAGTCGCCTTGCAGCGCTATATACGGCCTCGTTGATTTGCCAGAGGTCTCCATCTTCTGGAAGTTCATCGTCAACCAACGCATCCATATCCGCTAAGTCATGTGCTTTAAGAGGGATTTTGGTATTAATACGATCCCTCCTTGTCCTCAGATTAACCTCGGTGTTCTGAAGCAAGCTAGCCCTACCAGACCGGTTACGCCGCACCAGCGGAGGCGTTGGCGCTGGTTGTTCTTCGGCTAGATTTGCTTCCTGCTGGAGATCCGCTCTAATGTAGCCAACCCCACGCAGGTAAGATACCTGATCTCTCAGATGTTGTTGAGAGAAGGCGCGGTGTTCAGGATGCATAATGCACCAGAGTCCATGCAAACGCGCCATGTATCCCCTGCGGGTCGGCTCGCTGCGATTGTAGCATGCGAGAAGGTCGTCCCTAAGTTCGTTCGTGCACCTAAAGCGTCCATTAACATGGCCAAAGTCATTACCGTCGGGACCATCCGGTATGGCCCCTCCCACCTGTCCCTGTTCCTCATCCGATAAGGAACTGTTGTGGGGGGCCTGTCTTCTATTTGTAGGGACAAATAGATTAAACTCTGCTGGGTCGTCTACCCAACAGAGTGCGGCACTGCTATTAAGGGGGTTAGCAGGACGACTTAAACCCCATGTTTTTCTTCGAGGTTGTCTCCTCTACGCTCGGGGATGTGGTGGCGCTGCTCACCAATAGAATTAATTAATCCTACCCTGCATTAAATTTAAGTTTATTATTATTATTATTATTATTATTAATACAAGAGATATGGGTAAAAGAGAAAATGCCAGACGGCTGGTCAAATGCAATAATATGTCCCATCTATAAGAAGAAAGGAGATAAGCTGGAGTGCAATAGTTACAGAGGAATATCTTTATTAGGAGTTGTGTACAAAATTATGGCCTCTATATTAGCGGGAAGAATAAATCCACATGCAGAAGAAACATTAGGCGAATACCAATCAGGGTTTAGAAGTGGAAGATCGACAGATCACATATTCACAATAAGAACAAGCCTGGAAAAATGATAGGAATACAATATCGATGTCCACCAACTGTACATAGATTTTAAGCAGGCATACGAGAGCGTCAAGAGAGAATACGCAGAACAGATAATGAAACAATTTGGAATCCCAGAAAAGCTAGTTAACCTAACGAAAATGACAATACAACACACAAAAAATAGAGTGAGAAACTGAGGGAACCTGTCACAGCAGTTCGAAGTGAAAAGGGGACTGAGGCAAGGCGACCCTCTGTCTACTACGTTATTTAACCTAGTACTTGAAAGATGTATAAGAAAAAGCTAATTTGTAGCTAAAAAATTCAGGAGGGAATATTTATAACAGAACCTCCCAATATTTATCATACGCAGGCGACGTAGTGATACTACAAGAACAAAACAAGCCCTAAAGACTGCATATTGTGAATTAGACTAAGGAGCAAGAAACGCTGTATTAAAGGTAAATGTAGAAAAAACCAAGTACATGCTGATGCCAAGAAACATAAGAAGAGAACAGACGTATATAAGAATAAATAATCACAATTTCGAAGATGCACAAAAATTTAAATACCTAAGAAGCAATCACAAGAGACAATGAAACGAGCGAAGAAACAAAAACAAAAATCTCAGCAGGAAATAGAAGCTACTATGCACTAAAAAAGATATTCCAATCAAGGAATATCTCAAGAAATGTCAAAAAGAGAATATATAAAAGAATAATAAAACCAGTAGTAACATATGCAAGCGAAACGTGGTTTCTAAAACAAGATGTGTATCCTTGAAAGAAAAATATTAAGACGAGTATACGGACCAGTGCAAGAATGAGGGGAATGGAGGATACAAATGAATTACGAGTTAAGAAACCTATATGAACACCCAGATATAGTTGCCACAGTAAAGTCCCAACGATTGAAATGGTTGGGACACGTAATAAGAATGAAAAATAATCGCGGTCCAAAAATAGCATTTGACAAAAAACCAGAGGGGACGCGGAAGCGAGGCCGACCCAGAAAAAGAAGGAGCGATTATGTAGAAAATGACCTAAGAGAAATGAAAATAAGAAGTTGGAGGAGAAAAGCTCTAGATAGAGATATATGGAAGGAAGTAATTGAACAGGCCAAGGTTCTACATGGAGCGTTGTGCCGACAGAAGAAGAAGAGGCAATCAGTATTTTATCCTTTCAGCATTTCAGTATTGTAGCCTTTTATCATTTTAATATTTTAGCCTTTTACCATTTCAGTATTTTAGCTTTTTGGTATTTCAAAATTTTAGCATTTTAGCTATTCAGTATTTTAGCCTTTTACCATTTCAGTATTGTATCCTTTTAGCATTTAATTATTTTAGCCTTTTAGCATTTCAGAATTTTAACATTTTAAAGTTTTAGTTGCCTTGATTATTTTAAATTTACTTTTAGTGAAAACTTGACAAACCTAGATAAAATAGTTCAGGCAAAAACTTGATTATTAAGTTATCTACTTAAATTATACTAAATTATTAGTTATTGCCATAATAACAATTAGTTATTGCAATATTAATAATCGATTATTGTACTATTAACAATTAGTTATTGCACTATTAATAATTAGTTATTGAGCTATTAACAATTGGTTGTTGCAATATAAACAATGAGTTTTTGTAATATAAACAATTATCGCAATGAGCTCATGTAAAGTCTAGATAAATTGTTGAAATAATTAAAATGTATTGTGCTAAAGCAAAGTTAGTTAACTAAATCAATGTTTGTTACACAATTATGAAATTAATATTCAAGACAGTGAACTAACTGCGGCGTTCGAAGAAAGTTCATAAACGCGAAACAAATTATTATTTAATCGGGAATTTGCATGTTTTCTCAAACGGGGTCACGCGAAAAACCCCAATAAAATAATCCACGCGTACTTTTTCCTTAATCTATTCATTTATTCAGACACGTTTTCCTCCTTCAAGTCGACGAATTGTGCATGAGAAATACATAAAAGTTGAATTATCCTTGAATTATTTTTCACTTGAATAATCTTTTACGCGATTTCCAACGATTACATTATTGTCTTCTCTGTGTTTTCAGTTTCCTAGCTGTAGTCTCGAGATGCCAAGTTAAAAATAGAACATCTGAATTCGTTTCAAAGCTTCCTTACAGTGTTAAGTTAAGTCAAAATATTAGCGAAAATTTATGAGTTGGAGAAAAACAAATCAATTATTTGTACGTGAACCTCAATATTTTATTAAACATATTTCGGATTAATAATGTATGTTCTATAATTTGTTGTCATTTTAAAGGAAGCTTCATAATGCCTCTCTCATAGTCCAAGTCTTGTTCCCTATTGACGAAAAACTCTGGTAATCGATTTTAATAATCTTCTCTTAATGCCTTATCACTAAGCAAGTTTTGCAATACAATAAAAACGTGGTAATCGCTTGGTGCCAGGTCCGGACTATATTGTGGATGTATCATAACTTTCTTACCAAGCTACCGAAGTTTCTGACGAGTCACTATGGACGTGTGTAGCTAGGCGTTGTCTTGATGGAACACAACACCTCTCATGTTGGCCAATTCCGGCCGTTTCTGGTCAATCCCTAGCCTCAAACGGTCCAGTTGTTGATAGTAGAGATCCGAATTTAGTGTTTGGCCATATGGAAGCAACTCAAAATAAATTATTCTTTTCGAGTCCCACCAAATGCACAGTAGAATCTGGTTTGGATACTGTTTTAGCTGCTTCACCGCGCTTTGACTGCGATCGTTTTTACAGAATAGTCTCGTATGTGACCCATTTCTCATCTCCAGTCACCATCCCTTAAAGAAATGGGTCGGTTTCATTCCGTGCGGCCAAGGCTTTGCAGATGGAAATTCAATCCAATTTGTTTTTTTGTGTTAATTGGTGTGGCACTCAAACATCAAGGCCTTTTGAATCCAGCTTTGTGCAAATGATTTAAAACTGAGTAATTTCGACTAATTTCGACATAGTGCTAATTTCGGATAGTCTAGATAAGACGGCAAAAATGCTTAAGCTTCCAGAACAATCAAAAGGCATAAACATCTCCAAAGATGAGATGCGGAAATCCAAAGCGGAATTTATGACAAACCTAGAAACTCCATCCGAAACCTTATAATGGAAGGGAATGATATCCGGCAAGTCACCTCATACAAGTATCTAGGGCACGATATTAAAATCGTTAGAGAACCTGATACACGAGATTGGTAAGAGGCCGAGACTAACGTGGGCTGCATACCGAAAACTTAAATCGGATAATAAGATTAAATGTCGGATTTAAAACAGATTTTTAAATCCGACATCCCCAACCGCCTAAAACGCAAGGTGTATGACCAATGCATCCTAAAAGTTCTAACATACGGAGCAGAGACTCTAACGCTCTCGTAAAAGTGTGTCCAAAGGATCAGGGTAGCGCCATGGAACGTTCGATGCTCGGAATCACATTAAGAGTAAGAGTCCGAAACCAAATATTAAGTATGTAATATGCTATGAAATATTAAGTAGCGAATTTTGATAACTCCACTGAAATAAATCTTTCCGAAATTGTAATTGTCTAGAACAGCGGACAGATATTAGACAGCGTCCAACCTATTTGTGTTTTCGGGCCGCATTTTACTTATGAATCAAGTTACGAAAATTCTTCTTCTTCTTTTATGACCACATATGATCACTTTAGTCAGTCCATTAACTAAGTATATATGAGGGGATTGCTCGATTGTTTCATACGTTTTGATCTTCGTGCCGGTTCTTCAATTGAAAATACCCGTCTTGTGAATTTCTTCTTTGTGACTGGTAAGCGAACTTTGTGTCCTTAATTTTTTGGTTTAATTTTATCTTTAGCGATCTGGGGTTAGTGATGCAATTGAAAAAATAACAAAACTAAAATGGAACTGATCTGGGCATATCGCAAGGATTCTGGAATGGTGAACTAGACAGGAGGCGTAGAGGACGCAAACCAACCCGATAGACAGACAATGTGAAACGCATTGCTAGTAACTAGATTCAAGTAGCCTAGAATATAAATAGATGGAAGAGGTTAAAATAGGCTTATGTCCAGCAGTGGACGAGACAGGCTGCGATATGCTGATGATGCTACGACTGCTAATATGCGACTGGTCAATTTCGATCATTTCTGTGATTTTATCGACGACGGGTCTACTTGTAAGAGATGCATCTTTCACAACAATATTATCTGATCGGAATCGAAGAAAACTAAATATGCAAATAACGGGCTTGCATTTTTGGCTTAAACAAAGAAAAACTGTCAAATGTATCGAATTTCCCCTTTGTTTTTAACACCCTGTAACTCACAACTGAATAGACCAACCAAAACACGAGTAACGTTTCATCATTCCTTTTCATCATTTCTAACGAGCATCAATCTGAAAATGATTGATCGATACTTTACGAGATATCGATCACTACAGTCATATACCGAAACAATAATGGATTTTTCTCCAAACTATCTCCTGAACCTATCAAGTTGAAGTCCGAATCGGGCCCGCGAGCCCGAGAAAATCGAAATGAAAGTTTCGAATCTATAAAAATTTGGTCCAATCGTTTTATAGAAAACTTTAGAGTTCTATTCTCCTTGTAACTGCAAGTATTATACATAGTTTTAATCTACATTTACTTTAGAGTAATTTAGAAAAAGATTCAGACAATTTAGATTATATTGGAAAGAGTTGTGTGCAAAAATCTGACAGTGCGTTAATTTGCACGTTTATATAATCTCTAATTTCAGGCCTACGTTTGGCCAAAACAGAAAAAGATATTTGTTTGTTCTATACAAAATTTCGTGTCTTTTGATGTGTTATATGTCAATATACATGATATGTCTAAATTGGCGGTTTAAAAGAAGCGATTTTCGACACCTCATTTTTTACATGTTGTACTTCAAAACATGCAGAATTTCACACAGATTACGCTAATATAAATCATAATCTTAAAAAACCAAACAATTTTCAACCACTTAAAAACACCTTGTTGAAATCTAAAAATTAATAAAAGTAGACAAATTAGTTTTAGATTTTATGAAAGCTTTAAAAAACCTTAAACCTTTTTACTTATAATTTATTAATATTGTTTCTAACAATAAGACCGTTTTAAAACGGCGTCGACATTTAGAAAATTTGTCTGCAAGAAGCAATAAATTTGAAACCAAGCACTCGATTGCAACTTTTTAAATGTCACACAATTTATTCCTCGTTTCTTCCTAACCATTGTGTTAGGAGGAAATGCCAACCCAGAACCCTGAACTAGAGATGAGCATGGGACGACTCTCTCGTTACAGATCCAATCCCGTGGGACGGATCCCTTTCACTGTCCCATCCCATCACATTTTTGTCCCGCTGTCCCATCCCACAAACCTAAAATATTCGTCCCATTTTATCCCATCCCGGACGTGCAGCCCATCCCATTCATCCCATTTTCCCATACATCAGACTTTCTTTTCGATTCACACTTTCTTAACGATAATTCGTTCGAAGCGGATCGTAAGACTTTTCAGGAAATACATAGTTATCACAAAAATCTCCTGGGCTGGACATACCATGGAAAATGTGCGTATTGGCACGATGAGTAATTAATTATGCACGAACTAGATTTACTAGATTATCAAAACTCGTCCCACTCCGTCCCATACAAAATTGTCGTCCCATGCCATCCCACGCGACGTTCATACCACTCATCCCATCCCATGGGACGATGGGATGGGATGAGTTGATGGGATCCCATGCTCATCTCTACCCTGAACATCTGGGGTTGAGCCTCTGCGGTTAACAACCGTATTTGTAACTCGGGATCTAGTCCCACCACAGGTGACCCCTTGACTGTATTTTACGAAATAACTCCACTCGCTGAACCAAGAGTTCAGAAAAGGCAGCAATTAGATACGGCGGGCTACCACTTAGAAGATACAATGTGCTCGGAGACATTGAAGAAACTTACAAAATCAAGAATCATACCAAAGCAAATAACCTACTTTTCCACTCACAATGTTTTTTCACTAATGCAGCCTTCTTCTTCTTCTAAGGGTGCCTTCTCCTAACGGAGGTTGGTTATCATAATGGAAATTCTTATTTTAGACACTGCTGCTCTAAACAGGTATATAGAGGAGCAATCAAATCACTCCCTCAAATTCTTGAGCCAGGAGATCCGTCGTCTTCCCGGACTCCTCTTTCTAGATATTTTTCCTTGCATAATTAGTTGTAGTAATTCATAACGATCTCCTCGCATGACGTGGCCCAGATATTCTAGTTTTCTGGTTTTTATTGTTTTAAGGAGTTCTCGTTCTTTATTCATCTGGGTTAATACTGCTTCATTTGTTTTCCTCTCGGTCCATGCTATTCTTAACATACGTCGGTACACCCATAGTTCGAACGCTTGGATTTTATCCGTATCTTGTTTTTTTAGCGTCCATGCCTCTATTCCGCATAGAAGGGTTGTGAAGACATAACATCTTAAGAGTCTGATTCTGATTTCCATGTTTAGGTCTCTGTTGGTTACAAGATTTTTCATTTTCATGAACGCTGTGCTCGCCATCTCTATTCGGCACCTTATATCTTGTGTTTGATGGTTATTTTCATTTATTATGGTTCCCAGGTATTTATAAGAGCTGACTTTTTCTATATTGATGTTGTTTATTCTTAAATTGGCTATAATTGGTCTTTTGGAAACAATCATGAATTTCGTTTTTTCAATGTTTATTTTTAAGTCGTAGTTTTGGCTGACGGTGTTTAAACGTTCTATGATTCGTTGTAGGTCTGTGATATTATCAGCAATCATTATGGTGTCGTCGGCATATCGAATATTGTTTATAAGTTTGCCGTTGATTGTTATGCCAGCTGTTTCATCCTCTAATGTTTCTTCGAAGATAGCTTCGCAGTATAAGTTAAATAACAGGGGCGATAGCACACACCCCTGTCTTACTCCTTTTTGTATTTCGATATCTTCTGTTGTTTCATTTTCCATATTATTTACAACGTTTTGGTTCCAATATAAGTTTTGTATGATTTGGACATCGTAATTATCAATTCCTTTACTTCTAAGTATCTGGATTAGTCGTTCATGTTTGACTGTATCGAACGCTTTTTCGTAGTCAACTAGGCACATGAATACGTCTTTGTTCATGTCTAAACATCTTTGTAATAGGAGATTTATTCCAAACAGCGCGTCTCTAGTTCCTAGACCGTTAGTAAATCCGAATTGCGTGTTGCCAATTTTTCTTTCTGCTTTTGTACTTATTCGTTTGTGTATAATTTTCAAGAAGATTTTAAGTGTATGGCTCATGAGGCTTATAGACCTGTATTCAGAGCAGTTTAACGCATTATGTTTTTTCGGCATTACTATGAATGTCGATTTCAGCCATTCTCGAGGTATTTTGCCTGTTACCTCATCTGGTCCAGCTGCGTTGCCGTTTTCGCGTTCTTAATTGCGTATTTAACCTCTTCTCTAGTTATTTTTAATGCAGGTGTTTATATCTTGAGCCTCCGCTCTGTTGGATCTGAAAAGTTCTTTTAAATACTCTTCCCATCTCATTATTTTCAATTTGGATTCCAAGATGATGTTACCGTTTTTGTCTTTCAATAGGCCACCTTGCCTCTTTTTCCCAAGTCCTGTAAGCTCTTTGACTTTCTTGTGCAAGTTGAATGTATCGTAGTTTGCCTGAAGTGCTTCTATTTCATTTCACCTATACGTCATGTATTTCTCCTTTGTGTCTCTGATTCTTCTTCTAATCAGTGCATGTATTTCTTTGTATTTTGAAATATCTTTGTTTTTATGTTTGCGGCGTGTGTCCATTAGTCCGAGTATTTCTGGTGTCATCCATTCTTGCTTTTTCTTTACTTGTCTGATATTAAGTTTGTCATTTGCTTTGTGCATTAGTGCTTTCTTGATCTTTCCTCACTTGATATTTGCATCACAGTTTGTATCATTTGTTTCGGCTTGGATTTCGTGTAGTTTTTCCTGGATATCTTGTTTAATCTCGGATACAATGAGATTATCCTTTAGTAGTTCTCGATTTAATATAGATACATTATTTTTCTTTTGGGTTCTTTTTAGTCTTATATTAAGCTTCGCCACACTAGGGTTGTGGTCTGATCCAACATCCGCACCCGGTTTTGTTTTTGCTGAAAGAATTGAATTTCTGTAGCGCCCATTAATTAGTATATAATCGATTTGGTTTCTGATTATTTGATCTTCCCTGTGTTTGGGAGATGTCCATGTGTAGAGTCTGCGTTCGTGTAGTTTGAAGTAAGTATTAGCAATGATTAGTTGGTTAGTTTGACAGAATTCCACTAATCGTTCTCCAGTCATTAGTTTGGCCCAGTCCATATTGCCCTGTGCAATTATCAACACTTCTTTTGTCAACCTTCGCATTAAAGTCACCGAGTATAATTGTTATATCGTGCTTTTTCGTTATTCTTAGCACATCGTTCAGATCAGCGTAAAATTTTTCTGATTCGTCATCTGTCTTATCTGTTGTTGGTGCATATATTTGGATGATATTTACTGTACTTGCCTGCGATTCTAACTGCATGAGTATTATTCGTTCGTTGTATTGTACGACGTTTGTAACGGATTTATTTGTTTCTTTGGTTACTAGGATAGCTACTCCATACAAGTTCTGTGGATCTTTTGTACCAGAGTAATACATGATACCGTTGTTGGTTACACATTGTCCACTTCCTGGCCATCTGACGTCTGCCACTCCTAAGATATCTATTTGTAATCTCTCAATTTCCATTACTACGTTATGCATCTTGCCTGATTGGAACATGCTTCTCACATTCCATGTCGCTATTTTTGGTGCAGGTGTTAATTTTGGTCTTTTAGCTAATTTCAATGCATTCCTCCCCGGAGAACCGATCGGAGGAATATAAGCTCCGGAACATTTTGTATTGATTTTAGCCATTATGATATGTGTACTAGGGATGTCTCAGAGACCTTTATTTAATGCGGTAGCTTCCCGTTCCTTTCCGCATCTCCACGCCGTTGACCAGTTTGTCAGTTCATCCGCCTTTAGGAGTGATTTCTCACCGGGGGAAGGAGTTGCCCCACCCCTGACAGTTCATCCACCCGAAGCTGTTGGCTGGCGAGGGGGTGCTGTTTATACCGACAGCAACTCGGTCGACAGAGCTTCGTTGGTTATCAGCAGGGTGCACCATGTCCAGGTGGTAAATGCAGCCTGGTAAACTAAAAGTGATGACAGACTTAATGGACCGACACAAAATTCTCATCATGGGACCGCGTGAAATAAGAAACACAGACCAGGACACCATTGAATCTCAAGGATACAGGCTCTACAAATATATAGCGGGGCAGAAAGTGATAAAGCATAACCCACAGTTTGGAACAGGCTTTTTGGTTGGCCTTAAAATAATAAACTCTATACAAGATTAACTAAATCACACAATACAAATCCATAAAATCTACACTATAATTGTGTATTAATGCTCACGCTCCCATTAATAACAAATTCAATTCTTCTAAAGAAAAACACAGTTATAAAAGCAGAAGCCACACATGCAGCAGAAACACGGTTTCACATAAATAACCAATCAAAGACCAACAAACTTCAGAAGATCAAAAGAAGAATTGGAAGAACGTGCTTCAATAAAAAATGCCAGAAGGACGGATAATGCCCAAGATAGTCGTGTACAAAGAGCTAGAACCTATTACTGACACTATGTGTAAAATGAGACTGGGATTCTTTGGGCACATAATGAGAATGCCATATTCGAGACTTTTGATACGATAGGGAATATGCATGTTTTTTTTAATATTTTTAATTCACTTATCACACCGTTATAACATAGTAAAAATATAAATACTGCTTAAAAATGCTGCAATTAAGTTTAAAAAAATATTTAAAATAGAGAAAAATTTTGAGCTGTTTAAACGCCGCCATTTTCGCGCGGTCTGTTTATGACGTCAATTACCACTGACAGTTCAGTCCATTATTCACTACTGCTGTTTTCATTTTTAACTTCACGTTTTTGACGTTTGTTTTCTAACCAAAAGACTGCATTGTAAATGTAAAAAATATGGACTAGTTTACATGGTATATTACATCACTTTCGTTTTAACCAATGGTGTTGCGGTTTTACAAATTTGAAATTCCCTCGCTTAAATTGGACTATTATTTATTAATTTTAAGTATTTCAAAATATATTAATTACAAAAATAATGGTTTCGGAAAAAAAATATTTGAACCAAATTTAAATTTCATGCATATAGTAATATAATAATATTCCCTATTGGTATAATATAATCTCAATTCCAAAAATACTACAACAGGGTGCAAATGGATCAGAGAAATAAGAGAGGATCTGAAAGAAATTGGGCTTAGACTAAAAGACACCATAGACCAAATTTAAATAAAATTAAACCAAAATTAAGCACACAAATCTTCGTTTTTCACTCACAAAGAAGAAATTCACAACACGGGTATTTTCAATTGAAGAACCGGTACGAAGATAGAACGTATGAAAAAGTACTGGGAGGCTTGAACAATCCCCTCAAATATACTTAGTTAATGGACTGACCAAAGCGATCATATGTGGTCATAAAAGAAGAAGAAGAAGAATATTTGTAACTTGATTCTTAAGTAAAATGGGGCTCGAAGACACAAATAGGTTGGACGCTGACCAATATCTGTCCGCTGTTCTAGACAATTACAATTCCTGAAGATTTTTTTCAATGGAATTATCAAAATTCGCTACGTTTATCAAAATAATAGCATTCTTTGCCTCTTAAGCTATTGTAATATACTTTTCGCCCAAAACTCCACGGCTTAGCCCAATGTGAATATATATATATATATATATATATATATATATATATATATATATATATATATATATATATGTATATATATATATATATATATATATATTTATTTATTAATAAGTAAACGGCAATCTGTTGATATTACAACACTCAGTTGTTCGGTTTAACATTAGGATGGGTTTGATGCGAATTCTAAGTGGGTGTCCAGTGATACCTCTCCCTGGTGTTTACGATTTGTGCGCTCGCACATTCACTCGCACGCATGTACTCGGTTTAGGCTGGGAATCGCTCCGGGAGGTCTTTTGCTTTGAATCTTTTAAGCCGTCTTATTATTATGTCTTCATTTAGAAGGAGGGAAGCCAGTTGATTGGGGTGGTCGGTGATCCTCTGCTGATATTTTTCGCTGAGTTGCCGTATCTCCTTTTTTATCGGATTTATATTGAGGTCATTGTGGATTTGTTTATTCGTCACGTACCAGGGGGCATTGGTGATGATTCTCAATGTTTTTGACTGGAACCTCTGGAGTATTTTGATGTTGGAGTTACTGGTTGTTTCCCTTAGCTGTATAGCGTATGTCCATATCGGTTTTAATATCGTTTTGTAGATGATGAGTTTGTTATACATCGATAGCTTAGATTTTTTGCCAATGAGCGAATACATTTTGCTGACTGTTAGATAGAGTTGTTTTCTTTTTGTTTTTATGTGCTTAGTCCACGTGAGTCTCCTGTTGAGGTAGATTCCCAGGTATTTGACCGCATCTGTGATTGGAAGTGGCTGACCATTAAGTTTAACATGTGGGCAGTTCCCCTTTCTTGTTGCAAACGTAATGTGGACGAATTTAGTTTCGTAGGCTCTTAATCTCCATTCCTCTATTTTATTTAGCTGTATTTGGAGTATATTAGATGCTGGATCTATATCAGCTGCTAGGATTGCTGTATCGTCAGCATACGTTGCGACCGTTGCATTATCTTCGATGGGTAGATCGGCCGTGAAGAGTGTGTATAGGGACCAAGCACGCTTCCTTGCGGTTCGCCTGATTCTATTGAATAGAGTTGTGAGAACTCTTGTCCTTGTCGTACTAGGAATTTTCTCGCGTTGAGATATGATTTCATGATTAAAAAGTATTGAAGTAGGGTTTGTTTTATTTTGTATAGGAGTCCATCGTGCCAGACTTTGTGGAATGCTTGTTTTATGTCAAGGAAAACTGCCGCATAGTATTTCTTTTCCTCAATCGAATTTGCTCTATTGTCGAGTGTCTGTTTCTGAATCCAAACTGATGTTTCGGGATGAGCTTGTCGCTGTCAATTATTGTGTTCATTCGTTTGAGCAATATTTTCTCGAACAATTTTGATAGAGTGGGTAGCAGGCTAATTGGTCTGTACTATGTGACTTCGTTCGGGGGTTTGCCTGGTTTTAGAATGAGTATAATTTGTGCTGATTTCCATCGCGACGGTATATAAGATTGCCGGATTATGGCATTGAATAATGTGGCTATAATGACAATGGCTTTCCTGGGCAATTCTTTGAGAATTTTTCCATCAACGAGGTCATGACCAGGCGCTTTTCTAGCTTTGAATTCTTTTACTATACAGTATCGAATTTCTTTTGGCGAGGTCGGTAGGTGTATTGGGAGTGGGGTCTCGAGATATTCAGGTATTTCGGGTATATTTTGAGTTGCAGGATACGGTTTGAAAACGTTGGCTAGGTGATTAGCGAATAGCCTTTTCTGCGTCGCTTCTGGCCCAACTGTTATCTGTTTTTTTTATAGGTGGACTTTGTTGCTGAGGCTGCTTTATCCGAGTTGTCACCTTCCAAAGTGAGAAGTCTGTGTCCGCCGTGTTTGTTACATTCTGTAGGTTACATTGGAAAGATTCATTCTGAAATTCTCTTATTGACTTTTTTAGCTCGAGGATAGCTCTATTAAAGTTCGTTTTATCTATGGGGTTTTTTGTTACCTGCCATTTTTTTCTCAACTCTCTTTTTTCAACTATTTTGTCTCTTATTTCTCTCGGATAGAAGTTCTCGCGAGCTTCTATTTCTATTTGGGGTGTGGCTAGCCAAGCTGTATATGGTATTAGTTTTGTTAGATAGTCACTGGCTGCATTAATATTGTCGCCATTGTTTGGGGACATTTTCAGGTTGATGTCGCTTTGTATTATATCTTGGAACATTTTCTAGTCCGTTTTCTTGTTATATAGGAAGGGTAATTGTTGCCGGAAGAGAACTCTAGTACTAATGGTCAAAGTGACGGGAGTATGATCTGATGAGAGATCTAAATCGGCTCTTATTAGTGAATGACTCTTGACTATTCCTTTCGTTACGAAAAAATCTAGGACATTTTGTTCACATCTGTGGGCCAGTATGTGGTCTTGTAGTATCTAGCCTCGAGTCCCAGAACCGGTGCTTCGCGTTAAAGTCGCCTCCTGCGATGAAGCGCGGTCCCAGACTACAGAAAAAAACCAGGAACATTTCTTTTTTTATTACGTGCTTTAGGGGACAGTACACGGCTGCTACAGTTATGGGGCCGTGTTTCCCGTCTTCGATGACTATGGAAGTTGCTTGTAAATAATCTTTGTCGCTATTAACTGATTCATGTTTAATCGATTTTTTGACAATAATTGCTGTACCACCATGAGCCGTGCCATCGGGATGTTGTGTTTCATATATATTGTAGTCTCGAATTTTAAGATAGCTTCTAGCAGTCAAATGAGTTTCGGAGATCAGCATAACATCTATTTTGTTTGTGTGTAAATATGCTGTAACTTCTTGGCGGTGTTGCACCAAGCCATTTGCATTCCATACGACTATACTGTAAAAGTGATTTATTTTGTGTTGGCGAACTTCGAAAGTACTGTTGTTAGTAGTTGTAGCATTGTGTTTAAAAGTTCATTTTGCTGCTTGAAGACGGCTTTAAATTCGTCAAAAGATTTTACAAGGAACGATGATATTTCTGTATTTGTTGTTATTTGTATCAGCGCTTGACCTTGGCCTTACAGTCTCCGCATAGCTTGTGTGATTATTTCTGTCAGGTGATCTGTTGCGCGGTGGTCTTTGGAGCTGACTTGCGGGATCTCTGATATTATTGGTTATTGATCGGTGCCAGTGCGATTTCTGGGAGTTTGCATTTCTTTTTTCTATCATTTCTCGGTATACAGGGCATTAGCTGTGTGATTTTTATCACAAAGTGCGCATCTGGCAGGGGTGTCTTTCGGTTTTCTACAGTTTGCAGTACTATGGTCGTCTCCGCATTTCACGCATCTATATTGCATGCGGCAGTAGGTTTTCGTATGCCCGTATCTTTGACACCTGGTGCATTGCACTATTTCCAATATTTTTTTTTGGGGGGTTCGATTTGTACTTTTGCGTGGAGAAGGAGATCTAGTTTATAGATATCTTTATTGTTATTGGCCGGTTCGAGATCTAGGAAGAATAGCGGGAGCGGTAGTTTGGTTCTGCTTTGTCTGATGTTCATTTCATTCCTCACTTGGTGGCCATGCGATTTTCTTCTTTATTAATTCTTTAAAATCGTTGAGAGAGGTGGAGGGATGCAGTGATCTTATTACGACCCTGAAGGTTCGTTGTTGTTTAAGTTGATAGGTGTGATAAGAGGCACCTATTTCGTCTAACTTGCGTACAATTGATCTGAAGGCGTCTGTGCTCTTGGCCAGGATTTTCAGTTGGCGGCCATCGTTGTTTATGGATTTGTATGTATAGTCGTCATTTGGAACAATTTCGTTTAGTGTTGCGGTTAGAGCGTTTATTGAGTCCACTGCCGGTATAAATATGGGGGGCGGCTTCGATTCGCTACTGTTGTTTGCTGTTTCTTGCTGATTTTTTGTTTGATTGTCCGATGTGTTTACATTGTCAGTCACCGTTGGGTTTTGGGTGAGGACAGAAAATCTATTTTGTGTGCTAATATATTGTGGCTCAGAGTCGCTTCCTGACTCGTTATGACGAGAGTCCCTTCTTCGGCGTTTTTATGCGTGAAATATCTGCCAAGAGGGTAATTT